>LR812538.1:16755092-17495092 GCA_903798195.1 Danio kyathit
GATGGAAAACGAAGAGAAACGAAAAAAAAAAGAAATAGAAAAAAAAAAAACGAAAAAAAAAACGATAGTAAAACGATGGTAAAACGATGGTAAAACGATGGGAAAACGATGGGAAAACGAGGGGAAAACGATGGGAAACGAGGGGAAAACGAGGGGAAAACGATAGTAAACGATGGGAAAACGAGTGGAAAACGATGGAAAACGATGGGAAACGAGTGGAAAACGAGTGGAAAACGATGGGAAAACGATGGGAAAACGAGTGGAAAACGATGGGAAAACGAGTGGAAAACGAGTGGAAAACGATGGGAAAACGATGGGAAAACGATAGTAAAACGATCGTTTTCCCATCGTTTTACCATCGTTTTACTATCGTTTTCCCATCGTTTTCCACTCGTTTTCCACTCGTTTTCCCATCGTTTTCCACTCGTTTTCCCATCGTTTTCCCATCGTTTTACCATCGTTTTCCTATCGTTTTCCCATCGTTTTCCCATCGTTTTACCATCGTTTTACCATCGTTTTCCTATCGTTTTCCCATCGTTTTACTATCGTTTTCCCATCGTTTTACTATGGTTTTTTTTACTATAGTTTTACTATTGTTTTACTATAGTTTATTATAGTGAACTATATATAGTTTATTGTGGTGAACTAGTTTATGGTTTTAGTAAATTATAGCAAAACAATGCTAAAACGATAGTAAAACGATGGGAAAACGATGGGAAAATGATGGGAAAACGATGGGAAACGATAGTAAAACAATAGTAAAACGATGGGAAAACGATGGGAAAACGATAGTAAAACGATGGGAAAACGATGGTAAAACGACCGTTTTCCCATCGTTTTCCCATCGTTTTCCTATTGTTTTCCCATCGTTTTACTATCGTTTTCCCATCGTTTTCCCATCGTTTTACTATCGTTTTCCCATCGTTTTCCCATCGTTTTACTATCGTTTTCCCATCGTTTTACTATCGTTTCCCATCGTTTTCCCATCATTTTCCCATCGTTTTCCCATCGTTTTACTATCGTTTTAGCATTGTTTTGCTATAATTTACCTATAGTAAAAGCATACTAAAACCATAAACTAGTTCACCACAATAAACTATATGTAGTTCACTATAATAAACTATAGTAAAACAATAGTAAAACTATAGTAAAACAAAACCATAGCATTCTCAAGTTCAAGCAGTTTATTGTTACATGATGGTCGATCGAGCTCTCTCCCCCTCAATGTTCAAAAACCCACAGTTTATATACAGTTTCTTAACCATAGTTATCATCAGATATGATGTAACATCACCCTATTGCCGGATCCAATAGGATCCTAGCTTTTTAATTAATGGCTGTATGTTTTTCTGTTTTTACATATCTTAAAGGTCATATAGCATGTGCTTACAATCATGTGTTTGCATATGATCATGTTGTTTCCATACTTTTTAAATGATTCTCCTTATGTATGCTGTTCTGGTGAGAGTTGTTTTCGTCTTGGTTAATACATACATTATCTAAATGTATTGCATACGCTCTGTCTGAATGTTCTTGGGCGCATGACCTGCTGTGCTTTAAGGCCATAAGGCCCCTAATTATAAGGCCCTGCATGTCTGTGCGTTTCCTCTGCATCACTTGAATCCATGTATTTCTATAAGTTTATTTTAATAATGATCTATATTTTAATAGTGGCAGATTTTATAGTGATTACATAATAAAAGTAGTGATTACATAATAAAAGTTAATAAAAGTAGTGATTACATAATAAAAGTTCCTCTGTAATTCTCCTATATAAGTTGAAGCCAGCCTTGTCAACATAGATAATTTCATGTGTGACTTGATTGGCCTCCAACTCCATGACTCTCTGAAAGTAATTAGACACAATGTATGTAAATTCTGTGCTGTACTGTACTGTATATCTACTGTATGTACTAATGAACTCCAGGTTTATAGAGTAGTTTACTGCAAAACATGCACTGTTAAAAATTGTCCCGTTAAAAAACGGTAAGTTATGAAGAAGATTTTATTTTATTCTCCCAGTGTGAAGCAGTTTACTCTTGTGAAAGCAGTTTATTCTTTAAGGGTCTTCTAGTGGTGTTTTCAACATGCCAGAGTAAAAATACCTGAGGTATGTGTAAGATGAGTACGTTTGCACAGAAGGCTATGCTGAAGAAATAACTGATTCTGAGCTGACTAATTCTGAATATGTAAAGTACTGATTATATATGTATGAAGCTATATGTGTCAGAAGCTAGAGTGAGTAACATATTATGAAGTTATTATTCCATTATGATGATGTATGTAAACACAGTTCTTTTTGCATCTATGCTCTGGTGTCAAAGCAGTTGCTGACAAAGACCTGTGACATCTCTGGTGACATTAGCCAGCTGGCAGAAAACCAAAAATAACAGAACCACCTGAGACATCTCCAATGATGGTCAGATGTTAAAATAAGGCACCTAGGGGTGTGTCAAAGAAACCTGTATAAATTGTATTGTAAAGCACAGAGACTTTAGAAAGTGAGGAAAGTGTGGAAAGTGTGGGGGAAAGTGTGCTCTGCACTTTCTCAGGCTTTATTATGTGAGAATAAAGTCTTTATTTCTGGTATCCAAAAACCTCCTGTCTGATATTTCCTCATTGATGAGAAGGTCGTCAATCACGACAAATGACAACCGCCGGGGAGCTTACGAAAAATGGCCCCAACTTGGGGCTTGACAAACTCGACAAATGACAACCTACGTGAAATACGACAAATGGCGCCCAAATGGCGTGGGGCTGGAAAGGAACGCACAGGTGACGCCGGACAGGCCGGGGCTTGGAGGAAAAAATACAAATATTTTAAAGTGGCCACGGTAAGCAATTTTCGCTTATACGTTTGTATTTTTTCTACCAGGACCTGCTTGTAACGGTAAAGACACTTGAACTGTTTCTCCAGCTTTAACGAACTAAAACTAAAAAAAAATTTAAGTAAAAAAGATATAAAAAAGAAACAAAGAGGTTTTTGAATACCAGAAGAAAACTAATAATTTGCATGCAAATGATCTGTGTTTAAAATTAAGTGGGCCTTGACGGATAATTTTAAATGTTAACTAGTAACTGTTACTCATATTTGGGAAATTTATTAATGATGAAGAATATGCATAGAGCATTTATAAGTTTTAAGAGAAAGTTCTTCAAGTGTGGTGACAGTTAAGAGATTAAAGCAGATTAAAGTATATAGTGAAGCGCGCAAAGACCTCAGAGTACCCGTTCTGTTTTTAGTAATAGCAAAAATATTATTATTCAGGAGGCTGGGGGAAAAAGGCAAAAATCCTGTAAAATGTTGTTTTTAAGGTGTATAGAAATAGAGCAGTAAAGATTGAGCAGAATTAACAGGTCACTCAAGAGGAGTGTAGTGTATTTATTTAATTGTAAGTTTTTATATTTGTTTGTGTTGGCAAAAGCAAAAATAGTCCATGCAGAAGCCCCCACCTTTGCTCTAGAGAGACTAGAAGAGGGGTGAGGTTCAGGTTACACAGTGTAACAAATGAAATGAGAGAGGGAAAAGTATGATTGTGTTTAGAAGTATGTTTGCAAGTAAGAGTGAGTTAAAATAATTATCATTTTATATTAGAATATAAAAGTGAGACTGCATATGTTGAGTGATTTAAGAACAATAAGAATAGAGAGTGATGCAGTTTAGGTAAGAGATTGTGATACAAAGGAGGATTAAGCCTCATAAAATTAATTGAGAAAATATTGCATTTGAAAGACACAGACTGAAAAGGCAGAAAAATATACTAGTTAAACATTTCTCTGAATAATCTCTGTGTGTTTGAAGTGTTTTTAAGTAACTAGGAAGAGAGTGAACTGAAATTCCTGACATGTCGACAGTTTGGAATGAAGGTCTGCTTCAGGAGAGGGTAAGGATCTGTTTATTTAAAGAACTAAAGTTTCACAGAGCAGATAATATATATATATTATCTAAAGATATATTAGCTAAAGAGTAATGATATATTATAAGTTATTAAATAAAGAGATCTATCATAAAGTAGTATAATAAGAAGTGAAATAAGGAAATACCAATGATAGAGCAAGATTTAATAAACAGAGTTACGTTGTGTAAAATGCAACTAAAAGTTAAATAAAAAATTAAAGCTATATAAATAACTATATGGAGATAAATTGTTATATTAATAAGGAAATAAATTTACTAAGTATGAATGAATAAAAATAGATAAGTTAGTCCTTTGGATAGAGAATAAATTAGAAGAGAAAATTTTAATTAATATTGATTAATAGAAGAGTTAATGATTAAATGTGTGAGAAAAATAAATTTAAGGAAAAATTTATTAGGAAAACTAAGAACTAAAAATGCAAATTAGGAAAAGAAAAAGAGAAAAGAAAAGAAATAATAGAAAAAAAAGAAGTCCAAACATTGCTTAATCAAATAAAAAGAAGATGTTTGAAAATATATTAAACAGATAAGATAAAAATTAGAAAATAAGTAACATTTTGGAGAAATTAAGATTAGGCTTTAAAAGATAAGATTATATTTAAGTAATAAAAATGTTTGTGGCTTAGACTGACTGTTGTCATTTGTCTCAAAGTCAGTTACAGGCTGTCATCTGAGCCATCATCTATTTAAAGTAAAGCATAGACACTGAGGAGAGGTTGAAGAACATAGAGTGAGTTCAAAAGAGTTTAAAAGTTTATGCAGTTAAAAGGTAATTAAGAATTAAATTTGCAGATAAGAAAAAAAAAAAAAAGTTTTTAGTAAACAAACAAGTGGGTTTAAATTAGGAATAAGACCTCAGAGCTATAACAGTAATGATTTTGAACAGTTATATTAGATACTAGGGTACCATATAGTACTGGTGAATTAAAAAACAGAAATGTTAGATAAATTAAAACAATGTAAGGTGTAATGCAACTAGTGATAAAACACTAGAATAAGATTAGGAAAACGATAGAGTAAAGCACAAGCTAAAGCTAAAGGAATTAATTAGAAGAATATTTAAGAAATGGAAAATTAAGCATATTTACATATGATACAAATGAATTAGAAATAGAGATAAATAAGCTGTTAAACAGCAAAGAGGAGAAAAATAGATGGAAGGAGTCTTCATTTGATGGAAAAAAAAAAAAAAATGAGAAAGAGTAAAAAGACTTTGATTAAGTCATGGGCTAAATTCTATATATTAATTAAGAGGACAGGGATGGACTTTGAGGGACTGTAGTCTTACCTACCAGACATCTCTGAGTGCACTGGCAAATGGAAAAGGTGTTTGAAAAACACAATGGACACAATGGCTGTGGACACTTGTGAACTT
Source organism: Danio kyathit (assembly GCA_903798195.1). Classification (NCBI taxonomy): domain Eukaryota; kingdom Metazoa; phylum Chordata; class Actinopteri; order Cypriniformes; family Danionidae; genus Danio; species Danio kyathit. The sequence goes on from LR812538.1 coordinate 16,760,387, forward strand.
TGTGCCGAGCATTTTCTGAGGACTGAAAAGGCTACATATGTTCAGAGACTCTCAAAAGGGGAAAACAAGAGACTGATGAACTGATCAAAAAGAAAAAACACTCCGCCAGAATTTTACATCAGCTAAAGACAAAGAATGAAGCCAGCCCAAAAGCCAAAGGGGGAACACAGTGCCCTAGTGTCTGCGGACACCAAAGGACGGCAGCACCAATCTGTGAGCTGGTTGTCTCAGGTTGCGAGGGGGGAGAGTCTGACAGTCCATCTCAAAGCAGCTCCTATAGTCCAAACTAAATTCAACCATAACAGTGAGTAAATTAAGAACAAAAGTGTAGCTACCCATTCTTGTATCAAATCAGACTCCTACCAACTTGATAGAAATTAGTAGTATGCAAATTGCAAGTAAGAAAAAGTGTTTTATGAAATTTTAAGGTAAATTTTTAAATGTGTAATGTTGAGATGATATTTAGATAATTGGGTTTAAGTTTCATAGGTTTACTAATTAAAGGTCTTTAAACATAGAAGGATAAATTACAAGGTATGGTGGTAACTAAAGAAAAAAAGGAGACAGCTTTTGATAAGACAAGAAATAATAGGGAAAATAAATGTGGAAGAAATTAAGTATTCAAGTAAAAAATTAGTAAAGGAAATATCTTAGCATAATCTTATTGTGAATGGGCTAAATCAAGATTGGATATTGAAAACATGAAAGTGATTCAAATCTAGAAAAATGATTTATACTTAAACAATAGATTAGAGCAAAAATTGAAATGAACTTACAGTACATAATAGGTCAAAAAAGAACAGTTCCAAAATTACTAAAATGAAAATTGAAAGAAAAAAGTGTTTAAAAACAGATTTTGAGTCACATATAACCATAAGGGAAAAAATTGTTAGAAGCAAAATATTAAGGAATAATAATCAAAACAGAGCAGAAAGAAATCTACAAAACATAGAGTAAGTTTTTAGTCAGCTTATAAAAAGGGCATCAAAATTGTATGAACAATTAGTTTGATGGGAATGCCTTGGGAAATAATTATTAGCCAAAAGAAAATAAAACAAATTGATGCAACACAGGAATTAAAATATAGCTCAGAGAATTAATAATAAAGAAAGAAGTGTCAAATTCTAACTAAATGATTATCATTACAGGACTGAGATGCAGAAAAAATTAGCAAGCACAGCAAGGATTAAAATAGATCAGATGCAGATCTGCCCAGAAAGAAAAACATCTAGATACTGTAATATGTAATCTGTAAAAGACATTTCTATCTAAATTCCAATTTAATGTAGTAATAAATGTATAAGTGACTAAGAGTATTTAATTGAATTTAAATGTAATAATAAAAATATGAAGATAAGACAGATAAAACAAGATTATGTTTAGGTTATGATTTAAGAGCAATCAATAAGAAAAGATTTTTCAGCTGAAGTGCATAGTTTATGAGGAAATATGTTTCTTTGGATGGCAAATAGTTTAAAATGATTTGATTTCTATTGAGCTTATTTTAGGTAACTACCAGAGGAGGGTAGAAACTTGTGTACCTTTGTAGGTTGATTAATAGTTTATACTGTATACAACAGAATGCATAAAGGGTTAAAATTAGGGAGAAGATCTTAGGATGGACACTGTCACTATTTGTGGATGATTGAATTATCTGCAGCTTCTAGCTCAATAAAAGACTTGAGGGGAGACCATTGCTCCAAACAGTGAGATACGATGACTGTTGTAGTGCTGAATGGATAGAGAATTATTCAATGAAGAAGCACTGTTAAGAAATTATATTGAGTAGATGATTGGAGGTGTATCAGCAGCAGATTATGAAGCAGGGATAATTTTGACAGTTGTGACAAAAAAAAAAAAAGTACTTCCTAGATTGGGAATATCAGCAGAAATAAGTTCATAATGGGTTGCATTAATAAAATAATAAAATTAAAGTTAATAAGGTAATAAATGATAAATAAATAAAAACAGCTAAATGAGTATGAAAAATTGTGAATAAAGTAAAAGAGAGTAATTGTAATATGCACAATTTACAAGAAATGGCTGAAAGAGACGAAGATCCATCAAGACCAAAGCTTGACGAAATATGTGGAAATAACAAACTTAACTGGATTGATGTGCTAATAAATGCATTGGTGAGTGATGGCATGGAAACTGACAGAAACAGGCATTTAACACCGCATGAAATGCTATTGGGTCGACCCTTGGAAAAAATTGTGCCTATAACCATGCACATAACGTCTTGGAATGGTTTGCAAAGATGTCTAATGCAGTGGGGACTTTTATAAAGAAACAAATAATTGCCATGTGCAAAGCGATATCTGTGCAGGACACAAGAAGGCAGAAAGGAGCCATGTGAGAGAGCAGAAATACAAGGTCCAATTGGTCTAGGTGATCAAGTCTATCTGAGGATGCTCTGGAGAAAGGAGTGAGCTCAGGAGGAAAGGATCATATCTGGATGAGGGCAAATCCAACCGCTGCCAAAAGGGATGCCATTGATGAGGTACCAAGGCCTCAAGGGAGCCAAAGGAAACCACTCCAGCAAGGGAAAGCTGATCGGAACCAGAGGAGCCAGAAAATGCCAAAGCTCTAAACAACGAAGTGGAAAGTGTGGAGGAGGAGTTTATCAGAACGAAGTAAATAGGGATTCTGATAAAATGCCTGAGTACCATACACAGAAGTGCCACAAGTCAAGGGATGATGAATGCACAACTGCAGATTTCAGAACTCAGATTCTCCACCACACATCTCCATCAACATCCTTTCAAAGTCTAAAGAAGATGCTGAGAGCTCAGAAGAAGAGAAACATGTCATGCTTATTACGTTTGCAGATTGATTTCATTTACATAGTGCTGTCATGATGACTTTATATAATGTCACTTCAGTATATTTTACATGTGTGAGAAAAAACAGCAGCTAGCACTGAACCAACTGAATACTGATGCTTAAAACATTGTTGTCTTTAATGTGTTAAAGAGAAAAACAGTTTACAGTCTTTTACTTCCTTAATCGATCAAAAGGGGAGATGTTTGGCTGTATTCTGCCAAAGTACGGTGGCATAATCTAGTCAATTGATAACTTACTATGTGGCTAATTTTAGTCACTAGCTAGAGGTAATTAAGAGAACTGGATTATGAAACTGCACTATGGGTTAAAAGACAATACGATTAAGACTGAAGTCTTAAGAGGAGGGATTGAAGAAGATTTTATTTTATTCTCCCAGTGTGAAGCAGTTTACTCTTGTGAAAGCAGTTTATTCTTTAAGGGTCTTCTAGTGGTGTTTTCAACATGCCAGAGTAAAAATACCTGAGGTATGTGTAAGATGAGTACGTTTGCACAGAAGGCTATGCTGAAGAAATAACTGATTCTGAGCTGACTAATTCTGAATATGTAAAGTACTGATTATATATGTATGAAGCTATATGTGTCAGAAGCTAGAGTGAGTAACATATTATGAAGTTATTATTCCATTATGATGATGTATGTAAACACAGTTCTTTTTGCATCTATGCTCTGGTGTCAAAGCAGTTGCTGACAAAGACCTGTGACATCTCTGGTGACATTAGCCAGCTGGCAGAAAACCAAAAATAACAGAACCACCTGAGACATCTCCAATGATGGTCAGATGTTTAAAATAAGGCACCTAGGGGTGTGTCAAAGAAACCTGTATAAATTGTATTGTAAAGCACAGAGACTTTAGAAAGTGAGGAAAGTGTGGAAAGTGTGGGGGAAAGTGTGCTCTGCACTTTCTCAGGCTTTATTATGTGAGAATAAAGTCTTTATTTCTGGTATCCAAAAACCTCCTGTCTGATATTTCCTCATTGATGAGAAGGTCGTCAATCACGACAAATGACAACCGCCGGGGAGCTTACGAAAAATGGCCCCAACTTGGGGCTTGACAAACTCGACAAATGACAACCTACGTGAAATACGACAGTTACTGGCAGCTGCAGTTGCCAGCAATGTACTAGCTGTTATTTTACAGTATTTTGCTGTAAAAATACATGGACTACATTGATATACACAATACTCAAGTGAATTAATTTTGTTCATTGAAAGCGACTGCCTCAAATTGGCCAACTTCTGTATGAGTTTATGAAGTAATGTGCTATATATGCTTAGAAGCATACGTTTAATGCTAAATTACTTTAGTTCATTTGAAAAGTTCCTTTTAACCCAAATGTCATTAATTTCACAGCAGCACACAAACATGTAAAGCTAGAATTAACACAGAGAGATTCTTACTGCATCAGCAACTAAACAGCCACTGTCTTTAAGTAAAGAAACATGCAGAATAACATCAGCAGCTCATTGTTCATCTTGAGTAGGAGGAGACTGCAGACTTGGATCCAGGCAGATCTACGGCCCAGGCAGTTTTACTGCCCGGGCAGTTTTACACCCCTGTTATTCCTGATGCGTCCAGTAGGGGGAGGCAGTACAGTATTATTATAAGCCTCCAGAATTTTATCATCACCCCAAACCAACCGCGACATGATGATGTATGTTAAAAATACGTGTTTAAAACATTGTTTAGCAAATATGAAACTTAAGCATTTTTTAATTATATTAAGATCGATATGAGTGTATGTCAATACGTAAACAAATTGGTGTAATACAATTCACATGCAGAAATAAAACAGCAGTGTGTTAGTTTGACTCAGTTTTAGCTAACTATGCTAAGCTAGCTAACGTTACATGTTCTACATCTCACTTTCTTAAGTAGGCTAGTTTTCTTTTACTTTTTTGTCTGTCTTTAGCCTGCATAATGCCTTTCATAGTAAGATATTTTTCTAACCTGTTCTAATCTTTTTATTTGTAATAATTTAATATTTTAAATAATTAATTAATGCATTTTACAGCAACATTAGAATGTATGTAACTGTCCAAACGAGAATTTAACACACACACAAAAAATATAATAATAATATATATAATTATATTTTATTTTCACTTAATCTTGTCTCTCTTGAACTTGTAGAAGCTGTAAACACCCATCTATAATATAATATAATGTAAATTATATTTTCTTGTAGAAATTGTAGGAATTTCATCAATACGAAGCGATCAGAGTTTAACAGCGGTAAACAAATGCAACACATGTTGTTCCCTATACCACTGTCCATTCTGCACTACAAACTTTTATAAAAAGTTTTAGAAAAGTAAACTGGAAACTCATGTTCAGCTTCACGTTCCGAGTGCAGTCAATTACAATAGTAACATCATTTCAGAATAGTTTATATAATGTATATTAATTTATATATTGCAGTATAATTTTGATGTTAAATAGACATTTGATTTATGTTTTTGGGTTGTCAGCCAAATCTACACTACAACTACACTACATTATTCCTTCCTACATTATTTCTTAAATTTATATTGAAATATATATAAACAAATCTTAAAAGATATTAAGTAAGTTACTTACTTACTTAAAAGATCTGAAAATTGAATTTTAAATTATTAATTAATTATTTTAAAATTGCATTGCATTCAATTACATTTAATATAATGCAATCCTGTTCTAGTTTAAACAATTAAACTATCATATATCTATAAATACATAGAGACACTAACATGGCTATACAGTACATTTTTTATATATATTATCATGACAGTTTTCATTGCATATGTATACATATTGTTCATCACTTATTGTTTCAGAATTTTTATTGTAACAATTTGTTTCAAAGAAAGTAATTAAACATGTTAAATATGGGGAAGTCAGGTTTACAATTTGTAGCTGCAAATAACAAAAAATAAATAATAATGACTTGGTCCTTTTAGTTATACCCTAAACTGTCATCATATCCTGGAAGATACAACTCATAAAATCCTTAAATCATAAATCAAATATATATATATATATATATATATATATATATATATATATATATATATATATATATATATATATATAGTTTGATATGTTTTACATAGGTCCAGATAATATATAAAATGGCATGAAATGTTTTTTTTTTTTTTTTTGCTTATCATTTTCTATTCCTTACTGTTTAAGGATTAAGATGTTTTAGATATTTGGACTAGAAGCAAGTCAGAAACTTTTAAGTGAGAAAAGGATTTTTGTAGAGTATTTTTACAAAACAACTTTATTTATTTATTTTTCAGTAAGCGTGAAGAATTCGATGCAAGCATCCAGCTTCATTTAAAGAAAACTGTGATCTCTCTAGTGATATTGTTGCCAATAAATAAATGTTAAAAAAATCAAATGTTATCTCGGCTTTTGTTTGTCAGGTAGCTAAATGGTCCTTGGAATTTTAGAAAGGAGTGAATTGTTTGTCTAAACATTCCGCAGCTGTCTGGTATTTAATACCACTGCATTCTCATCAAAGCATATCAATAATCCATATTATACTGTATTGTTTGGTTATAATTTTGTTATTTTCAGAATGCAACTTTATATATAAACAATACAACAAAATGCATATCTCGATATGAAAACGTATAACTAGGCTACAATTAATTATCCGCTACACTATCCAACTATTTGTGTTTTTAATTTTTCTAATTAAATGAATCTAAATTAATTTGCAATTGTGCTTTTGTATATCTGAAATAATTTGGGAAGTGTATCAATTGTCCATATTCTATTGTAAAAGTCCATCTATTAGCCCAATGACGAAACTAACAGCATGGTCGAAGGTTAAATGCATGTAAGCCTTTTCCAGTGCTTCTGAAAAGAATTCTGTTATTTATTAGAGTTTATTTATACTCATTTTCTAGCTCCGAACTTTATCTGACTCCATTTTTAAGTGATCGTAATATTTAGACTGTATTTCTAATTATAGGAACGGATCACAATAATCATTTATGACTTAATTTAGAGTTTTGATCTATCTGTTCCCATACTCTTCAATTTATACGTTCATTAGTGGCCAATCGCCGCACAGAGTTTCATGCCCCGGGTTTTGCATCAGAGCTCACGATCAGAATGCCGGCACTCTGAAATTAGTCAGAGGATACGGGATGAATTAATATTTAATTAGGCTGGTTGTACAATACTAACACATGCCAAAAGAAACATCTCACTTAATTCAAGATCCGCACTTGCTAGTTCCAGTGGTTAAGGATTTAAAAGATCTCTATGATACCGCGTGCGATACTGCGTGTAATCTATATGTCTAAAAAATTCCAAAATTATGCCGATCATAAAGGTAGCGAAAATGACTTCACATAATCTACTGGATATAAAAGATTTCAGGAGAATTCAGAATGAGTCAAAACTTAACATTTTATTCGTCAGGTAAAATTGTATAATGCCAATTATATAATAAAACAATCATCAAGCCAATTCAAAGATGATATCTGTAACAATATAACATCCATTAACTCAAATATAGATTAAAGAATTAAAGATGCATACCTGACCAGAGAAATACATTGCAGCACAAAATGAGTTGCTGCAATGGGGGTCTTGGCTACAAGATCTCCCCCGAGCAGTGTCACACCTATCCTTTTATACCCACTCAGAACAAACAGTCATAAATTCAAGACAATAGAAGCGTCACAGAGACTCTTGCCTGGTGAATTTGAGAAGTTAATCATCTCCATAGGGGGCAGCATCTGGCAGAGATTTTAGTCAAAAACCAAATCAACATATAAAAATGAAATATCATAGTGAAATTAAGACCACTTTACCAATCACACAGAGACATTTAAAATGATACCAAACATGAATACAGTGCTATAACATACATCATATTAAAACCTTGAGCATTTTATGTGGACTGTGAATTAGGGAGAAAGGTAGCTTAAAGGTCAAGAAGGGGGGCTTGAGCTGAAATGAGAGGGTAGATCTTTCCCGCATTACCCCCTGGAAAGACGGAGTCCTGGTTCTTCAGTATGCGTTTGGATTGTCAACAGTGATTTGAATAGAACAGTCCTTATCTCATGAAATTTCATATCAGCTCTCAGGATCTGACATACTGGAGAGGTTAAAGCCTAAAGCCATCTTACACTATAGTGAGTATAAAAGTCACTTTCTGATACATCAACTTGGCTTTCATATTTAGCGTAATATAATCAAAAATATATATTTATTAATAGGATATTTAATAATCTGGGAGCGTTGACTTCAAATGTATTATTTGGCCATGTATCTTTCATCCCCCCTACTGGACGCATCAGGAACAACAGTGTCGTAAAACTGCCTGGGCTGTAAAACTGCCTGGATCCAAGTCTGCTGACGCCCCATATAGTTCATCTTTGACTCAAACACTGGCTCTTCTCTCCTCCACAACGGTGACACACAGAAGAAATTTGCTTCAGGTTTTACAGTACTATACTGTTTTTTCCTTGAATTAACGGTAAACTACTGGCAACTGTGGTTGCCAGCAATTTACTGTTTTTTTACAGTCTACTTCCGTAGTTTAAAATAACATTATATTACTGTTAAAATACATTTTTATACGGTGTTTTTACCTCTCGCACCTTTAACCCTTTAAACCCCAGAGCAAATACCTCAGTTTTAATTGAACACTTCCAAGTGTCCACACTTCTGAGTGTTCAAGAAACATGGAGCAAAGCTGAAGTAAATGAACTAATTAAATGACTAATTAAATGATAATTGAGGATTAGCGATGAACAAATGAAGAAATACTGAAGGGAAAAAACAAGAACAGAACATAAAGTAACAAAAAACTACAACTTCAGTCACAGCTTTATAATGAAATAACCTGAAGGTCAACAAATGATTAAATCATTAAAATGATCAGCAGATGATTAAACAACTCTACAAACATCATCACCAGCTACACTTATTACTAAAACATTTATTTTTGTATAACATCTACTAAAGTTCTTCTTGAGATAAAGGTTAACATTTTACGTCACCATCATGGAGAACAGAGTCTGCTTTAGTTGGGCTCTTAGCCCTGACATTATTTTGGCTGCTGCAGTTGTTAAGAAGTTTGTTTAAAAAGCTCTTTTGATATAGCAAACAAGCCAAAAAAATTTAATAAGATCTTCTGATGTTCATATTGATTTTAATAAGGCAGAACCTGTTTTTACTTAAAATTATTTACTCTTATGCAATGTTTAATTTATTGTTAATCGTAATAAAACATGCCTGTATGTGGCATTGAATTCTGGAATTTTTTAAGAATAACTTGGACAAAAACACTTTGCTCTATGGTGTAAGTTGCACTCAAAGAGACATCAATAATCAGCGTATGAACCTCAACAACGGTGACAACTAACAAAATTAACAGTTTAACTCACAAACATCACAAACTGGCTACTGAAAATCTAAACATAAACAAAAGCAGAATCAAACGTAAATAAAGTAAACTGTAAGACCATTATACTGGCGGTTCATTCCGCTGTGGCGACTCCGCAAGGGACAAAGCCGACAAGAAAATGAATGAATGAATTAACCATTATACTACATCATTTATTCATGCCCCAATGCATGCTGGGATATTTGTACTGTGCCACACCCAGCATGCATTGCGACATGAAACATTTTAATTGTTACCATTGTTGAGGTACAAGGTCTGATTCATGAGGTCTGAGTGTGACTTTGTCTTAACTGAACTTTTTTTGTCTGTTATTTCTTAACTCTGTAAAAGAATTAGGTATTTTTTCTGTTTCCACTTCTCATTAATAGACTAATATGTGCACCAAGCATAAAATCTATTGCATGGGGCCCATCATCCAGACCTTTATCATAACATTTAGCAGAATAAATTTCAGACAACTAGATTTATACTTATTGGCTTCCCAGCTTTGTTGCTATAATAAATATGTTTAATAAACTTTATATTATAGCAGCTGAAGAGGCTAACGTTACAAATTCAAGGGTGAAGAGCCCAACTAAACCAGCTCCTCACTCCATTACGGTGACACACAAAAAAACAAAACGCCTAGATTTCTGTTGGTTCTTAATAAGAATGGTATGGAAGTCAAAGCGGTCAGTAATAAGTGTGTCTGCTGTTGTTTGTGTTGTTTAATGATCCTCTGCTGAGACTGAAGGTGTTTTATTTTACTTGATTTTATTTAATGTTGTAACTGACATCACTCTGTGTTTCTTGTTTCTCTTTCCTTCAGTGATTGTGATCATTACAGCAGGTGTTCATCAATGTCTGAATTCACTCATTAGTGTTCATTAACTCTGTCAGGTGAACTATATTAGTGAATTAGTGTATGGAATAGTGAACAAGGGCACAAAGTGGGATTTCAAACACAGACTTGAAACATCGAATCTGAGCTCTGTTAACACAGTTTTCTGCTGTTGGTTACTTTCTCGAAAACAGAAATATTACCCAGAATGCACTGTTTTTAACAGCATATTACTGTTTTACTGAAAAAACATTATTTTACTGTAGAATCTGACCGTTTTTTAACAGCAATTTTTTACAGCGTTGGTGACAGAGTTCTTTGATGCGCTCACTGTTCCTATCAAAAGCTCAACGAGTCCTCTTTTAGAACATATGATCATTTGATTGGAAAAACCTCAAACACATGGGAATCAGCTGTGATATATATATATATATATATATATATATATATATATATATATATATAATATATATATATATATATATATATATATATATATATATATATTTGCATAACTGCAATAAGCTGTTTCTCATTGGCAATGGAATAAAATACAGGGAATATATTTGTGTTTCAATTCACAATATGAACAGCTGTTCACTTTGACTTTAGCCTATGTAAGTTATGTTTAGAACATGATGTTATCTGTTCTGACATGCAGTGTGAAAGCATTTGTAAATTTGACTGTAAAATTACACTGTTTTGGTCTTGGTTGAGCTTGTGTGTAAAAGAAGTTCAAGCATTTGAAATTGGTGTTTACTGGAAGTATTTTGTATCAAAGCAACAAGAAATGTGTTAATTGTATAGCCTACAGAGGTGGATATTGTGCTAACCATGTTAAGAGTTTAGGAAACTTGTTAAATGTATTGAAAAAACTGTCATAGCCATTGAAAAAAACAGTAACATTTAAAGCACATTTTCATTTTTTAAATTATTTCAAATAACAGTATGGCTATTCAACATGACTGTTTTGGCTATTTATTTTTATGAAAGGGTCGGGGTTTGGTTAATATTAGGAAATATTATTACAATTTTAAATAATGCTTTTCTATTTTAATATACTTTATATTTATTTATGTGATGCCAAGTTTAATTTTTTGGCACTTTTATGTGGCATGATCCTTCAATGCAGGGGCGATTTTAGGACTTTCATTTTAAAGGGTCTCAGCTCCTTATGAGGTAAAAATACACGCCTAATAATATATTTGTAAGTAATAATTTAATAGTAATACACTTAAAATGTCTAATATGGAAGAGTTGTATGCTAAACTAGCAGTATTTCATAGCCATTTGAGTTCTGAATGAGCCGAACAAGATCAACACACTGCTTACTTCTCTCTATATTCTAGTAATTGTTTTTTTCCATGAATTAAATAAATAAAACTGCCACTTTTCTAATTAAATGGCATAAATATAAACATATGTATTAATACAGGCTAATTCACTTATTTCACCATCTGAATAATAATAATAGATAAGATTTTTTTTTAATACAAGACAACACATGCTGTTTCCATCTCTGTCAGTGACTCTGACAGTTAAAATGATAAATGGTTCTCTCACTATGTTTAATCCTTTCTGTGCGAGACTGCATAGTATAGTTAATGCCACACGCACTGTAATGTGTTTTTATAGGTGGTCATTTTGAAATAAAAAAAACAGCGAAACGTTCGTTAAGTTACATTTTTCACAGGACGAAACAGTTGTGAGGATGAGGTGAACACCAAGGAAACCCTATTGCTCCTTCATAACATTGGGGTACAGGTGATACAAGTGTATGTATAACAAAGAACAGCAAATAATCAGATATTATAACTAGGGATGTTAACGAATACTCGATCATCGATTAATTGTCGATAAGCCTTTAATCGATAGAGCTTATCGATAACCGATTAAGCATGGACATTTAAAGAATAAGATATGCTTTTCACTGCGAGATACTTATTCACGACTTTACACATTACATAATCAAGTGTGTACAGTTTACATGACCATGGAGTCACTCTCTTGACACTGCATATTGGGCGATGCATAAAACCCACGGGGATCTCGGTTATATTTACAGGTGCTGCCGTTAATCTGCGGGTCAGGTAATGAAAAAATAGGTTGCATGATATTTAAGTATGGTTGGGTCACGCACGCGTGGATGAGATCATTGGTTATGCAAACTTTACTAAATAGGGAGAGTGTAGTGGCTGTTTTCTTTGATATAGAAAAAGCTTACGACATTATGTGGAGAGAAGGGTTATTAATTAAATTAGGGAAGTTAGGTATAAAAGGACAAATGCATAAGTGGATTAAGGAATTTTTAGAACATCGAACAATAATAGTGAGAATAGGAAATAGTTATTCAGGAAAATTCACAGTTGAAAATGGAACTCCTCAGGGAAGTATATAAGCCCAATATTGTTTTCTATAATGATAAATGACGTGTTTGAAGAGGTAGAGAGTGGGCTGTGAATGTCACTCTTTGCTGATGATGGGGCAGTTTGGAAAAGGGGAAGAAATATTGAATATATTGTTAAGAAGTTACAGGAAGCTATAAATAATGTAGAGAAATGGTCATATAAATGGGGTTTTAAATTTTCAGTGGATAAAACAAAAATAATTTTTTTTACAAGGAAAAAAATCGGAGATGATATTAAAATAAAATTATATAATCAAGAACTGGAAAGAGTTAAACATTTTAAGTTTTTAGGAATTTGGTTTGATGAAAGAATTACATGGACAGTCCATATTTAGAAAATAATGAACAAATAATAAATATAATGAGGTGTTTAGTAGGTAGTGAATGGGGAGCAGATAGGGTGGCATTAAAGGCTATTTATTGTGGGTTGATTAGATCAGTGTTAGATTATGGTTGTGTGGTATATGGGTCAGCAGCAGAGACATCTCTTAGGAAACTTGACAAGATACAACATGAGGTATTAAGATTATGTACAGGTGCAATTAAATCCACAGCAATTGCAGTATTACAAATTGAAATGGGGGAAAAGTCCTTAGAAATGAGAAGAGTCCAACTGTCAGTAAGTTACTGGATAAATTTGAAAGGTCATAGTTATGAACATCCAACATTAGAAACACTAAAACCGTGTTGGAAAAAAGAGAGGAGGGAAAATAAAAGTTTTGGATGGACAGTGTTAAAAAAAAGCAACAGAAATAAAAGTAAGTCAATTAAATACTATTAGAAAAGAGATAAAAGGATGAATGTAATTTGTTTTATGTACAGAAATATATTAATGAATATTACAGTTATATTAAAATATATACAGATGCCTCTAAGAGTTTAAATAGAGTAGGTGTGGCCTTTACAGTTCCTGAATTTCAAGAATCTGTAGGGAAAAGGGTTAGTGATGAAGTCTCTGTATATACAGGAGAAATGATTGCACTATTATTAGCAATACAATGGGTAGAGGAGATAAGACCTTTAAAGTCAGTCATATGTTCAGATTCAAGTTCTTCACTGGTGAGTTTACAAAATAGTAAATCAGAAAGTAGACCAGACATTTTAATATAAATAATGCAAACATTATATAGAATTCAAATGATGGGTATAACAGTAATATTTTTATGGGTACCTGCGCATATTGGTGTTCAAGGAAATAAAATTGCAGATAAAGAAGCAAAACAAGCTGTTAGAAATAATGACATTAGTCTAAATGTAAGTATAAGTAGGAGTGAAATAAAGAGTATTATTAGGAAAAGAATAAAGGAAAGGTGGGACAAACAATGGGATAATGAGAAAAAGGGCCGGTGGTTTTACAGTATTCAAAAGAAAGTAGGAGAAATGAGATGTGTAGGGAAAAATAGGAGAGAGGAGATAATAATATCTAGGATGAGATTTGGACACACAAAATTAAATAGTACACTTTTTAAAATTGGAAAACATGGTACAGGACAATGTGAGTGTAGTGGACAAGAAGAAACGGTAGAACATGTTATATTACACTGCAAAGTATGAAGATGAAAGGAGGGATTTTATTAAGAATTTAGAAGAAATAAGAGTTCAATTCAAATTGAATGACATTCTACAAAATAATTCAGGAAATAAATGTTTTAACTTTTTATTGCAGTATCTTAAAAACACTCATTTATGGGAGAGGATTTAATAAAAGAAAGCGATAGGTGAGGGTTGTCATGATGATCCACACTCCATACCAGTTGGTGGCGGAAATACACCATCTTCAAGAAGAAGAAGAAGCAGCAGCAGCTTTGCTCATTGGTTACCTGTTTGACTTTATTTCTGTCAGATGTTCACAAAAGTCCATATGAGATTTATTGAGAATTAACTGTTTTAGTCATTTACATTTTACAAAAAACAACAAAAGAATTTTTTTTTTCCCCCGATGTCACCATTGTGGAGAAAAGTAGTTGATTTACTTGGTCTCTTTGACTCCATTCTTCTTTACCTGCTTTGACAAGCATAATGAGAGCAAATATGATCTGGTTGACTGATCCTTTAGCTGTGTAACCTTGGGCTGTGGACAATGTGAAACATGTATTGTTCTCTGATGAGTCCACCTTCACTCTCTCTCCCATATCCAAGAGAGTTATAGTGTGGAGAAGCCTCAAAAGAAGCGTACAACCTAGACTGTTCCATCCTTAGAGTGAACCATGTGGGCGGATCAGTAATGGTTTGAGCTGTTATATCATGACATTCCCTAAGCCCAATGCTTGTGCAAAATGTGCACATCACTGCCAAGGACTACTGAACCATTCTGGAGGATCATGTGCATTGCAATAGTTCAAACATTGTATCCTGAAGGCAATGCCGTGTATCAGGATTATAATGCAGCAATATATACAGTATATATATATATATATATATATATATATATATATATATATATATATATATATATATATATATATATATATATATATATATATATATATTCAGTGTTGGGGAGTAACGGAATACATGTACCGGCGGTACGTATTTAGAATACTATTCTTGAGTAACTGTATTCCGTTACAGTTACTATTTTTAAACAGGGTATTTAGAATACAGTTACTTTCCTAATACCATAAGGAAATACTTGGAATACTTCGGGCGATGCGTGTCTGGCCCATAATAATATTACTAAATTGCCGCCGAAACCATAGAAACAGAAGCTACACTCCCGACTGCAATCACCAGCATTAACTCAGTGAGACTCACGCAAATGACCCTGTTCTCACGCTCTCACGCCACACCTCCATTTTCTCACGCAGAAAAAAGGACGATCGCAAACACCGAACAACCGGACAACAACCAAGATTTTCAGATAAACTGCTTTTTTTGCCGTCATTGTTCGTGAATTTGCTGCTTGATGTTTCGTTTGCACTGTTCATAAAGCACAACTGCCATCAAGTGCTCCTGTAGAGCTACTCTTCAGCCAGGGAGGACTCATTTTTACTCCTCATCGCAACAGCTTGACAGATAAGCACTTCTAAATGTCTCTATTGCTCCGCTACAACCACCTTTACTTGTCTGTTGATTAGGAAAAAAAAGCATAGGTAGTTAGGTACTGTAGATAGGTGGCTATACTGGCTAATATGTTTGACTTAAAACAAAACTTGTTCATTTTGATGTTTACATTTTTGTAAAGCAAACTCATTTTGCATTCTTCTAATATTTGCAATATTGTTCTTAGGTGAGAAGTTTTCATAATAGAAATTAAAATGTTGAATAGAACCTGTTACATTACCTCTGATCAGGGGTTTTATTTGAGGCATGCACGCGAGTAAAAATGATGATGATTTTTATGCGTTCACTAGAGTGAATCGGATTAATGTTAGTTCCACATCTGCCAGGCACCTGTAGAGTTAATGCATTCCAGTAAAACATACAAATAAAATGGAGCGGCTGCTTTTTAACATGAATGACGCTAAATGAAAGTCAAACCGGTGAGCCAAAATAGTGCCCTTCTGAATCAAATCAGCAGGATGCCCTTCTGGATCTTTCACTTACTTTGAAGACATACGACATGAAGACAGACTACCTTTACATTGACATCAGTAGTTATTTGCCTTAATCTGAATAGGACAATAATATAATTACGGTGTTACGTAAAGTGCTTTTTGAACGTCTATTCACGTTTCCTGCAGAGTCTCATGACATTTCGGGTGTTTCATCTTTAATTTTTCGACTTTAACTGCAGTTCGGCACTTTCACTCATGAACATTTCCCCATGACAAACTGGGTTATTAGACGCGAATATTTAGTAAGGAATGGTGGAAGATGTTTTAATGGGATTTGATAGCGCACGTGAAATAGAAAGAAAAAAACTTCCGCATTTCGTGATCAGCGTTGCCAGATGTAGCTGACTGATTCCAGCCCAAAAGCTATCCAAAACCCGCCGAAATGCAAATTTAAAACCGCCCAATCTGGCAACACGGTTGTTCGTGATGGGTGTGTGTGTGTGCGGTCCTTTACTGACAGCCTTGTGTGTGGATCTTGTCGCAAAATGCAGAGAAAAGTCCTACATGACAGTAATATCTTGATTGCGGTGTTTACTTCAATAATGCCACTAATATATGCATACTCCACAAGTCTTAACTCCATTTCTAGTTCAGATATGACTGTAGTCGGATTAAGGTCATCAAAAATCGCTTTTTACATGGTGACTCAATCAGAGTATTGTCTTAATCGTAATAAAATCATATTAAAGTATTGTTGCCCATGTAAACATACTCAATGTTCGACTCAATCACACTGTCAGGGCTCTGTGAACTTGGATTTGCGAAGCAGCATTTTCTGTACGTTCATCAAAAGCAAGTAGACTATGGCTCACACTTATTGACAGTGGAAGATGATTTACAGTTAAAAATAGTCGAGTCAGTAATCCAACCACAGAAAAAGGCTCAGCCTTCACACTGAATCAGGTAAGCTGTATATTTATGTTTCAACGTAATTAATGCTACACAATTTAAACGCAGCCAGTAATATGTGAATGATGTTTGCACATGGGGAATGAAGGGGAGGGGGGGGAAGTGAAAATGGACAGTCTTGGGGGGGGGGGCGTGTGTCCTAAAAGTTTGAAAACCCCTGCATTACCTTGGTTTTACATAAACTATTTTGAAGTTTTTCTTTTCTTGTATACCTGATATTTTTCTGTGCAGACTGTGAAATACAAAGGGTAAGCAAAATGCATATTAAATACATATACTGTATATTACAGACAGTAATGCTGTCTATGTTCAAGCTCTTTTTATGTTTATTACAGAAACAGAAATTGAATTTGTTGACACTTTGATAAATAAACATTATTTAATAAACATAATTATATTGTTTTATTTATTTTTCCCTGTCAGTCAATAGTTTAGCATTATAGGCCCTCTGTTTTCCTGCAGAAATTGCTACCAACGCATAGTGTGGCATTTAATAGACTTGAAGGCTGTTTTCAAGGGGAAGTATTCCAAGTATTCCAAGTATTTAGAATACAGTACCAGGATTAAGCAAAGTAACGGAATACGTTACAAAATACATTTTAAAGCAGGTATTCTGTATTCTGTAACTAAATACATTTACAAAGTATTCTCCCCAACACTGTATATATTTAGGTGCATTATAATCCTGATACATGGCACCGTGCATTTCCCCCACTGTGTGTGTGTGTGTGTGTGTGTGTTTATATATATATATATATATATATATATATATATATATATATATATATATATATATATATATATATATATATATATATATACAGCAGCTGAAATCTTCAGTAACCTTCTGTCCTTTGTCATTGTAAATTAATATTAGCTGCTTCAGTCCAACATCTGCATTAACAGCATGATGAATATGAAACCAGGCTGGACATTTCAGCAAATGATCCAAAACTCTCAAATGGTTTCAGAGAAAGACTGACACTCTCGCGGGGGGCGCGAGTAGGCTACAGAAAGGGGGAGAAAAAAAACTGGAAATTATTATTTATTTTTTTATTTTTTTTGCAAATTTGTGATCTTTGTTCGGATTCATCGGCATATCTGTCAACCCTCCCGTTTTTCCCAGGATTCGCCCATATTTCACAATTCTATCCCGCTATTGTAACCCCTGTTTTGTTGTTGTTTACGACAGGGCTGTATATTCTAGTACTAGTTATCTAGGTTCATCAAGGGGAGCTTGGTTTTTTTTTCTTCTCTGTAGCTTACATCAAAGGTGTTAAAATAAAAAAACTTCCCGTTTATATAGATCAGAAAATTTTGTCAAATAAAAAACATATATACAGTGTTACATAAACCAAGGGAATTTTTTTTTTTTTCCACAATTATTGAATGCTTTTCCCTCTTAGCAGTTAAACAAATAATGTAACCAACAATGTACCATAAATGTAACCCAACAATAATCTCACTTGGAATTTGGAACAGACGAGAAAAAAAGTCCACAATTTAGCAAAACTCTTTGGAAAGAAAAAAACAGTTCCTTGTGATGTGTGTAAATGCAATGTCTCAGTCCTACTGCTCCCTTAGGAATGGCATTCAATTTAGCAAAGGTGGATGAGTAGAAACTGAAGAGTTGAAAGACGGGGATGAGATGAAGATCTAAAGAGGTGATGCAGCTAGAAGGATGTCTGCCTGAAAGAACCCATTCCTGATGAGACCACTCGAAAACTAAAGTCCAGTTTGCATCATCCACGATTTAGCCAAAGGGGTGGGGGGGGGGGGGGGGGGGACAAACCAGTCTGCAACAATTGTACACTTCAAATTAATGACATCAACATCATCAGAACATTTAAACCATTCCTAATAAGCTATATCATGTATTTTGTACACTCTGTATGCATGTTTTGTCCTTTTTTTTTCAAAAAGTTTGGAATGTTATATGTTTTAAACCCTTTTTTTTTCCTCACACACAGTGACAAGAAAAACACTCAACCAAAATACATTATTTAAATAAACACAAATTACTTGCATATCATTTGCTACAAATCCTGCAAAACATGTTGGAAAAAATATATATAATTCTTAAAGCAACGGACACCATATGGTCACCATGGTTAGCAAAGCTAGCATCATCAGCTGTGCTTAGCTGCTCTTTTGCTAACTCACATCAGTTACTCGATAGTTTTTCTGCAATTCCTTAAATACAATCACATTCTGACTGGTATTTTTTCCAGATGTGTTAAAATAATACATAACATAATCATATTCAAGCAGAATCGACTCACCAGAATGCTCTGAAACAAAAAAACATGGAAAAAAACCGAGTGAAGTATCTACTTCAGCTTCAGCAACTCACACTCAGATGATGCATATAACAATTACGCATATATCTAAAGAAAATCCTTCTCGACAGAAATTCGAAATCTCTATCAAAGAAAAATACACACATGCGGTGCATAATCTCTCATCAGTCACGTAATCAGCTATTCTCGTGCACTTTTTTTCTTGCACGTGCTACCGCACCCTCTTAAAGGGGAAGCGCCAAATTAATGCAGGCTGTTCTGCAACACAAAAAAAACAAGGGTTACACACTTCCCCTCTAAACCGCATAAGTCCCTGCATGCGTTTTAACTAGACTTGCAGCAAGAATGGTTCCTAGGGAATCAAAGAATGATGTGAGAGCAAGTAATATGGGCTTCCCTAATTCCTCATATTCTAAAACCTTTGGTGGCCGCCTTTCTCGACCTGAACGCCTGAGGGGTACGGATTCAGCGTCAGCTGGACTATGGGGCAATCCTGGAGATTCTACCCCAGTAACTGATACTATCTCCTCTGGGATCTCAATGACTATATAATCAGGGACACATTTAATCTCACTAGATTCTGGCACAGGAAGAACCGGTGTATCCTCAGAGGAAATTTCAGAAGCTTCTCTAGAAGGTTCAGTTACAGGATGAATAGCCTCTGGTGTGGGTAAAACTGGAGTACATGGAGCAAACTCAATTGCATGAGGGTTCAACTGGTCAGATAATTCCGCAGAAACATTATGAGAGCTACGTGACCCATCATTCACCTGTTTAATGAAGGGACTTCTTGTAAGTATTTCAGGGATGGGTATTTGAAAGTAACTTTCCTCTTCGTCACTAGACCGCCCCTCACATTCGTCACCCTCGCATACTTCAGTATTAGCCCTTGTTCTCATCTTATGTTTCCCATTCACAGCTGAAGCTGTTCTAGGCATCTGTTCTTCTGAGCTTGCAGGCAAGAAACCACAGGGCAGTAAGAGATCCCGGTGAAGGGTACGATGGGGACCATTACCCTTTTCTGGCTTCACCATGTAAACAGGGCCATTTGAAAGTCTCCTGACTACTGTGTGTACCACCTTTTCCCAAGTTTGTGCTTGCCCCTCACACTTAAATTTCTCACCAAGACCCTATCACCTGTCATCAGTTCAGCCGCTCTGACTTTTAGATCAAACCGTGCTTTGTTTTTTTCACTCATTTTGCGAGAACTTTTAGCAGCTAACTAATAGCTCTCCTTAAGATGTTCTCGTAATATCTTTACATACTCAGAGTGAGTTCTGGGACTCTCACCTGGAGGGTTTATGCCAAAAACAAGGTCAATTGGTAATTTAGCCTGGCGCCCAAACATCAATTCGTAGGGGGAATAGCCTGTGGTGTCATTCCATGTACAATTGTACGCATGTACAAGTCTCTCCAATGATGTTTATCTTTTTCTTCGAGGGCTCCGAGCATACTGAGGAGTGTTCTATTAAATCTCTCGACCGGGTTGCCGCGGGGGTGATAAGGTGTTGTTCTCACTTTATCAGCTCCGATGAGAGCACATAACTCACGAATGGTGTGGGATTCAAAATCCCTTCCTTGATCGCTGAGTAGTCGACTTGGAAACCCATAATAAACAATGAAGTTTTCCCAGAGTGTCTTGGCAATGGTCTTAGCTTTCTGGTCCCTTGTCGGTATTGCCACAGCAAACTTAGTAAAGTGATCAGTAATGACCAATATATTCCTGATGTCACGATTGTCAGGCTCAAGAGATAAATAATCTATACACACTAATTCAAGAGGAAACGTTGTCTGTATGGATTCCATGGGAGCTGCTTTTTGAGGGTTTGTTTTTCTTCTGAAACATCTTTCACAAGTACGACACCTGTCCTCAATATCTCTTGCCATCTTTGGCCAAAAGAATCTAGAACGAGCTAGGTCAAGCGCACGCTCACATCCAAGGTGCCCTACCTCATCATGAACACCCTTCAGGGCTCTTTCCCTGCACTGTTGAGGCAGGACTATCTGTTGAAGCACAGCCCCATGAGATGCCCACTTCCGATACAACACTCCATCGTAGCTCAAGCCTTTTCCACTCTCTCAGAAGCAATTTGACTTCAAGGGGTTCCAGTCTAGTCTGTCTGAAGTTAGGTTTTTTATCTAGTTCAACAAAAGAAATGATTCTTTTTAAAGATGAATCCTCTCTTTGAGCACGGTACCAGTCCTCACGGGTCATTCCAGGAATGGTCTCATACCCTGAGGAGGCAAAACTCTCAGGAATGGACGAGGCATTAAAAGCCAAGGACTCTGCAAGAACAACCACTGGCGCTCCATAAGTTTCATTTGACAACACAACTGAATGGCGGTCAGACAGTGCAGAGAGTGTTTCATTGGATATATCCTCTGTTTCCTCACAAAGTCGCCTTTTGAAAGCTTCAATAGACCTCTCCTCTTCAAGAAATGCATAATCTTCCTCAGGCGGATTCTGTGGTCTCCTGGACAATCCATCAGCGTCCTTATTGACAGATCCAGCTCGATACTTTATGTTGAATCTGTATGTGGATAATTGTGCAAGCCAGCAATGTCCTGCGGCATCAAGTTTTGCAGTGGTTAACACGTATGTCAGAGGATTATTGTCAGTGAGTACTGTAAATTCAGTGCCATAAAGATAATCACCAAATTTCTCACAGACAGCCCATTTTAAGGCTAAATACTCTAATTTATGTGTAGGGTAATTCCTTTCACTTTTGGAAAGTCCCCTACTGGCATAGGCTACTACACGAAGCTTGCCCTCCTGCTCCTGATAAAGAGCTGCGCCCAACCCCTCTCCACAGGCATCTGTGTGCAAGATATAGGGAAGTTGTGGGTCTGCAAAGGCAAGGATTGGCGCAGAAGTCAGCCTGTCTATCAAAGTCCTGAATGCATTTTCACACTCAACTGTCCACTCTTCAGCAATAGAAGCATTGGGATTGGCAGGACTGTTTGGTTTCTCTCTTTTATAGATTTTTCCCCTTTTCCTTGGAGGACTAAAGCCTGCAGTTAGGCAATTTAGTGGCTTGGCTTTTTTAGAGTAACCCTCGACAAAACGCCGATAATACCCAGAGAAGCCTAGAAAACATTTTAGCTCTCGCCGTGTTGAAGGACGAGGCCAATCTTTCAGAGCCGAAATCTTTTCTGGATCTGTGTGAACTCCATCAGCATCCACAACATGCCCCAGATACTTCACAGAAGACTTAAAGAACTGGCATTTGTCTGGAGACAGCTTCAACCCAAATTCTTTCAAACGATTCAACAATTTTATCAATCGGGCTTCATGTTCCTCGGGTGTTTTGGAAAATACAATAAGATCATCCAGAAACACAAGTACTTTTCTCAAATGCAAGTCTCCTACACACTTCTCCATAAGCCTCTGGAAGGTACTGGGCGCATTTGTTACACCTTGAGGCAACCGGTTAAATTCAAAGAAACCAAGAGGACAAACAAAAGCTGTCTTGTGCTTATCCTCTTCGGCTACTTCAACCTGGTAGTATCCAGATTTAAGGTCCATGACAGAAAACCATTTAGAACCACTGAGTGCTGAGAAGGTCTCTTCTATATTAGGAAGGGCATATGCATCTTTTATTGTGCGCATATTGAGCTGTAATCAACACATAGCCTAATTTGTCCAGTTTTTTTGCGGACCAGAACAATTGTAGACGCAAAAGGACTTACAGATTCTCTGATTATTTTAGCTTCCAGGAGTTCCCTTAGATGTTGCCTAACGGCTTCTCTGTCACATGGATGAATTGGTCTTGGGCGTTCCTTAAAAGGTGTCTCGTCCTGTAGTCTGATATGATGCTTCACAGCCGTGGTATGACCATATGACAGCTCGCCAACTGCAAATATGTCTGCTAAGGAATTCAGTTAGTCAATTATACGTTCTTTCCACTCTTTAGGAATTGGCGAGTCATCAAGATCAAACACAGACTTGCCAATGGGCACCTGATTGGAGCGGGATGATACCTCAGGTTTTAGTGGAAGAACATGAGCAGCGGCCATGTCTGCAATCACCCGATTGGGATGAAGAGTAATATCATGTTCAGTCATGTTCTTTAGGGTGACTGGGATCTTGGAACAAGCATGGAATGGGACGTTCACCAGAGCATTTTCAACCAATAGCCCACCTGGCAAGGGGAATGTCTCAGGTTGCTCTAAAACAAATAGAGGCTTTGAAATGCTCTTTCTAGTCTTCACTTGACCAGTGACACAGATCATTTGTTTGGCAGGAATAGTAATGTGTTTTTTTCCTGATGCTCTAACTTGAAATTACTTCTTCCCACTCTCATAATTTTGGGCAACATCTTGGAAAAGCAAAGCATAGTCACCACTGGCTCTTAGACTTTGAAAGAACTTAGACCCTATTTTATCAATACCCTGCTGATACAGGCGGTCAAGAACATTTGTTCCGATTAGCAGTGGGACTCTGCTGTTGAAGTGACAATCTGGAACAACAAGTACAAGAGAAGTTAGTTCTACCTCGACACCTAAGACAGTACAAGGAAAAGTTATGACAACTTGGATGTAACCCAGGTAGGGAATGTGCTGCCCTCCGGCACCTTCAAACTCAAACAAAGCATGAATTGGTTGAATTGGAAGATAAGAAAAATGGGTCAAGTAAAATGTTTCTGAAACAGTAGTGACTTGCGACCCTGTGTCTAAAAGAGACTCACACTCAATACCTTCAACAAAAACAGAAGCAATGCAATGATGACCAACAAGACCTTGTGGCAAGAACTCATCTCTAAACCCATAATGTCCTTGGCTTTCATTAGCATGATTGACAGCTTCATGGAGCATTTGTGTGGGACGAGTAAAAGGGCTGTCAGCTCTTGGGTGTCCCACAGCAGGAGCTGCTACAGGTTTAAAGAAAGCGGAGATGTTCCGTGCAATTCTTTATACTTTTCTTGTCTTTGCCTCAACTGTAAATTCTTTTTCCGAACAAGTTCAGGGTTTGGTTCCTTACTACAACGGTTTGCAATGTGCCCATCCTCTCCACATTTAAAACAAAACCAGGGTCTTGGCATGGTTGTAGATTCAGAGGCCACATTGGAATTAACCACAAGACAGTCACTGGTAACGGTGTCCTCCCTGGAGTTTTTCTCACTCTTAATTTCACACTCTTTTACTTCACCTTTCTTTGAAAGATATGCAACTTGTTTCTTCAGAGTGGCTATTTCTCCTTTAAGCTTCTGAGTTTCGTCTTGTTGGCAATTCTTGAAAGGATCAGACTGAGGTTCTACATTGACTGGCATGCCATATACGAAGTGAGCATGTGCAGCAGCTCTAGTGCTACCAAGGTGTTTCTTCATTCTGTCTAACTTAGCTGCTCTTTTATCTTCTTCTGTTCTAACAGAGAGCAAAAGTTCAGAAAAAGATGGTGGATGGTCTTTGAGGTGTTCAAGCTGAAGTCCTATAATCATGGTCTGGTCCCAGCACCCTCTACAAAACTGGCGAAGCAGATGTTTACATGAGTCAGTTACACTAGCTCCCCCTCTAGATATTGCTCGAGTAAGTAGTGTATGCAACCTCTGCAGGTATGCTGATGGTTTTTCTCCAGCATTTTGATTTAAGTTAAGAAAAGTCGCAAAGAGCTCTTCTCTATCTTCTACTACACCAAAAGCAGACTCAATCTGGTTGAGGTAAGAACTAGGTGAGGAATTTAAACCTAAGTGCTTGACAATGTCGGCTGCTGGGGCAAGGAGGCTCTCTAAGATTATCCTCACCTTCTGAGAGTCAGGTGAAGATGGGTCAGAAAGTAGAAGATCAACTTGAGTACGCCATGTCTCATAATCAACTTCTCCATTTGGCTTGGGGGTCCTGCCAGAGAATGTGCGAATCCGGCTCTGCCTCATGGGTGAGTGTGCAGACTCATTACGGATGACATGCTCCACAACCACCTTTTGAATCTGAAGAGGGTTAAGCATACTTTCATCAATTTGTAAAGGGCTCTGTGATACATATGAGGGAGAAAAGTTTGTAACTGCAGGTTGAGCTGCAATTGACTCAGCATAGTTGATTTCAGCATTGATTTTTCCTAAATCATGGGGACTGTGAACAGTAGTATGTGGACCAGCCTCTGGAGATTGTAAGTAGCCTGAATGAAGCTGGACATTCTGAAGCTCTTTCTGTAGAGCAAGCAGGAATGCTGCTCTGCCACTTCCTGGAATAGTGTTTAGTTCATTTATATATCTTTGTGCCAGTTCCATGCCTAATCTCTCTTGGCATATATCACGGACTGTTCTCACATGCCATGTTACGGCAGTATCTTTTGGGCTCGGCAGGTCTCCTAAACTATCAGGTTCTATCTTTAAAATTGAATTCTCAGATGAATACTGAATGAGAACTCTACCTTCTGGCTGCCCTGGTTCATCAGGGACTCTGACTACTTTTTCAATTTCCCCATTTACCTCAAAAAAACCTGAGATGACTTCCATGCTACAAGATTCTTCCACCCCTGTAACGTATAAACAGTTTTGTCCATTTAAATCAAAACGCTTACAAAGATCCATTTTTTTCTAGAGAATTTGAGTTTTAACAAATCAATTGGACAATTAAAAATCTCACTCCAGAAACAATAAAATGAAAACCTGTTTAAGAAAACTAGAGCAGTTAGCTAGAACACCTGTTAATACATGTAACCAATAACCAAAGCTCTCCGGGGCTGGCTCGCCACTTTTATGTAACCCCTTTTTTGTTGTTGTTTTCGACAGGGCTGTATATTCTAGTACTAGTTATCTAGGTTCATCAAGGGGAGCTTGGTTTTTTTCCTTTCTGTAGCTTACATCAAAGGTGTTAAAATAAAAAAAACTTCCTGTTTATATAGATCAGAAAATTTTGTAAAATAAAAAACATATATACAGTGTTACATAAACCAAGGGAAATTTATTTTTTTTCCACAATTATTGAATGCTTTTCCCTCTTAGCAGTTAAACAAATAATGTAACCAACAATGTACCATAAATGTAACCCAACAATAATCTCACTTGGAATTTGGAACAGACGAGAAAAAAAGTCCACAGAGATGAAGATGAAGATCTAAAGAGTTGATGCAGCTAGAAGGATGTCTGCCTGAAAGAACCCATTCCTGACGAGACCACTCGAAAACTAAAGTCCAGTTAACATCATCCACGATTTAGCCAAAGGGGTGGAGGGGGAGACAAACCAGTCTGCAACAATTGTACACTTCAAATTAATGACATCAACATCATCAGAACATTTAAACCATTCCTAATAAGCTATATCATGTATTTTGTACACTCTGTATGCATGTTTTGTGCTTTTTTTTCTCAAAAAGTTTGGAATATAAATATGTTTTAAACCCTTTTTTTTCCTCACACACAGTGACAAGAAAAACACTCAACCAAAATACATTATTCAAATAAACACAAATTACTTGCATATCATTTGCTACAAATCCTGCAAAACATGTTGGAAAAAATATATATAATTCTTAAAGCAACGGACACCATATGGTCACCATGGTTAGCAACGCTAGCATCATCAGCTGTGCTTAGCTGCTCTTTTGCTAACTCACATCAGTTACTCGATAGTTTTTCTGCAATTCCTTAAATACAATCACATTCTGACTGGTATTTTTTCCAGATGTGTTAAAATAATACATAACATAATCATATTCAAGCAGAATCGACTCACCAGAATGCTCTGAAACAAAAAAACACGGAAAAAAACCGAGTGAAAAAAACCTACTTCAGCTTCAGCAACTCACACTCAGATGATGCATATAACAATTATGCATATATCTAAAGAAAATCCTTCACGACAGAAATTCGAAATCTCTATCAAAGAAAAATACACACATGCGGTGCATAATCTCTCATCAGTCACGTAATCAGCTATTCTCGTGCACTTTTTTTCTTGCACGCGATACCGCACCCTCTTAAAGGGGAAGCGCCAAATTAGTGCAGGCTGTTCTGCAACACAAAAAAACAAGGGTTACACTATCATTCCGTTAGGGTATTTTTCCGTATTTCTCCCGTATTTTCAGTCTTTCACTGAAGGGTGGCAAATAAACATTAAAGAGCAGAGCCTCCCTATACGCAACCCATACCGCCGAACCAGGGGGCGCCCCTTGCTCTTAAAATTGAGGCTGTTCTGTGCTTTCGCTTTGTTTAGGCATAAAAACACTTTGAAATAAATATAAAAACGGCGGGATTCTCTTTCCTTTTCATTACAGGCGCCGTCTCCCCTTCATATGCAATCCTCAAAACAGTTATATAGCGGTGCATGACTATCAGCTGACGCGATCCATAGTGATAAATAGAAGCTGTTGCCCAAACGGATTCTGTACACGCGATTTGAAGCGGAGGCTGGGTTTTGGGTGCGTGTTTAAACAGACATACACTACAGATAATTAATAATAATAATATCTAAAGATGTAGATCTTGGTGGGTTTTTTTTCAAACACACCTAATTTTGTCCTAATGAGCATAAAAAGTTAGGAAAGCAATCGAATGCTTTCTTTATAACGTTAGATGGTTGCATTTTTAAAGTGACACTGTTATTTAATGTAATCAAACGGAAAAAATCTAAATAAATAAGATATTTATTTGTTGCTCTTTAATCAGAACGTGTAAGTTATACAGTGAAGAAAAAGTTAATGAGATTTGATAACTTGATTCTATTTCATTATAATAGCTATTCATTTTTATTAAGCTGAACTGTTATTAATACTGTTGTACACTATTTATTTTTCTTCAGTAAATAATAATAATAAAACATATTACTGACCATTTAACTGTTTATTTACAATGAAACCGCTCAAAATGAACATAGTTAGTAATTTGGGGATTTTTAAAAGGGGGGACGGGATAATCCCTTATTATGGTGGGCATATCCCTTATTTTCACATCCCAATGTTGACAGGTATGTTCATCGGATCTATTTTCGCTGCTAAAATAGACCAAAACAGTCATTATTTCATCAAAAATAAAAGTGACTTAATATTATTAACTTGTTTGTTAAACTGTCATATGAAATCAGTGTCACATTTTCAATCGTGAGGTGATGGTAAATTAAGTGATGGTCGATTGTCAGCTATCTCGATCGTCATGTCATGTGATGCATGTTGCTGAACTGTATTCAAATGTTATAAATATAAAAACACAACATTTTGAAATGTAACTGCAGTATGTCAGTTTAGTTTATTTTTGTGTGCTGCGCTCATAGACTTTAGAAAATGGCGCTCATTTGTTTGATTGTCTTATATATATAAAACAAATAAACTAGTCAGAATATAGACTACAGTTAAAGCTTTCCTTTAGTTTTTGTGAAATGCACACACGCAGCCACGCACACACAAACATGTTTAAATACATTAATAAATAAATAACAATAAATTGTTTTAACAGCAATATCTCCAAGTTTTGTTTTTCAATGTAAAAATGTAACGATTTGCCAATGCAAAAAGAGTATCGCCACCTTTCCCCCCACTTCATGCACTGATTATAACACAAACAAATCATCCTCCTGGCGACTTTTTTTTTTGTCAAAAGCGACAAATCCAGTGATTTCAAATCCAGAGACTCGAAAGCACGCATCACTCTGCAGTTAGGCCTACTGTGTTCAACGAGCAGCGGCTGCTGCAGTGAGCCCCTCTCCCATCCAAAAGCACTCATAGGCGGTCAGTCTCTTAGTAGCCGCTAAAAAAATGCAGATTCTTTTTGACTTCGTGCTGAACCAATCTTTGAAAATTATAAATCTCATCAAATTATGGCCGCTAAACACTCGCTTGTTTGGGGTCCTCTGCCAGGAGATGGGGTCAAGGCATGAACAGCTGCTTCTGTACACTAAGAGCATTGATGCAGGACTATCCTGAACTCTGCAATGTCGCCTTTAAGATTCTCCTTCCTTTCACGTCGACATATTTGTGTGAGGCAGGATTCTCAAAAATGACTGCACTCAGAACGAAATACCGCAATCGTACACAAATCGAGGATGATTTTTAAGTCTATGTTTATCAAACATTGAGCCAAAAATTGAGGATCTTTGCAAGGCAAAGCAGGCTCAGGTCTAACATCACCTGTCTGCAAGCTTCTGTAAAAAATGTAGATGATGCCTACTATTAGGCCTAGTAATAACAATAATAAAGCATAAATTAATATCAGAGGTCTGGTGCCTATTCCCAATTATAGCAATAGCCTAGTAATGATAATAGGCCTATACTGATGATAATAATGATAATAATAATAATAACAACAATAACAACAACAATGAAATATGTAACCTCATATAATTATAAAGCAATAGCCTAGTAATGATGATAGGCTTACCTACCGCTACTGATATGATAATAATAATAATGTTAATAATGTGGGTGAGGGCGGGGGTTGGGGGGGGGGGGGGGGGGGGGGTGTTGCGCACTTGCAAAAGGTTGAGAACCCCTGGCTTAGTACATTCTCCTTGGGTCGTTCCATTGCTACATAACAGTATTTTTAGATTTTTTTGTTGTTGTTTTTTATTGTTTTTAGGGTTTTATCAAAATCTGGTTCAATTCATGTAAACAGGTCTTTTAGAAATATTATTTCCAGGAAAAAAATGACTTGTTGAACACAATATAGCACAGTTACAAAAATGAGACTTTGCTATCAGATACAAGTTATTTGATAATAACAAACCAGCAGATGGTCAATTGACCAATCAAAATAGCTTTCTAGGGAGCTGGGTAATAAATCATGTTCTCAAGTTTATAGTGTTTTATTGCTGATAATGTAAATGTGTATAAATGGACTTCAGCCATGAAGTTGCAGCTTGCACAAGCTGGATTTTTTTAAATTGTGGTTAGCAGGTTACCTGCGCAACAAAGGGAAGAAGAAAAATACATTTAACTATGGAAGTTAAATGTCAAAGTCAATGGTTATTGGTTTCCAACATTTTACAAAACGTCTTAACAGATCAAAAAAATCTCGTAACAGATAAAAGAAAATCAAACATTTTTGAATGAAGTGGAGAGTGAGTAATTGAGGACAGAATCTCCAGTTTTTTTAAACTATCCCCTTTGACCATTTAACCATTTAATTACTCAGTCACTTGAGACCAACATACCTGCAGTTTTGAGGATTTGTGTGAGAATGTCTTTGGGGACGTCCTCTCCATTTTTCACTGCTGTCTTTCTGTTTTGTATCCATTTCCCTCCCGTTTTACGCAAGAGTCCAATTGCATCTCTAATTTGCTGTATAAGCTTCCAATTTTTGGGGAAAAGCTGAGCTCCTCAACAACACAAGTAAATAAAAAACAAATCATATAGCGTTAACCCTACTACTTTACAGTGACATGTTTTTGGATACATTTTCTTACCCTAAATAATGGGTCTAGGGTTGCCACCCGTCCTTTGAAATACGGAATCGTCCCGTATTTGAGAATTAAATTGCGCGTCCCGTTTTGAACCAATACGGGACGGGTTTTGTCCCGTATTTTTCATCAATTTTTAAAGGGTCACGAAACACCAAAACACATTTTTTGAGCTGTTGACAGTCATATATGTGTCCCACGCTGCTATAAACACTATTAGGACACATATATTGCACTAAAAAGTGAAAATTGGTTTTTTTTGCGTTATTTTGAGCAAATTCGTTCTTCCGGTTTGAAACGAATTTTTGAAGCTGCGTCCCGGCCATGAGATACTTAGGTGTAAATCCAGCCGGAGAGTGGCTGTCTGTCTTTTCTAGGACGTTCTTACGTATCTGAGTGTGCAGTATTAATTCATGAGAAAGACGTGCTTCAAACCAATCAGCGCGCACTATTGTGTATGACGTGAAACTTCATTAATATGCATGATAGCTCCGGAGACTGTTTACCAGTTTACAGCGTTCAGACGGCAGAGAGACGCCACGTTGTGTTGCCAAAACAAGTGAAAGTACAAGAATTTCAAGACAAGAGTCGTAGGTGTTATTAGTGTGTTGCAACGAAGGTTTTGTTTTCATTTTCCCTTTATGAGAGAGCAGCTGGACTCACGTGTGGGTTACAGTGCACGCGACACTCGACAGAAACGCGTTTGTAAGGAACATTTTTACCCGAGAGCTTTTCTCATCTGGAAATGATGAAATCCGTATTGGCCGCTCGTCTACTTTTAATAAAAAGACACAGCTCCAGTTTGATTGTCTGTCTACAGATTTGGTAAGTGTTTGCAGTGGACTGCCCTTTGTTTAAATGCTGCTCTCCGAGTGTAAACATTTAAACACAAACTATTCCCGTCGTGCAGGATTTTCGCTGCAATTTGTGACAGGATAGTCTATACACACACGGCTTTCTGACGCTACCTACCGAGTACATACATTACTGAGAAATGCGGAGGATTTTTTTCTCTTATTCGCCGTATCAAATCAGCCTCTGTGTGTTTGTTTTTCCTGTCAAACTTAGCGCGTGCCCAAATGTTAACTCCCTTCTATGCAAAATCTTATCCTCTTTCCCTCCCCCGACACTCCCACACTCCCAGAGCTGGACACGCCCAACTTTCCTGACTTTTTTCAAAACAGAGGTGTGAAAACACCCTGCTGAGACAGGGGGTTTCGTGGCCCTTTAAAGTAGCTTTTCATGCAAGACAGTCCACACGCATTTTATGCAGATACCTCATTTCCTACTTTTGATTGGGTAATACTTGATGCCATCGTCAGTTTGATTGGTCTTTGTCCAGTGAGGAGGAGGAGGGCGTGTCTTTTAAGCAGAGTCTGTCAAGAGAGCAGCCTAATGGCAGAGGCTTCTCCGGGTAACCCCCCGCGTCTTAAAGTTTCAGAGTTTAAACGCAAGCGGCTGCAAAAGTACCGCAGAGAATGGGAGTAAACAAAAACCTGGCTGCAGAGGGGTAGACATTGTTATCAAGCCAACTTCACGATTTGTCGGAGAGCGTTCTCTTTGGCTCATGCGGGACGTGCGACAACATGCTTCCGGAGACCAGCATTCCCGCAACGACAGAGCTCACAAACATCAATGCAGTCAGACACAGACAGTACTTCGTACCCCAAGTCTCTCCCGAAGCAGACATGGTAATGACAGTGACCCAGTATGTGGAAATCTTTTTTTTTTTTTTTTGTAATTTACTGTTTATTATATGAAATAAATAACAGTCTGTGAAAATAATAAAAATATATTTAATATTAATTGAGTAAAACCATATCAACAACTGAAATCACAGTGAAATGAATGGCTACAATCAAACTTTCTCACAGAATTAGATTTGGCCTGGTTTTCACACACTGGGTCACAAATTGTCATTTGTAAAAATTCTGTAAATACAATGTAGGCCTAAGTGGATCACGGTTCAATGTAATATTATGATTTGTTTGTTAAAGTTGAGTCAGACACATAAGCATTAATTTATTACATGAAACATTACATTTATTACATTAATAAACAGCATAATGCCCATGTAAGGAAAATAAACTAATAAATTGCAATTTCCATATTTTTAAATTAGAAATAGGCTATTTGTAAACTTTACTAGCTAATGTTTGTAGCTAGTTTATGTATGTGCTGTTTCCATGTTTGGATATGTGTTACTACAAATAATGACAAATATTTTAGCCAAAATCTGTTATCAATACCACCCTTTAAAATTAGGTTGATTAGTATTTTCTCCTCTAGGTTACAGCAGCTGAGTTAACGCAGGTGTACCACACTATTACACATAACATCAGCTATAACTGTGCTGCAGAGTTGTAAAAGAGAAAGACTGACTGCATCTGATCTGTTTACACAGATTTCAATAAAAGACAGTTTATTTTAATGTCCAAGTGTTCATACTTTCCTGAAAACATTTTAAGTTGCAATTTACCACCACTGGCATGCTATTGGGCCTATCATTGGGGATGTGGCCCCCGCTGGAGTATGCGTCCCTTATTTTTTTGTATTAAAAGTGGTAACCCTAAATGGGTCCCAACTGGAGTGATGCTAAGATAATTTAAGAAATCTTTTGCATGAATATTAAGTTCATTTGAATAAAATCCTATAGACAATTCTATAGAATACAAAAAAAAGATGTTTTATAGAATTATCTGTTGTGTGTTGTTTTAGACCCGACTCATGGCCGAGAATTAGATTAGCTCCCTGAATCATCATCCCTCCTTTTTGCTTCAAACAAGGAGCCATGCTTAGTCTGAATAAGATCACCATCATATTATTTAAACTTTGTTTTGTTGACTTGGAAAACTCTCTCCGTGCAGACACTTCCACATAGAAGACTCTTACGCCAGTTTCACAACACATGAGCGGCGCGTAAGCAGCGTGGCTATTTTTCCGGCGTGCATGTTCGCAACCGGGACTGAGGCGCACGGGTATGGTTTTTTCTGCGCATGTGCTCAGTTTGCTTTTTAACTAAACTACATTGCTTTGACCAGCGTGGGTTCGGTTGCACATAGAGAATAACGTCTTTATTTTAGAATTACGACTCCTAATAAATACACTTGAATATAAAGTAAATCTTATCTCAAAGCATTTACTGGGACACTAGCAATTTTTACTGGGGCACGTGCCCCAGTAAATGGGGTCTAGTGACGCCCCTCTGCTGCGTGAAATGAGTTCTGATTGAAAATAACATCGGCGATCACCTACAGCCAATGAGAGAGCAGCATTCACTTGTACGGGTACTTGCAGGCCAGCGGGAGGTTGGAGGAGAAGTTAAAAGCGCTCATTTTCAGTTTACTTGGACCCAAGAAAGGGAGGAAAAACAATTTGACAGGAGCACTGTGTCTGTTTGATGTGTCATCTGATCAATATCACAATCAGGTTGAAAAGCAAAAAAAAGTTAAGGAGAGATTCTTAATTCTCTTCAAAAGCCAGGTGAGCAACACAAGTATCTAAAGCTAAAGGCTTCTGTTTACATTATGTAGTTAATAACGAAAGGTATATTACAGGACCTCGCGTTGTTTCCATGTCACTTCTCGCGTTTGTTTGGTTGTGAGACATAGTTTAGACAAAGTTGTCTGTGAATCTTCCTATATTCAAGTCATGCAGTATGAACTCTCCTGTCGCCGATCCATCCTACAGTGTAAACACAGTACAGACAGAACGCTAACCCAGATAGTCATGCAGTGTTAAAACATCTGACACGACTACTTTGAAATCATGCAGTCTGAACTCGGCATAAAGGACCGCACATGCACACACACACACACACACACACACACGCACACACACACACACACACACACACAAACACACACACATTGCGAAATGCAGAAGTTTTTTTTTCTTTCCATTTTCCGTGCGGCCCACCACTAATATATATATATATATATATATAGTGGCGCAGTAAGTAGTGCTGTTGCAAGAAGGTCGCTGGTTCAAGCCTTGGCTGGGTCAGTTGGCATTTCTGTGTGGAGTTTGCATGTTCTCCCTGACTGTGGTAACATCTGAAAACGTGGTAAAAATCAGGGCTTTTCTTTTTCAGGATTGCTTTTCAAAACACTGCAGTTGAGTTTAGGGAAGGTAGGCGGGTCAATCTTTTTTACTTTTTAAAATACTATTGGTTGGGTTTAGGGAAGAGGGATGGTGGGGGGATTGCTCTGTCGTTCAATCAGTCAGTCGACAGCTGCCTCTGGTGGATTTACGTGAGAACAGCATGTGAAAATGGCACTCGCATGAGAAATTTGAGATCTGACAAACTCAATTCAATTCGTTTATCTATATAGTGCTTTTACAATGTAGATTGTGTCAAAGCAGCTTAACATAGACGTTTTAGTACATTGAAACCGTGTCAGTCCAGTTTTCAGAGTTTAGGTTCAGTTTTAGTTCAGTTCAGTGTGGTTTAAATTTCAGTGCTGAAGGTCCACACACTGAAACGAAAATCCAAGCCAGTAGTGACAGCGGCAAGGAACAAACCTCACTAATTGACAAAAGAAAGAAAGAAACTTCGAGAAAACTTCAGTTGGACATGACCATTCTCCTCTGGCCAAACTTCTTGTGCAGAGCTGCAGTCTAGGTGCCGGAGGCTGGAGAACGTTGGACGTCCATCGTGGAGAGCTGCAGGTATGAGTAGGTCACCGGCGGGTGATCAGGCTGGACCACAGGATTAAAGCGGAGACTCGTCTGTCACTGTGGTCTTCCAGGTATCAGTCTTATGGATCGGTCCAGGATTATAGATACCTTGGCATCATTTCTTTACAGGTCTTGGATCGCACCAATGGTGCTGCATAGTCTCTAGGGGCCTCGGGATGTGTATCCCCAGGTGGAAATATAGAACTGTAACGGTGGTGGTGTACTAAATATGTCCAGTCTTTTCTTTCCAATAAATGAAAAGAGAAAAACACAAAAAAATCAAATTTCACAAAACTGCTCCCCGCGGGATTAGAACTCGGGCCGCCAGATCCGCAGTTCAACGCCCTACCGCTAGTCCACGTGTGAACTAAATGACGCGGCTTTTCCAGGCCCTTTGATCCTACTCCCAGCGGACCTCGACAAAAAAAAAAATATATAATTAACAGTTTTGTTTTTAAAACCTTTGGGCGCCAGACAAGTTCATCTTGCCAAAATTAAATTATGCTCCGGTTAGCCGCGGCAAGCCATAAATACCACCATTACGGAAGAAAATAAAAAAAATAAAGAAATTAAAGATTCCGATTTAAGAAAGAATTCATACACACTTAGAACTTGAATCAAAAAAAATGTATTTTATAAAACAGCAATAACATCCTTGTGAGAACATTCAAAAAAAAAAATCAACAAC
Source organism: Danio kyathit (assembly GCA_903798195.1). Classification (NCBI taxonomy): domain Eukaryota; kingdom Metazoa; phylum Chordata; class Actinopteri; order Cypriniformes; family Danionidae; genus Danio; species Danio kyathit. The sequence continues at coordinate 16,796,330 of LR812538.1, forward strand.
CTTTAAGCAGAGAAAAAACAAACAAACAAACAAACAAACAAACAAACAAACAAAACGAACACCAAACACTAAGAAGTTAAATAATAAATTGGGGCTTGTTTTCAGGAAGCACAATGGAATGAAAAATGTACATCAAAGCCTGTTTTATGGTTTTTAAAATTATGGGGAAGATTTTCAGTGTGGGTGTAAGAGTTATTGGATGAAAATTGAACTGACCCGGCTAACAATGTTGATTGGTACAGGTCTACCCCTCGATCGGTTGATCACTGTTGACGTTTCCGGTCACTCCACCTCCACTCTTCCTACACGACACAGCTTTTGTTCTCCTTCTATCGCACAATTCTTTTCTTCCTTCGCACACCAAACAAACGCACCCAAAAAAGAAAAAAAAAAAACTAAACTCCTCTTCACCACGGTTCCAGTCCAACTCAACCACCACCTTTTCCAACTGAACTGAACTGAATTGCTTCTAAAAAACTCCTCTTTTATTTTCTTTTTTCCACCTGAACTTCCGTTTCCTTCTTGACCCCGGAAGTTTAGGAATGGCCGGTCAGACTAGGTCCCCCTAGTGGTGCTTGAAAAAAAAACTATTGGGGGAGGCCTTCAGTCTCGCCACACTCTCCCCCCCTTGAAAAAAAAACAACCCTAGTTGTTTGACAAGAGCGGTGAGAAACCATAGGGACGCCAAAACTCTTTTTAATTAAGGGATTGGAGGAAAATGGATTTAGGCGTTTCTTTCTCCTGACTCTCCAGTTCTTCAGCTGTTGGGAAACACGGCTTAAGGTTACAGACGTTTACGGTTCGTACATCCTCTCCAGTGTTTTCCAGTGCAACACGATAGTTCAGAGGTCCTAACCGTTGAATTATTCTGTAGGGTCCTTTCCATTTGTTTGCAAGCTTCGCACTGAAATGATGCAATGCACTTGACTGAGGAAAGTTTCTTACCCAGACACGGTCTTTTTCTTTATAGGATACCTCTCGTCGTGTTTTGTTGTAACTGCGAAGTTGTCTTGCCATCGCTTTTTTGCTGCACTCACTTGCTTTCACTTTCAGATTTGACAGATGTTCCGCAACGTTGTAGGCCGGAGAATCAGGGGATAAATTGTGTCCATGCAGTAACTTATCTACGGGACCTTGGAGTTTCCTCCCGAGTTGAAGCTCTGCTGGAGTCATGCCGATGGTTCCTTTTTTTAGCATTTGACATCTCGCACACCTTTTAACATACGCCTTCACAGATGTCCACATTGCAGGCCAGAAGGCAACGTGATGTAGCCTTTGGTAAGTTTTGTAGATGCCTATGTGTCCATTTAGTGGATGTGCATGGTAATGATGAAGGAGATGTGGGATAAGGGTGGCAGGTATGTATATCCTGTAGTGTTTGTGTCCATTTTCCAACATGGAAAGATGATATAACTTATCGTCCAGTACTTTAAACTTCTCATGCATAGTAGAATCTTTGTCTGCTAAGCTCTGAAATATCCTCATGATATCGAAGTCTTTGTGTTGCTCTTCCCAGATTTCTGCATTGGAGATGGGAAGTTCTGTTTCTTTTTGAGCAGAATATACATTACATCCAGGTATGGGATGAATGCGAGACCAAGTATCAGGTAAGTGGATCAATCTTTGAGGTGGAGGGATTGTGGTGAACAATGAAGAAACTTGTCTTACGTTTGTTCTGTGCCTTGTTTTCTTCTGGTACAGGTATGGTTTGTCTGGAATGCTAGCCTGCCCAGGCTGAAAAGGATACACCTGGTTTGGTGTAGATGTGAAGGTATAATTTCCGCCAGCCACATTGATTTGTAGCCCACTAGTGAATATAAAATCCAGTCCTAGGACCACTGAATAAGTAAGAGCTGTGGAAGGAAGTATAGCTACAGGAATTGGGAAAACCATATTGTGAAGAATAATATTGGTATTTACCCATCCTAAAGGTATGACAGTCTCACCGTTGGCCAAGTAGAGGGGACCATGTGGCCATTGATGAAGATCATCAAGGGAGGCAAGTGCCGACCACAAACTTTCGTGAAGTAGGGTATAGCTGGCTCCAGTGTCGATGATGGCCTTTCCAGACCAAGCTGCAATGGTGATTGGCACAATTAGTTGCTGGGGTATGCATTCATGGTTAGAAGGATGACTTGGTTTTGCTGTTGATGGAGTTGAAGTTGTAACAGTGATGCTGTTGTGGGAAGGTGCACTCCTTTGATGCTGTGTGGGTATATTTCTTTTATCTCCTGCAGGCTGGTTGCTACGTTGAGTGGAAGCAGATGCAGTAGAATATTGGGGACAGTTTCCTGGGGCATGCTGACCTTTACATCTCCAGCATTGAACAGGAGGTCTCTCTGCTGGGCGATTTGAGGTAGGATTGGGTGCAATAGGATTACTTGAGGTTCTTCTTTCATAGAGTAACTGCTGTGCATGATCTTTTTCTAGTTGGTGACCCAGTTTTACTAATTCATCTACAGTTTGTACTCGACTGCGCAGTTGACTGGCCAGGTAAGGGTTAACATTTTTTAAAATCATTTTTACCAAGTCACTCTCACTCAGTGAAGGTTTCCATCGCTTACAAAGGGCTCTATAGGAGAAAGCGAAGTCTCTGATAGTTTCCTTCGTCCCTTGGACTCTGGTGCGTATGCGTTCAGCCAACTCGTCTTCATAATCTTCAGCAAGAAATGCTGACAGGAATGCGGTCTCAAACTTAGTCCAGGTTTTAATATTGGATCTGGCAACTTCCCACCAGTCTCTTGCGGTACCATATAGAACACTGCGAAAGGTGGCCAAGATGTCTGTGTCATTCAGTGGATGTACTGCCAGAAAGTCATGACAACGGTTGATGTATAACAGTGGATCACAATCGTCTGAAGATCTACCAAAAGTGGGAAAGGTGAGTTTCAAATGGTCACTTTTGGGCATTGGTATGGGATGAGGTAAGTTTAAAGGTAAAGTCTCTGTGCTTGGAAGAGCAGAGTCACCTTCGGAATCCGTGAAATGCAAAGGTGTTTGAGTCATCACATGTAACACAGTCACTGGTTGTGCAGAGGGTTTGATATTAACAACATCAAGCTTCAGCTCTTTGATGGAATGACTTAGAGCATCTACTTGGCTGTTACATTGACTTACAGCTTGTGAAAGTTGATCATAGTTTTTCTGGGAATTCTTTTCTACGGTTACAATGTCTCTTTGAACTTCTCGCTGTAGTTGTTCCACCATGAATCTGAATTCATCCGTTAAAGCAAGTTCACACTTCTTCAGATTATCTTCCAACATCACTTTCAAAGCTTTAATTAACTGTCCACTGTCTTCTGGCTCATGTTGTTCTTGAGTAGTGAATACAGTTTGAAGATGTTGATGGTTGGAGTCAATTTTGTTGGTCAATGTGTCAAATTTGTTCTGAAACTGTGAAGAGGTTGTGGCAACTTCTTGAGTAAGTGTTTTTAAAACTTCATCTTGCTGTTTCAGACAATTAAGAATATAATCCCAGTTTCCTTGTACCTGGGTGGATAACTGATACATTTCTCTTCCAGGAGTTGGAAGAAATACAGGCAAGTCATGCTGAGTTCCTGCAGATGGTGGTGTGACTTCAGAAGCAGAGCACAACTGCATGGAATCCTGGTGAGGAGATGAAGCAAGAGGAGCAGTAATCCTTGGATGTGGAGATCCAAAGTGCACCTGAGTTTGGAGAGGGGTTTGGTGGACTTGGGTAGGAGTTGAATGAAAGGGAGAAAATTGTAGCTGTTGAGAATAGGGGTGTTCAATCGTTTGTCTCACAGGAGGCCAGTTAGGGGTTGCAATGTCTGGAGGATCAATTTCCACACAGGCAAATGGTGATGGGGGAGTACTGGCCATGTCTGATAGAGGGAAATGGCTTTAAATGACACAGAGTGAAAAAAAATGGCAAAAAATAAAATCATAAAAGAAAACTGGGTAATGGTCAATGTTTGGGGAAAAGCAGACAGGGGCACCAAAAACAAATGTACAAGGTATTCACAATGGTCAATACACAGGTAACCCTTTCACAAAGAAAACTCACAAAAAACAATTTTCACAAAGAAAACACTTTTCTCCAACAGAGAAAACCCTCTTTTCACAAAAAAACGGTCACAAAAATTCACAAGTTGTATGCAACAGTTCACAATAAAGTCTTTTTGTGCAGTAAGTGTGTGCTTTTTTTTTTTTTTTTTTTTTTTTCAAAGTTCAAAGTTTAGGCTCCGCCCCACGTTGGGCGCCATTTCTGTAACGGTGGTGGTGTACTAAATATGTCCAGTCTTTTCTTTCCAATAAATGAAAAGAGAAAAACACAAAAAAATCAAATTTCACAAAACTGCTCCCCGCGGGATTAGAAACTCGGGCCGCCAGATCCGCAGTTCAACGCCCTACCGCTAGTCCACGTGTGAACTGAATGACGCGGCTTTTCCAGGCCCTTTGATCCTACTCCCAGCGGACCTCGACAAAAAAAAAAAATATATAATTAACAGTTTTGTTTTTAAAACCTTTGGGCGCCAGACAAGTTCATCTTGCCAAAATTAAATTATGCTCCGGTTAGCCGCGGCAAGCCATAAATACCACCATTACGGAAGAAAATAAAAAAAATAAAGAAATTAAAGATTCCGATTTAAGAAAGAATTCATACACACTTAGAACTTAAATCAAAAAAAATGTATTTTATAAAACAGCAATAACATCCTTGTGAGAACATTCAAAAAAAAAAATCAACAACCTTTAAGCAGAGAAAAAACAAACAAACAAACAAACAAACAAACAAACAAACAAAACGAACACCAAACACTAAGAAGTTAAATAATAAATTGGGGCTTGTTTTCAGGAAGCACAATGGAATGAAAAATGTACATCAAAGCCTGTTTTATGGTTTTTAAAATTATGGGGAAGATTTTCAGTGTGGGTGTAAGAGTTATTGGATGAAAATTGAACTGACCCGGCTAACAATGTTGATTGGTACAGGTCTACCCCTCGATCGGTTTTTCCTTTGGAAGGCTTCTTCCCACCAGTCGAACTCATTCGTGGCTTCAGGAAGGATCCAGCTCTCCACCGTCTCCACCGAGGATCCAGAACACCGCTCGCACACAATGATCACTGTTGACGTTTCCGGTCACTCCACCTCCACTCTTCCTACACGACACAGCTTTTGTTCTCCTTCTATCGCACAATTCTTTTCTTCCTTCGCACACCAAACAAACGCACCCAAAAAAGAAAAAAAAAAAAACTAAACTCCTCTTCACCACGGTTCCAGTCCAACTCAACCACCACCTTTTCCAACTGAACTGAACTGAATTGCTTCTAAAAAACTCCTCTTTTATTTTCTTTTTTCCACCTGAACTTCCGTTTCCTTCTTGACCCCGGAAGTTTAGGAATGGCCGGTCAGACTAGGTCCCCCTAGTGGTGCTTGAAAAAAAAACTATTGGGGGAGGCCTTCAGTCTCGCCACAGAACAAAGAGAATAATTAGCGTAGCTGCTGTTCATATGAACGAGATGCAGAAATGAGGTGCTATAAATGAATATAATAATTATAGAAACAAACATGTAGAGGATATGATTGTTTCTAACAAGATGTCTGGTGCATTAAGACAGGAGGAGTGTGTCCTACAGGTGGTTTGTCAAGCCTACTCACCTGCATGGAGCATACTTATGCATCATATTGTTATGTGATGCATTGTGTGTATGCTTTACTAAAAGATGCAAAAAAAGTAGCTCCTGGGACATATTTTGCTCTCTCATTAGAAATGTATATAGGGGTACATCATCAGAATGAGCCTGGGTTGTAAAGACACTATTGCTGATACTGAAATTTTTCAAAGCAAGGGTTCACCTAAACACTTTCAAATATAAAACAATAATAAATGGTAAGCAAACTGTGTTGATCTGAACTCATTAGTCTTTTTTAAACATGCGCAGCAAGTTTTTACGGCAAGCCTAGAGGGGGGAAAGACATTGGCCCCATGCAGGGCCGGTGCGTCCATTGATGCGACCTAGGCGGCTGCCTAGGGCGGCCCCCCAACCCAACTGACTTTCATCCGCAACATCATCAACACAACACTGGCATAATAGGGGTCTGGCACAATAGTGAGGGCGGCAAACGCGCTCCGCCGCCCAACCCAACGTATTGACTCTCATCCGAAAAAAACTGAGTGGGAGAAAAAAAAAAAAACAGTGATAGGAAAATATATATATATTTTTAAAGTTTTTGCGTTCCCTCGCAAAAATGTTTTTCCACAAACACTTCCTGTTCACTTCATACATGTCAACCCTCCCGTTTTTGCCTGGATTATCCTGTATTTTACAATTCTATCCTGCTATTATCATATCATTTAGTATCAGCAAATGCATGTATGAGCCAGAGCCAATGACTGATATAAGTGCTGACTGACAGAAGCGCTCCGTATGATAAACTGATCCCAGATCAGCTTCTAAAAACAGTGAAAACACCATTTAAAGTGACACCTCTGTTATTAAACAAGTGAAGAGCAGCAAATGAATCTCTCGTTTTGTATTTGATAACAGTGGTGTCACTGTAAGAATGCACAGATCTATAATGAAAGAATTCCATTGCTTTCGTAACTGTTTGTGCATTAGTTTGTCATTAGGTGTGTTTAAAATAAAACACACAGGACAGACATGTTTACATATTATTAAGCGTATTTGTCTTGTTTAAACATACACCCGAATATCCCCAAATGCCCTGCACTTTCGCTCCTCTTTAAATGCCGTGTACGAAGCTGATGTGGGTTCAGTTTATAATACGGAGCGCTTCTGTCAGTCAGCGCTTATATACCAGTCATTGGCTCATACATGCATTCGCTGATTCAGAGGTTGCATATGAAGGGTGATGATCGACGCACAACTTTAATGGAAAGAAAGTGAATGAAGACATCTTTATATTCATTTCAGCATGCATTCAAGATTAAAATACATGAGAAATATGGGAAAATACTGAATGATATGATGATAGCAGGATAGAATTGTAAAATACGGGATAATCCAGGCAAAAACGGGAGGGTTGACATGTATGAAGTGAACAGGAAGTGTTTGTGGAAAAACAGTTTTACGAGGGAACGCAAAAAACTTTTAAAAATTAAAAAAAAAAATTCCTATCACTTTTTTTTTTCTCCCACCATTTTTTTTCTCCCACTCAGTTTTTTTCCACTATCACGTCCCTTCCGGGTCTCCTTAAGTTTTCACAGCGGCAGTTCGGCTTGCTCCGGCCCTGGCCCCATGCATACACAGTCAGTATAAAGGGAACTAGGAGATTCGAAGTTAAAACTGTTGTTACACACAGTGTACATTTTTTTTACTTGGTGAATAGTATTATATGGATACAGACGGTGTAAATATAATTTCCTAAGGGGTGAATGAAGTCTGCTTTTGTGTTTTTGTCACTTGAACAGCACACAGGTATCGTCTCTGCTTCAACGGCTCTGAATGGTAGAGTTGTGTAATAGACTAAACTCAATTGGCAGTTTAAAAAAGAGAAAGGGCTACTTTATGACCCACCCTGTCTTCCTCTTTAAGTTGAGATTAGGTCAAACATTGAATACAAAAATGCACATTTCAAAGTACTTCACGTGATATTTAAATTCAACTGAGGATCTCAGGAAAAGAGGAAAGCTTGTTAAAGCAAATTAAGACTGATGTGTCATGCAGGTGTCTCTCATTAGTATTCCTGCCACCATGGTTCTCGGCCTCATCCTGCATGCCACAATCATATTTCAGGATTTTTATTTCTGTATTTTACTCACGAGCTGCTGAAGGCTGGATCCATGATCCGCTGCTGTCTGTACCAGACGTCATGGTCCACAGCTGTAACTAGCCCATTTCCCATGATCCTGAAAAGATGGATTTATGACTTATGCGAATATTCACTGTTAAAGAAGATTCCATAAAACATAGAAAATGTCTACATTAAGATTAAAATTGAATAGCTGAACAAACAGAGACTATGGCATTTATTTTTGCCCAATTTATTCAAACAAGTATTTTTTTAAACATAAAGTACACTTATTACAACTAATAATAAATACAAAATGTAAAAAAATACATAGCCTACTCCCACCTTCCTGCAAACTTGCAGGTTTTTTTTTTTAATTTATTCTAGCAAAGGTCATTCCATGAGGTTTTGTTTGTTTACTCCACTGATATGCTGCATGTTGTGATACAAATTTGCAGGCCACATTTAACTTAACTTGGACTTTGGAATGTAGTGAAATATAGTCTTGGAAATATGTCAATGGTACGACTAATGTATTATGGGAATCCGGTGCTCTTTTAGATTGTCAGTGTGTACTCTGTTCATTCAGTAAAATTAATTATAAATAAAACAAAACTATTAAAACAAATTATTTAATCACCAACATTCAAAGACACAGTGCTTTCCATGATAGAGATATTATTGTCAACACAGACTCACTGGAAATATGTTCTTCAGCCCACATTTTTGTGAAACTACAAAACGTACTTCACCGTCGATTTGACTGCAGTTTCCAGGTAACTGCAGTTAAAACAACTTGTATTCCTTTTCACACTAGTGATATTTACTGGAACGTATTATAAAATAATAAAAAAATATTTTCATGCAGTTCTTTAAATAACACAAAATAAATACAACAAAACAATTTAACAGTGTCTATGACTTGTAACAAACAGTGGCGGCTGGTCAATAGAGGGCGCTGGGGCGTCGCCCCCTTCAAGTTAGACCCCTTTAATATGTTAATATTTATTATCACAAATATTAACTAAATAAATTGATTTAACTATAACATTTATTGTAGTCATACTAACATTTATTGAAAAAAAATGTATTAACAATATTTTTTCATATGTGTGCGAGGCGCCGGACTAATGAGTGTCTATGTAGGTACACAAAATTTTGCAATGCACGTGATATGACGATAAGCTCTAATTGGCTGGTTTTAAATTGTCCTTGGGGCGCAGCGCTCTGCATCCCGAACCCTCCCATTTTTGTTGTTAGAACGAATCATATTTGTTTTTAAATGATTGGCCTTATGTGATTGGACCATTCTCACGTAGACCGTTCAGCAGCAGCTCGTCTGTGCCGACCTTAATCATAGTGAAAGCAAGTGCAATTTCTTGAGATAGAGGAAAATTCCATTATATCTTTGCAAAGATATCCGTTCACAAGGCATTTGGATGAAGAAAAAAAAAATAATCAAGGAGCTTGGACCAGATCGACCTTCCTTGCAAATTCACCAGCAGTCAAGTGATCGCAGGCGCGCGTACACTCTGGGGTTTTCCAGCACTTGTTATGACAAACGGAGTTGGCTGGCAGGTTGTGATGTAAGTCATGCCTTTTACTGTTTTCCGTGTTTGCTGTTTCAAACAGCATGACGCAAGAGAAGCTGAATGCATTGGCCATGCTGTCAATAGAGAAGAGACTGGTGACTGGGATGACTGACTTTAACCAAAAGGTCATTGAGAAATTTGCAAGCCAGAAAGAAAGGAGAGCAATATTAATTTTTAAATAAAAAAAATTACACACACACACACACACACACACACACACACACACACACACACACACACACACACACACACACACACACACACACACACATTTTTTAACACCAGCCGCCACTGGTAACAAATAAGTTGGAAAATACTGTGGTCAGTTTGCTCACTAGCTCACTTTGTATAGTGTCGTATTTGTGATGCGGGTTCTTATTCAGTAAAGCATGGTTCCATTACAGAAATAACAGCTATGTAAAATCATTGAAAATTGGTGGATCCTAAAAAATGCGGTAGGCTCAGTCCAATCCAACACTGCCTTGAACTTGCCAGGATCCATCTGCAAGCTTCCCTTAGAACAGGGGCCTGTTTCAGTAAGGAGGTTTAATCAACTCGGAGTTTAAACTTGAACTCTGAGTTGATTTACCGAGAGATTAAAAACTCAAAGTTTTCGGTTTCAGAATAGCTGATCTGAGTTGGGTCAATCAACTTTGAGTAGACCAACTCAGAGTTAAGCGTGCACACCGCAACTATAAAAAGGCATTATCAATGGAGCGCAGATACTACGAGTTCTCCAGCTGAACTTGATGTGCTCATGCAAAGTTATAGCAAATATGACCATATATTTAAAAAAGCAACACCACTGCATCAGTGAAACAGAGACAGTTAGCGTGGGAAAACATAGCTGCTTAAGTTAATGCGCAAGTTTTCATTTAAAGTATTTAAATAATTAAGTATAATAAAAAAGTAATGTAATGTGTTACGTTTATTGGCCATAAGTTTAAAGTTATTTCAGATGTAATTGCATTAAATTACATAAAATAGGCTATTGCATTTCTACAACAAATTTGACAAAACAAGAATGCAGATAACCTTAGCTTAATGTTTAGTGGAAATGTTAATTTAAGGTTCCCACTTTTGCACACATTGATCAGTTTTAATAGATTTAAGTGCACTTGTGTGTCTGCCTTTTTTATAGTTCGAGTGGTAGAGGATGATATGACATTTATAATGTAAGCAGAACTAAAAAAAAATAGTTTTTAGAAGGAGTAATAATCCCATTAATCTAGTTAGTAGGTCAGTGAATTTAAGCTAATTAATTATCAAAAAAGGACAAGCTATTCTCGTACGTGACTTTGTTCTTTGTGTGACTGAAATGTATTAGCTACACTGTAAAAAATAAAAAGTTGAGTTAACTTTCAATTTTAAAGCAACCGGCTGCAAAGAAATTTTGAGTTTAATTAGCTTCAGTGGTTGAAGTTGTGCCAAATTAATTTTTTAAGTTGACCGAAAAGGCTGGTTTAAGTCAAGTATACTTTACGGAATAATTTGGCACAACGTCAACCACTGAAGCTTAATAAACTCAAAATTTATTTGCAGCCGGTTGCTTTAAAATATAAAGTTAACTCAACTTTTTATTCTTTGAACATATGGAGGAATAAAAATTTAAAGTCTCCTCAACTGAATATTTTACTTTCATTGAACAAACAGTTCCAAACATGCAGTTAAATCATTTTTATGAGTAAATTTAACTCTGAGCTCAAAAATATGTCCACCTAACTTACAATTTTAAACTGAGTTAACAATTTGTAAGTTGGATTTTTTACAGTGTATGTTTCCATACAAAAATGCGAATTAAATTTATGTGCAAAACTGGATTATCGCATAAAAGAGGTGCGATTAAAGCAGCGTTTCCATCCAACCAGTCAAAGAGAACAAAATTGTCACTTCCTGATTAACTGCTAAATATCAACAGTAAAAACTGAATTTACTGCGGTAGAAGAAGCTGCGTGAATATGTTCTTTATTTAATAAATGACTTGTGCCTCAGAAGACAATGCCGACATACAATAAACGTGTGGTGGTGTTTAAGACGCGCATAAGACGCGGAGAACAGACGCTCTTGACACGCTACAGACTCTCTGGAGGTAATTAATAATATAATAATACTGAAATGGTTAAGGCGTTTTAGAATGACCAAAACAACATTTCAGATGTTTTACAATGTGCTCAACATGCTGGTTTGTCCATTCACACACATTTTCATCATCATATGATCTTTTATAACAAACCTTTTTAATGTGTATACTGGAATTTGTTCAGTAAAAGTGTTTCCATCTTAGTTTACGCGCATCTTTTCTTATCGAATAAAACGTTTCTATTACTCAGTTATGCGCATATGTTTATTATGCCTATTTTCTAAAGTTATTAGTATCTTGGTGTTTCCATCAACCAATTTTTTATGCGCATATCCAAAATGCACATTAAAATAGGTGTGTGGAAACGTAAGTCTAAGGTGAGAAATACCACTTCGTCTTTAAAAAAGTGGAGCAGACCGACAGAAACTCAGAGTTTAGAGATTAAAACCTGCTCCTGACCAGGTTAGGTTCACAGAGTAAGTTACCACGGTAACTGACTCTGAGTTAAAGTTACCACTCTTTCAGAAACAGGCTTGACTTACTCTGCTTTCTCGAGTTTGACAAACCTGCCATTTTGAAACAGAAAACCCAGAGTTTCTCTCATTTCAGGGTTAAAATACTCTGAGTTTTCACTTAACCTCCTTTCTGAAACAGGCCCCAGGAGTGTCAAACTCAATTCCTGGAGGGCCGCAGCCCTACACAGTTTAGTTCCAGCTAAGACTAAAGCACTCAATTATTTTGATCAGGTGTGTTTAATTAGGGTTGGAACTAAACTGTGCAGAGCTGTGGCCCTTCAGGAATTGAGTTTGACACCTGTGCCTTAGAAACAATGAATCCAAGGAAGGTAACACAGGTGACGTGAAACTCACTCTTCTCTACTTTAACAAATGACTCATGTCTGAACGTTCTATCAATATGATATGACTCATGATATGACTCACATGATCCTGGAGATTACATGAAAAGATACAAAAACAAAATTTTTTGCTTGTTTTGGATTACATCATTAATAAACTATTGGAAGATAAACTGTTGCTCCTGCTGCTTCAGAGTCAATGAAATAGAGATGTGGGATAATGATGATGGCTGCATGCAATGTCAGTCCTGTAGAAGAAGGACATTGAATAACTACCCCACGATGAGACTTGGGTTTTCCTGACAGCTCTAGACAATTTTCTCTAAAATGGTCTGGCTTCCCACAATAAATGCAACATTTCTCTCTCATAAACCGGTTTCTTTTTGTGGCGGTGATCCCCGTAGCTCCTAGCTGCATGGGTTCCACTGGATAAAGCGAAGGACTGGAAGCATTGTCGAGACTTCAAGGTCTACTCAAATCGTCAAGTTAATGAGGGACTAATGACTTAACAAGGATTCTGTGAAAGCTAGTTCATCATTATGTTTTGAGGACAAGGCATTATGGAAAACTGTACTAACCACTGGTTCATTCTAACCACTCTATGGGAAATCTTATCTCATAGAGCTAAAGCCCAGTCCATAGTCTGTGGGGGAGCCCATCTGATGTTGTTTTCAAAACTGCCGAGCAATTTGATATAGAAACATCAGAAAGGAGAAGGGCACAACCCACACAGCAAAATCCTCAGAGTAAAATTTACTCAGTTCAGAGAACATTTGGTCCCTCTCTAAATTGAGTAAAATTTACTCAACAGCAGAGTTAAAGTTAATGAGACAATGATGGGGTTAATTGAGTGATGATTGAGCACTGATGATGAACACCTGCTGTTAATAAGAAGAAACAGGATAAAAACAAAACTACAACTGACTTCAGTCACAGTCGTAGATGAAATAAACTGAAATAACACACCTTGAATCTCTCAAAATTTCAGAGGAGCATCAAGCAACTCCACAAACAGCAGCTTTACTTATTAACAACCTGTTTGGCCTTATTTATGCCAGACTCATCAAAATTCCATAAAGTGATATTATTAAGAACTCACTATAAGTATTTTTTTTTAAATAACAATAAAAAACACCACTTTTTGTAAGCTGTCACCATTGAGGAGAACAGTAGTTGCTTTACTTGGGCTCTGACTCGATTACTAATGTTAGTTTCTCTTTGTTTTCCAGAGAGAGCAATTGTGCTCTGGATAATTGATTCTTTGGTGATTTAGTCACTGGTCAAATCAGCAAAATTTGTATTGCCACACTAAGTTAGAGTAGTGTTTTATCACAAATGTAGCACTGTATCAAGAAAATAAAGCTCAGCAATACTTTTATCAGCTCATAAAACACATTGAACATCTGAAACACTCAAAACACACAGACATAAAGAATCAGCGTATGCTTCTCAACTATGGTGAGTTTTTTTTTTTTTTTTTTTTTCTACAGTGCATGCTGGGATATGGATATGTGTTGTATGTTTGCATACACTGCAGCCATTAAAAAAAAAAAAATCTCTAACCACTGTTGAGATAGAGACGCTGATTATTGATGTTTGCGTCTCTAAAGTGATTCAGATGCTCAATGTGTTTTTAATATCTTTTTTATAAAACCATAGCTGAGATCCATTCACTTGAAAAACACTGAATTTTGTTTCTTACTGTATGTGATAAACCATTATTTATACATAATTTGCAAAGTCAAACATAAGCTCTTATACTGTAATTCTTGTAAAGAATAAGAATCAATACAGGATCAGTCAACATGATCACATTTGCTCTCTTTACACTTGATATAGCAAGCAAAGAACAACCAATAGAAATTGAGTCAAAGAGCCCAAGTAAATCTACCACTTTTCTCCATGATGGTGACATCGGGGGGAAAAAACATGTTGTTTTTTTGTAAAATGTAAATACCTAAAACAGTTAATTCTCAATAAATCTCATATGGACTTCTGTGAACATCTGACAGAAATAAAGTCAAACAGGTAAGCAACGAGCGAAGCCACTGCTGTTTCTCTTCTGTTTCTGCTTATTAACAGCAGGTGTTCATCATCAGTGCTCAATCATCACTTAATTAACCCCTTTATCGTCTCATTAACTTTAACTCTGCTGTTGAGTAAATTTTGCTCAATTTAGAGAGGGACCAAATGTTCTCTGAACTAAGTAAATTTTACTCTGAGGATTTTGCTGTGCATTGACTACTAGAGCTGTGGTGAAAACTTGAATTGGCAGAGCTCAGCTCCACAGCTGATACCGATTAGTCATTAGTGCCTATATCAGTACCTGCTGAGGAGTGAGCATCTAGAATTTAGCTTCAGAGCCTCTCACGAGACTAAAAAACCCTTCTGCTAAAAACTTCCAGAAAAAAAAAACAGTATTACTCACCACTGTGGGAGAAGATGAGGCAGCGGCGGTCGATTTGTGCTTTTTCTACTAAAAAGAGCAGTTTCTACTAAAAAGAGCAGAATTCCCTAAGAGAGCACACGGTCAAGCAGCACGTCTTTTTAAAGATGTCATTCCAACTGTGCATTTCTGGATGCGGTGGTTTCCTCGCCCCGAATGACAGGCACGATCATTGCATCACATGTTTGGGGGTCCAGCAGGTTGAGGCGGTGCTCACGGACAGTTTTTGCCCTCACTGCGAGGGCTTGACTGTTGCGAAACTGAGGTTGCGACGTACCCTTGCATTAGGGTGTGTCACCCCTGCTGCTCCCTGCCAAGCGGTTAGCACTCGGGCCTGCGGACCTCTAGCTCCTGATTAGTGCGCTCTGTCCAAGCTTCGAGTGTGAGCGCTGGCCCATCCTCCCGGATGGCCGCACTTTCATTAGATGACATCGGGGACATGATGTCCATCACTGTATCAGAGGGCGGGCTGACATGCTCCGATAAAGATCCGGACCCGCTGCTATCGTCCGGGGTTGTCAGTGAGGTTTCGTATTTGGAGTCGGAAATGTTGGCTGTTATCCTGGGCTGCTTCGGCCGGAGATGGCTTGTCCCCCCACCACCCCTGCCAGACCGCTTAGATGGGTTGGGGTTAAGAAGAGGGCAAGACCCTCCAGGCCCCGCGTCCCCTTTTTCCCAGAGGTACACAGTGAGCTCACGCAGGCATGGAGGGCACCTTTTTCTGCCCAGTCCTTGTGCACTCCTGCTCTCACCACCCTTGATGGCGGATCGGCCAGAGGATATGAAGCGATTCCCCAGGTGGAGCACGCTATTGTGGTCAACCTTTGCCCGCAAGGTGCCTCCACTTGGAGAGGTCCACCCAAACTCCCTTCCAAAGCGTGCAGGTTATCTGAGTCTCTCATGGCCAGAACCTACACTGCTGCAGGCCAGGCTGCATCCGCTCCAGCCACCTAGTAATGCTACCAAGCAGAGGAGTTGGCTGAGCTGCAGGAGGATCATTCTTCCTTGGGCTTAGTGCATGAGCTCTGCACGGCAACCGATTACGCTCTCATGACCCCCAAATCAGCTGCTCGTGTCCTGGGGAAGACGATGGCCACACTAGTGGTCCAGAAGCACCACCTCTAGCTAATCCTGTTTGATATGAGAGACGCTGACAAAGCTGGCTTTCTTAACACTTCCATATCCCAGGGTGGCCTGTTCGGCTACACTGTCTGGGAATTTACCCTGGAATTCTCATCGGTGAAGGAGCAGTCCAAGGCGATGGGAGAAGTCATCTATCAGCGGGCTCGGAAAACTGCTCTCCCCGCTGCTCCATCCACCATGGCTGCTCCTCGCCGAAGGCATCCACCTGCGGCTCCAAGATCTCAAGATCTGCTCCGTTTCTTCTGCCCCCGCACCAGGCCGTCATTAAGTCCACTAAAAGGACCGCAAAGCGTCCCTGAGATGGGCCACCCAGAGAGGAGGGGGCCTGCTCTTTCCTAAGTGGAGGGCCGAGGACCACTTCAGTCAACAAGGACTGGCCTGCTGGCCTCCAGGATGGTGGTACCCAAATTTTCAAAAAAAGAGCAGTTTCTTCTCTCTCCGGGTGTGCAAACCTGAGCCTTGTTAGTCTGGGACGATCTGCCCTCCAGCTCGCAGAGTGAGGCTCCCAGAGTGCAAGAGAACGGACTCCTTTCTCTCACTCCAGGCTCATCGCAGGATCAAGGGAGGAAGTTAAGAGACACTCTTATTTTCAGCTCTTCCTCAGACCGCTCTGCTTCCCGGAGTGAGAACAGCCATTAGCGCGGACTCTGTCAGCCTGGTTAGAGCTGCCCAGCTCGTGGCAGTAGCTCATACGGACAATCAGACTTGGCTACGTGATACAGTTCGCTATTCGCCCTTCCAAGTTTAGATTACGAGGGTCAGTTCAGAGAGTGCCCCTGTCTTGCAAGAGGAGATTGCTGTCTTCATGGAGAAGGTTGCAATCGAGCAGGTTCATCCAGCCGAGATGAAATGCGGGTTTTACAGTCCGTACTTCATTGTGCCCAATAAGAGCGGGGGGTTAAGACCAATTTTAGATCTACGCAGACTGAACTGTCATTTACACAAAATGCCATTCAGGATGCTCACACAGAAACGCACACTCCAGTGCCTCCGTCCTTGGGATTGGTTTGCAGATATAGACTTGAAGGAAGTGTATTTTCATGTCCCCACTCTTCCAGGCCACCGTCCATTTCTCTGGTTTGCCTTCGATGGGCGAGCATGGCAGTACAAAGTCCTCCCCTTCTGGCTCTCTCTGTCTCTGCGGGTTTTCACCAAGCTCGCGGAGGGTGCCCTAGCACGTCTTCGCCTCGCAGGCATCCGCATACTCAATTATCTCGATGATTGGCTGATTGGCGTGCTCAACAGGAAAACAGTGGTGCCACTGAAATTATTTCAGAGGCTTCTGGGGCATATGGAATCCACAGCCGCTGTCATGCCGCTCGGCTTGCTCCATATGAGACCACTTCAGTGTGGGCGCGCACCATGTCCACATCACTCCGCTGTGTCATCCAGTCTCTGGATGGATCTTGCTTTTATACAGGCTGGTGTGCCACTAGGGTAATTATCCATGTATGTTGTCGTATTGCGGATGCCTCCAGCATGGGTTGGGGGGCCGTGTGCAACAACCACGCAACTGCGGAAGCAGGAACACGTAGAGCAGAAACATGTGCTGGTCAGGATGGACAGCATGGCAACAGTAGCTTATATCAACCTTATAGGAGGTATACGTTCCCGTCGCATGTCTCAGCTCACTCGCCGTCTGCTTCTCTGGAGTCACATGCGGCTGAGATCGCTGCGTGCCATTCATATTCCAGGCGAGCTCAACTGTGCAGCCGATGCACTCTCACAGCAGCTAGCGCCCGAGGAGAATGGAGACTCCACCCTGGTCCGGTCTAGCTGATATGGAAGTGCTTTGGGGGGCCCCAGGTTGACCTGTTTGCTTTTCCCGAAAACGTCCATTGCCAGTTGCTTTATTCCCTGACCGAGGCCCACCTCGGCACGGATGCGCTGGCCCACAGCTGGCCACCGGGTATGCATAAGTATGCGTTCCCCCCAGTGAGCCTAACTGCACAGACTCTGTGAAAGTCAGGGAGGACGAGGAGCAGGTCATGTTTGTTGCACCTCTTTGGCCCAACCTATCCAGGGTTCCCGAACTTGGCCCCTCCTTGGCGCATTCCTCTGAGAGAAGACCTCCTCTCCCAGGAACGGGGCACCGTCTGGCACCCGCGCTCAGAACTCTGTAACCTCCACCTGTAGTCCATAGATGGAGCGCGGAAGACTTAGGTGACTTATCGGCGTCAGTGGTTAACACCATCACTTAGGCTAGAGCACCCTCTACAAGGCATGAAAGTGGATTCTATTCACTGAGTCATGCGCTTCTCACCGAGAAGACCCCCGAACTTGCCAGATTACTTGCTTGCTCCTAAGCAGGCACTGATATAGGCGCTAACGACTAATCAGTATCAGCTGTGGAGCTGAGCTCTGCCAATTCATTTGGCACTCATTGGCCCGTTTTCTTACTCTTCAGAATGATAGGTTGTCTGATGCACTCGCATGTGTCTGGTTCCAGACACACGTCTCCGTTCCCTACGTGGGTTACGTAAGTAACCAGGACATTCTTTTTATAAACAATGTATCTGCACACTTAATTTTTTTGTAAATATTTGCCCTCATAAACTTTAATCAAATATTATGACCTTCCCTCCCTCTTGAAACAACTTTCTTCACTTCTGGTGACATGGAACTAATTTAGGGCAGGCATATCAGTGGGTGTCATGTTTCTGCTCTAAATATGTCCATTCATCAATCTTCCTTTATTTTGTTAGCAATGCCCATCTTTCAACAATCCAATCAGTTTACAAAGAATTAAACCATGCACTGCTCTATTTATTTTTAATTTCAAGTAGGTGTACATCATGATAGTGGAAAAAAGGACAATCATAACTTCTGTTTCATGGCAACATTAACAGCTCTAGGCTAGATTTTGACAAGCAGACAAGCCGACCAATCACAGAGCTTGTATTAGAGCGAATATTGGATTGCATGGTGAATGCAAGGTGCATCAAGTCATTGCACCTTTAGTACTTGCATGTTAAAGGTTTTAAAGCTATCAGACATAAACTAACCTCCACATAGTTAAGATTTAATGGGGCCTCTATAACATAATGGTGGTTCCAGCAGTGATAGCAATATACCTGCAATCAATGTAGAGATGTGACACTTTCTGAAAAAATTCATGATTACTTTTTTCCAAACAAGTTAAAGAGGCGCCTGTAGACAAATGGATCTTTGGTATACTTAGGTGACATGATGATTGTCTACAAAAACAAAACAAAAATATATATTATTTTATTGCTTCTCCATATGAAAAATACTTTTGAAAAATGTTTTAAAATTCTCTTTAAAGTGTATTATACTCTATACATATTATAACAATTCTAACACTTTGCTAATGCTACAGCATTCTGTAGACCTAACTATATAGAATTGGTCAACTGTAATAAATATTATAGAATACTTTAGCTTTTACTAATGTAAAATGTGGTGTTTTGTTGTGCAATGTACCCTTTTGTTGTAGAAAACTTTTACTGTAGTACATTTTCATATATTCTAACTGGATAAAAAAAAAAAAAAAACATAAAAGATTAAATATTTACCTTCGTAGCCTCTGGGCAGCGAACCACTATTGCAATATAATGTAAACTGTTAACCCTTTAAACAGGGCCATATTTTTCTGCCCTTAAAAGAATTTTACAACAAAATTATCAAACAATAAAAATCACAGATAGAGGGTGAGTATGAAGTATGCATATAAAATATGGGTTCATACAAAAGTGTCATACCATTGAAGAAATATGTCATGTATAAAGCTGTTGTTGGAATACATTGCTCTAGTAAGAGATGGTGAATGTCCAAGCAGAAAACTGTAAGAATATTAATTTTCAAGTTTATTATTTGAGCCTTGTTCACTTCAACAGAAAAAGAAAACAAACAAAAACATCGTACTGCAATATATTTGTATCATTATATTTATAAATAACAATTCTTCAAGTTTCTTACTTGTCTCTTGGAGGTCCAGGTACATGATCATATTTCTGATGATGATGATGAATGTACAGACAATATGCAAGAAATGCAGTAATAACAGCAAAGAGCAGGTAAAAACTTATATATAAGATCCATTCGAAGATCATGATGGCTTTGTACTGTAGCTCAGTAAACGTTTGCACACTGCCTTCTACTATCAAATGCCAAACAATTTAATGTCTTATCTGCTTTTATGGACTATAGAGGGCAGTGATTCCTCAAAATCAGCATTATAGGGAAAACTGTACTTTGTCAATTAACATGTAAGCATTTTAAACTATTTTTTTAATCTTAATTTAACCTAAAATAAAAAAAAATTAAAATAAAAAACATCCATTAGTAAAGGTTAATAAGCACTGTAAAATGCTTTATTTTAACTTCATTTTAACTAAAAAAAATAAATAAATACACTTGATAAAACTTGTCTTAAAACATGCAAACATTGTCTTTGGATATGGTAACTTCAGTTTAAATGGAACAATTGACTAGAATTGAATCACAATGAAGGTTACATTTTTATTTTTTTCATTTATTTTAGCAGGAACAAAATTAAAGAACAAATCATTATACATACAATAACAGTAAAGTTGCAAACACCAAAAGGACAAAACATATAATACGTGTTATAAAGAGAAAAGAATTACACGACTACAAACTTGCTTTGCTTTTAGCCATTTCTTTAACTTGTATTTAAATGTTGAATAATTTGTAATACCCCTTAAATCAACAGGAAGTGTATTCCAGAAATGACTGGCTCTAAATGAGAAGACTGACCATGCGAGTTGTATGCTGAAACTGCACAACACTGTCTCCTCTAGTAATAGATTGTGTTGCTCTATCATTGTTATTCTTGTGTGTCATAAACTCACTTAAAATGTTAAAAATCATTCAAGCATCAGCCAAATATTTCATATTTTCAAAGCGCAATAAATGTTTTTGTATTATATTACAATAACAGCACGGTGTTGCAGTGGGTAGCACAATCGCCTTACAGCAAGAAGGCCGCTGGTTCGAGCCTTGGCTGGGTCAGTTGGCATTTCTGTGTGGAGTTTGCATGTTCTCCCCGCGTTTGCTTGGGTTTCCTCTGGGCGCTCCGGTTTCCCCCACAAGTCCAAAAACATGTGGTATAGGTGAATTGGGTAAGCCAAATTGTCCATAGTGTGTAAATGAGTGTGTATGGATGTTTCCTACTGATGGGTTGCAGCTGGAAGGGCATCCGCTGTGTAAAACATATGCTGGATAAGTTGGGGGTTCATTCCGCAGTGGCGACCCCAGATTAATAAAGGGACTAAGCCGGAAAAAAAATGAATGAATTACAATAATAAAAAGTCTTCTGATTAAATACTTTAGGTGTCTGTTTGTAAAGTCATTCCATTGATTTTAAAACTATTTTACTGGTGTGTGACCAGACAATATGTAATATGAGAAAAAAAATAAAAAGATTCATAAAAAGACTTGCTGCTTCTTTAGTCAAGTAAGGTCGTATGCCTGAAGTTGACTAGATTAAATGTAACAATTGTAATGACCTTTTTGACATGCTTTTGGAATGTCAATTGTGAATATAAAATTAGACCTAAATATTTCAAATCAGAGACAACCCTGAGCTTTACTCCTTTAACAAATACATTACCATGATCGATAACTCTCAGTGATTGTGAAAAAAACATACAAAGAGATTTACTTCTATTCGAATTAAGACATGAATCACACAACCAATCAGACAGTACCAATGCCTCAGATAAATAATTTGCTGCCAGTTGTTTGTTTTTCTCATGCACATATAGAACTGTGTCATCAGCGTACATCTGAATATTAATAGTAGGACAGACTTGTGGGAGGTCATGTTCATACAAACTAAAGAGGATAGGTCCCAAAATTGATTCTTGAGGAAATCCAGTTACTGATTATGTACACTGATTGACTATTACCAAGGCGCACACATTGTTATATTTATTATTTATGTGGTCATCCATTTAGTAGCTTCTGATTAAAAATTCAAAAGTGTGAGCTTTGTATCTCAATCACCAGCAATCTCCGTGTAGATTGCTGGTAAACGCAGTTCACTAAAGAACTAAATCCAATGTTACATGGACTACAGATCCAGTCATGCACCACACACACCTGATTACACTCACACAACTGGGAGCTGCTCGAAGACTGATTACAAGGACTATTTAAACACACACACACACACGCATCAGTGCTGAGTCTTGTTTTGCTGTATTGTGAACATTACGCCGCACTTGCCTTGCCTTTTTAGACCCTTGCTTTGTTTTTTTGTTTATTCCTGTCTGCTGCCTGCCTTTGACTATCCGCCTGTTTACTGACCACGACTCTGGAGTTCCTGATTTTCCTTTGTTGATCGTTGCTTGTCTGACCATTCTCCTATTAAACCCTGCATTTGGATCCGCACTCCGTTGTCCAGCATTCCACTCACATTACACTTTGAGAGGAGGAACTCATGATTTACTGTGTCAAATGCCCTTTTTAAAATCTAAAAACTGTTTCTATTACTCCACCACTATCAAGTTTGAATTTTACATTCTCTATAAGATAACATACATTTAGCATTTTAGGAATCAGTTGTCTTTATATGAGTTCTATGGTTTTATAATTTATGAAATTTAGTTTTGGGTTTACATATTACTGTTTACTTATTACAAAACCTATGACAAATAACTTATTACAACTTATAGCTTACTACAAAAACATATTACTCTTGTTTTAACTTATTACTGCACATCTTCAAATGAACAAAGTCACAAAAGAAACATTAACAATTAGATATGTCATGACAAATATGACAAAAATATAACAAAATGTAATGAAATATATCATTTAACATTTCATAGAATTCACAGTAAAATTAAAAAATAAATTTTTTTTTTCTTTTTTAAATATTTCCCAGGGCTGCATGGTGGTGCAGTGGGTAGCACAATCGCCTCACAGCAAGAAGATCGTTGGTTCAAGCCCCGACTGGGTCAGTTGGCATTTCTGTGTGTTGTCATGTTCTCCCTGTGTTCGTGTGGGTTTCCTCCGGGTGCTCCGGTTTCCCCCACAGTCCAAAGACATGCGGTACAGGTGAATTGGGTAAGCTAAATTGTCCGAATGAATCAATGAATGAATGAATGAATGAATGAAATATTTCCCAAATGATGTTTAACAGAGCAAGGAAATTTTCACAGTATGTCTGATAATATTTTTTCTTCTGGAGAAAGTCTTATTTGTTTTATTTCGGCTAGAATAAAAGCATGATTTGTTTTACATATTAGTGTTGTTAAACAATTAATCATGTACAAAATAAAGGTTTATATTTCTAATTATGTGCGTGTACTGTGTATATTTATTGTGAACATATAAATGTGCACACATACATTTATATACCCTGTAAAAATTATTGCTGCCTTACATTTTTTAGTTGAATCAAATTTTCTAGTCATCTCAATTTAGTTCACAGGTGTCAAATCCAGTTCCTGGAGAACTTATTGGATTGACTTACATCAAACTAACTGACAAAAAATATTCAGTTAAACTTTGTATAACTTTAAAAAATGTAGTTGAAACCTGATTAACTTGTTAGAATAAATTAAAGCAACCTCATTGAGCTGACTTAAGCTGATTGAGGGCACTTTGTAGAATAGACTGCTTGTATCTGAACCAAACTTCACATTTCAAAATCAAAGTTTGATCAAATTCACACTTGATTTGAGTTTTTTTGAACTAAACCCTAAACTGACTTGATCTGAACAATGACACAAATGTTATCTTTTAGAGGTGTTTTAAAGCAGAATCTGAATCTCCACAGCTGCGGGTTCATCACTAAATCTTCTTTGACATAATATGTAAAACAGCATTATACAAACAAAAGTAATTTAACTGTGGTCATCTTCTCTTTTCTTATAATCATTAAAAAATATAACAGTTGTCACAAAACAAGTGCTTTAAACATATTATAACTGCTTAATGTTACAGATCACGCCGCTCTTGGGTCGTAGAGTTCCGATGTCTTTAATGTCGAAAGACTGTCCAGGGACCAGACTGAACTCAAATCTCTGGAGCAGTTTGGCAAGCACAACTTTTGCCTCCATCTAAATGCAGAAAAATAGTGGTGAAGATCACAGCAAATTTGGCAATTGGCAACTTAAAATTCTGATGTAGAACGGGAGGTTTCCATTAGTGCATGTGTGTTTTTGTGACATATAAGGACATAAATTTGTATAATGAGGTGGAAATGATGGCAATTAAAAGAAGAAGGTGACTATTCCAAGGTGATTTTTCAAAAATTAAAAAATAGTGCATAAAAAGCACTAATTTAGCCAAGTTGAATTTTTTTAATTGATGCAACCAACAAAATCTGTGACATTGCACCTGGGTGACATATTTGGGTGACATTATGACATTAGCAGTAACCTGTATAGAAATACCTTGAAAAAAGATTATTAAAATGATTTTCGATAATACTGTCACAAGTCTGTTGTGTCTATAGCTGTGTTCGACATGAAGCACAGCTGCAGCCGGCAATAAACGAGATTAGCCGAGCGCAAGCAGGGGCGGATTTGACAACAGAGCCGTCAAGCCAGACACTTGGGGTTGGGGGCTCAAAGTTGCTGCTGTCATGTTGACCAATCACATGGTGTGATCATTTATTTATTTACTTATTTATTTATTGCAATAACAACAAAATATTTACAGTACAAATAAAACAATATAGAGTCTTTACAAACTATAGTTCATTTTTAAACAAGGGAATTATGAATTAAATTTAAGTAGCCTATATAACAAACGCATGAGAAATAAGGGAAAAATTAGAGGATAAAAAGGAAATAAATATCCTATTAATTAGGACAAATTCTAGGAGTTAAAACATTAGTCTTTAGGCTACTAGATGCTGAATGGTATGTCAATACTGTTTCAGTTCTTGTTTGAATATGACATTTATATATATATATATTAATGTAAGACCCAAAACAAGGTGTTTTGATTAAGTCTTGAACAATTATTATTTTGGATAATGAAAGCATTTTTTAAAAAGAACTTTAATCTAAAAAGATTGAACAAAAGGACCAAAATAAATAAACTACATTTAGTAGAAATTTCCCAATGTCACAATGCCACAAAATGTCTGCATAAATGGCTTGACAGAACATAAAAAAATTTATAATCATATTTTTTTATATTAAATAATTTTTTTTTAACTTAATTTGTTAAGAAATCAATAATGATCATTATTTTATTACAATTCTGTAAGACATTTTTGAGTTAATATTCAGGTTATTTACTAAAATATATAATTTAAATCGTTTATGGAGCTGAATACATTAGTCTGTATAAAAAAGGCAGAATAAAACTATACAAACAATCTAGTGATTATAAACAAATTATTTAACAAAAGATGATATTGCAGTAAAATATTTGTAGTATTTTAATAAGCATAATGTGTACAAAATAGAGATGGTATAAAAAGTTAATTGTTTGTTTTGAAATTTGTGAGACGGAATATGTCCAATAATAAACCTGAAACACACGTGGTTGTTGTCATGCGGTGAACTCAGCCAATCGTGTAACATCAGTGTCGTTCAAATGCTGCGCGGGCTGAATCAGTTGTCTGACTTCGGAGAGCTGTCCCGGTACTATGATGCCACTTGTGACAGTCACGTGGCATCAGCACAGCATCAATCCAGCCAAAGTTTCTAACCAGCATGCACAGATTTAAGACAGATTTTGATCGGTCTGCGCAGCGCTGCATGAAGTCGAACACACCTATAGTTGTTTTGTTATGTCCCATGTGTTTGTTCCATTTACGTCATGTCATTCCTTTGTTTTCCCGCCATTTGTTAATGTTTATTAGTTCCAGCTGTGCCGCACACCTAAATTCAGTTTAATCATGTCTATTTATACCATAAGGGTCATTAGTTCTTGGTCCGGTATTATATTGTCATCTATGTTCCTATGAGTGTTTTAGTGTAAATAAATACAGGTTTTTGATAATTCCTGTAAGTCCTGCTTTTGTGAGTAAGCAACCGTGACAGATACTTTTGCAGGTAGTGCATTATCAGTGTATAAATGGGGTGCGTGTGCGTGTCATCATCACCTGTGAGAAGACCTGCCCCAGACAGGATCGTGGACCAAGTGAAAATGGGTAGTAGCAGTAATAAGGCCTGTCAGGTAAGGACACAATTTGAAATTTTAAAATAACATGCTTTATTGTCACGCTTTACGATATTTACGATAATTAATGCACAGATGGCCATGAGTTAATGCAGTAATTTTTTCATAACTACTGCATTAGAAAGAGTTGATGTAATGGTAACGCTTCCGTTTAAATAACAATTCAGATCAGTTACTACTGCCTTATTCCCTGTCAATTATTAAGATATGAATTGTTTATTAGCACTTATAAAGTATAATATTTTACAATAGCTAAACCCAACTAATACCTAACTAACAGTTAATAAGCAGCTAATTGGTAGTTTGTTGAGCTAAAAGTCTTGGTTAATGGTTTGTTATTGTACTTTAAAAATAAAATGTAAACAAAGTAATCAATAAATTGTTATTAGTTAAATTAATCATAACATATTAATTCCCTGACAGCATATTATATTAACTAATTATGTAAATATACAGTTAAAGTCAGAATTATTAGCCCCCCTGAATTATTAGCCCCGTTTATTTTTTTCCCCAATTTCTGCTTAACGAGAGAAGATTTTTTCAACATATTTTTAAACATAATAGTTTTAATAACTCATTTCTAATAACTGATTTATTTTATCTTTGCCATGATGACAGTAAATAATATTTGACTAGATATTTTTCAAGACACTTCTACACAGCTTAAAGGGACATTTAAAGGCTTAATTAGATAGGTAGACTATCAGGGGGAAAAAATTGCTTAAAGGGGCTAATAACCTTAAAAAGGTTCTTAAAAAATTTAAAACTGCTTTTGTTCTAGCCGAAATAAAACAAATTTTTCAGAAAGAAAAAATATTATCAGACATACTGTGAAAATTTCCTTGCTCTGTTAAACATCATTTGGGAAATATTTAAAAAAGAAAAAAAAAATTCAAAGGGGGGCTAATAATTCTGACGTCAACTGTACATGTGATTTCCACAAATGTCTGCTTGAATTAATTATTAGCTAATGATTTGCAAGGGTATCATTATGTTATGATTTTACTTATTAAAGCACAGGACTAACTATCTGATTCAAAAGCCATAACCACGATGACATATTACTTTTAGTTACTTAGTTACTAGTTAGTTATTTTTTTTTACTTTTATTACTTATTACAAGGGCCAGACAGAATCTGCGAACATTTTTTGCTATTTCTGCGGATAATTTTGTAAAAAAAACTGCGGATTTACAGTATGTGGAATTATTTTGGGAGTATCGTAACTAAAAACTTAATATATGACATAAAAATAATAGCTTTTTAACTTTTATTTTTTGTTTACAATGCAAATCCATCTAGATCCACTTATTTGGTAAACAAAGCAAGTCTCTCATATAATATATCTACTAAAAGACAGAACATGTTACTTTACAAACTGTATTGTAAATAAATTCAATAAACATTTTAATATTAGTCAATAATATTACTGAAATTAATTTAAAAACTGAATAGGAATAAGTTTACACACATTTACACAAGTAAATAAATAGACTCAATGGTGGGCTAAAAATCTGTGGAAATCTGTAGATTTTTGTGCACGCAGATGGACCTGCTTATTACTTTAGTCCTCTGCCTGATGCAGCAATCCTTAATAAATGGCTTATGGTGATTATTTGTGCATTAGATAAGGATTATTTAATGCATATTAATTTCATTGTTAACACCAAAAATATAACACCAAAAATAGTGTCAGTAAAATGTAGTTACTGACAAGGTAGAGTTTACTCAGAAATTAAAGCTTTTTCATTATTTACTCACTCTCAAATTGTTGGAAACATTTATACATTTCTTCCTTCTGCTGAACACAAAAGAAAATAAAGAACGTGGCTAACTAAACACTCTCTGGTGCTTCTTATAGTAGCAAAATATCAGTAGAGAGACAGAAGAAAGAAACTAATATGAGTTTTTAACAATTTGAGGATGAGTAAATTATAACAGAATTTTCATTTTTGGGTCAAGTTACCTTTATTTATTATAGTGCTTTATACAATGTGAACTGTTTGAGAGCCACTTCACATGGATTAATAAGATAAAAATAAAAATACATTTCTGCTTAATAATTCCCATAATTAACTATTATTACCATATTAACAATGCATGAGAGTGAAAATAAACAAAATGCATAAAATGCAGCTTAATGTTACTAGAACAATTAAAAATCTCTGCTTTAATTTTTAATCAATTTGTTAATTTGTTGTCATTTGTTGTGTTGTGGTTAATTATAATTATTTAATTTAATATAACTGTTATATTTCATTATACAATATATATAATATTATGTTATGATTTTATGTAATCATTCAGTTTGATTTTTCAGTACTTTTTCCACCACTGAACACAGTATTAACACTAACATACACTAAAATGAGACTGTGATTAAGAGATAATGACTTACTTTGGGGCATTCTCATCAAACCTCTCTGGATCAAACTTCAATGGATCTTTGAAATACTTTTCCAGTCTTTGGGCGACATAAGAGCTGAACTGTGTGGAAAGAGTCAAAAATTGTTCAGTGGTGTATTTTTTTAAATGTATTTCTTAATTTAAAGAAAAGACCCTTTTCACATTTCCAGCTTTTACTGTCCAGACCATAGACGCAGTATTAGAAACACATTGGATAACTGTTGTTTTCTATACATTGCTATATAACTCGTAAAATATGGCGAATGGCCATGGTGTGTGTACCATCATAGAAGGCAAGGCAAGGCAAGTTTATTTATAGAGCACATTTCATACACAGTGGCAATTCAAAGTGCTTTACATAAACAAGAATAAAAAGACAAGTATAAGAAAAAAAAAGCAAATAATAAGAATGATTATAAACAGATAAAAATGTGTTAAAGTGGGTTATAAAAGAATAAAAAGAAAAGAACAATAGTGCAATCTGTCGGAAGTAGCACAGTGCTCATTCAGTAAAGGCACAGCTAAACAGATGTGTTTTCAGTCTGGATTTGAATGTGCCTAATGTTGGAGCACATCTAATCATTTCCGGAAGCTGATCCCAGCAGCGAGGGGCGTAGTAGCTGAAAGTCAATTCACCCTGCTTTGACTGAGCTCTTGGAATTTCTAGTTTATATGATCCTAAAGATCTGAGTGATCTGTTAGGTTTGTATGCAGTGAGCATATCTGTAATGTATTGAGGTCCTAGGCTATTTAGTGATTTATAGACAAGTAATAATACCTTAAAATCTATTCTAAATGTAACTGGGAGCCAGTGTAGAGACCTGAGGACAGGTGTGATGTACTCTGATTTCCTACTTCTGGTCAGAATCCTGGCCGCAGCGTTCTGGATGAGCTGCAACTGTCTGACTGTCTGTTGGGAAGGCCCGTGAGGAGGCCATTACAGTAATCCACCCTGCTGCTGATAAAAGCATGAACAAGTTTCTCTAAGTCTCTACTGGAAACAAAGCATCTGATTCTTGCAATGTTTTTGAGATGATAGTATGCTGATTTACTAACTGCTTTGACATGATTACTGAAACTCAGATCTGACTCCAGAGTCACACCAAGATTCTTGACCTTATTTTTTGTTGTTTGACCCTTAGTGCCAAGGTATGCATTCGCTTTGAGAACCTCATCTCTGTTCCCAAACACAATGACTTCAGTTTTCTCTTTGTTTAACTGAAGAAAGTTTTGGCACATCCAACTGTTTATTTCATCAATGCACTGGCAGAGGGTGTCAACAGGGCTGTAGTCATTAGGCAGTAAGGTTAAGTAGATCTGAGTGTCATTAGCATAGCTGTGGTAGGAGATTTGGTTCTTTCTCATTATTTGGCTCAGAGGGAGCATATAAAGGTTGAACAGGAGAGGTGCCAGCATTGAGCCTTGTGGGACTCCACATGTCATGGGTGTCCACCTCGACCTATGACCTATGACTAAGCACCACGCCGCTCCACTTCTGTCAGAATTCTAAACATTGTTTTCACCCCAGAAAGATTGATTAGCTGTAGGCTATAGAACAGTCATCTGAAATGTTGTCATGCAGTTTTATGCCTGGATTTAAAAAATAACCTTGCATTTAATAACACAGACTATATTTGAAGTATTGGGAAGTAATTAGCATTTTCCTCCTGTTGAGAACGTCATAAGAACGATGTTTAGTGGCTCAATTTGTTACATCAGTGTTTTTAAAAGTCTAAAGCTCTGCTCACGCTCTGCCTCTTTGCCCTTGTTTGCTATCCCCCGGTCGGTGCGATGAAGCGCTAACAAAATGTCGACGGTTGGCCACGCCTACTGGTAGCTTCTTTTGCGTTCTTCAGAAACCTATTGGTGGTGTCACAGATACTACGTCCATATCTTCTACAGTCTATGGTGGGATCGCATATAGAGAAATCTGAGGTTTCTTGAGACCCAGTTGCAACTATTTCACGACCTGTGACCCAGGGGTTTAGGGAATTAAAATGCAGATGACTGTGTAGCACTGCCACATAAAGGTATTTTTTATTTTATCTGAAATCTACTCATCAACTTTTCATATGCATGGGATTAGGTGTTTGATACTCACGTCAGGCAAATGCGTTGGGATGATCTGAATAATCAGTAGGCTGTTTTTGATGTGGAATTTTCAACCCAGGCTCATTGTGAAAATGTAGCCCTATATACATTTCTGGAAAGCGCCAAATACATCCCAGGAGGTTATTTTTCTGCAGTTTTTGCGAATCCAGCAGAGGCCGCTGTGTACGCTTTTTGAGATCTCAATTTCTCTTGCGAGTGCCATTCGCACCTGCTCTTCTTGTGTAAATTCACGAAAGGCCTCGGTCGTCTGACTGACTGACTGAACAACCAACTGATATCCCCACACACCCCCTTCCCTAAACCCAACCGACATCGTCGCGGCCAACTCCTCTCTGCGTCTCAAAAATGTATATAGGGCTACATTTTCAGGATGAGCCTATGTTGGGAATGCGCAGTAGCTTTGCTGCCATTTGAGCTAATAATTCCTTGTTTTTTGTATATACCCATAAAGTGAGCTATAACTAAGTGAGTTATAAATTAATTGTTTCTTCGGTGCACCGTGATGCAAACGTGAACAATTCAGTATCGGTTCGCAGTAAAATTCAATGGGGAGGGAGGCGAGCGCAAGTAATTAAAACGCAGAAACTCTGCACAATTCACTGCGTGTGTTTGCTGGACAGTTATTCACTGACACTGAAGTTGAAGCCCCTATTTCACTGCTATATAGAAAATTGAAGTAAACTCCATTTCTCTCTCTCTCTCTCTCTCTCACTGTGGCCCCTTTGACCTGCTGGCATGACGTTTCCTCTCCACTCGGCTTTTATAGTGATACTTGTGGATCCAGACCCGAGCGAGATTTCTCCACTGCGCCTGTCATGGATCAGCTGTGATCTCTTGATCAGTGTCACTCATCGGTGAACAGCATCAGCACGTTTTGCGTCTCTGGGTGCTGCGCCAATTTCAGTCCTTTCTGTTAAGCATGTGACTAATTATAGGCGCTTAACAACTTGCTTGACAATGCTCAAAAAGCAAGCGGGATAATATGTACGTTTGTTTATTTGCTTTAAATGCTCAAGTTGTTCTGTGCATGTACTTCTGTTTTGTTTGATGCATTCAAAAAGAGTGTTTTCTTTGAGCAGGTAAAATGAAAGGTACAGTACATATATCTGACTGCTTCTATTAAAGGTCAAGATTGTATTACAAATACATATAAATGTAGTTAAAAATTATACATTTTAATACAAGAATTCTTGTGCTGTAAAGTAAAATATAAAATTGTGTATGGACAGCCTCGTCGATGCACCGAGATATCAAATTGAACTGATTTCGATGGCATGATAATTATAACCGAACCAAACCGTGAGACCAGTGTAGGTTCACACCTCTAGTTATAACCAGTGTTGTGCAAGTTACTTCCAAACTGTAATACATTACAGATTACTTGTTACTGTTATTTAAAAGTAATCCCTTACATTACAATATTACTGTCTCAGAATTGTAATATGTTACATTACTCTTATATTACGTTTTAGTTACTTTCACCAAAATAACTCCAGAATTAGAACTTAACATTCTAAAGTGACCAAATGTACTGCAGAGCATTTTACGTCCAGTAGAAAGCGATATGATGTAGCATAATGACTGTGACCTATCCAGGCTACTAACAATATAGTATATAACTGGCAACGTGAAGGCTCAAGACAATGCAGGAGAGGATGACAATCAGATTCACAAATGATCTGTTAAAAGTATGGTAGAGGTAAAATGGTTATCTGGCAATATCTGTGAATATTCTTTCATTCATTCATTGTCTTGTCGGCTTAGTCCCTTTATTAATCCGGGGTCGCCACAGCGGAATGAACCGCCAACTTATCCAGCACAATTTTACGCAGCGGATGCCCTTCCAGCCGCAACCCATCTCTGGGAAACATCCTCACACTCATTCACACTCATAGACTACGGACAATTTAGCTTACCCAATTCACCTGTACCGCATGTCTTTGGACTGTGGGGGAAACCGGAGCACCCGGAGGAAACCCACGCGAACACAGGGAAACGCCAACTGACCCATATCTGTGAATAGCTTGACTATTCATATTAGACACAACAGGCCTATATGTAAACTTCAATGCCATGACAAAATGCAGATTTCTTTCCTCTTCTTATTGTTGCCATTATTGTGTTCACTTTAAATTCAAGTGGCTCACAACACAAAACTGTCATGCACAAAGTGAGCATGATGAGCATAGCTTTCTCAATATAATGCTCGTGCACAGATTGCCTCTGTGGACAAAACTGCTTGTGAGCTCTCAATATACGCTGCTCGCGTGCAAATTTTCTCACGCTCTCTCAAATATGCACTGCTCACGCACAAATTTTCTTGCGCGCTCTCAGTACACTCGCTCAGTGAGATTATATGCAGACTCACAATTTGTCTTGTGTTCCCTCTTCCTTTTGTGCTTTTTGATATGATTTATATTGGTGCACTGTTTATTAACAATAACCAAAATACTAAAATAAATTTTTTTATCTAATAAACCATAACCTTTTTGGGTGTATGTTATATGATGAGATATTTCCAGTTTTAAACACTAAAAGACAGAGAATAGACGTTGGATGTAAAGAATACGTTTTATTTTAAAAACATTTAAACATCTAAAAGGTGCACCATACTAATCAAAACAAAAACATTTAAACTAAAATATAACTAACTCATGCAGAAATGTAGCTGATAGAAAATATGGATAAACTTGATAAGGTATTACTGTATAGCCTACTGTACTATTCACTCTTCAAATAAATGTCACTATAAATCCCATTTTATCATGGCAACTAAAATAAAGTGAACTAGTCTCTGCTGTTTTCCACATTGTTGATAAGATTGTGCAGGACATTTTGTCCGTCATCCTCTTCATTTTGAGGAAAAGCTGTTCCACAGGGCCCCTGAACACACATACTGGCATGTACTGCATGTACTATAGTAAAGTACTTCAATTAATCTGTTGTGGTAATACTATAGTTGCTATGGTAACACAAGTGTAATGTATAATAAATGACCCAATGCTGTAGTGTTTTTTTACAACATAGGGTATAATATACTACAATTCACCACACTTTACTGTAGTAAACTTTGTATTTCATTTTATGAATTCACTATTCTTAATACTACAGTATGCTGAAGCATTCATTAACAAGTTGTAAATATTACTAGCCTAAAACAGTAGTATACCTAACTCTCAAAAACACTTGTATGTATTATAGAATTTACCTTAACCTGTAGGTAAATAGTGCAGCAATATACCTGTATAAACCATATCAACATTCTTGGGATAACAATTTAACAGGAGGATCTCTGGAGAGCAAAAGCACAAAAAGAGGAGGAAACACAAGGCACAAATTGTGAGTCTGCATCATCTGACGGAGAGAGCAGATCATTCACACGTGAGCAGCCCAGACAGTGACTTGAGTGCACGAGAGGAGTTTTGTTCACAACACCGGCGCGTTCGCTCGCTCGTATTACATGAATGCGCTCTCGACTTGTAATACTTACGACATTTGTCAGTGAAATAACACCAAATGCACGTACGTCCATCTCGCGAATGTCTTCTGTCATTTCCATCTATTTGCCACTTTTCAGCTGTTCAAAGAAAGAAGTTCCAATAGCCAGAGGGAGATTAATGACAACACACACGTATGTTCACTCACCACGAACAGAAAATAGATCTGCGGTATTTTTTATTTGTTAATGTCTTGAAAAGTTTGTTGTAACGCACGTGTTACTGAACATGTACCGAGTAAAATATTACTGAAAATGTAAAAGTAATGCCTTACACTACTGCGTTACTTGAAAAAGTAATATGTTACTGTAATACATTACTTTTGTAACGCATTACTCCCAACACTGTTTATAACTAATTTATTATTTGTGTAAACACAGTCTTTATCACACTGAATGTTACAACCGTTGAAACACACCATCGCTGTTTTGTGAAAAGAGTCTATGAACATTTCGTCCTTTCTCCATTCAAATGGCTGGTATCTTGATGGGCACAGAGTGAACAGAACAGTCTTACAAGGAATGTGGTGATACTCACAATAACAGAACAGCCTCCAGGGATTTTAATGCCATTAATGACCATGTCCTCATGAAGCCAGCGATTGGTTCCCGGCGCAGTGGGGTACAGACGCAGGGTTTCCTTCAACACCTGAATAACACAAAAGACCATTAAGACCATTGTATTATTGTGCAGTGTCGTTGGGTTGCCAGAAAGGCGCCTTTACTCATTCATTCATTTTCTTTTCGGCTTGGTCCCTTTATTAATGCGGGGTTGCCACAGCGGAATGAACCGCTAACATATCCAGCACATGTTTTACACAGCGGATGCCCTTCCAGCCGCAACCCATCTCTGGGAAACATCCATACACTCATACACTACGGACAATTTAGCCTACCCAATTCACCTGTACTGCATCTCTTTGGACTGTGGGGGAAACCCGAGCACCCGGAGGAAACCCACGTGAACGCGGGGAGAACATGCAAACTCCACACAGAAACGCCAACTGACCCAGCCGAGGCTCGAGCCAGTGACCTTCTTGCTGTGAGGCGACAGCACTACCTACTGCGCCACCGCGACGCCAAGGCGCCTTTTAATAAAATGTATTATTATTATTATTAAAAGAGATGGATACAAAAGCAATCTTTGTTCATGTCAATTAAAACAACTCTGTGGACAAACCTGAGACAAGTAAGTGAATTTTCCAAGGTCTTCATATGAAATGTCTCTTTTGGTTCCAAGGACTTCATCCACCTCTGCTTTAGCTCTGGAAATGAAAAGAAGTTTGAATTCTAAAGCACTGTAATACAAAATATTTGAAACCATTGTAACACTTTATTTTGATGTACAATTCACACTATTAACAAGCCATTAACTAAGACTATTAGGTCAATAAACTACTAATTATCTGCATATCAGGTAGTAGCTGGGTTTAAGTATCGGTTACAATTAGAGATGAAGAATAAAATGATGCTACTTAAAAACAGTTAATATCTTAACAATAGGCAAGTAATAAGCTAGTTAATAGTGTAAATTGTTACTTAAGCTATTTTAGATTGTTACCCATATTTAAGTGTTTACCGCTTATATATCTCAGGATGTCTCCCTAATTCCATGATTGCAAACGAGAGCTGATTGGCTGTTGTCTCTTGCCCTTCAAAAGAGCAAATTGCTGGGTTACACTTTATTTGAAGGTTTCCTTGTTACAGTGTACCTATTCTTTTAACTGAGAATGTTTTATTAATTGCATGTACTTACTTAACCCAGGCTCATTCTGATTATGTACCCTATATACTTTTCTGCAGAGCACCAAATACGTTCTTTGTAGTTTTTGCTTTTGTGAATCCACCAGAGGCCGCTGTGTACACTTTTTGAAATCTCAAATTTCTCTCGCGAGTGCCATTCATGTCTGGTGTTCTCACATAAATCAACCAGATGTCGCTGTTCACTGACTGACTGACTAACCGACCGATCCAAACGTACGTTCTTCTGGCTACATAATTCGCGATCTCCAGAAATGTATATAGCGGTACGTTTTCAGAATGAGCCTATGTTGTACTTACTATATGGTTAGGGTCAGAGGTCTACATATAGTTGCATGTAATTATGCATACCTAATTGTATTCACTTTATGTAAGTATATGTGTACCAAGGACACATGAAATTTTACTAAATGCTGTATATGTTACGATCATTAGCTGGAGGACATTTCAGCTATATGTACACTCCACCAGCCATTCTTTTTTTTTTTTTTTTAAGATTTATTTATTGCATTTTTATGACAGTTAACAAACACAAATAAAAAAAAACACAATAACAGTACAAATACAGAAAAAAAAAAGTATAACAGTACAAAATTGATTAGAAGAATAAAAGTAAACCACACTATAACCCTCATATTGTGCGACACACAGTATATGATGTGCATAAACAATATATGATGTGCATTCATTTTTCAAATTAAACATATAAACAGGTCAGTACTGAAAGTTGAGGTTGACAGCATGGTGGATTAAGTAAAAAAAAAATGATAATAAAAGAAATAAAAGAAAAGAAAAAATTAAAAGAGAAAGAAAAGGGAAATTATATTAAACTAAATAGGCTGGGGGGTGGGACGATCTTCAAACTTGTGGTTTTATGTCACAAAAAAAAATTGTATGCTTGTGCTATATTAGCATCACTAAAACTTATCTGGAAGGCACAGGCCAAAACAAAAGTGCAAGATTGGCAACCATTCACTCCACAGTAAGTGCCTCAAGTCTCAGAGACTTGACATGCTCCAAGAATGGCAACCAAATGTTAGAAAATTTGATCACTGAACCTCGAAGACTATGTTTAATTTTTTCTAATTTAACAAAAAATAAGGCATCTTTAATCCACTGAGTATGGGATGGGGGTTGAGGAGACTTCCACTGCAACAAAATGCACCGCCTAGCTAATAATGACAGAAAAGATATTAATTCAGAAAAATAAAATGGTAACTCACAGTCAGGGGGTAGAACTCCAAACAGGCCAATTAATGGAGAAGGATCAATATTAATAGATGTAATTGCTGAAAATGATTCAAAAACAGACTCCCAAAAAGGAAACAAAGCTGGACAGGTCCAAAACATGTTCCACCAGCCATTCTAATTACCTGCCACAGCTGATGTCAATCTGGGTCAATCGGTGCTTTTGAAAACAATATTGGTTGGGTTTAGGGAAGGAGGAGGGTGGGTCAGTCGATTGGTCAGTCAGTCAGTCAGAAAGTCAGTCTACAGCTTTACACGAGAATAGCAGGTGTGAATGGCACTCGCCAGTGAAATTTGAGATCTCAAAAAGTGTACACAGTGGCCTCGTGGATTTGCGAAAACAAAAACTGCAAAAAAAAAAAAAAAAAAAAACGTACCTCCTGAGATGCATTTGGTGCTTTCCAGAAATGTATACAGCAATACTTTTTCAAAATGAGCCTGGGTTGCATTCATAACAATATATAACCACTACAATTTATGACCAAAAATTAAAGCAAGAAAAAACTCACCTGCAATGAAGAAAGTCACAAAATTGTCCAACATCTGCTCATGATCTTTTGTGTTATTAACTTTTTCCTCCTCTGCAACAAAAC
Organism: Danio kyathit; assembly: GCA_903798195.1. Classification (NCBI taxonomy): domain Eukaryota; kingdom Metazoa; phylum Chordata; class Actinopteri; order Cypriniformes; family Danionidae; genus Danio; species Danio kyathit. The sequence continues at coordinate 16,833,913 of LR812538.1, forward strand.
AGAAAGCTCACAAATTATATCAATATAATTTACTGCATGTGAGTAAAATTTTGAACACACTTTTATGAGTGACTTTAGAATTCAAGATACTGAACATAAGTCTGTGCCATTCTTTAATAAATGTTTAAAGAAATGTAATACATTATTGTCAAAATTTAAATATGTTTGATGGACAGCTTTTTATATATGAAGTTACATCTCGCCTAAGGAGAACTGCGTTTTTAGGTTGTTTTTTGAAGTCATAAACAGTTTATATCTATTTTAAACATGTCACTGTGATATTTTCCTTATCAGTGTTGCTTGGTCAGTTTGTATTTAAAGGATTAGATAACATAAAAATAAAAATTATTTTATTAATAACTGTCATGATTCCGCCAATCTGGTCTTGTTAATTCTTGTTTTGGTCAGGCGGAGTCCTGACACTACTCCTGTCATGTTTTGTCATTGTGCGTGTCTCTGTATGAGCGCCAGTCGTGGGCGCGCTTGGACCCTGTGCGTTTCCACTCGATGCGGGCGCGTAGGGTTTGGGCTTGTTTACGATTTTGTGCTCTCGTCCGGGTGTATCTGTTTGTCTGTCTGCAGCGTGGTGTTTCAGTCCCAGCGTCTCTGTCTAGTTGGGTTTGGATTCGGGTTCGGTCGGCGCTGGGATGAAGCGTGCACGCTGCTTGTGTGAGTATACGGTGAGTGTTTTCATTCATTATGTGCTCGTGTCTCGCATTCAGTCTTCTGTTGGTGTTATATTTAGCACGTGGCGCATGTTTACGTGCTTGTGTGTCTGTTGTGTCATCTGCTTGTCAGTCAATTGTCTAGCCCCACCCTTCTTGATAACTCATTATTAGTTTATTTGGTTCACCTGTTTGTGTATTGATTTACTACTGCTTAAAATCTCTCCATGTCTGCTGTCCTGTGCCAGTTCGTCTTTGTCGCTCTCTGTGTCTCTTCCTCGCCGTAGCTCTGTCTTGATGTGGTTTTGTCCTGATACCCTGCCAGCCTGCCCTGTCCAGTTTGTGTTGTTTGTTTATTTTTATTCATTAGTGTTTTTCTCCCTCGGGGTTGTTTACTTTTCCCTTTTTGTTTTATTTTTATTGTAAATAAATATTTGAGTCTGCATTTGGGTCCTCGCCTCCTTTCCCTTACACCCAACCGTGACATTACGAACTGGCCAAAATGAGGACCCAGCAAAATGACTCCTTCTTCAGCCACATGCCACAGCTTCTCCGTCTGCATGCTCTGTGGCAACGTGGCTTGGACTTGAAGGAGTTTGCGGAGAGGGTCCGTGAGGCAGCGGAGGGGCTTGGATTTAATGACTGGGCTCTTTTGAACCTCCCAAAATATGCTCTTGATAAGTCCCTATATCCTCTGCAGATACAGAGATTGGTGGGCTACTCATACCAACAGTTTGTGGACCATATGGTACATCAAGAGGCCCATGAAAGTCCTCAGGAGAGAATCTGCTCTGTTCCACCTACAGACCAGCTAGAACCCAGTTCCCTGCTGCCTCTCCCTGAGAAGAGAAGACTGAGGAGGAGGAACAGACCTTCCACTCTCGTTACCCTTCTAGTGGTGAACGAACCTGCTGCAGCTTGCCCAGCTACAACCCTGGATGCAGCATCACCCGTTGAGGCACCCGCAACAGACACTGCAGCGGCTTCTTGCCCTGCCGGCCCCAGTTCGGCTCCTCGCCCTGCCGGCCCCAGCCCGGCTCCTTGCCCCGCCGGCACCACCCAGACGTCTGGCCCTGCCGGTCCCAGACCAGTCCCTTGCACTGCGGACTTCCCACAGACCTTCAGCCCTGCCGGCTCCCCTCAGGCCTCCAGCCCTGCCGGCTCCAGTCCAGCCGGCTCCCCACCGGCCTCCAGTCCAGCCTGTTCTCCTCAAGCCTGCTGTCCAGACGGCTTCCCACAGTTCTCCTGCTCAGCCGGCACCCCACAGACCTCCAGTCCAGCTGGCTCCAGTCCAGTCAACGCCAGCCCTGCCAGCTCCCCACAGTCCCCCTGTCCAGTCGGCTCCAGTCCATCCTGCCCCTCACAGGCCTCCTGTCCAATCGGCTCAAGTCCAGCCGGCTCCCCACAGGCCTCCAGCCCTGCCAGCTCCCCACAGACCTCCTGCCTTGTCTACCTTGACAGATCCTCCCTGGATTGTCCCTCCCGCCACTCCCTGGTGTGCTCCTCTACCATTTCGGATGGACTCTCTGGCTCCACCCTGGCCCCCTGCCGGGGTCACTGACTCTCTGAACTCGCCTTGGACTGTTCCTCTGGTCCCAACCGGAACTGTTCCGCCCGGTTCTTGCCCTCCCATCCCTCCCTTGTTCGTCCAGCTGGGTTTGGCTTGGCTCCCCTCCCTCCCTCCCTTCATGTTGTTGTCTTGCCTGTTCACTTCCCTGCCTGGTGTTTGTTGATGTTGCCTGTTTTGTTGTTTGTCGTGTTTCTTGTCTTTCTTGTTGGATGTACCCTTGAGACAATTACTCACCCTTGTGTCATATTATTCAATTCAATTCAATTGAATATTAATCACTTGAGACCTTCATTTATCTTCGGGACACAAATTAAGATATTTTAGATGAAATCTGAGAGCTTGCTCATTTTCCATAAGCAGCAAAAGGAACCAAAACATTGTCAAAACAGTCCATGTGATCTCAGTGGTTCAACTGTAATCAGACAAAGAAAAATATGCCAAAACAACTGTAAAAACAACTTTTTTTTTTGACAATTTTTTCTCGTCAGGTCAAGGGTGCATGTTTACTATGGGAAGCACAACTTATTGCCATTAGAGTCCGAAGTGCAACACACAAGCATATTATTGTCCCCAATAAACAGACACCCTATCTGATGCTGAAGATGTTGGCGAACAAATTTGTTTGTATGATTACAAGCATACAAAAGCTTTTTGAACCACTGAAGTCACATGGAAAGTTTTTTGACAAGTTTTTGGTTTCTTTTCGGGACTTTGATCATCTCTGAGCTGTTGTTGTCTATGGAGAATGAGAGAGCTCTTCAATTTCTTTGAAAATACGTTAATTAATGTATTGAAGATGAACGATGTAGGGTTGGGTGATGTCGACCAATTTGGCATTGTACAATGTCTAATGTGAAACATCGCAATGGACGATGGCATCGTCGTCGTAGGCAGCGGTGAATTCATTATTTATAAATAATTATTTAATTCATAACGAATTGTTTGTAACCTACCGTTTCAACTACCTGACCCGCATGGTCTTTGTTTTACCCATAACAAAATCACAAATAAAGATAAGTTACACACAAATTACCACTACTGAATAGGCAAAGTGATCTGTGTCATTAGAATTGCATTGACAAACTTGGTTTGTAAAAAAGGTGCACAACCAACAGGAACCAACCAACAGTATCTGAGGTTTTCGCTAAAATTACTAAGTACAAGCGTGAAAGTGAAAGATTGAAGCAGTGTACTGACGCTGTGACACCTTACCTGATAGATTTAAAAGACCGAAGAGTCGTTAGATAAAGACAAGATTAATTAAATATTAAGTTTATATCAACTATAATATCAACTATAGCGAGACGTGATCCAGCAGTACATACTTGATAAACTGTTGGACATGCACTGCTCTGTGGGGTTTTGTGTTCAAAGCACTGGCTGACTGCTGGAGCTCAGATGCACGCATACGCTACAGCGCATGACAGAGAGTGTGTGTGTGTGTGTGTGTGTCTGTGTGTTTGTGTGTGTGTCTGTGTGTTTGTGTGTGTGGTCACGTGATGTGCATTTTCAGCAGTATAGTGTGGAAGGAATGCTAGGTGAAACGCCAGTGTGGACGTGGATCGTTTTTGTTCTAAAATGCCATTTTAAAATGAAGACGTATTAGTGTAAATGGGGCTAAGTGCGGGTTACTGCTGTGACTAGGGCAGGGTGGAGGATTGCAATGCCAGTTCAGCATCGTGATGTCTATCGGTCATCGGCCATGGACAATGGCATCGTCTATCAACCCAACCCTAGAATGAAGGTCTCAGTATGGTACGAGGATGTGTAATTAATAACAGAATCCTTTGCTTTTTGGTTGAAACTAACCCTTAAAAAATAAATTCTTTAATTACTTTAATTGTGAAATGATTAAATGATGTGTATATATAAAGGGTACCTGTTCAACAAAGTGAAAAAATCTAACATACTTGCAGTTTTAAGGATTTGTGTGAGAATGTCATTGGGGACGTCCTCTCCATTTTCCACTGCTGTCTTCCTGTTTTGTATCCATTGCTCTCCTGTTTTACGCAAGAGTACAGTAGCATCTTTAGTTTCCTGTATAGTCTTCCAATTCCTGGGAAAAAACTAAAAAGGTACCACAATTTAAAAAAAAAACGGATTTTACAACATTAACCCTACTACTTTAGTCATAATGACATAATCATATTTGGATAAATTATCTTACCTTACAAAATGGGTCTCTAAGATCTAACACCATACCCTGTAAACACTGCTCTATTGCCTTCTGGAAAGGGTTGTCTGTTTGTTTAAACAAGTTCAAATCAACACCGAAAGCAACCTGTGAAAGATAATGTAATTATTTAGTAATCATAAACAGCTGGTTTGATGTATCTTGTATTAAACTGTCCTTTGAATAAGCGAAAAGAACAGTGAAACCTTGCAAATGATATCAAGTGTAACACAGTTGACCAGGTCGTGCATGACAACAGGTGTTTTGATGTTGGCCATTTCCTCCAGCTTGTCCATGAGGCGTTCGGACATCTCGTTAAAAGTGCTTATCAAGCCTCGCAAGTATCTGACAGATAAGACAAAATTGGTTGAGGTGCATCAGAATCAAATTGCAGTGTGTATAAGATACGCTGTGTATTTGACTCACAAACTGCTGAAGGCAGGATCCATGATTCGACGCTGCCTGTACCAGATGTCATGGTCTGTGGCTGTCACCAGACCATATCCCAGGAACCTGAGAAGATGCAATCATGGGTAACAATTTATTTCAAGTGGGTGTCTATAAGACTGCCATAATAAAACCTTTATAATTGTGACATGACAAGATTTTATTCATGCTTATGACAACTGTCATTAAGTGTCATTTGCTCAGTTATGTCACTTTAAATGTAAAGATGACATTGAGATTACCTCATTACCTGTCTTTGTCTTTGTCATGACAACCTGACATTATCAAGACAACAAAACTTGTCATAAATCTGTCATAAACATGATCATCATGATATCATTAATGTCAAGGTTGAGGAAAGGAGGGAGGACTCAATTGCAGACCAAAAATGGGGTTTTATTAATATTAAAATAAAATAAATGGTAACAAAAAACAACCCAAAGGGGGAAAACATTAAACATAAACAAGCTGGGCTGGGAGGGATGACGGCTGGACAGGAAGGGCAGGGCTGCAGTAACGGGAATGACAAGGAACCAGCGAGGAGCTGGAGGGACAGTCCACGGTGGGGCCAAAGGGTCAGGAATCCCGGCAGGGGACCAGGGTAAACCCGGAGGGACAGTCCAGGAAGGAACAGGGACACACCATAGAGAAAAAAGCAGGGGTGATCCAGAGAGGATCTGACAGGGGTGGCAAGGCTGAAGCCCTGTGGGAGATGACTGTTCATGGAGTCTGGGCATTGCAGGCAGGCAAAAAGTCTGGGTGGTGCAGGCAGGACAGGGAGCCAGGCTAAAGCAGCAGGGCAAGGAGTCTGGCCAGTGGAGGGAGGGAAAGGAGCCGGGTTGGGGTGGCAGGGCAAGGAGCCTAGGTGGTGCAGGCAGGGCAAGAAGCTTGGCTAGGGCAAAATGCAGCATGCATGTTTTGATCCCAGCGCCAACCGAAACAGAAACCAATCTGACTGTAGGAACGGGAATGGCAGGGAACCAGGGAGGAGCTGGAGGCACAGTCCAAGGCAGGGACAAAGGGTCAGGAACCCTGGCAGGGGACCAGGGTGGAGCCAGAGGGACTGTCCAGGGAGGAACAGGGACACACCAGGGAGGAACAGCAGGGGTGGAAAGGCTGCAGGCTTGTGGGGAGCCGACTGGTCATGGAGTCTGGGCGGTGCAGGCAGGACAAGAAGCTGGGTTAGGACAGCAGGGCAAGGAGTCTGGGCAGTGGAGGGAGGGCAAGGAGCCGAGTTGGGCAACAGGGCTCGGACCCAAACATAATGCCACGAACAATCAACAAACACACCAGTACAATTGAGCACACTCACTACAAAGACAAGAAGCATGCGGCTTACTCAAGACCAAACGTTCAGAACAACGACAAGACATGTGAATGACAAGACATGAATCCTTACAATTATGAATATCAATATTTTTCTTGTACTCAACTACAATGGTACAAATACAAAACTTGTCATTAAAATCTCATTAAATGTAATAAAATATTAACGTCACTTTTATAAAAATCATTTAACAGAGTACTGACACTTTCATTGAGAAATAAAATAAGATAATTTTTGTTCCACTGAAAAAGTTAGCAGAAAACATTCGTGCAATTATAATAGCCTCATGTTTATGACAGATTTATGAAAAATGATTTATGACTTTTATGTCAAGATGTATTGTATTTATATCAAGTTTTCATGACAAAGACAGGTTCTGATGTATTTGTTTATGTCAAGTTATGTCAAGACATAGCAAAGGCATCTCAAACAATATCATTGTTGCATTCCAATCAACTGAGCTGATGACAATTAACAATCGTTGTAATAAGCATACCTACAAACTCCTTCATATTCCTGTCATGTCATAATTATAAAGGTGTCATCGCAGTGTTATGAACACCTCTTCAAGTAAAGTGTCAATCATGTGACTTTTACACCACTGGCAAAGCAAAACATGAAGCAATGAGCCCTCTGACTTACAGACAACACTTAGCATTACAATGTCAGGACAAATTACCTTTTTCCAAACAAGCTAAAGAGGCGTTTGTAGACAAAGGGATCTTTGAGATACTTTGGTGACATCATGATTGTCTACAAAAAAAGGCAGAAATGTTTCTTTATTAGATCACGAAGCTTCTGATAAGTAAATTTAATTATGTTAAATAGTTACCTTTGTAGCCTCGGGGCAATGAACCTTGATTATGACATAATGAAAACTGTTCAGCCTGTAGACAGGGCCATATTTTTCTGCCCTTAAAAATAACATAATATCAATGTTAAAAAATCTTCGAGGAAAAAATACACTTTCCTGATATTTACATTTTAAACAAAAAATTGTTGTTATTATTTTGTGTATTTATTGTGTGTTATGTATTATAGTTTAATAAAAATATATTTATGAAGTGTTGAAAAAATATTATTATAATAAATCATATATAACATATAATATGGTTATTTTATACAACGCATTTTTTAAATGGTCCCACTTAATATTAAGTAAGTGGTTTTAACAACTCTTTACTGGCGATTAAATTAATAATTTGGAACAATGTACTTATTTTTACATTGTACTTATATTTTAAAAATACCAATATCTAATTACATCTGTAATTAATTTCTGTAATTACATTTATGTTTATACCATCCTTTTACACCTTAACCCACCCTTAAACCTTTCTATACCATCAAACCTTGGAAAACCAAATCGTATTCCACCTCAGTAACACAATAAGTGTTTTGCAAAACAAAATGAACACAACATGAACATTGTATCTATTTTTTATTTGAGGAATATATCAGTATAAACTGAATACAGATTCAAACTGGTGGTCTATTTATGTGCACACAAAATAAAAGTAATTATGGAGGATCTCTTGGTATTTGTGAAGACACTTAATTACAGGGTTTTGTATGCTGTACTGTAAATTAGCCAAGTTAAAGATAATTGTAATATTAATAATATTAATATTATAACCTGGAAGAATAAACCTGGGTAATAATTAGTATAATGGATGCAATAGGTTTTTCAAAGGTGGAAAAAGGAAAGGTTACCGAGGAGAAATTAGGTTGAAGGAAAGACAAGAATCAAAAATACCATGAGTTGTCAATAAAGAGACGAGGTGTAAGTTCAGAAGGTGAACACTGTTACGACATAGTTAGTAGGTGCAACCCAGATAGCAAAATACACTCGGGCCAGTTCCGGCTAGATTCTCGCCTGCCGGAGACTTACCCCTCGGCCCGACTCCGGCTGCCGTACTCGGGCCGGATGCCTATGGACTCACTGCCCGATTCCGGCCCGAATCAATCGGGCCAGATGCGGCGGCCGTAAGCGAGCCGACGCTGCCGCATCCGAGCCGGAATCGGCCCGTGAGTAATGTGCACTGCGGCCCGGAGCTGGCACGATTAAGTCTTCATATACCTTGATATAAAACCTTTTGGTATTAAATTAGTACTTGATATTACAACCATTTGAGTTGATATAACAGCAAACGCAGGCTATGTACTGTAAACACAAAGTATAGGCACTGCGTTTAACCTTTAAATAAAATGCAAACAGCATACATATCCTATAACGTAAATAATCAAAGGACAAAATAAATAAATGATAAACGTTTATTGATTGCAAGAAACAAATAATACTCAAATTTAATAAATTGTTTTGTAGTGCACAAGAAAAACAACAATAAAACTGCACAATACACAGGAAAATTTATAGAAAAAAAATATATCTGAAATTGCACACATACACAAAAGTTTTCAAAACAACCCTGTTTTCCCAACAGATTTGAATTTTAAAAATTGTACAAGAAACATCTTAAAACAGCTAAATTTTATATAAACTTGAATATAGAAACCAATTTAAGATATAGCAAGAAACATCTTACAAATACCTATGACAATACGTAAAATATACAAGTCAAAGTTGTAAAAAGAACTGCCGAATTCTGAAGAAACGTCTCGAACCATTATTAATAAACATTAAAATAATAACAATAAAACAAAAAATATATATATGAATATAAAACTGCAGATGTATAAAGACTTAAACTTAATTTTTAAATAAACTTAAAAGAATAATTGGAATAAATTGCACAAACAGCAAAACATGAGATGATGTGTGTGTGTATATATATATATATATATATATCTTGTGCAATTTTATATTTAGAATTTTTGTTTATTATTATTACAGTTATTGAAAATGTTTCTTCAGAATTATATATTCTTCAGAATATATATATATTAAAAATGTGCAAATGAAACACAAATTGCCCAAGTATCAGGGAACATCTTAATAAAAAATAAAAATAGTGATTTAGACAGTTGACACATTAGCTTTCTCTCTTTCCTTCCTTCCTCCGTGCCTGTCAGGAGCAAGTTGTAGCCACCTTGTAATGCATTTTTCCACCTCTTCATCAGTGGCATGGTACGGATATTTGTCCTCACTGCATCTGTGATCAAAAGATATACAGATAATTAGTAGAGAACAAGAACAAATGTTAAAGAAAAAAAGAAACATGCTTGCTCTCACACAAGTACAACCTAAATGGGGCCATATATAGATTTTTTTTGTTCCTCTGGTTAATGATTCAAAGAAATACACAGATGGAACAGCCCCTAATTGTATTGAAATGTATATTAAAAACCAACTTACTGACTACGACAGTCCCAAGGGGGAGTGCACGAAAGGTCACTTTTTAGTTTGCCCCGCTCCAGTTAATTTGTTTGGCCAAGGAGTTAGCCAAAAGCTTTCCCAGGATACGCCAAACTGCTTCCCTTGTGGAAAACACCAATAATTCCTAAGTAGGCTACCTATGAAGCAAAAAATCAAATAAATAAATAAATAAACTTAAAACACTTTGAAATACACAAGAGCTTGAACTTACCATTTTCTTCATTTGTTCGGGCTGGTCCTTTAGTTGATTTTCAAGCTTTTCCAAATCAAACTGGACAAAGGAAGGTCAAATGTGCTTACATCTGGAATTTCATCATGTCTGTTTTGGTTTTGCTGATTTTTGAGAATCAGGACCAGTTGCTGCTTTATGTCGTCTTGATATTTTAACACTTCAGTCAGTGGTGCTAAAAAAAGAAAAATAACAAATTAGTATAAATCAACCTATAGCTTATACAACTTGTGTAAATACAACAGAGGGTTAGATACTGCTGATATTCTCTAGTTGATCTTTACTTTCTAGCTCCATAAAGTCTTTACAAATGTAGTGATGTATTTAATTCTTACGAAGACATGATGAGTACCAATAAGTTCTGTCTTGATCTCCAACTGCACTGGAACAAGGATTGTAAATGTTCATAGGCATACTGGAATGTACAGTATCTGTGCATCTTGATGGTGTTCTTAAGGATTCTTCCATAGTCATTGGTGGTGATGGTACTTGCCGTGCTGCATCGAATTCTGAAATCTTTATATCTGCTTCTTTTCCAGCCTCTTTGTTCCAAATATTTTTTCTTCATCACGGTCACTATAGTTCTGTCTTTTATGTCCCATGATCAGATACATTTACAAAACAAAACATTATTTTAGTATAGTGCCAGGGCAAAAATTGCAGGTTGTAATTGATCATTGAAATGATGTTGACAGTATGGGTTTAAAATAATTGCAAACAAACCTGTTCTTTCTTTTGGTGTATGACGGGCGATCATCGTCCTCATCAGTTTGCAAGTCAGACATCACAGTTGCCTGTGGAAGGGAGTCGAGCTTCCTCATATGTGTCTATAATAAAACATCACATTGTTGTTAACCTCCCCCCAAAAAAAGTTCAAATCCTGAAATACTATCAAAGTTAATTAATGGCTATAATACCTGTAGTGACAGCCTTATGATTCTTAGACATAGATTTGTAAGATGACTAAGCACATCTATCATTCTGTACCCATGAAGATGGCACAAATTTCCATTTCAGATGACTCGAACCCCACAATATGGAACTCATTAACTGAGCCTTCAGATGTCACCATATCATAATCATCTAGGTTATCAAAGTCTTTATCTTTAGGGGCCTCATTTTTACTATATAAGACTTTTAGATAGTGAGGAGTGTCATCACTACAATGAGTTTGCAAAGGCTACAAAATCTGAGCAACACTGTGCCTTGCCCTATTCAAACACTATAATTCACAGAGTAAAACTCATAATTTTCAACCATGACTTACATATACCGGCCTCTTCTGTGCCGAGCTTCTTTGATCATGCTCAAGGATCTTGTCGTGGACTGTCAAACAAACAAACATACAAAAGTGTATAAAAAATGTTTATCTTCACAAAAATCATTATAAACATTAATAATGACTATTCAGAAAACGCCTGAAACAAACATTATACCCCTTGAGCATAAGCCCAAAAATGTTATTTAAAGCAGAATAAGTCACAATCAGTCAAATTTGTTTAAAATAAGAAACCTTTTGGATCAGATAGTTGTAAGTTACTAAAAACACTGTTAACCTACTATTGTGGAAATTGTTTGATGATGATAGCCAATAACAAAACCCATTTCAGCTGTTTGTGAAGCTATTAGTAATGTAAAGTCTGAAAAGCTCAAGTATGTTGAAAATGTATCAACAGTTTACAGCTTATAATGGACTATAAGCACCTAACTATAACATGCATATTCACATCTTTTGTCTCTGTGATGTGCTGCAAAATGGCCTCACTAACCCTTGTTAAACAAGAATAATAAGACTTAACCAAAAAAATATTGTTACTCATTGATTTAAATCAGAATTTATAACTATCAATAACAAAAAAAAAACATCAAAATCTGCTTAAGACGTTCAGTTTTACATGCACATATTACAGCTTGAACATAAGATTCACATAGGCTAACACATATTAAGATCATTTATAGAGAATAGTAAACAGTATCGAGCTTAGATCACTTTCGTGATGCATTGCACAAACAAGTTAAACAATACTATTTTATAAATCCAAAACGATTAATTTTTATTTACACAATCACTCAGAATTGTTTCTGTTGGGTAAGTACACAACTGTAAAATGATTTTTTCAACACCCATGGTATATTAAAATGTTAACTTAGAAAAAAGCACATGTTTTGCCATGGTAGTGTTAACGGATTAGTCTACAGACACTTTCTTTAACGTAACGTTAAGATACACACCAATTCGTTTCAGTCATGTTTCTTTAAAATAATTAAAATAGTTTTCAGTTACTAAACACTCACTTGATTGAGGTAAAGTTGGTTTTATACAGACAATGTTGTAGTTTGATATTCGTTGTCTGCTAGTATGATTTATAGAGGTAAAGTTGGTTTTAAATTCCCACATTCGGATTTCGGCTTCTTAATATAATATCGTTTGCAAATTCCAAATAGTGAAATCATACTAGCAGACAACGAATATCAAACTACAACATTGTCTGTGGTCTGTGTGCTAATGTTGTTTTAAAGTGTTACTTGCATGCGATTTCAGACCGGATATTCAACGTACCATGGTAAACAATATAGGGAGCATGGCACTGAACGAATGTGCGAATATAAAACCAACTTTACCTCAATGTATGATTTCACTATTTGGAATTTGCAAACGATAGTTTTCTAATATTATATTAAGAAGCCGAAATCCGAATGTGCGAATTTAAAACCAACTTTACCTCTATAACTTTCAGACGTGTTTGTAACGTTAGCATACACATCAATTAGCTTCAGTCGTGTTTCTTTAAAACAAGTTGCATTTTGTATCAAATTGTTTTAAATTACTAAACACTGTTACAACCTAACACTGTGAAAAAAGGTTTTGAACACTAAATTCGCATAGTATACACAGTATAAAAGCAGTAAACACCTTACCTTTCTGACCAGAAAACACGAGTTCCAAAACTTCTTCTTCTTGTAATCTTTAACGCGGTTGCCAACCAGCTTTTTGGAGCATTACCGCCACCATCAGGACAAAAGTTAAACAAGCCGAGTCCTTGCCAGAAGCGGCCCGGACTCTACAGACAGACTCGGGCCAGATATGGTTAACAGGAATCGGGCCAGGGCTTTACAGCCGCATCACAAACACATGTGCGAGAGCGAGCTGCGGGCCATACTCGGCCCAGATAACACTCGCCGATGCCGAGTCGGAGCCGGAGGCGCCGAAGGGTAGCCGAGCTCGGGCCGATTACTACCTGCTATCTGGGAAGGTGAAAGGAAGACATTAGTCATGTAAATAAATAAATAAATAAATAAATAAATAAATGAATAAATAAATAAATACAAAAGTGTTTAGCTCTTACCATATTAGAAATAAGTCGTTCATATGTCTTTCCGACTTTGTCACTCTGTTAATAGTTGGAATATGTCCCAGCAGAAAACTGTCAGGATATCAGTTTCACGTTAATTTATTGTTTAACATTGCAAAATAAAAATACCTCATTCATGAAAAGATAAAATTATTAAACTTTCTTACTTGTCTCTTGGAGGTCCAGGTATATGATCATATTTCTGGTGAACTTGGTGAATATACAGACAGTATGCAAGAAATGCTATGAAAACAGCAGAAAGAAGGTAAAACACCATATACAAGAGCCACTCCGATATCATTATGGTGCTGTAGGTTACAGCTCAGCGTACTGTACGTCTGCCTTTCGGCGATCAAATGTCAAACTTGTAATGGTTATTCTTATTTCCGGGTCTCTAAGACTTGTTTTGAATCGGTTTTGGCGATAGAGGGCAGTGTTAATCTTCCATTCATACATTTCAAAGAAAACTAAGGCACTTTTGGACATTATGGACATAATAATTAGCATAATACAAGTTTTATTTTGCGTATATTGTGAAAACACAAAACGTAAATGATGTGAGAAAAGTAGCATCATAAACCAGGTCTATAACAAATTCTGTAATGAAAGAGACTAAATGTGATTATTTAAGTTTTTTTTTTTAAATTGAATTGAATACAAGATAAATAACATCACTGCATTAAAGAGAAAATACAATAACGAAAGTTAGGTATAGTTGAATAAATGGAATATAGTTTATTCCTGTATATTGCAGAAAGTACACAAAATAGATAAATCAAAATATTTAGCAATTTGAGAATTTGTTTGATATACATTATGCAAATTCTTAAAATGTTTTTCTTATTTTGTTGGATATGATGAACTTTTGAGGTAATAACCATACTCTCTTTCACTGAATACTGTCAGAAAAATTGGTCAATAAAAAATCTTGGGGAGGTTGATTCAGAATAATGTAACGATTGTCTGACATATCTGTTGTCACATTTTTAATCAAAAAAGACACTCCATTCAAAAAAGCTTTAGGCATAATTTTTTCCCTCTCATTAAATTAAAGAAATGTTTCACATAAACGCACAAAACTTGGTGACAAACACTTTATGACACAATTGAAGGATTTGGCTGACAAAGGATAATTATACAATGTCATGAATTCTTCATTTTACAAAATATTGCCATCATTTTAAATAGGTCCAAAACAAAAACAATTCCTTTTTTAAACCACCTATAAATAAAAAGAGATTCCCCACGAATTAAAACCTTAGTTATTTCAAAGAATTTCTTTGTGTGGGGAAAAATTGTAACAATTTCCGAGCAAGTAAAACATGTTTGTGAAAGTTAGAGAGGGAAATTGGCAATTTAGAAGGGATGAAATTACATTTTAAAAGAATGTCTGAGCCATGTAATTGATCAAATATAGAATTGGGAGTATAGTACCAAATTGAGGTATTACTATGGAGACATCTTTGTAACCAATTAAATTTGAATGAGTTAAAAATCTTTGAAACTTAAGACTTCCAATCCACCCTCTGAGCGCCTATTGGATTAGACAGGTTTTCTAATTTTATGGGATTCAATTATTTAATGTAAATATAAAAGAACAATAATATATTATAAAACACAGACAAAATAAAAGGTTGTTGACCTTGAATTATTCCTATTCATTTGGAATTCACAAGCACTTCATTAAATAAACTGACTCTATCTTAGAAATGCTGGGCCATTTCAACCCAAAATTGGGGAAAAGTGGACAAACTCAAAAATTGGGTTTACTTTGACCTATAAATTGAATTAGAAAATTAGTCCTGCTGTGTTTTGTCCAAAATGTATCCCAACCTTGGGTTGAAATAACCCAGCACTTTTTAACCCAATTTTTTTTGCTATTATGATTTTTCCCCACATATCACAGACTTAACACTGATGATATGACACAAATGCAATTTCAAGTAACTTCAAAGCTCTTTTGAGGATGACCACTAAAGACTGGAGCGCACAGCCTATAGTCGCCCCTGCTAAAAAAAACAGCTTAAAAAAGCCTAAGCTGGTTGGCTGGTTTTAGCTGTTCGGCCCGCCTGGTTTTAGAGGGGTTTTGGCCATTTTCAGGCTGGTTTCCAGCCATTTCCAGCCTGGTCTTTGCTGGTCAGGCTGGAAAATGACCAGCTAAAACCAGCTAAAACCAGCTTGACAAGCCTGGTTTAACCTGGACATAGCTGGAAAATATAGGACAGCTGGACAATAGCCTGTAAATGGCTAAAACCCCTCTAAAACCAGGCTGGTCGACCAGCTAAAACCAGCCAACCAGCTTAGGCTGGTTTAAGCTGGATTTTTCAGCAGGGTCATCAGACTTGAAGCAATGGATGACAGTTGAAATCACACACAAGGTCATTTTTCATTAGTATGTTTTGTTTTATGTTGTAGATTAAGTAGTTTGTTTTTCCTATACGCAAATCTAATATATTGCCATATATGACCAAATACCAAATTCCAGCTCTTTGAATAGAATCAAATGTACGTATTTGTTATTCCATGGTAAAAATATATGGATTATTGGGCTTATTAATTTTTGCGCTTATTGTTCATTTTTGAAATGCATATATGACATATACACTCACCGGCCACTTCATTAAGTACACCTGTCCAACTGCTTGTTAACGCAAATTTCTAATCAGCCAATCACATGGCAACAACTCAATGCATTTAGGTATGTAGACATGGTAAAGACAATCTGCTGCAGTTCAAACCAAGCTTTAGAATGTGGAAGAAAGGTGATTTAAGTGATGCTTTTAATAGAAAGGCAACAATAACTCAAATAACCACTTGTTGCAACCAAGGTATGCAGAAGAGCATGTCTACAGCAGCAGAAGACGACACTGGGTGTCACTCCTGTCAGCTAAGAACAGGAAACTGAGGCTGACAATTTGCACAGGCTCACTAAAATTGGACAATAGAAGATTGGAAAGACGTTGCCTGGTCTGATGAGTCTCGATTTCTGCTGCGATAACATTTGAATGGTAGGGTCAGAATTTGGTGTCAACAACATGAAAGCATGGATCCACCCTGTCTTGTATCAAAGGTTCAGGCTGCTGCTGGTGGTGTATGGTGTGGTAATGGTGTGGGGGATATATTCTTGGCACACTATTACCAATTGAGCATTGTGTCAACGCTACAGCTGAGTATTGTTGCTGACCATGTTCATGCCTTTATGCCTTTATGACCACTTCTGGTGGCTACTTGCAGCAAGATAATGCGCCATGTCATAAAGCCAACATAGGCTCATTTTGAAAACATACGTTTCTGGAGATTGCGAACTACGTAGTCAAAGCTATGTATGGCTGCATTTCGTCTTTAAAACGAACTCTACGGGGCGGTATGATGTCATTTCTTTTTACGCTTACCAGCTTACCGCTTACCTGCATGTGGACGGCTTTTCAGCTCTTACGTTTGTCCATTAGCTCAACACGAACGTCAGCGGACTTGAGAAGCAAAGAGGAGTTGACCGCGATGACGGGGTTCGAGTGCGGTGAAGAACGGTGCCAGAAAGTGGGTAAGACAAAAACAGAATCCAAAAAAATAAAATAAACAAGTAAATAACTGGGTGTGAATGTGGTAAAAATCAGGCATGGGTTTTTCTTTTTCTGGATTGCTTTTCAAAACAATCTTTTCCTAAACTTTTCTTGAAAGTCAAGTTTACATACAATAAGATTGAAAAAGCTCAGATGATGGTGTCAAGGTTTTGGAAGTTTCTGATTGGCTAATTGACAACATTTGAGTTAATTGGAGGCACAACTGTAGAATAGTATTTAAGGAAAACCTCAAACACACTGCTTCCTTTTGTGACAACATGGGAATATCAACAGGCCAGAATCAACAAAAAAGCCAGATTACAATTTGCTAAATTACACTGGGAAAAAGAATAATTTTTGGAGACAAAATGGTCTGATGGAACTAAGATTGAACTGTTTGGCCATAATGACCAGTGTTACATTTGGAGGACAAAGGGGAAAGCTTACAAGCCTAGAAACACCATCCCAACTGTAAGGTATGGGGGCGGCAGCATCTTGTTGTGTGGCTGTTTTGCTGCAGGAGGGACTGGTCCACTTTACAGCATAGATGGCATCATGAAGAAAGAACATTATGTAGAAATACTGAAGCAACATCTCAAGACATCAGCCAGGAAATTAAAACTTGGCCACAAATGGGTCTTCCACAAACAGACCATGACCCTAAGCATACTTCCAAATTAGTTAAAATGTGCTTTAAGGACAACAGAGTGAATGTTTTGGAGTGGCCATCACAAAGCCCTAAACTCAATCCTATAGAAAATTTGTGGGCAGAGTTGAAAAAGCTTGTGCGAGCAAGACAGCCAACAAATCTGACTCAGTTACACCAATTCTGTCAGGAGGAATGGGCCAAAATTCCTTCAAACTATTATAAGAAGCATGTGGAAGGATACCCAAAACATTTGACCAAAGTTATACAATTTAAAACTAAAGCTAAAAAAATACCAAGGAAATGTATGCAAACTTTTGACTGTCTACAAATTAATAAAAAATTCTCAAAAAAAAAAAAAATTCTCTCATTATTCTGGCATTTAGCAAATGTAAATGATTTAGGCAATCTTAATGGACCTAAAATAGTAAACGTTTAGTGTGATTTACCATCAGACATTTTTTTAAAAATGGTTATGTTCCTTTTTTTAGACTGTATGTAAACTTCTGGTTTCAACTGTAAATAAAATTGACATTGACATTATCACAATATGGGCGACGCAGTGGCACAGTAGTGCTGTTGCCTCACAGCAAGAAGGTCGCTGGTTCGAGCCTCGGCTGGGTCAGTTGGCGTTTCTGTGTGGAGTTTGCATGTTCTCCCTGCGTTCGCGTGGGTTTCCTCCGGGAGCTCTGGTTTCCCCCACAGTCCAAAGACAGGTGAATGGGGTAGGCTAAATTGTCCGTAGTGTATGAGTGTGTATGGATGTTTCCCAGAGATGGGTTGCAGCTGGAAGGGCATTCGCTGCATAAAACATGTGCTGGATAAGTTGGCGGTTCATTCCGCTGTGGCAACCCTGGATTAATAAAGGGACTAAGCCAAAAAGAAAATGAATGAATGAATTATCACAATATATTGAACTATTGAATTTCGGCATATGTCCAAATTGAATATATCGCCATATATCAGATTTCTACATTATAATAATACAACAGGATCTAAAATAATATTTATGGACATTTAAAGCCAACAAGCGTTCAAAAGCACTGATCAAACACATGTGAGATTTTTTACCTAATATCTAATAATTTGTTATTCAGCTGGCCATTTGACACATCAATTGCCATCACCAAAAAAAATACATTTCAAACTTCTACACCCATGTTAATGTAATGTGAAAAAACCTAATGAGCTGGTTTAAATGTTGGTTATGCTTATTTTACACCAATATACCCTCCAATTACTTTGAAGAAGAACACAGGAGTCTATTTGTGCTAGAAAGGATCAGGGCCTTTCTTAGTCTTCAAACAAATGGTTAATTGAAAAGAAAAAAAGCTGCTGAACGCTATAATCAAGCATCCACTAAGAGGGTTTATAGCATGTGTGGCCTGTATCACTTACATCTGTGGTCTCGGTGGGTGGCTGGCAGCACGGGAGTACTGAAGGCGCTCCACAGCCACACAAACAGAGGAAATTTTAGATTCTTGTAGCCCTGAGAGAGTAAACAGCTCTGTAGCCACCAAGAACTGCCAGGGTTCCTGCAGATGACTTCAGAGGCAGATAAACAACACTCTTGAGTCAAATATGAATTAAAATATTGGGTTAAAAAGTGTTGAAATGAATTGGGTAAGCTTAAAAAAAAACACCTGTAGAAGATACACACTTTTTTTCTCCATATGCACCAGACACTTTCTTAGAAATATTTCATATTTTTGGGAAAACACTGTGGAATCCCGAGTATTCTTCACGCATGTGAGTGGGCTAGACAAACCACCTGTAGGAGACACCCTTTCCTCTTTCTTCTCTATATGCTCAATAATAATAAACTATTGGGTTAAAAAAGTGGCAGCATGGTGGGGCAGTGGTTGCGCTCTTGCCTCACAGCAAGAAGGTCGCTGGTTTGAACCTTGGCTGGGCCAGTTGGCATTTTTGTGTGGATTTTGCATGTTCTCCCTGTGTTCGTGTGGGTTTCCTCCGGGTGCTCCAATTTCCAAAAGACATGCTGGATAAGTTGGCGGTTCACTAAGCCGAAAATTAATGAATGAATGGGTTAAAAAGTGTCATTCAAATTAATTGAAACAATTAACCAAATGTTTGGATTATGCATATTTGATGTTTATATTCGATGTGCCAGCTTTATTCAGAATGTTTTAATTCCAAAATTAAACTCTTCCCTTGGCAGATGTTAGGTCAACTTTAATTTGCTTTCTCTCTATGCATCTGCAAACTGCTATTTAATATGATTTGATGACCCATTTTCAAATAAGTCGATGTACTTCAAATAAGCATAAGTCGACGTATTTCTAAGACCTGTATATTTAGAATTATCTGAATCCTTAAGATTTGTCAGCAGTCTTAATCCTATGGATTTTTGTTACTTTGCTCTTTGACCTCCTAATCCCTGCTATTTAATCCCTGCCTAAGGAGATATTGACAGACATGACTATCTATCTATCTATCTATCTATCTATCTATCTATCTATCTATCTATCTATCTATCTATCTATCTATCTATCTATCTATCTATCTATCTATCTATCTATCTATCTATCTATCTATCTATTCTCACTCTTAAAACTTTTATTCATCTTTGGAACACAAAAAAAGACATTTGCCAAGAAATCTGAGAGGTTTTTCCCTTTCTGTTCACAACCTCTACAACTACCACTTTTGAGGCCTAGTAAGGTAGGAAAGACATCACTGACCATGTAACTTTAATGAGATGATGGGAAAGTTTTTGTAACTATATAAAAAAATGCAGCTCAACAACTCCTTTCTGGGCCTTGTTTTTTGTGTGTAGTCTGTTAATGGAGAGGACAGAAACATTTCTGATTTCATTACAAATTTGTTCATATGTGTTCTGACAATGAACCAAAGTATAAACCAAAGATCAACTTTGCAGTAATTAAAAGTAATAAATAACATAATTTTGGTTGAACTGTCACTTTAAAGTATATAATACACATAGTTTCAAAGTATTTTTACAGAAAGTCACTGTAATTTCTATGGTGAATTAAAAAAAAGGCTTTAGGGCTGACTAAACTAACGTTATAGCAGGCTGTGTTCTCTGCAGTGATATATAATTATGAATTATGTAGTTCAATAATATAGCAAGGCCCAAAGAAAGCCAGAAGAAGATTCACAGATTAAAGTGAAAGAGCAACAGTTCCCCTGTATACATTTCTGGAAAGCGCCTAAATAAGTTTTTTGCAGTTTTTGTTTTCACGATTCCACTAGAGGCTTCTGTGTACGCTTTTTGAGATCTCAAATTTCTCTCACTAGTGCCATTCACACCTGCTCTTTTCACGTAAATTCACCAGGGGCCACTGTTGGCTGACTAATTGACTTACTGATTGACTGACAAACCGATCCTGCCACCCACCTACTACCCTAAACCCAACTGACAATGTTTTGAAAAGCAATCCAGAAAAACAAAAGCCCCCTGATGTTTACCCCGTTTTCAAATTTTACCACATTCTCATCCTGTTATTTACTTGTTTATTTTATTTTTTTGGCAATTGTTTTTGCTTTCTGGAATCGTTCTTCGCCAGGACTCATTGCGGTCAACTCCTCTTTTCATCTCAAGTCCGCCGACGTATGCTGCGAGTCACCGAACAAACTGCTAACAGTGGGAATGTCGTCCATATGGAGGTAAGCACTCAGCTGCTAGCATGAAAGTTATGGCATCATACTGCCCTGTAGTGTTTGTTTTAAAGACAAAATGCAGCCATATGTACTTCTGGCTACATAATTCGCAATCTCCAGAAATGTATATCGGACTATGTTTTCAGAATGAGCCTATGTTGATTAAGGCTATTATTCGAATGGGGTTCTTTTTTGTTGTTCGTTTGAGGCCAATAAGAAGTTCGAAAAGGCTGAGTAAACTTCCATCACCCCTGTGCTGCAGTTGGCAGGGTTGTAAATGTGTCACGCCTCTGAAGTGGACTCCTAAACACAACAATGGAGGCTGTGAGAGAATAACAGTTTCATATAAGGCAAACAGCTTTTTTTCTTCACAAACTAAAGCCTGACAGGATTATTGGAAGCAAAGCACAGGGCTTAATTGACTGAAGAGTTTTATTCTGTGAAAACAACCACCTGGATGTACTTTACCCTGTGGAATCCTAAATGTGCTTTATGCAGGTGAGTGGGATGAACAAACCACCTGTAGTGGACACACCCTTTCTTCTTTCTTTTCCATATGCACCAGACACTTTCCTAAAAACTCTACAAAGACTCAGTAATAATAATAAACTGCTAATAGCAAACTAACTTAGACTCATCATGGCATTTATATATTGCTTTTCTCTGGCGATTTGGAATGCTTTTTTTAATGTTCATTTGTAAGTCATTTTAGAGGAAAGCATCTGCTAAATGAATAAATGCATATTTAAAATCACCTGTATGCTCACCAGCAAATTCACCTGCTTAAAGCACACTCGTGCTGGTCTCCCATCCTGCACTCTCAAGCCCCTGCAGATGATCCAGAATGCTGCAGTTCGTCTGGTCTTCAATGAGCTGAAGAGAGCCCACCTATCTTCATCTCTTTGCATTGATTATTGGTTGAAGCTCGAATCAAGTACAAATCACTGATGCTTGCTTACAGGACAGCCACTGGCACTGAACCCTCTTACCTCCACCAGCTGCTGAATGTCTACACCCCCTCTAGGAGCCACTAGTTGGGGTGTGAGCACCGCCTTGTGGTTCCATTGCAGAGAGGCTATAAGTCACTTTCCAAAACCTTTTTTCATTCAATGTTCCATGCTGGTGGAATGATCTTTCCATTCTCACATGGTGTGTTATCCTGGAAGTAACCTTCACAAGATGTATAGTCTATCTGACCATGTTCATCCTTTTATGACCACACTATATGGTTACTGAGCAGTTTAAAAAGTGTACCTTATAAGATGGTCAGCCAGTAAATATTAGAACTCACATATGGATTGTCAATAAAAAAACAAGCAGTTTCTTCACATTCATCTTTGTGTTTCTTTTAATAGAATGTGAACTTTGCAAATCAATAAAGTACACATGATAATAAACATCAAACATTGACTTGTTTGAGTTGTTAACTGTTAAAGATTTCCCTTTTTAGATCTGAAATAGACCAGGAGGACTAGCACACCACTTGAATGAAAAATCAATTCAAAGCATCAGCAAATATGACATAAAAATACAATAAATACTGTACAACACATGCCAAATACTGTTCTTGCCGTTAAAGGGACAGTTTAATCAAAAATGAAAACTCTGTCATGTTTACTCAGCATTAATTTGTTCCAAACTTTTGACCTTTCTTTTGTTGGTTAGAAAAAAAGTTATTTTGAAGAAGGCTAGAAACCATTGACTTCCATAGTATTTGTTTTTCCTAACAAGCTAGCAAAATTCATGTGGCTCAAATCCGGCCCACACCAGACACTTACATCCGGCCCACATAACACATGGAATGATGGCACTTGGGCAGTCCGCTCCTGTTTGCCAGATCTGGGCCACAATTAAGCTATAGCAATACCATCTATCAGCCAGAATTCAACCAAATGAACCAAATGAATTCTGGGCCACAGTTTGATTTTATTCGGGCCCAGATCTGGCCTACACCAGACACTCCGGACCACATACTGAATGGAATGATGGCTCTAGGGTGGTCCGCTCCTGTTTGCCATATCTTGGCCACAAATTAGCTATTACTACCCAAATCTGCCATGTCAAAGAGCTATGGTTTGACCCCTATAATTATTACATGACCACTGTACTTTAATTTACCAAAAGTGACCTATCATATGTTTTAGGATAACAGCACCATACTTGCCACATCTTACCTTAGCTGCTTTGAGATCACACCATCTTTAGCCAGAGATATTTTGCCATATTTAATCTGGGCCACTATAGGTTCACAGCCACATTAGCCAGAGCTTACTGTGCCTAAAATTTGCCAAAAGGGGTCAACATATGTTTTAAGATAACTTGGCCACATTTGCCATATCTTCTCTGGGTCACTTCAGACCAAAAAAGCCACATTAGCCAGAACTTACTGTGCCGAATATTTGCCAATAGTGGTCCACATATGTTTTAAGATAACTTGGCCACATTTGCCGTATCTTCTATGGGCCACTTCAGGCTCAAAGCCACATTAGCCAGAGCTTACTGTGTTGA
Organism: Danio kyathit; assembly: GCA_903798195.1. NCBI lineage: Eukaryota > Metazoa > Chordata > Actinopteri > Cypriniformes > Danionidae > Danio > Danio kyathit. The sequence continues at coordinate 16,857,370 of LR812538.1, forward strand.
ATATTTGCCAAAAGTTGCCCACATTTGTTTTAGGATAACTGGGCCACATTTGCCATATCTTCTCTGGGCCACATTTGCACCTATACATGTGAGCCACTTTGGGTTTAGACCCAGATTACCCTTAAATGACTATGGCACATTTTTGCCAGCTGTGGCCCACATTTGTCCTCCATCATTTGGGCCAAATTTACCATTTTTCACATGGGCCACATTAGGCTCACATTCAGATTACGTTTTGCCATAAGTGCCAAATCTTAGCTTTAAATGGCCCATATATGAATTTGATCGTTGGCCCCCTTTTGCCATTGTAGAGGTGGGCCACTTCCGGCTCACATTCATATTGTCTGGTCTGAAGGAAGACTACCAGTGTCACATAACTGCCTAAAGTGGTCCACATTCGTATGCTATCTGGGTAATATGGAAGTCCGTGGTTACAGGTTTCCAGCTTTCTTCAAAATATCTTCTTTAGATTTCAACAAACTTATAAACGTTTATAACCCCTTGTGTAAATAGTGATTTAATTTTCATTTTTGGGAGAACTATCCCTTTAACATAACAATGACCACAGAAATCAATCTCTTCAGACAACAGCAACACCAGAAACAATGAAAACAATGCTTTATCGAGCAAATATACATTTCAATAAATGTTAAATAAAGTGCCAGCTGTAGCATGTGCATATACAGTCTGCATACTTTTAGGAATAATATTTCAAATTAGAGGTCTAGGATTAATTAGTCCCCCTGCAAAGTTCTGAATGACATGAACAACAACAGCAATAACAACACAAAAATGCATATCTGCAGAAACACTAAGCAACAAATATAATGTTCTCTCCAGCTCATTCCAACACTATTAGAGTAATAAATGAACATCGATTGCTATGGAAAGATTTCCCCCTGAGTTAGCAGTGAAAGTGCCTATTCACTCTCAAACATCCCCATAAGTCTAGAGCAGAGGTTCAGGTTTTGTTTTAGGTTTATACAATGGATGGCACTAATATCAACATTAATACAGTGGAGTTCAAAAGTCTGCGATCACATTGAATCTATGAGATTCCAAATTTGTTAAAATGAGTATGTTATTTAAATAAGTGAGAGGGTTTTAAAGATTACTTTAAAAGGAATAATAATTTCTATGGTAATTTAACAAGTAAAGGGCATTACATTGGACATAAAAAGGTTTTTTTGAACCCTTAGTAAAAAAGGGTTACTCTGAAGCACATAATGTTTACACTACACGTCACCCCAAGCTAACAATTTTTAGGTTTTAAAAATATTCCCTTAAAGATCCCATTAAATTATTTGATACCATTTTTCGAATGTTCTTATATACAGTTGAAGTCAGAATTATTAGCCCCCCTTTGATTTTTTTTTCTTTTTTAAATATTTCTCAAATAATGTTTAACAGAGCAAGAACATTTTCACAGTATGTCTGATAATATTTTTTCTTCTGGAGAAAGTCTTTTTGTTTTATTTCGACTAGAATAAAAGCAGTTTTTAACTTTTTAAACACCATTTTAAGGACAAAATTAATAGCCTCTTTAAGCTATATTTTTTTCTGATAGTCTACAGAACAAACCATCGTTATACAATCACTTGACTGCTTGCCCTAACCTGCCTTGTAAACCTAATTAACCTAGTTAAGCCTTTAAATGTCACTTTAAGCTGTGTAGAAGTGTCTTGAAAAAATATCTAGTAAAATATTATTTACTGTCATCATGGCAAAGATAAAATAAATCAGTTATTCGAGATAAGTTATTAAAATTATTATGTTTAGAAATGTGTAGAAAAAAAATCTTTTCTCCGTTAAACAGAAATTGGGGAAAAAAATTAACAGGGGGGCTAATAATTCTGACTTTAACTGTATATATAAAAAGCTGAAATGTCATAACCATATTTTACTCTGTAAAAAAATGCTGGGTTCCACACAATCGATTTGTGTTGGGACAACATGAAGTAATTGAACATAAAACAATTAATTTGTCCAAAAAAAAAAAAACTCAAGAATTGTGTTGTTCATTTTAAATATTATTAATGCATTTTCCTTCGGCTTAGTTCCTTATTTATCAGAGGTCTCCAAAGAGGAATGAACTGCCAACTATTATGTTTTACACAGCAGATGCCCTTCCAGCCACAACCAAGTACTGAGAAACACCCACACACTCTCGCATTCACATATGCACTTATACACTATAGCCAATTTAGTTCATCCTATTCACCTATGCCACATGTCTTGGGATTGTGGGGGAAACCGGAGTACCTGGAGGAAATCCACACGAACACAGGAAGAACGTGCAAACCTCACACAAAAATGCCACCTGGCTCAGCCGGTACTCAAATCAGTGACCTTTTTGCTGTGAGGCAACAATGCTAACCACTGAGCCACCGTGCCACCCTGTTACTTTTATTTAAATTTAATTTAAATGACACTTTTTTGGGGTTTGTCCATATTTGACCCAACGTTGTGTTACAACAACCCAGCATTCATAATAAAATAGAACATTCAAAACATCCAGTCTTTTATGCAATGTTTTAATGCTATTTTGTTGGCTGTAATAATGTTTAACAAAATGTTTGTTATATTAATATTCACAGAATCATTTTTAAAAAGTTATTAAACTGTCCATCCACATTACATTAATATGCCAAAAACATTTTATCAACATTCAAAGAATGTTCCAAAAACATTATTTCAATAATGTTATGTTCTAAGATGGGCTGCATGGTGGCTCAGTGGTTAGCAGTGTCACCTCACAGCAAGAAGATCACTGGTATGAGTCCCGGCTGGTTCAGTTGGCATTTCTTTGTGGAGTTTGCATGTTCTCCCCTTGTTGGCGTGGGTTTCCTCCAGGTGCTCCGGTTTCCCCCACAGTCCAAAGATATGTGGTATAGGTGAATTGAATAAACTAAATTGGCCATAGTTTCCCAGAGATGGGTTGCGGTTGGAAGGGCATCCGATGCATAAAAACGTGCTGGATAAGTTGGCGGTTCATTCCGCTGTGGCGACTCCGGATTAATAAAGGGAATAAGCCGAAAAGAAAATGAATGAATGAATGAAATTGGCCATAGTGTATGTGTGTGAATGAGTACTGGGTTGCAGCTGGAAGAGCCTCCGCTGTGCAAAACATATGCTGGATAAGTTGGTGGTTCATTTCACTGTGGCGACCGCTGATGAACAAGGGGATTAAGCCGAAGGAAAATGAATGAATGAATGTTATGTTCCAAGATTTGCTCAACTTTTAAGGAACGTTTCTGAGAACGCTCTCTGTTAGCTGGAACAGATTATCCTCTTATCTCTAAAACTGTTGTGCTATTGACAAGAAACATGTCAGAGCAGATTACCATCCAGGATGTCGCCTAGAATATTCTAGTTTTACTGTCACCACATTGTGAAGCATCAAAGATGCAATATTGTTTGTCATGATTATGACACACTTTACAAGATAAAACAGCAAATTATTGAGTCTGAATTTCCAACGTTGTCTATGAATAGCCACGACACCCTACATCAAACATATCATACTAAAAATGACTGAAATCTTAAATTATGCTGGATAACAGAATGTACTTATTAATCCAGGCAAAATTTCCAATGATATATTTACTTTATAAGTATATAAATTGTACTGTATCTGAAAAATGCTAAATAAAAATATTTCCACTTGTGGTTTCAGACTTATGTACCCCATTGTATGTGCAGCAGCAACAAAAGTAAAAAAAAAAGCTTTATTGATAATTCACACAAATAAAAGTGTTTCACAAAGAGGGCAGACAGACCTAAATCCATTTGAAAGGATTCATCCATTTAAGGAATCCATTTTCATTACAACATTCAACACATAAGAAAAGCTAGAAGCCACGCTCTGCCAACCCAGTTGCAGCAGTGCATCCCACATCACAAGACTTGTGCGGCTGGCTAGTGTTTGTTGTATGGGGTTTAAGCACCACAGCAGGACGGTGTATTAGAGGATGGACAGTAATTTGGTGACTTAATATTCTCTGGCCTCCTCCAGCTCATTCATGAAAATATCCTGTTGGGGGTTCTCCATGCAATGCAGTCCGTTGTTGGGTGGGCGGACAGCGTGAAACCTGCTCCAGTCTCCCTTGCACAGAATCCAGGGCAATACATCCACCTTGAAATGCAGCTCCGGAGAGAACTCTGTGCTTATTAGGTTGGGGGTACCTGCCCCCTTACCCCTTGTAATTAATTGCTTGTTGTCGTCATAGCAACAGTGTTGGGCAGCCAGGGTGGTGCCGTTTTTTGAGAGACCAGAACGCAAGCAGGACCGCGCAGAGGGTTTGTAGATATCCAGACGTTCTTTTGGGCCACTAGCATCCCTCCACTGGAAGGAGCGGTCATGTCCCACATCCAGCAGGCTGACCATATTATTAGACACATGTGAGGGATAGGAGCATGGACAGTTGGGCAATTCGGTCAACACCTGCTGCAGGTAACGCTGAAGAAACTCACTCTTACAGTTCAACCACTTCTCACAGCTGTCCACATCTGCAGAACAACCAAATTAACCACATGAATCATGGTAGGCACTGTAAATAGTGTCTTTACTGATTTAAATATAATGAGAAAGTTTTATACATTTGATCAGTTGTCCTCAACCATCGGGCCGCTCCGTGGATCAATTGGTACCGAGCCGCACAAGAAATCATGAATTATTTGTGTTTATTTATTATCTGAGTCTAAACGATATTTTATTTTGAAAAATCTTTTATTTTGAAAAATGACTGTATTCCCTCTCTGACAATTCGGTCACTTGAGCGCCCACATTTAACCCACAAGCAGCAAAATGAGTAAGAAACAGACGTCTTTGGGAAGTTTCTTTGCTAAGGAGAAAAGGCCCAGTAAAGGACCCACAAACTGCCAAGGAATTGATCCGCAACCCATTTGTCAACAAATCAGGTGAATCCACCATGTCTGTGCAAGATCAACTGCTGGAGATCGCAAATGACTTCTCATATCGCACCTTTTCGAGAGTTCGTGGAAACTTGTTATTTCCAATGGAGGTGTGCGGCTTGCACTCGCAATCAGCGTGACGCGCTCGCGCCTTCCAGATGCACACAGTTGAATGAATACCGCGAGCTTCATAAATAAAACTTGTATCAGAGTAATGGCAATGTTTTGTCCACTTGTCCTCCTCTGAGAAAACGATTGATGATTGCCTAGCAACCTACAAACCATTACTCCCCCCCCCCAACCCATATGGGGTCCACAGTCCACAGTAAAATAGTCAATTGTTGACCTGTGCTCAGTGATAAAAAGGTTGGGGACCACTCCATTAGATAATGAAAACCCAATAATGTCATAATGACATCAAATTAATATCAAGCATGACGTTGAAAACATGCAAAAAATCAATTTCATGTCAAAACCTTGACATTCACACATTGATGCTCTTTCGACCACCAAAATAACAACACAAAAAGAATTATAATATAAGAAAAGTTTCATTCACCTGAAAGCTGCAATTCCAAATTTACACTGGATTTTGTATCCCATACAATGCATGTAAACTACCTTGATGTCAAATCGATTAGCATTTGTGATGTCATTTTGAATGTCTGATTTTGTGTCAGTGAACTCTTTGTTTATGGTAAGTTTGTCCTAGGTAGTTTGTCTTAGGTAAATCCTAGGTAAGTTTGTGGCCATTCAAGTGGTTGCCATCATGTAATTTTTGTTTGATTGGTGAAGGGAGGAATTCGTTTAAAATAATGAGGTCAGAAAGGTAAGATTGTGCCTCTCATTGGTTTCATACACATTAAAAGATTTTCATACAGATTAAAACTAGATAACATTTGTTTTCAACTGTATTTGTTTCGTTTAAAAGTAGAGATTTTAAGAAATTGATATTTAGATATATTTCTCATGTCTGTGAGTTCCTGAGATTAGCATGTTTGCAGACCCCAGGGGGCAGTACCGCCGCTCCCTATACGCAGAGTACGCAGGCTGAGTAGGGCCTCAGCTCCGGAAGGGGGCACCATCTCGGACGGTTGCTCAAAAAAACAATATTAACATTTATTTAATAATATTAACATAAACTGAGTGTAAATAAAATGTATATTTATAATATGTTGTTAAATACATACAAAAAATTCATTTCATGACGAGCGCAAAAACAAACATGTGACGTAATTTTTTCCGTGTACGCGCATAGACGCGTACGCGCGGCGCGGTCCGGTCCACTATCTGTGCGGCTGCTAGCAGCAAATATTTATAATTGATGCAAGTTGCAGCTCTATCCCCGGGAAGACAACAGCAGTCTGGAGCCGAGAAGAGAAAAAAAGTGCAAGATGAATCGCGTGCATCATTTTCAGGTAACTTCCATGAATCTGGAAAACATATTTTTGCTTGTTCACTAGTGAGGCTAACGTTTAAACTTCGCAATAACTGCACCAAATCTGCCTTATTTGTTGTTGTTTACGTTCAGTTTATTTGCTTTGCGGCTCTGCATTGTGCTTTAAACTGTGACAGGACATGTTTTATGACTTTTCGCATTTGCCCCTCTTCCCCATGTTGCTGATAAATACACAAACTCAATTCTTTTAACATCTTGTGCAATACTTTACAATTCTGTTTGCACACCAGCTACATACACATGCACTGCACAATTATCTCAGTGTATGTATTATTTATTATTATATAGTTATTATATTATGTTATATAATTATATATTATATAATTCTTTTCAGTTGTTTATTGTTTTTCAATAAAGTCTCTTTTGTCTTTACATCGGTGGATTGGTGTGTTTTAGGCCGGTTTTTCATTTTTGTACATTACTATATGAAATAACAAAACTGACTCATTCTGTCATTTCTGAAAGATCAATAATATAAAATCTTATATTATATAAAAGCATGAATTCATTAATGATTTTTTTTTCTGAATGTTAAAGTTTTTGTTTAAAAACACACTAATTCTAATACACTTTTTAATTCTTAAAAACCTCAAATGTCTTTGATTTATACTGACAGTGAGAGTCAGTGTTTGTCACCATAGATTATAATGAAAGTTAAATCCACATTTTGGTTGTAGTTTAGACACATTATGAAGAGTGCTTGACTAGCTCATTGTTTTAATGGTATGTCATGAGTTTTTCTCTAAATGACTAATTTCTTCTGTATTGTATATGGAGGTTCAATGCTGAAAATTGTCACAAAAGAAGATGAGGTGGCCTGACCAGCACTGCTCCAGAGGCACCAGCAGCAGCACAGGTACAGACACAGAGACAGGATGCAACCCTGAGGACCGCCCATCTCTACAGGTAGAGAGAGGGTTTTATTCCTTACCTTTTGTAAAGTTTGAAATTGGGAATGCTTCTGCAGAAGACATGTCAGTGTTTACTTTAATGTAAACTATTATTTTGTAATCAGAATCAGAAAGAGCTTTATTGCCAGGTATGTTCACACATACGAGGAATTTGTTTTCGTGACAGAGCTTCCACAGTGCAACAGAATTACAGACAGGATTAAAAAACAGATAATAAATATATTTTAAAAAGTAGTGAATGCAAATATACAAATTGACAAGTGTATGTACAGCTATATTACTATATACAACATTATATGTGCAGCTGTTATGTGCAAATTGGCATGTAAAGTGTGTTGTTTAAATGCACATTTATCCGTATAAATAAATAAATAAATAAATAAATAAATAAATACATGTTTAAATATATGTTTGTCTGTTTTTGTTCCTCTGTGGGGGCACCACAGTAAAATTTCGCATAGGGCACCCTTTTGGTCAGCAGCGGCCCTGCCAGGGGGTTCAAACCAATAAAGCTGCAGAAACTGAACTAAGCCCATTCTCAAGAGAATCATCAGTCTATTGACTTTATTCTTCAATGTGGAAGTGGGACTCGTTTTTGCAATTGTTTTAGAACTTCTGTTTCAGTCGCCTATGGGAGAAATGACTAGGAATAATTAACGTCAGAAAACGGTCAGAAAACTACTTGCTCTACAAACAAGTGTATGTATGACTATACAGACCAAGTAGAATAATATAATAAGAAAATATACATTTGCAACATCAAGGAGCATAACAAGCTGTTTTTAACATCTAAAAATGAATGGAAAAATATGAGAGCGGAAGTCTCGAGCCAAAAAGATTCAAATGGCTGCACTTACTCGTATGTGAGGAATAAGGTGAATAGCAGGAGTGCTCAACCCTGCTCATGGAGATCTACCTTCCTGTTGAGTTCAGCTCCAACCCTGATCAAATCAAACCAATTAATCAGGCCTGAACAGCACTGGATAATTATAGGCAGGTGTATTTGATATGGGTTGCAATTGAAATCTGCAGGACGGTAGATCTCCAGAAGCTGGGTTGGTCACCCCTGTTCTATAGCAATTGATGATTGAGTACTTTAATGGGCTTCCTTCCATATGACATCCATATTGTCCTTTGCATTTTACCCCATTCAAAACTATTATCATCCCAGCAGGCACACAACATCATAAAATGTAAAACATTAGGTTAGATTTAGGTCATGACGTCAGGTGACCAAAATTCAATGTCTAGCCAGCATCTAGGGACAACGTTATTTTGACGTCCAATAACGACGTCAAATTACGTTGATGTTTGGGTGATTTTAGGTTGTGTTGGAAAGTGACCAAAACCCAACATCTAATAGATGTCATAGTGGTAACGTCCACACAACGTCAAGGTGTAACATAATCAGCCGTTAATATTTGATTGATTTTAGGTTGATTTTAGGTTGGAAACTGGACAGCGATGTCGGTATGACATTGGGTTCTGACGTCAAAATCCAACGTCCCCACGACGTTGGGGTACGTTGGGGTACAATGTCAATATGATGTCATGTTGACGTCCTGTGCCTGCAGGCATAATTCTGCTTAATTGCTTCTGTTTAAACTGCTTCTTTCTAAAGACAAATGCTGAAAACATACTATTTCCCAATGGTAAAAATTTATGGTATAAGAGCTAATCGGTCTTTATTTATTTGTCAAATCCATATCCAAGTTAAATCCAAATGGGGCTTTTACCAAAAAAACTAGCCATTTTTCATCTTACCAACTGAAATGCAAAAATGTTATATTTGTAAAACTAAACTGATAAGACATTAAATAATGAAACATACTTGAAAAGTGTATTTGTGCAATATTTCTTTCAAATAATGGCTAATGTTTTTTTTTTTTTATCTACTAACAACTTTAGGAATAAAGTTAAGCACTTACCTGTGCCATAGGGTTCTGTACCATTTTCCATCTCAAATGGAAAGACATGAGCCACACTGTTCCAATCATCTGGGGGGAAAATAACCAAGAATTACATATAAATCGTTTGGAATTTTGTAACAAGAGGTACTAATTAGGGTAGTGAAGGAACCTGGGCATGGAACAAGGTCACAGCTCTGTGACTCAGTGGATGTGCAGAAATCCCCACATGAACGTGAGCGGGTCTGGTTGCCATGGCCACAAGTCACACTACAGGGGCTCCATGTGCTCCATTCTTCCTCTTTCTCTTCTAAAGAAACAGAAATGAACAAGTTCAGTTCAGCTGTGATGTTATTTAACTCTTCAATGCTCAGTTCAATATCATAGTCAATGCTGTGGGAAGTGATTTAGCTGAAAAGCAGCTTTACAGAGCTTGCCTTTACCAAAAACAGACTTCAGTTGATGAATTAAAACAAGGACAACATATGTCTTCTTCCTTCTGTATTACAGAGTAAAGATTAGAGACTGCATGTTTAAATATTTAGCTTGAATTTGGGTGGGGTACCAACAATATTGCACACAGAGTGATGGCACCCTGATTACAGACAGACAAGTGAATGATCAAAAGAAGGCGTAGACTCAGTGACTGCTATAGCTGGCTTTGTAGAAATGCCAAATTGCAAAACCCACAACAGCCACAGGGACAGTCTTATTCAAAAGGTTAATCAAACCAAGATTGGCCACTATATCCATGGGGTCAAGATTTTGGTGGTTAGCCCTCCTGGAAGATGCTGGTGTCAAGAACATTTTGAACGAACTGTTAAACTGGCTGAATTTAGTACTCAAAAGAGTTTCCTTTTGCTGAAAACAGGTTCAAACTCAGGGCTTTCCAAACTAAAGGGTACTCTGTTTAGTTCTAATGGACAAATGTATGTGTCCAGTTTTAACTCTGTTACATTTACCACATCTTTGTTGGTGTTCGTACAGGACTGTATGCATCAAGTCCAGATGATTTTGGCAAGTAAACAAAAGATGATAATCCAAGGACATGTTTTAATTGGTAATATTACAGTATTTTTAACAGCTAAGGAACTGCTTTTTTTAAGAATTCAATTCATGTTTATTTCTATAGCGCTTTTACAATGTAGATTGTGTCAAGTTAGTTAGTTAGTTAGTTGACTTTAATAGTACCCGTAGGTAGATTCTTTTTGCAGCAAAGTTTGGCATTTGATACAAACAATTGAATCACACATATACACATACAAAGTACCTTATAAAAGATTACAATTTATTCAGAGCGACAATAAATGATGGGACAAAGCTATTCCTGAACCATTTTGTCCTACTAAAAAGCATCTGAAACCTTCGACCTGAAGGGAGCAGGATAAACTCCTCAGACAGAGGATGAGAGCTACAGCTATTAATGTTCTGGGCAATCCGTAAAAGCTGCCTACTATACAGGGATTCAATACTCAGCTGTGATTCACCAATCAACCTGCTAGACCACCTAACAACCTGGCTCAGTCTATTCCTGTTTTTGAGAGACAGACCTCTAAACCATGCCACCAGAGCGAAGGATAGAATAGACTCAATAAAAGCACGATAAAAAACAGTAAGCATATTGGGGCCAATGTGAAAACGTGATAGTCAAAGCAAAAGTGTCAAAGCAGCTTAACATAGAAGTTCTAGTAAATTGAAACTGTCAGTCCAGTTTTCAGAGTTGAAGTTCAGTTTAGTTTAGTTTAGTTCAGTTCAGTTCAGTTCAGTTCAGATCAGTGTGGTTTAATTTTCACTGCTGAAAGTCTAAACACTGAAGAGCAAAAGTTGACGAAACCAATTGATTAAAGTGAAAGACAAAACCTCGAAAGAAACCAGGCTCAGTTGGGGATGACCATTTTTTCTCTGGCCAAAGTTCTTGTCAGAGCTGCAGTCTAGGCGCTGGAATAGTAATGGGAAGATGGGAATTCCTGTTATATTAGACCTTAGGCATTTCTGTCCTATATCTCAAACTATTCTCACTCTAAAGGTGATTTCGAAGCATGGTGAAGCACCTTCTGTGTCAATGTCAGGATGCCAAAGGTGACCCTAGACATCCTTTTATGATAAGTCATCCATTGCTTTAAATGAGAAACCTTATGGTACAGTATGCATCTAGCTTTTCGATCGTATGCTCACACAAAAGGTATCTGCAGTTTTATCCTTATGAATATATGACATATTGGGTAAAATGTATCTGCTATTATAGGGTGAGTTTTTCCAAAATAAACATTCAAAAAAATTACACTGTGAACACATTTAGGAACATGTAACCCAGCTCCTAGCGCTAAACCTAACCATGTGTCAGTATAAAACACAGGACATAGCAGACAGATACAACTACAGCAGAGATATCAAACTCAGTTCTTGGAGGGCTGCAACCAAGCAGAGTTTAAATTCAACCCTGCTTCAGCACACTTTCCTGCATATTTCAGACAAGCCTGAAGGACTCATTTAGTTTGATCAGATGTATTTAATTAGGGTTGATGGTAAACTGTGCAGAGCTGTGGCCCTCCAGGAATTGAGTTTGACACCTGTGACAATTTATTCAAAAGATCCATTCACCAAATTGCTCAGATATTGTCTGTCAAAAATTCAAAAATTGCCATCAGGAAAAGCATCAGCTTTGGTTGTTCATGGCTGCTGGCACCCTCTGTGTCTTGTGTCAAATGCTATTGGCTCCCTTTGTGTCCCACGCTAACCTGCTGCTCTTTTTAGGAATTAAAACCTCATAAATTACCCTGTTCTTCATACAAATACATTGCATGCCTTTAGAGGACTTGGAATGCAACCCGATTTCCTCAGAAGTAGGTACGTTTAGGGTAGGTGTGGGGTCAGCTGCTCCAAAATATTTCTTTAAAATGATCCAAATTTTACAAATAAATGTAAATTGTTTAATGGGGCGCATGATGCAAATGATCAAAAGCATCAGAGAACCCCACTTGTCATAAAATGATGCCTAAGGTCACCTAAGACTATCCCAGGACATCAACATGACGTCTGATTGACGTTATAACCCCAACATCGTAAGGGATGTTGCATTTTGTTACGAAATTAAAATTGGATTGACGTCAGAATCCAATGTCAGGTCGACGTCAATGTCCAACGTCTAACCTAAAATCATCCAAATATCAACGTCTAATGATGTTGCAGCTTAACGTTGTGTGGACGTTACCACTATGATGTCAATCAGACATTGGGTTTTGGTTGCCATACCTGACGAATAAATGTCAGTATTTAATGTCAATATGACATTGGTTTAAAATGTTGGCTCGACGTTGGCTTTTGGTCACTTTCCAACACAACCTAATATCAAACAAACACCAATGTCATTCGACATCATTATTGGACATCGAAATAACGTTGTGATTAGATCTAACCTAATATTAACGTCTTATGATATTGTGTGCCTGCTGAGATGCTTCAGATTTTGATGCCTTCAGAGTGAGAATGGGTTGCCTATCTGATCATGTACTGTATAAGATTCTATGTTAAGATTTAGGTCTTTGGATATAATCCAAATACCCAATTAATCTCTGGATTTAGGACTGTCAATTATGTCTTCCTTGACCATTCCAATAAAACACACACCATTTCATCCTTGTCTCAAATGAAAGTGTAATTCTACAACGCAAAGTGTGCAATTCCCACCATGGTCTGGAGAAAAAAAACAAAAAAGCAACAGAGGCGTAATGTTATGCATGGCCTTGAAAAGCCTAGAATTCTTGAACAGGCTTAAAAGACCCAGCCGCTATGGGCTGGAGGAGGGTGTTGGGGGACACAGGGTCTGGGGCCCAACCCGTGGGACATAAAAAGTAAACGAATGACCCCTCTCACTCTGTGTTCCCGATCTGCACTCTAATTGAACACAAGCATGGGCTTATTTGTCCAAGAGAAAGTACTCACGCTGCCATTAGTGAGCGGATCGGGCTCGTCTTCAAACAGCAGTCTTCTCCACTGAGTGGGACCAGCGTCTACTTCAAAGGTCCGGCACCCATAAATACGCCATCGGCGGCTGAGAATTTAGTCTGAATCAATGCTGTGAAACAGCCCTTACTAACTCGCCCTATCTTTCACATCTCTTGTTCCTTTTAGCAACTCTCAAAATCCCCTTTACAGTAGCTGACTGCTAGCAATTCATCTTTTTAAATTTTCTCTCATTTTTTTTCTCCCTTTTCCAGAATCTTTCTGCTTAAATTTTTAATCTTGCAAATAATGGTCTTGCATAAGTCAGCTGACTTTTTCCATTTAGTAATTGCACAGCTTATTGGAAAGTTAAATGTTTCTTGAGTCAAAGGCTCAAGATCTGTGTAAAAAGGGCACACACCACAGATAATTGGTCTGATGAGCTGATTTCTCTTCTTCCGACAATCCTAGGTAATGTTCTAATTATCTTAGTGGTTCTAAATATCAAATATTCCTGTGGTGTATTAAGTGTGACTTAATCTGCTGTGAAGAAAGTCAGAGGTGTTCTGAATGCGAATCGTAAATATTCAACATGTTCAGCTCTTCGACAATTGTGTTGAACCATTTTAAGAACAGCCAGGTATGGTTCCAGTTGTGTTTCCATGTGAACCTGGAATGGCATGGCATGGCATGGTTACAAACTGTTCTAAGTCCAGAAGTCCATTCTGAACCATGCTAGACTGGTGCATGATGTAGCCACTGGCTGCTAGTTTCTCCATAGTCGGCTAGGTGGAAAAAAACTATATGTTTATTTATTTTATTAAATTGAATGAAGTAAATATCAGAAAAAAGGAGTCCTAAAATAGAGAAAATTTGATCATAATTCATGTCAATGTTTACATTATACTTACATTACAAGGGCAATAACTGACGCATTTGTATTACATTCTAAAGACTTCTGTTATCAGCACAATATTGGAAAATGACACTGTTTCCATGCTGACTGGCCTGGGTTAGCACAGAATGGAATGGTTATGCAAACAGAACTATTCAGCTCGATAGTGGAAAAATGGCTCTTGATGTGTCAGGGGAACCATGAGGACAAACATGCATATGAGCCAAAGATTATCACGTGAAATTAAACATTATCCAATCAGAGGATCACCTTGTTGATTTGTGGCAGCAGCATGAATGTTTATTAATTTTTTTCACCCACTATGTTTGTTCTCAAGTCTTGAGAGACATTGTGAGATTTCTTGTGTTCACATTCAGGATCCTTGTTGAAAATATGTTGATGAGTATGGTATAGCTAAAGTAGTCACTTAGTCTATGCCTTCTTTTGATCATTCACTTGTCTGTCTGTAATCAGGGGGCCTACAGAGTGGGTGCAATATTGATGGTACCTCACCCAAATTCAAGGAGCATGTAGGAGCAAAATCAAGAAATCTAGGATTTTTATGTCCTCATGTTTGTGGTCTGTAACATTTTGTGTGTATTTACATATTAAGTGTGTACCCAGTCTTATATGAAAAATAAAACGCTTACCATAATGGTTATGAGTCCAGTCACCATCTGTCTTGCCCAGCCCACTAGGGATGGGTTCCCCACTGTCATAATCATAATCATCTTCTTCATCCTCAGCTTGTCCAGTACCATCCTCGCCGGAATCTGCATCTGTATAGCCCCAAAATAAAGGCCAGAAAAGCTTCTTCCCACCCAACCATTCTACAGTGGAGGAGGGAGAAGATGTGGACCAGTCATTGCTCCATTCTTTAACCAGATCCATCTCTACATCCATGGGGGGGTCATCCAAAACTTCAATGGTCACCTGTAACAAAGGAACCAAAATACACAGGCATTAAAAGCCCCAAATGAAAATAACACGGAATGCTGGGCATTATTTTATGAGTAATGCACTTTGCGATTAACGTCACACTTCTAGTCTGGGGGACAGTCAGTGGCAGTAAGTTTTAGCAATGACTCACTGATCAACTGTCTTGATTTGAGCTCAGGCTCAGTATTAAATCAAGCAGAATTACTTATCTCAAGATCAGATTACTTATTACACTTAATTGCATTGGATATGGAATGATGACTCACCATCGATGCTTTGGATTAGACATGATTAGACATTAGCCTCAGAAGAAAATAATGGCTTATTATATCTGGCCTTATTATACACTCAGAAAAACATACTAAATTGTCAATGAATTGTTAGCATTTTAAAAAGGTACATGTTTGTAATTTTTAGATAGCTATTATGTACACATCAGACATTACTATGTACCTATATTAATATCTATAATGTACCAATATGGATGCTTTAAAGCAGGGGGTGTTAAACTTATGCCGAGTTCAGATTGCATGATTTTAGCCCCGATTTTTGACTTTTTTTGAAATCGCCCACAAATGCCTGAAATCACAGGCAAATCAGTGCTCGTTCACGTGAGTGACAATCACACAGTATGAACTATCAAAGACGCGATCTGAGAGAATCGCCGATGAGTCGCCGACACCCGTGAGGCATGCTAAATATCTGGAGCTGTCGGCGATTCAAATCATGCCATGTGAAATGTGTTCTTATTGAAAATAACATCAACGATCACCTACAGCCAATGAGAGGGCAGCATTCATGAGTATGGGTACCCGCAGGCCAGCAGGAGGTTGGGGGAGAAGTCAAAGGCGCTCCTTTTCAGTTTATTTGGACCCAGGAAATTGAGGAAAAACTCCTGGAAATTTAGCAGGAGCACCGTATCTTAGCAATACGCACAACCGGGTTGAAAATAAAAAAGTTTAAAGAGAAAATGCTCCTTTCAAAGCCAGGTGAGCAAAATAAGTACATTTGCTACCCCACTAAAGGCGTCTTTCTCATTATGTAGTTAATAACAAGATATATATTACGTGACCTTGCGTTGTTTCCATGTCTTCTCACGTGTGTTTGGTTGTGAAACGTAGTTTGGACAAAGTTGTTGGCGATTTTTTTTTTCTTCCTATTTCAAAGTCATGAGTGTGAACCACCCTGTCGCCGATACATCTTGCAGTGTGAACAAAGCACCGACGGAACGCAAGCCCAGATAGTCATGCAGTGTGAAAACATCTGTGACACGATTACTTTGAAAATCATGCAGTCTGAACTCGGCATTAGTTCCTAGAGAACCGCAACCCTGCAGAGTTTAGTTCCAGCCCTGCTTCAACACACCTATCTGTAGGTATCAAACAAGCCTAAAGCACTCAATTAGTTTGATCAGCTGTTTGATCACTCAATTAGTTTGATCAATTAGTTTAATTAGGGTTGGACCTAAACTGTGCAGAGTTATGCCGCGGTCACACTAGAGTTTGAACATGCGAAATTCTGTCATACGGCTCTGTGAAAAGGGACGGAATTAAACAAGATGATCAGACATTTAAAAAAAGCAACCGATTGGTCCATATTTTAAATTTATGTACATAGAGATCATGGCTGCGCCCAAAAATCACATTCTTCCATACTATAAAGTACGCTGAGTAGTATGTCTGAATTCATAGAATTTGAAAAACAGTATGCGAGAAGTACCTGGATGATCTGCTACTTCCAGTGAGATTCTGAAGTGTGCATCGGATGCACGTTATCCCATGATGCCCCACAAGAAAATTCATGACTGGGAGTGAAGTGAATCAACTCACACAAGTAGGTCAGGTGATTATGACAAATAGGCGGATGTAGTACATCCGAGTTCCATTAACACTGTATAGAACGTACTTTTCTAACAGCCAATTAGTACGTTTAAATTGAAATGCAGTATCTACTGAGTAGTAGGTGGTTTCGGACGCAGCCCATGTTTTGATCTCTGATTGGTCTCACATGTGATGCGATTTCGCAGGTCAGAGTTAACGAAGCTTAAACTTTTCAATGCAGCAATATGCAAAACTTGTCGCAGAAGCTTACGTTTCCAGTCTGTCAAATTCACATGCGTATAAATGGAAGTCTATGGGGGGAAAAGTCCAGTGTGACTGCGGCTTTATGGCCCTTCAGGAATTTAGTTTGTCACTTGTGCTTTAAAGGGTCTTTCCCAAGGAAATTTATGTTATTAATTGCTCACCCTAATTTTTGTTCTAAGCCCATGAATGAGACCTTTTCTCATCTTTTGAACACAAACGTAGATATTTTGGATGAAATTGGACCTCCCTGATCCATAGACAGCAATGTGGTGAATTATTCAAAGTTCAGAAAAGTACCAAAAAGCATAATTAAAACAGGTCATGCGTCTTCAGTGGTTCCATTGGAATATTATGAAGCTACGAGAATACCACACATAAAAAAAGCTTTATTCAATAGTTTTGATTTATGTGCACACAAATGTATTCTTGTAGCTTGATAATAGTCAGAATAAAACACTAAACCCAATGGCCTGTTTAAGGATGTTTTTGGTATTTCTCTTTTCTTTTAACTTTGAAGGAGTCAGGACCATTGCTGTCTATGGAGGATGAGGAAGATCTTGGATTTAGTGTCAAATATCTTAATTTGTGTTCCGATGATGGATAAAAGTTCCAGGGGTTTGGAACAACATGGAGGTGAAGTACAAACGTGTAACTTTTGAAATGGTACTGCCCAAGTGAAAGTGTTTATAATACCTTTATTTATGAGAGTGTGTGACTTGCAATGCTCAAACACCAAAAAGAACTTGCTAACAATACATTTTAAGACTCCCAATATGAGATGCGTATTGTTGCGACATGTAGCTCTCACCTGAATGTTTGGGTTTTGGGAGCCAATGTCAGCATTTGCCAGGTCTGGGAAGTTTTTGAAGTCTAGAACAAAGGGTTTTGATTCTTCCTCAGGTTCAGGCAGTGGTAGGACACCTGTAGAGTGATGCTGGAGCCACCTTCGTTGGTGGGGATGTGAATCTGCCAAATGATTTTGGACCTGATTCTGTTGATACAGGAGATCACAGTGATTGATAATGTTTCTCCAAGATGCAACATGTTACGTGCTATTTGCACCTGCCTTTCTAGAATGATCGCTTGTTAAATACAATTATTAGCTACAATATTTACTCAAAAAGGTCAAGCCTGACACAGCAGGTAATACTTGTTTAACTCTGAAACCTAAATTAATTATGCCAATCATTAGTATCTTGTTCAATTGATAATATTTTTGAACAAGTATTAATGCCAAATGACAGATAAAGATGAAAGAATTTTAAATAATCAAGATTTTGAGCAGGTAGCTAACCTGTGAGCATTTCTAATTGACCACACAATGAGAATCAAATGAATTTTATACAAGATCATAATGTTTGTCATAATGATTTGATCATAATGATTTTGTTAACGGTTTAGTAATATGGTACAATATACTAAGTTGCAAAGATAATTATAAGGTTAATTAAATTCTAGGTTATACTCTTATAATGTATGATGACAAAATGTTCCTAATTTAACACATTTAGGTTCATGAAGTTGTGTTTATAGCACATGGACTGTGGATGTAAGTTGAGAATTTTGGTAAAGTAGAAATTGGGACATATTATAGGTAACTGGAAATAATGATGGTCTTATTTCTGTTGAATGTTTGAGTTTGGATTTTACTATACTGTTTGATCTTTGCTGAACTAGACTAAGATTGTGTTCAACCCTTAAAAAGTGGGAGCAAAAGAAATCATCTCTTCTTGCATGGTAATGAATTAGAATTAATAGTTTTGTCAAAAAAAAAATCTTTCTTGGTATTTACTGTAGGTAACAAGTTATATCTATATCTAGTTTCTTTGAGGTGACTGAGGGTCTGGCGCAATGTCAAGAGCGCAATAATTATTCATTTAGCCGGGCTTCCAGAGAGTGGATTTGATATTAGTTTTGTTAACTGCCATTGCATTTATGGCTGTGACTGTCTACTAATCTTATAAATCAAGGCATTACAATTGCATAAATTACAGTTTTTCTCAGTGGCTTTGGTGCATTTCTCACAACACTATTTACATTTGCACAACAGTTAATGCATTTCTCAATACAATTAGTCAGTTGTGCACATCATAGTAGCAGTTTCTTATTCCTTCCAACAAATTGCAAATGCTTTTGGACATGCATCAATTGCTTTCATACAACTCTCTGCTGTTTTATAACATTATCATTTGCTTATGTAATGTCAGTCAAAATTAACTAAACTTGTGAATGCTGAATAGTCATTCTATAAAACTAATAGTCCTCATTTCATTACTTGAGTCATTACATACAAAAATGGTGAACTATTTGTCAAAATCTGTCAAGCAAATTTTATTTTAAAAATGTTAAATCTTTTTTTTTTTTTCAATGTCTCCTAAATTGAACAATTTCATGAATGATTTACAGATCTGTGTATGTTGTCGGTTCAGTTCCAATATGTACTGCAATATTGTTTACAGTTGTGCACAGCTCTACCCAAAGGGTGTTTATGTTTGTTGTAAATAAGGGTGTGTTTATTCTTTTGCACAATGCTGTGAATAAATTAAAATTGTGAAGAGCAAATGCAGTAAAAATGTGAAACATACATATTCAGTGTCTTGTACTCAGATCCCTCACTAAATGCAGTGATGTCTAACTTTACTGTAGTTTTCAAATGGCTGTGCAAATAGTATATAGTGCTGTCTTGAGCATTTTCAGGAAATGTCACCAAAATCTGACTTTTTTGCATTGGAAAAAATGTACGGAGTAAACTGTCATACTGAAAACATGACAAAGCCATTTGACTATCTTGTCCATAAACAATGGTGGCAGGACTTTTCATTTTGATGACACTGACACTTTCATTGACATCAATACTTGCTTTTGAGGAATGAGGTTTCCATTTTGAGCAAGTGACACGCTTATGCAGGTTATCCATTAGGTTTTGCAGTTTGCACTAATTGTTTTGAGAAATGCATTAACTGTTGTGCAAATGTAAATAGTGTTGTGAGAAATGCACCAAAGCCACTGAGAAAAACTGTAATATTAAAGTTTCAAAGAATAAATCAATTACAAATTATGAAAATATTATTCTAGCACAATGGGTTGCAACAATGGGTTATCACTTCTGGGGATGGGGACTTCAGACTGATAACCATCTAGCTGTTGAGTGGTTGAGCTTGTCATCTGACTGACCTTTAAGAAAGATATGAGAGTGTATTTAAATAGGGCATAAGTTAACAATTTTTTTTTTTAATCTAGCAGAAATATGGCTACAATCTGATAGTTACATATATAGTAGCCTAAGTCAAAACAGAATATCCTGCCTATTATAATTTGAGGCACTTTCGTGTAGGATTTGACTGAACATATAAGACAACATGCTGCATCAGACAAGAATGTGCAGGCCGCAGTTTCTGTTTGCATCATCAGAACATGTTTTCACCCTTGTTGTTCTGGTGATAAAAAATATTTCGGTGGCTGAATATTTGGTGCATCCCTTATATTTATCACTGAAATTGTGCTGATGTACATGATCAATGGAGAACTTATAGAAAACTTTCTCAGATCTAACCAACTTCTACTTGAGAGCCAAAAACAATAGGCCTCATTAACTAAACATGCGTACGCAGGACTTTTTGTGTGAAATATAAAGTTAGTTTTAGGGCAATGAAAAACCACACTGAACTGAACTAAACTGAACTTCAACTCTGAAACTGGACTGACAGTTTCAATTTACTAGAACTTCTATGATAAGCTGCTTTAACACAATCTACATTGTAAAAGTGCTATAGAAATAAAGATGAATTTAATTTAATATTATATAATTATAGATCCAAACAACCTATTCTATTCTTATATAAACTGTGATAAACCACTAATTTGCACACTTGCTACTGTTTGAAGTCATATTGCGGCACATGCTCTTAGGAGAGAGCGTGTCTTTAGAGATCGCACAGACATGTTTGATGAGCATGACAAATGCCTGTTCTGTCACTTTTGGTGGCCCAGAGAAGTCCTTATTGACCATGGAACTTTTTAAAATGACAATATCTTTTCTGCATTCCACCTCCAACAGCAAATCCACATGTTCATTATCATTATCGATGCCTTTCCTACAGTATAACCTATATCATGGCTTTTGACAAAGCTGTTTTATATTAAGTTATTTAGTTATATAGGTTTATTAAAAGAACTAGATGTGCAGTACATCCACTAAGCATCTGTTGTGATGCCCCATGTTTGCAGCCTCCAGTTTAGACTGCCTCAATGATATTAAAGAGAATGCAATTGAGAAACTGAAGAAATGCTGTGGCAAAGTTGGTTTAATCGAAGTAAACTTGACCTAAAGGTGCTGATGTTCATGCTTAGTAAGCAATGTGTGATATTGGAGGTTTTGAACATCTGTCAATCTACAATTACTGGGTGACTATCTCTTTGGCCATTGGGCTACATCTTATGCTTATTGAACATTACCTAATTACTTATTTTCCTTACATTTTTATATAGCGCTTTTCTGGGTACTCAAAGCACTTTACAGAAGTTGGTGGAATCTCCTAATCCAGCACCAGTGTGTAGCATCCACCTGGATGACATGACGACAGCCATATTGCACCAGAACGCACACCACACACCAGCTAATTGGTGGAGAGGAAACACTGAAGTTACAGTGTTGGTCAGTTAAGCGTTACTAATAATGAGTTGCTGTAACAACACTACTTTTGGCAGTAACTAAAACTGTAACGCATTACTTTTTAAATATATTAACTCCGTTACCGTTACAATATAATGTATTTGTCCGTTACTTGTTAAATTGATTAATTTTGTCTACATCTTCCTGTTTACAGCGGCAACGTATTGTGGGATTGGTGGATGCCAACCAACCACTGTAAAGAAGATGTGTTGTGTACGAGGTGCCAGACTGGACAAAGTAAAGCTAAAGCAGAGAGACCGAATGCGCGTGAGGTAGGCCGATTGATTATTAACGTTACTATTATTAATTACTATTACTAATACTACTATGATTGTTGTTTCAAATAAATTAGCACAAATTTGTTATCTGTATAACAAAATTAGTTAGTTTAGTAGACACAGTGACACATTTCTGTTATATTTCAGAACACGTTATTTAAAATGTATAGTGTTGTATTGCTCAGAAAAAGGCTTGATTTATTTTTATATTTCTTGTACAGCAGATTTTGCACTTTGAACATACACAGCTTACTTTCCATAAGTTGCTGACATAGCACATTTAATTTGTGGTTGGTTTGAAAACTGCTCATAGATTTCATTTTTGAGCAGCTGTTTTGTTTTTGTTTTGTTTAGAATGCATAAAACTTATGGTCGTCTATAATCGCAATTTTTTGGTGCTGAGTTTCACCAATTTGATTCTGAATGATAATTCAGATTACTTTCATTTTACATTTATTTTTTATTTTTAATTTCATAAAGGTTATGTGTTTGTTGTATATTGTCGCTATTTTTTTTACTTAAGCTGTGAGGGAACATGTTTAAGGGTTAAATACAAACTGAATATATACTGTTTCTGAATATATTATTCAGCTGGTTTATCACCTTGTGAAATTTTCATTTTTGGACTGCTGGTCTGACTTAAATAAATTTGTGTTTAAAAATTACTTTTTATTTAAGTTTGTCTTGTGTTTTAGTTGTGAGAATGCAAATTATTCATTTATTCATTTTTTTTTCGGCTTAGTCCCTTTATTAATCTGAGGTCGCCACAGCGGAATGAACCACCAACTTATCCAGCACATGTTTTATGCAGCGGATGCCCTTTCAGCTGCAAGCCATCTCTGGGAAACATCCATACACACTCATACATTACGTACAATTTAGCCTACCCAATTCACCTGTACTGCATGTCTTTGGACTGTGGGGGAAACCAGAGCACCCGGAGGAAACCCACGCGAACGCAGGGAGAACATGCAAACTCCACACAAAAACACCAACTGACCCAGCCGAGGCTCGAACCAGCGACCTTCTTGCTGTGAGGCAACTGCACCACTGCGTCGCTCCAGAATGCAAATTAATTAAAACTTAATTTAAGTTGAGCAGCAGTGCATTTTTTATGAAGCACTTAAGTGATGTTATAAGGGCATTAATGGGAGCATTAAAAATTTTCTTTTGAAAAGTAACTCAAAAATTATTTTTAACAGTAACGCATTACTTTTTGGTGTAATAGATAAAGTAATTGAGTAATCGATAAAGTAATAGAGTTACTTTTTGAATGAAGTAACTAGGAACTCTAACTAGCAACTCTTACTATTTTTCAGTAACTAGCACAACGCTGGTCAATTATGATGTGAGGATGGTTAGGAGGCTATGATTGACAGAGGTGATTAGAGGCTTTTTAAAGGATATCCTGGGACTTTTAATGACCACAAGAGTCAGGACCTGTTTAATGTCTCATCAGAAAGACGATGCTCACTGAACAGTATAGTGCCAATCACTATACTGGAGCATTAGGATCCACACAGATTGCAGTTTGAGCACCCCCTGCTGGCCTCACTAACACCTCTACCAGCAATAACCTAGTTTTCCCATGTGGTCTCCCATCCAGGTACTGACCGGGCACAGCCTTGCTTAGCTTCAGTGGGTGACTATGTGAGAGCTTCAGAGACCTAGCTGCTGCTAATTGTAAAAATCATTCCATTCTAAGTCAAAATATTCTATTTGCATTATATATTTTTTAATCTGTTGAGCATTTTAACCAACTGGTTGCAAATAGTTTGAGTGCACATGCAATGTTGGATCAGAGATGTCTATAGTCAATGGGCTACGAGTTAATTTGATCTGCTATCTGATCTTGAGATCCGGAGACTAAGAGGCATTTGAGACTTGCTCTCAATACTAACCGGCATTTTCTTCCTGGAAGTCTCAACAAGAGGGACCTGGTAAATAACTAGTTGATGTAACATGGCCTAATAGGCCGATTGTTTAATTTCCTGTGCTCAGAATGGAAACCAAATCTCTACTTAAATCCTTTGTCTGCTTCAGACAATCTCTTGTCTTTCTCTGTATTGTTAAGTCAATGTAAATTATCTTTCCTCCTAGCGGAATGTGGAATGTTCTGTCAATGGGCTTTCTCAAACATAAGGCATGAATTCCGGATCTTGAAACAAAGCCTTATACGCATGTGAAAGACTATGCCATACACACACACAGTCACTAATATTGAGCTCTCTGGTGAGACACATGGACACGATCAGCTCACATGGTTTATATGTTGGGGCACTTGGGAAAGCAGTCGGCAGCACAGCCTAGATTTATGTGACCTCCAATATCAAAGTCCTAGGAGCACGCCATTTCCAGCCCAGTGAAGGAAAACAATAAACTAAACAGTAACCCCTCATGCTCCCCTCCTTCCCTTGACAACCCCTGCCCCACTTGTAAAACAAAAGAGACATTTAGTAATACAACGCTTAATAGCAAGGCCTTTTTGTAGAGGTTAGACATGGTCCTCTTGTGCACACACATGATTGAAGATACCAGAATGCAGGAAATTCCACATTAACACAGAAGATGAGCTTAAAAAAACAAAAAACAGTTTATCAGCTGATATATGACCTTGGGAGTACAACTGAGTATTTTCTGACTGCTATTATGTAAGGATGTACTGTTGTGCTGCCCTACTGCATGAAGCCTTTCTCCATTTTGCCGATATTTCCATTGTGAGCTAAATGGGAGAAAATGCTCTAATAACCATAATATCTTATTATCAAATATCTTGAGTACATTTATTTAATTTAATGTAAAATTAAAGATTTGGGTTAATGGAGTTTGACACTGCTCTCACCTGTGGGAATGTTATGAGAGTCATGATAATTCCTATTATATCCAACTAAGACAGTTTGTTTAAAAATGAACACATAATAATTAACAACAAAACTAAATTATTAAATTGTTTCATTAAATTGTGTTAAAGTAAACAATTAATTATTGAAAACTGGATATAGGAATATCAGCATTAAACAATACTTTTTCATTTATCTATATTTAAATTTATGAAAATTATTTGTCTGTCTGTGTGTTTTGGAATAACTTCTACCAGAAAAGTGCATATGCCTATGAAATTAAAACACATTTATTTATTTATTTTTTTACTTTTTTCAACAAAAATTTCCCTGAATCAACACTCAAGAATAAAAATTCTGTCATCGTTCACATCTTTACTTGTTTCAAAAGAGTTTGAGTTTATTTGTTCTGTTGAACACAAAAGAAGATATTTTGAAGAATGTTGGAAACCTGTAACCATTGACCATTGTATTGTTTTTCCCACTATGAATGCCAGTGGTTACTTTTTTTCTAAAATATATATTTTTTTTGTGTACAAACGAGAAAAAAAATGGTTTGGAACAAGTCAAAGGCAAGTAAATAATGAAACTTATATTTTTTTTGAGTGAACTATTGTTTGAAACATGTAATGCAAATAATTTGTAAAACATTTGTGGCATAATATGGCCTTTTTCATTTTGGATTTTAACATATTATCCAGGCATTCATATTTAGAAGTTATTTTAACACATTGTCTCATATTTCAATAGCTGTTATCTCCTTTAATATATATATATATATATATATATATATATATATATATATATATATATATATATATATATATAATATAATATATATATATCACTGTTTGTTTAGATTTGTTTTAAAAATATATTGGTCAACACGATATTTTGATGGTTCGTTTATTGAATTTAGGTTACATTGCATCTGCATGCTAACTAATTCGCATTAAATTATAAGTAGACTGTTAGGTTGGGGTTAGAGTAAATTGACATGCAATTGCAAAGTTTCTTATAGTCAGTTAAATGTCTGTTGAAGGAGCAGTATCAACAGATATTAAGCAGAAAGTCTACTAATACTCAAATGGACCATCAAAATAAAGTGTTACCAATATATTACTATACATTACAATACATTAAGAAATATAAGACTGAAAGCTGACACAGTTTAACGGTAAAAACATTTAAAATTGGCAAATATATGCAAAAAGAAATAAACAAACAAACACAAAATACACAAATAAACCACGAAGCAATCAACGCATATTAAGTATTTAGATCCAATTGAACTCACCTCAACGTAGACTCCGTTTCTGGATCTCTTGTGATGTCTCACAGGGAAGCTGATGGCGCGTTCTATCCAGAAAGCCAGCAAAACACTTAAAAGCACCCATAAACCTTTACGCGCTCTCAGCATTTTGCACAGTTGGGTATCTTTCCACTAAACACAGCTAAAAGTTAGTTTTAATTGTCCAAGTGCTTGCTTATGAAGCCCTGTTCATTTCCATCCTCGCAAATGTCTTTTTCAGTGCGCTGTTTTTTATCTTCATCCAAACTTCATTTGGTACGAACATTTTATAAAGCCTGTCAAATACGCCTCACCTGTTCATTCTTTTCACAAAATACACTAGAAGCGCCGCATATGGACGCAGGTCTCAATTAGGCGTTTCTTGTCAGTCCAAGTCCAAACTAGTGCCTTATTCAGTAGAACTTTCCTTTCTTTTTCTTCTTCTCTAATTTATGTCAGAGTATAGAATCCCGTTACTGTGGTAAATGGTGGTATCTTACGGACCACACGGTAAAACTATCCACTTGAGCTCAGCTGTAACGCTTCGTGTGCAGCAGTGGCACAGCAGCAAGAAGGTCTGGGAGGAGAATCATTTTTCACGCATGAAGAGCGAGTGTCAGAGCCAGTGATGTTCGCGGGTTTGACAGGTGTGTGTGCACGGATTGATTCCGCTCGTGTGAGAAACGAATTTGTGCGTTATTCAGAATTCTTTATAATGCGAACGTATTTGAGCTTACACAATTATGTTGATTCAGCTCATTTTAAATAAGTAGACTGAAGAAATGGAAAAAAAAAAAACATTTAAACCCTGTATGACAGAATGTCAGATACAAAAATATACTAGAAACATAGCCTATATTTTCTTACATAATAAAATATATGAAATAACTTGTGACAAATTCTGTTCATCATATTTTCGAAGGTTAAAATCTATTGCTGAAAAGGGTTAGGAGGACAAAAATATTATTTATTTATTTATTTCCTTTCATTTTTAACAAATAAATTCTTTCTTACCAAATGGATTGAATAAAATACAAAATGCAGTATTAGGCTGTTGTCACCTTTAGAAGGATACACAGATCCATTGATATTTTTTCACTTGAGACACACTGTAACTAACTGTGTTTGTGTAACTATTTGACAAGATGTGCATTTTGTATGGAGTTTGGAGTTTGCATGTTCTCCCTGTGTTTGAGTTGGTTTCCTGGTTTCCCCCACAGTCCAAAGACATGTGCTACAGGTGAAATAAATAAGCTACATTGGCCATGGTGTATGTGTGTGAATGTAAGAGTGTGTGGGTGTTTCCCGGTGTTGGGTTGCAGCTGGAAGGACATCCACTGCGTAAAACATGTGCTGGATAAGTTGACAGTTCATTTTGCTGTGGCGACCTCTGATTAATAAAGGGACTAAGCTGAAACGAAAATGAGTAAATAAATGAATAAGCTATTTTGTGTGTTTTTTTTTCCACCAAATCAGTAACATCATTTACAAATTTTGC
This sequence comes from Danio kyathit, assembly GCA_903798195.1. Classification (NCBI taxonomy): domain Eukaryota; kingdom Metazoa; phylum Chordata; class Actinopteri; order Cypriniformes; family Danionidae; genus Danio; species Danio kyathit. The sequence goes on from LR812538.1 coordinate 16,885,000, forward strand.
AAAAGTAATTGAAAAAAATATTTATCTGATGCATTTTTACAGCAGTTTATTATAGTGGATGTTTTCATCCTTAACATAACTAAAAGGTAGTAAATTTGAAGTGAACAAGGGTTAATAATGAAATAATTATAGATTTTTGTGTGTATTCTTTGCATGAAAAATGTATTTTCCATTATTTGTCATTTTAGTAATACATTTTTTCATGTCTGGCCCTGCATTCTGGTCAACTCTATTACATCCATAAATTACTTATACAAATAGCATGTGACTTGTCACTTCCTCTGTCATAGTTATATTTTAGTGAATTTCTAAATTACTTTTTAAAAAAACAATAACATGAAAATGCCTAAAAATTCTACTTAAGAAATCTGGTTTGAGGTTAGCATCTTGAGCTAAAGCACAAAATAGTGGTAAATTGTCAACTCTGTTAGTGGTTTAAAAAGATTAACTTTACGATTAAAAAACAAAACCTGCCCAAACCACAAACTCTAACTTCCACCATAACAAACACCTAACCCACCCCACCACTAACCATAAGGTTCATGATGATATAATCTCTACAATAACGTCCAGTCTGAGGTGCTGTCCTGAAACTACTGTGGTTCTGATTATTACTGGAGAGAGCAAGTACCACATGCAGTTGTTTTTCAAGGTTTTATTGCTTTATATTTGTACGCAAACCTGCATCAAATATCAGTCAACAACAAGCACTGTTTGCTAATTGCTCAGTTCTTCTGGTCCAAAATGACATTCGGTGAGCAATATCCAAAAGTATATTCATACTATATTTAACCATCAAAGTAGTTTACACTGAGCATTAAGAACTTCTTTACTTGATTTTTAAAACATTTATACATTAGTCAACATGGATAGGAAGTTCTCCTAAACTTTTTTTTATATACTTTTACTATACTTTTAACTACACTGTCTGACAAAAGTCTTGTCATCGATCCCAGTTGCAAGAGCAACAAATAATAACTTGACTTGATCATTTGAAAAAGTGGCAGAAGGTAGATTTTTTTTTAGAATCATCTGTTGAACTGCATCCCAATCATCACAAATACTGCAGAAGACCTACTGGAACCCGCATGGACCCAAGATTCTCACAGAAATCAGTCAGGTTTGGTGAAGGAAAAATCATGGTGTGCGAAAGATCTGCAGAGTGGATGGTAACATCAACAACCTGAGGTATCAAGAACTTTGTGCTGCCCATTACATTACAAACTACAGGAGAGGGCAAAATCTTCAGCAGGATAGCGCTCCTTCTCATACATCCATATCAAAGTTCTTAAAAGCAAAGAGGGTCAAGATGCTCCAGGATTGGCCAGCCCAGTCACCAGACATGAACATTATTGAGCATGTCTGGGGTAAGATGGAGGAGGAGGCATTGAAGATGAATCTGAATAATCTTGATGAACTATGGGAGTCCTGCAAGAACCTTTTGTTTGCCATTCCAGATGACTTTATTAATAAGTTATTTGAGTCGTTGCAGAGATGTATGGACGCAGTCGTCCAAGCTAATGAGAGTCATACACAATATTAATTCTTTTCCACTGCACCATGACTTTATATTCTATACTGTACATTATTTTTGTTAAGTGAAAGACTTTTGTCAAAGCAAAGTCAGACATTACTGTCCTAATGAAATAATTAAAAATCAAGGCATGATCATATTTTATTTGGGTAAAATAAGCGTAATCTAGAGGCTTTTGCGTTTCATTTGAGCCACTTCTGATAACAAATGATCAACTTGAAGTCAAACTATTTGTTGTTCCTAAAACTTGAATAGGCCACAAGACTTTAGTCAGGTAGCGTATATTTAGCACACTCATTATTGTAATTTTGAAAAACTTTTTTTATTCACTGCAAGTGCTGACTACTATATATACCATTCATATATAATTTACATACACATACTGAAATTGTAATTGCAATTTTTAATTACAGTTATTATTAATTACATTTAATTTATAGCTGAATTGCATGCCATTATTCATTCATTCATTTTCGGCTTAGTCCCTTTATTAATCTGGGGTCACCAAAGCGGAATGAACCGCCAACTTATCCAGCACATGTTTTACGCAGTGGATACCCTTCCACCTGCAACCCATCTCTGGGAAACATCTATACACACTCATTCACACACATACACTACAGACAATTTAGCCTACCCAATTCACCTGTACCACATGTCTTTGGACTGTGAGGGAAACCGTAGCAGCCGGAGGAAACCCACACGACCCACACGACTTCACACAGAAACGCCAACTGACCCAGCCGAGCCTCAAACCAGTGACCTTCTTGCTGTGAGGTGACAGCACTACCTACTGCGCCACCGCATTGCATATATATATATATATATATATATATATATATATATATATATATATATATATATATATATATATATATATATATATATATATATATATATATATATATACACACACACACAGATATTGTTCTGCTAATTAAGAGATGAGACATAATTCACTTTTTGTTTTTTACTTTTCAAGATGTTATTTATTATCTTCAGAAACAAATGATCACATTCAATGAATGCCAGTTTCTTGCAAAGACAAACATTACAATTGTGATAGGATGCATCTTTGATGAATGATGCAATACAAAACCAAGAGACAAACTTATAAACAAACAAACTGAATGTGGAATGCCCTTTGGTTTCAGTCAAATGCAGCTCGGTGGCATTACATACATTTATATAGGCTACTTAAAACCTACAGTATATGCCACAGTCATACCTGCATCTCTTAACAGTCATCAGTAGCTCTGAGATTTTAAAGTCCTGCTTACAAATGTCTGCATTCAGAAACATATGTAGAGCTGCCTTTCCGATTAAGAACACGACCTCAGAACACAAAAGGGAATGAAAAAAGAAAAGGTGAAAAAATGTACATCCGACAGGCATTCACAAGCCTCATCATCATACACACAGACTTCACAAAGCTCTTCATGTGTCATAACAGTGACCCGTATTTAGCACTTAGAAGAACACAAGGTAAGAACTTATAACTCTTAATATTAAACTCAAAAGCAATTACTTAATACAAAAGGCAACATGAATATCTCTTTACCGCTGCCTGTTAACAGCAGACATAAAGAATGAAATGTTAAACGCAGTGTCAGCCTTTTTCTGTTGACTCGATAAATAAAATTAAGTTAGTTTTTTTTGTGAAATGCCCTGGCTAAGACGTCATACACTTAATAAGCTGCAATTGGTCAGCAAGTAACAGATATTCAAGTAAGACATGAAGGCACTTTCCACAGATAAAAATACAGATGGCTAAAAACTTTTTACAGATGTCAGTGAAAGGAACTTCTCAGTTTTTAAACTCTAGCAATAAATATTAAAAACTAATGAAAGTGGAAAAAAAAAACACTAATTCAATTTGACAATTTTTTTTGGGTGGTGTTTGGAGATTTCTCTCTACAAGCAATATGGAATTTGCTCCTTCAGTCTTTAAAAAATAAATAAATAAAAATATTAACGCAAAAACACAGGTAAGGTGCACCAAACTGCATCCTATTTGTGAAAAGTGCCACAACTAAAATTAAGACACATCATTATTATAGAAACCTGATGAAATGAAACCAAGAATATTCCTCCTTAAGTTCATTAAGACATCGCTAAATCACCTATGCAAAGATTTATATTTGAAGATTTGAGGACTTACGCAAACATAGTATGCGATAGGTAAAAAGCAGATAAACTGAAATGTGTATTAATAAATAAGTCAATATTTTAGACACTTTAATATTGATATGTATAACCCCATAGTTATTTCATGTTCTACCATAATAGATTCTCTCCTTCATAAGTAGAACTCTGTCTTTTGTTTTTTTTTAGATATGTAATAAATTCGAGCTTATTTCAAGCTTTTAAAGCTTGCTTACACTTGCATAGAAGTACACCACAAAAATAAAAGTGTTATTTCGGTGTTAGTGTCTTGTTCACGGTTTTTCTATAGACTAAAAAAAATAGTTTTTATAGTCAGGACTTCTGCTTGTTTTCTAATACAGTGTTTCTCAACCACCAGCACTGCATGTTTTGGATGTCTCCTTTGTCTGTAACACTCATTTCAGGTCTTTTAGTCTCTGCTAATGAGCTGATGATTTGAATCAGGTGTGTTTAGTTAAGGAGACATGGAAAATGTGCAGAGCTGGTGGTTCTTCAAGAACATGGTTGAGAAACACTGACCTAATAAAAGTCTTTTTTTTAGTTATGCTAAAATGAGGGGGAAAACTGCAATAGAATACAATTTTATAATTTGTATGTTGTTATTTTTATGTTTAAAACATATTGAGATAAATTTTGTAATATTTATCAACCATTGTGCAAACGAATGTACAAACATTATTCAACCTTCGCCCTGAGTAAATTCCATCGTTTTAGACATTATAAATGGAAAACAAGACAAAAAGCCTGATATTTTGGAAAATGTCCTAAAATAGTTAGTTCCGGCACCAAAGCATTTTTATCCTGTCACAGGGTGCGAATTATACATTGATGAATGGTGGGGTGGGGGGGGGGTCAAGTTAATGCTCAATGAACCAAATTTATATTATGTTTTCAGGGATATTAAGTGGTTCTCAATGATATTTGTGATATTAAATATTCAATATTAAATTTCCTGCACCTATTAACGGATGACCATAAAATACTATTTTTTATTTTAGTTTAACTTCCATGTTCGAGCGAGTGTATAATAAAATACAAACTATGCATCTAATTTTACAGACATCTACAAACACCTTGTTTTGTGAACACTTAAACTGTCTGTTGGTGCTCTAGATTTGGCGGTTTCATTAATATTTTTGGCGCAAACATGGATTTACAATGGTATATACCATTTTAGGGGTGGTCAAATGTACGTTGAAGTAATCTATTATTTTAATTATTAATCTTATTTATGCTACAGATCAGAAACCAGTTCTTAACTATTAAAAAGCAGACCCCCTCATTCATCTTGCTTTGATGTCCTTCAGGAGTGATCAAGCGTTAATTAGACCCCCCCCCCCCCAAACCCCCCAGTAATTTGCACCATGCTGTGTCGTTTCTGATGTTGAACACAGGAACGTAAGGTCTCTCCTACAATGTATATTGCACAATGAAATGATTATTGGTTACTAAACCCAGAGGTAAGACTTGAAAATTTGGTCAATTTGTGAGCATCAGTGAACACCCACTGAATTAAATTGACATGTAAATAACTCATAAGTTATACACAAAATGGACAAACAGAAAAAAAAAAAACGTTTCTCAGGGGTAAAGACAGCCAGTTCATCTTGGGAAATTGCTAGTCCTGGTGGCTCTCCAGATAGGAAAAACAGTTGCTTTCTTCACCCCTGTATTTTCTTGAGTATTTCAGCTGAAGCAGATCTCCAACTTCACTGATGGCATTTAAAGCCTGAGAGAGTAAAGAGGAGACGATGAGGTTATTATCACTTGGATAAGTCATTGACGAAAGGGTTTAGTCAAACATGAGGGTGAGTAATTGTTAAGTGATGACAGAATGTTTGTTTTTGGGGTAAATGATTCCTTTAAAGTTTATGAACTCAGATTGACTATGAGGTGAGTCAGAGTTTTCAATGATTTGTGGTGTTTGCCACTTTATGTGGTTGAAATTGGGACAAACATATCTTTAGGGGCACTAATAGGTGATGTTTAGGAACAGAATATGGAAAAAGGAAGCCATTTGTTTTATCTTATGCATGTTATCTTCTCTACTCCATCATGAAAAGGGTCAAGAATATCTGAGGTTGCTTTCACATTTCTAGATCAGTTGCTTTCACATTTCTAGATCAGTTGTTTTGGTCTAGATCAAAGATGAAAATATTATAAAGTGTAGCATGTTCAGCCATTTCAGTGGTTTTTCACACCACACTGATTGCTTTGGTCAGACTTAACAGTTAAAATGAACTGCTGAAATGAACCAAAATGCTCCTGTTGGCTACAACATGCGTCTTTGAACAGTTTTACTAAACCAGATGATTAATTGAAATCAAATTGAATTTTGCAATTCACCACATGAAGGCCAGAGGGCACTCTCATGCAGAAACAGAAACTACGCTGCGAAAAAGAGGATTTAACTGTTTTTACTGATTGTTACTAAAGTTTTCACCTTCATTTGTATAGGATAGTACAGAATTTAACGACAGGAAAGTGTGGGGAGCAGAGATAGGGAAAGGATTTTTTTTGCATAGCTTGTTAGTGAACTATGATTCTGTGAAGTACATGTAAAATTCATCTGAATGCAGGAAATTTATTACTGATTACACAACCAGCTTTACTGACAAAATGTGCATGGAAATTGCCTTTGATTGCCTTCACAGGCATACTCTGGAGACAAAAAATACTTACTTTACATTTTGTAAAAAGAGCAAAATAAGAGCTCTTAAAATGAGATAAACATAAAAGCACCCTCAAAACTCCCCCCGGAAATTTTTTTGTCATTATTATATTTCTTCTCTTTAATGAGATACTCACAGTGTCCAGCATTTCTCTTGTGTGGGCGGCAGAAACACAAAAACGTGCTCGGGACTCAATGATGGGTGTTGCAGGAAACCCAACCACCACTGTGCCAATGTTCCTCTTCCGCATCTCCCTCCCAAATGCTCTAAACAGCAAGTATAAATAAATTAAATTCATGTAATAATAATAATGAACACAAAAACTAATGTTATCGTTCAAGGTTGGAATTAAGTATAAATTATATCTGCATGATATTGTGAAAATATGCACTATGTGATATAGAGTACTGCAAAAAAAAAAATATGTCTTGCGATATAACATTTTCTTTAAGAAATGCTGTTTTTTATTAGCTATTATTTCAAAATAATTGATTTATGGAATGATCATATTAAAATAAACAGGCAATAGATATTTTTCTTTTCTAATTAAATCCCATTCAGGCTAAAATAATCAATGTGCAAACATTTAGACTTTAAAACACTTTGAATGGCTGAAAACTTCAGCAGATATTCTAATGATTATTTGCTTTTGCCATTATTCTCACTTGTCTTTTTTCCCCACCATTAGTATTTATTTTCAGCTGTCCTCTGAGGCGCTAGGTTTACTTTTGGGCCTAGTCTAGCCAATAGCATAACAGCAGCTACTAAGGAGGTGGGTATAAATATAGTAAGGTGCCATCTGATTAGTCAAATTTGGATAAACATCCAATCTATGCATGCAACACACAATGGCACTTAAAAAGATTTAAATGATCTCACTTATCTGCAAAATGAATATTGCATATATTACTATGATAATAACAATAATTTTTCAATATATTATGCAGTAGGGCTGCACGATATTGGAAAAATCTGATGTTGTGATATTTGGTTTTGCTGTGATATATATTGCGATATGAGTATAATTTTTTTTTTATATAAATAGCTTTATTTGGGAAGATTTCATTATTTTGATCAACTGGGGTGATTAAGTTTTTGTTATGCAGTGCATCTACATAAAATATAATAAATTACAAGGATATATAAATACGACAGAGCAAAAAGTAAAGTTAAAAAGTGCTTTACAGTTTTCTGGGCAGTATTCAAATATAGAAATTGAACAATCAAACCTATAATAACATGGTCATCATTGTATAAACAACTAATAATATACAAATAATACCTTTTAATCTTTCATAAAGAATCTCATCCTGCAATGTGACTATTGCAGATACACACATTGCGATATGCGATACCTATTATGCAGTCCTAGTATAAATGTATACATGCATGCATGCATGCACACATAAATAACTTTGTCATCCTCTAGCTAGCATCACATCAAATACAATAGCCATGATTGAGTTCTACAAAAAGTGACACTGACCCGATTTTAGCTGGCATGTAAAGCATCAAGGGTACAACAGGGGAGTCATTGTTTCCATAGATGATAAAGCCCATCTCATGCAATCTCCGGCGAAAGTAGGTTGTGTTTTCTGACAGCTGACGGAGTCTTTCTTGACCTGCGAAAGAAAATAAGTTTATCAGTATGGCTAAAAGCTGAATTTAATTGAATATTAATTGTACAGTTATTGTTTGTACAAAGTGCATAATATGTAATTAAACAGGTTTTTATGTGCAAAACAAAAAAAAAACAGAATATATGAATTATTAATCAGTAACAATATACACGCATATACAGTTGAAGTCAGAACTTTTTTTTCTTTTTTAAATATTTCCCAAATGATGTTTAACAGAGCAAGGAAATTTTCACAGTATGTCTGATAATGTTTTTTTTATTTTGGAGAAAGTCTTATTGGTTTTATTTCGGCTAGAATAAAAAAAAGTTTAAAAAAATTTTAAACACAATTTTAAGGACAAAATTATTAGCCCCTTTAAGCTAATTTTTTTTTCTTTGATAGTCTATAGAACAAATGATCATTATACAATAATCGGCCTAATTACCCTAACCTAATTAACCTAGTTAAGCCTTTAAATGTCACTTTAAGCTGTATAGAAGTGTCTTGAAAAAATATCTAGTAAAATATTATTTACTGTCATCATGACAAAGATAAAATAAATCTGTCATTAGAGATAAGTTATTAAAACTATTATGTTTAGGAATGTGTTGAAAAAAATCTGTCTGTTAAAAAGAAATTGGGGGAAAAAATTAACAGGGGGGGCTAATAAATAATTCTGATTTTAACTGTGTGTGTGTATGTATGTGTGTGTGTGTGTGTATATATATATATATATATATATATATATATATATATATATATATATATATATATATATATATATATATATATATATATATATATATATATATATATATATACACACACACACACACACACACACACACACACACACACACACACACACACACACACACACACACACACACATATATATATATATATATATATATATATATATATATATATATATATATATATATATATATATATATATATACATATATATATACACACATATATATACACATATATACACACACACACACACACACACACACACATATATATATATATAGACTTTTATCGGGCGATAAAAAAAAAAATATCGCCATCAATCTATTCTCAAAGTTGAGTTGGAAGCTGGGTCTGTTCTACGCAAGCTATGATGACTTTCACCTTGATATATTAGCGTGGATGTATACCTGACCGGTCAGCCATCTGACAAATCCTTTCATTTATATTGGACACAGTGTTTTTCGCCTGATTTCTTTTACTTATAGTTATTTTTGTTTTGTACAGTATATATGCTTTAATTACCATCCTTTACAATAGCATTGCTTTAATAGGAGATTGACAAACTACTGTGCATTTTAGATAAATGACAATAATTTTTAAAATGTCTATTGCTTTTTTAAGAACATTTTTGTTGAATAAAAAGTGTATATATATACACAGCTATATTTTGCTTGTTTTGACAGATTATTTAAATTTTGTGGCAAAGAAATAATTAGTTTGGTGTGGCCAGAGGAGAAAAAAATATATACATAAAATCAGTAAATCCTTAGTATTGAGCTCTGAAAATTAATGTGAAATAAACTAATTGCAAAGTGAAACTATGAAGCCACAGCCCATTTGCTTATGCTCATTGAACAAGGTCATACACAACACAAAAAAATGAAATGAATGAGGAGGCATGTGGAAATAACACAAAATCTAAATCAAGTGATTTTAACATGCCAAAGTCAAATTTATGCATATAAATATATTTTCTTAACAACAAAATTGTAGTAACCTTGGAAAACCCTGATAGTAATAATGTTGATAAAGCAGTGGGTGTAGAGATACTCCAATTGCTAAACGCTCGGGATAAATTATTTGTGTGGTAGCAATAAAATAAAAAATAAAATAAAAACGGCAGGCAATTTTTGTCATTGTTGTGTCATTCATAAATCCATAAATGCAACTCATAAAAGCAACATGACAAAAGGCTCCACTGCAAACAAGCCGCCACCACAAGTTCCTGCCAGCACGTTGCAAATGAAAATCGGGAGTCTGTTTTATCTGACGCCAAAGGAATTCAAATTCACTTTGAACATGGCAGAATGATTCTCTGGGGAGAGCTAGAGATATACCCTCCAGTATTAGTTTTCACTTGTTTGACATTCCATTCATAGTAGGGGGCTTCTTAAAAAAAGAAAAGCTCTTTTTTAAACAATATTCAGGATTGGAAAAAACAGAGACTTGAAGAGAAAATTGTCAATGATTTGCGCAGATAAATCATGAATAATAAATAATGGAACTGTTTCAAATAAAAAAAAAAGAAGAAGAAGAAATTGTTAATTTGACTTTAAGGGTACTTGTGGTATTTCTGGTGGTATTCCTTCAATAGAAAACATAGTACCTGATAAGTAAATTGAAATTCCATGAATTAAAAAATGGACAATTCTTGAAATGTTGCAGTATTGCTTTTTAAAATAAATTGGCCTAGTAAACATTGATTAGTGGCCTTGACTACAATGCACTTCAATTTAAATGAATTATTTGATACAATACACTTATTGTGTACAGTGTTGGATAAGTTACTCAACAAAGTAATAGATTAAAAATTACTATTTAAATATTGTAATCTGAGTACATTAATAATTACAGCATGTAAAAAGTATTCCGATTACTAATTACTTTGCTTTGAAGTTACTTTGAAATCCTAAAATGCACTAGTAAAATTTGTAGCTGATTCATTAATTCAACATATACAAGCATATAAAGTAGTTCATGCATTATTATTTACGAAAAAGAAAATTGTCAGACTAAAATTGTACATCAATTTTCACGCTCAACTGCACAGTAGATAACTGTTTACTACGTAAGGTGTTATACCCAATCCGGATTGTGTACATATTTTTTTTACATTGTACTGATACTGAATAACATCAGTAACTAATTTCTGTAATTACACCTTAAATCTCCATTAAAGCTAGCCATCCCACCAAATCGTATCCACATCCCATCCATTAGTACCATAAGTGTTTGGCAATACAACATAAACCAAGTGTAGGAAGCCATGAGAGCGGTACAAGGCTGTTGGTGCCAGTGTTAATGACTGTCACCTTTGTATGCCACCTGTCTCGAGTCTCACTGTGGAGCTATAGAAAATTAAAAGAAGGAGAGACAGCACTTATTTTATTATTTTTTTTTTATTTAATATTATTTATTGGATTATTTATTTAATGTCATAATTTAAGGTTTGTCTGTTCTCCGCCTCCTTCTTCCCAATGGCAAGAGAGCCATCTAACCTCATCACACCCAGCAAGTACTTTGGAATTATGTTTGATGAAAATGCATAATAGCTAAGACCACTATAAAGTGACACTGAGGTTTCTCTGAAATCCATTTCTTGTAAAATATAACAACACATTTCCTCTCCTGTACATTTGCCATCACAGTAAAGGAGTTCACCAACTCTTCAAGATCTGTCAGCGTTCATTATCCAACATGAGGAAAGTCTGGCCCTCATTCTCTCACGCTAAAGCCTCACAAAGTCTTGAAGAGTTTCCAGATGCTGTGTGTGTGTGTGTGTGTGTGTGTGTGTGTGTGTGTGTGTGTGTGTGTGTGTGTGTGTGTTTAGGGTAGATGCAGTTTTCCAAACGAACACCCAGCTAAATCAATCAGGGGTGAACCTGGGTGTGCTGCCTCAAACTGTCAGCAGAGACTGAGTTAGAATGTGTAACCAATCGCTGAGTCATTCAATTTACTTTTCCTAAACAAACCTGATTGTGCGATGATGATTGGCACTTTTCAATGCTGGGAATTTTCATGCAGTTTCTAGGAATTCAAGCACATTGACGCAAATGCTTCTAGATTACAACAAGCTCACAAGCTTTGATTTCATAATCTAAACTACAGTATAATATGTACTGTATCAGAAAGGAGCTGAATATGCTACATGTGTTGCATTCTAAACTTTTTAGGTCAACTACTTTTATTTGGAGCAGATTATATTTAGCTTTCTAAATACATTTTTAAACATATTGGGCCCTATCATACACCCGGCGCACGTTAGTTGTGCACCTCACTTACACATTGCTTAAAACACACAGGATGTACAGCAATATGCAAATATCTTTACAAATAAAAAAGAATTACAGGAAAAAAAATACAACAAAAATTATTACTTTCCACATAAATATAAAAACCACTGCCTTTATGCCCTCTTCATCTCGGTGGGATTTTTTAGTTTATTCATGACAATTTGCTTTTGTATAATGTTATTATTATTAGTTAAGTATTATTTATTATATGCATATTTATATTTGTTTAATTAAAAACAAGCTTATGCCCCATATGGTCCACCTGTCAGGTTTTGGACCATATGGGGCATAGCATGTGTGTTTGGATAGAATTCAGTTGTTTGAGCAAACTTCTTTATTATTGCTCATTTATTAGTTTGCTGGAAATTAGAACTGAATTTAGAAACAGTTTTAAAACAAATCTTTGCGCTTAACAAATGAAATGAATTATGTAGGCTGGATGTCTGTGAGCGTTTCCTTATACACGAAAGAGAAAAAGTAAAACTAAAGGCCAATTGGAGGCTCATTCTTTATCCTCGCGCTGCAGATGGTCTGTTTAACTGTTTTCTCACTAATGAAGTGTTCCCCTTCGGGAGGGGAACTTCAATGCTATGTGGAAAAACTTCCACTATGGGGGATTTCGTCAGAATCCAATCATCTGAAAGAGTATAAAAACGGGCCAATGAAATGCCAATGAGTTGGCGGCGTCAGCGTGCACAGCTGTCTTGAATGACAATCAGCCTGGCATAAAAGGCTAGCATGTGCTCAGCAACGACATCCTTTTCGCTTTCAGAGCCTTTCATGAGCTTCTGAGAGAGTCTATGAGGGTATCTCCAACCTGTGTCTACAGAGAGAGATCGAGAAGCAGCTTCTCCCGGTCCAGAGCGTGTATACGCAGTGGCAGATGGTCGAGCTGGGTTGTTCTCCCTTGCCTGGCGTCCTTTGGGTCCGGTCCTCCAAGAGCGGTATGTATATAGGAAGCAAGTTTCCTAAAAGAGCAACACGGTTGTGCAGCGCGTCTTTTTCAAGACGTCGCTCCGACCGTGCGTTTCTGGTTGCGGTGGTTTCCTGTCCCCGGATGATGGGCACGAGCACTGCGTTTCATGTCTGGGGGTCCAGCATGTTGATGCGGTGCTCGCGGGCAGTGCATGCCATCATTGTGATGTCATGTCTGCTGCGCAGTTAAGATCGCGGCTCGCTCTTGCAAAAGAGCGACCCACCCCAGTTGTCCCCCGCACTGCGGTTGGCACTCGGGCAGATCTGAGGGTTTCAGTGGGAGTAAATCCGCCGCCCTCGGGCTCGCGGACCTCTCGCTCCTCCACGCGCTCCATCCAAGCTTCAGGTGAGAGAAGCGCTCCATCCTCGGGTGGTCGCCCTCTCACTTGATGACACCGAGGATCAGATGTCCATCGCTGCATCGGAGGATGGGCTGTCATTGTCTGATGAGGATGCGAACCCGCTCGCTCCCTCCCTCCGGGGTGGAGAGCACGGTGTTGGCATCTAAAAAGCAGACATGATAGCCGTGCTTTCCCGGGCTGTTTCGGCCGTGGGTCTGGTGATGGTTTATCCCCCAGCCCCGCGGCCGGACCGACTAGATGGGTGTTATGTGGAGGATATAAGAAGGCAAGACCTTCTAAGCCTCCACGTCCCCTTCTTCCCGGAAAGTGCGCAGTAAGCTCACGCAGTCTTGGAGGGCACTTTTTTCTGCCCGATCTGCGTGCGCTTTCATCCTCACCATCCTTGGAGGGTTGGTTGTCATTGTCTGATGAGGATTCGAACCTGCTCTCTTCCTCCGGGATGATGGGCGTGGCGTCGAATCCAGAAGCAGACTTTGCAGCCGTGCTTCCCAGGCTGTTTCGGCCGTGGGTCTGGAGATGGTTTATCCCCCAGCCCCGCGGACGGACCGACTAGAGGGGTGTGATGTGGAGGAGATAAAGAAGGCAAGACCTTCTAAGCCTCCACGTCCCCTTCTTCCTGGATGTGCACAGGAAGCCCACGCAGTGCGCTGCGTGCGCCTCCGCCCTCACCATGCATGCTACGGCCACCTACCAGCGCTCCCTAGCGCAGGCGCTGGCCCAGCTGCGCGGGGATGGTTCCGACCCAGGACTGAGCATGAGCTCCGCACAGCTATCGACTGAAGTCGGCTGTGTGTGCCCCAGGGAAGGACGATGGTCACATTAGTGGCCCAGGAACGCCACCACGGGCTAAACCTGGTGATCTGCGTGATGCTGACAAAGTTCGCTTTCTTAGCTCACCAATATCCCAGGCTGGCCTGTTCGGCGACACCGTCAGTGAATTCGCCCAGGAATTCACGCCGGTGAGCGAGCAGTCGGAGGCGATGGGTAATACCATCTCTCGGCGGGATCGTAAAACCGCTCCTCCCCGCCGAGCCATCCACATCCACTGCTTCACGCCGAGAGCGCCCGCCTGCGGCTTTGCTCGGTCGCCCCCGCCTGCGCCTCTGGCCAAGCGGCTGCGCCGAGCATCTCGCAGGCAACCAGCGCTCCCCGCCCCAGGGCGCCGCTAAGTTTGGTAAACGAACCGCGAAGCATCCCTGAGACGGGCCATCTGGAGAGGAGGAAATTTGCTCTTTCCCCGCTGGAGGGCGGGGCTCTTCTTCTAAACAGCGTAAAAAAAACGCTATCAAAACCTCAGAGAAAGAGCATTTTTTCCCTTCCCCGGATGTGACAGCCCGAACACTGCCAGTCTGGGACGCTATGCTTTCCAGCTCGCAGGATCGGTGCACTTCGCCAGTGGCTCGCGGAGCGAGAGAGAACGGTCTCCTTTCTCTCCCCCTCCCAGCCCCACCTCCGGAGTACGGGTGCGAGACAAGAGTGAAGCTCTTGCCTCCTGCTCTCCTGTGGGACCCCAGTGCTTCCCGGTTGAGCCCACCCACTCCGCGCTGCCCCACCGCTGGTACGTCAGCGATCGTGCGGACGAAGCCACTTGCGAGGGCTCTGCCTGCCTGGTTAGCGCGGGCCAGCCCATCGCAATGGCTCATCCGCGCGATCAGACTCGGCTACGCGATTCAGTTCGCGAAACGGCCTCCCAAGTTCACGGGTGTGTATTTCACCAGGGTCAGCCCTGCGTCCGCCCCTGTCTTGCGAGAGGAGATTGCTGTCCTCCTGGCGAAGGATGCAATCGAACCGGTCCCTCCAGCCGGGATGGAGAGCGGGTTTACAGCCCGCACTTCATCGTACCCAAAAAGAGCGGTGGGCTACGGCCAATCCTTGATCTGCGCTTTTTGAACCGCGGGCTTCACAAGCTGCCGTTCAGAAAGCTTACGCAGAAGCGCACCCTCCGGAGCGTTCGTCCTCGGGATTGGTCTGCAGCAGTAGACCTGAAGGACGCGTACTTTCATGTCTCCATACTTCCACGCCACCGTCAGTTTCCTGCGGTTTGCGTCTGAAGTCGAGCCTGGCGGTACAAGTCCTCCCCTTTTGGCTCTCTCTGTCTCCGCGGGTTTTCACCAAGCTCGCGGAGGGTGCCCCAGCTTCGGCTTGCGGGCATCCGCATACTCAATTGTTTCAAGCGACTGGCTGATTTCAGCGCGCTCGCGGGATTAATTGATTACGCACAGAGACAGGGTGTTTCGGCATTTCGACCAATTGGGGTTTCAGGTCAACCGAGAAAAGAGCAGCCTCGCCCCCGTGCAGAGCAACTCTTTTCTCGGGTTGGAGCTGGACTCGATCACCATGACGGCGCGCCTCCCCCGAGAGCGCGCCGGGCTGATGCTGGCCTGTCTGAGAGAGTTCGACAGGAAAATGTGGTCCCACTGATATTATTTCAGAGGCTCCTGGAGCATATGACATCCGCAGCCGCGGTCTCGCCGCTCGGATGCTCCATATGAGACCACTTCAGCATTTGCTTCACGATCGGGTCCCTAGACGCGCATGGCACGCGAGCGCGCACCGGGTGACTGTCACTCCGCTGTGTCGCCGCGCCCTCAGCCTCTGGATGGACCCTGTGTTCTACAGGCCCGCGGGCCTCTAGAACAAGCGTCCAGGCATGTCGTCGTTTGACGGATGCTTCCAGTTCACACTGGGGGGCCGTGTGTTGCGGGCATGCAGCTGTGGTTCCGTGGTAGGAAACTGGTTGCATTGGCATCTTAACTGCCTGGAGCTGTTGGCAGTGTATCTCACGCTGCACCGTTTTTTACCGGTGTTAGAAGGGAAACACGTGCTGGTCAGGACGAACAGCATGGTGGCGATGGTGTATATCAACCGCAAGGGAGATATTCGCTGTCGCCGCATGTCTCAGCTCGCTCGCCGTCTGCTCCCCCGGAGTCATACGCGGCGCAATCGCTGCATTCCATTTTTCCCCGCCGAGCTCAACCGTGCAGCCGCTGCGCTCTCACGGCAGTTCGCCTGGGAGAATGGAGGCTCCACCCCCGACTGTCCAGCTGTTATGGGTGCGTTCTGCGCACTGGCTACACAGCTGGCCCCGGGGCGTGCGTAATACGCATTTCTCCAGTGAGCCTACTCGCACAGATGCTGTGTAAAGTCAGGGAGGACGAGGAACAGGTCTATGCACTGCGCCTCTCAGGCCCAATCAAACCTGTATTCTAGCTCTCTCCTCGTGATGGCCCCTCCCTGGCATGTCCCATGGAAGAAACTTCTTCTTTGGGGACAGGCACCGTTTGGCACCCGCGCCCAGTTCTATGGACATCACGTGTGGCCCATAGATGGAGCTCGGAGGACTTAGGTGACCTACCGTTAGGTGGTTAACACCATCACTCAGGCCTAGAGCACCCTCTATGAGCCATGCCTATGCCCTGATGTGGAGTCTATTCGCTGTGTGGTGTACTTCTCTCCGAGAAGGAAACCCCAAACATGCCAGATCAGTGTGATGCTATCCTCCTTCAGTTGGCTGGAGCCAAGGCTGTCCCCTCCGCACTGAGGGGTTGGCGTGGCGATCATCCCCGCTCTGAGGATGCGGCGATGGCGGCGCGCTGGGAAAGCATCGCCTCATCATCCAGTCCCCAGAGGCGCGAGACGTGGATATATATCCTGTCCCCTCTCTTAACCATTTGAAGATCTCTCTTAGGAGAGGTCTGCTCGATCACTCGACTCAGTATCTATATGATTTCTGTCCAGGTAGACAGCTCTGCTGGTCGCGTTGGCATCGGTCAAATGGGCGGGTATCTGGAGGCATTTTCGGTCAGCGAAATGTGCCAGCGTTTTGGGCCGGCCCACTCTCACGTTTACCTGAGACCCCGGCCCACCTAGGTGCCCTAGGTTCCTACAGCGCTCGTTTAGACTATGTAGTGAACCTGCAAGCGCTGCCCACGGAGGAGGCAGACCCAGCCCCTTTATTGCGGTGTCCTGTTCGCGCTTGCGTATTATAACGGACCGTACTCAGAGCTTAGATCCTCTGAGCAGCTCTTATATGTTACGGTGATTGGCAGATGGGAAGTGCCATATCTAAACAGAGGTTGGCCCACTGAACAGTGAATGCCATCTCCCTCGCTCATCGAGCTAGGGCGAGCCGTGTCCCCCACTCGGAGCACGCTCCACTCGGAGCGCGCATCCTTTTGGGCGTTAGCACGCGGCGCCTCTCTAACAGACATTGTAGAGCTGCGGGCTGGGCGACACCTGAGCATTTGTGAGATTTATCTTCGAGTGAACTGATTTCCTCACGAGCGGTGAATGAGGAAATTCGGTTAGGTGTTGTAAAACGCTTGCTGCGCCTTTCTCTCTAACACAGAGATACGTGCGCTTTTCTCGCTTTGTCAGTTGAGTTCCCCACTCGGCGAACCCTGCAGAGTTCCTCCGAGGCCCCCAGCATCTGACTCAGCGGAGCAGTCAAATGTTGGCCCATTACGTTGTAGGTATGCCCGCTGGTCATCCCGCGTTCTGGGTATAGGTGCCTGCTATGTGCGATCCCCGCTGGCGATCCCATACGCTCACTCTGCCACGATGTAGTCCCCCCTCCTAGGCGGGCTCGTGTCTTCCCTCCCCGCTAACCACCTCTTCATATGTGCACTCCCCCTTCTCAGGGCTAGTCCATATGCTATTTTGCCACCAGGTCTCCCCCTCCGGGCAGCAGGTGGCCTCCGCAGCGTCCTCCCTATCGGGACTGAACGCTTTCCCAACGTACTGTCGTATTTAAAAATTCCTAGAAACTACTAGGTGTATTTTACGACTCCCCGAAAAATATATCTAAACCAGAAAAGGTAAGTAAGGTAAGTAAGGGCCAGGGGACACGTTGGAGGACTGTGTCTCCAGCGATGCAGGTGCGCTCGTACTGCTGCGTGGCGCGCCCCTCACTGGAGACATGGTAAGGTTCTTTCGTTGTGGCGCTTTCCATAAATTTCCCCATAGTGGAAGTTTTTCCACATAGCATTGAAGTTCCCCTCCCGAAGGGGAACGCTCTGGTTACTAAAGTAACCCTCGTTCCCCGAGGGGGGGAACGGAAATGCTATGTTCCTTCGCCACAACGATTGTCCCTTAGCTGTTGAGTGTGAAAGCCTCTTCAGCTAGAAAAGGATGTCGTTGCTGAGCACATGCTAGCCTTTTATGCCAGGCTGATTGTCATTCAAGACAGCTGTGCACGCTGACGCCGCCAACTCATTGGCATTTCATTGGCCCGTTTTTATACTCTTTCAGATGATTGGATTCTGACGAAATCCCCCATAGTGGAAGTTTTTCCACATAGCATTTCCGTTCCCCCCCTCGGGGAACGAGGGTTACTTTAGTAACCAGAGCGTTCAGTTTTTCCACTTACAAAGTCCGCCATGTAAATAACAAATACGTCATGGCGCGATGCAACTGACTCTTAAAGGGAATGAGAGATGAGACTGATTGGTTTATTCTCAAAACACACCCATAACTCATTAAGAGAAGAAGCTCAACACTGTTAGACCATGCGCTGCGGCACAGAGTGGATTTTTCCATCCTTAAAATAGCAAAAGTGGATTCGGACACACTCTTAATGCTTTTACACCATGCGCTTAACACTTTATAATTATTATTATTTCATCATTTATGCTGGAATTGGAATCATTATGCAGGACCTCAGCAATAAATAAGCTAAGGTAAGCAGAAATACTGGGAAATAAATCAGGATACTAAAACCTACATTAAACAAAACGGGTCTTGATAAAATTAGTAAGTCTTATTAGGGCTGGGTGGTTTGGCCTAAAATCAAAATCTCAATTAATTGAACATTTTGACTCGATTACGATTAATGAACTATTATTTTATTTATTTATTTTACAATCATAAAATATATATAGCTCACTGAAAAATTTTGTACAGTAAATATGCTCACATATTATTAAAAGTGAGAGATTTCGGAATGAAGGGTGTATTACTTGATTTTAAAATAATTGAAAAGAAACACACACTATCTACTATCTATGATTATTTATTGAACATCAGCGTTGAACAACTGAAATTAAAACACACATTGCTTAAAATCAACAGTCACTTTTTTTTCTTGTAAAAAAAGTGAAAACAGATAACTTTTGGAAACAAAATAAATTATTTTTAATGTTTTTCATATTAAAAGTAGAAAAACAGTTTCTCTTCTAAATAAAATAACTTTTATATCCTGTAAATAATTGTTTAACAGTGCATTTCTTGCATCTTTTGTAAACAATTATTTTTATGTAAATAATAATTTTAATGTACTGGAAAAAATGCCGTCTCAAGGCATCTCTGCCACAGCTTCCAATCATCGTCAATATGGTGCAAAGTATGGCTTAGAATTGGTCCATCATCCTACTTGACCAGAGATCAGATGTGGCTGCAAAGTGGCCGCAAAAGTATAAACCAGCCTTAACAAGGCTTAACAGAGGTCACATGACTCCACACACAGTAGGGAAAGTAATCAAAAACAATCTACTTTGAAAAATTAGATCGATTATAGGTTTCAAATGTCGATTTCGATTACTTTTTGATTAATTACCCAGCCCTATGTCTTATCACTAATAATATAATAAAATGTAATTAATATAATATAATATAATATAATATAATATAATATAATATAATATAATAATCTCATTGACCCTACTCTTTACATTAGGATAAAATTAAGATGATTGCTTCTGCAATACATTTATTACCAGCAAGAGGGGAGTAAATTTTATTTCCAACAAAAGCATACACAAACACAAAGCATGCTTTTTATACTTTTCTCAATTCTGCTAGAACAATAACGTTCTGGTTACATAAATAGAAGCAAACATTATCTACAGCATTCTATGAGTTAATACTGCCATCTTGTGGCTCTTTTTATGTGGCATGTTCTTTAAAAGTACAATTACATATCACTGAACTATGCATTTCTGTACCAACATTATTTTAAATATAAGCCACACAAAGATTATTCTACCTAAGTGATATTTATGAGACATTATTAAAAATAATATTTCAGTAACACTTTATTTTAAGTGGGCGACGCAGTGGCGCAGTAGGTAGTGCTGTCGCCTCACAGCAAGAAGGTCGCTGGTTCGAGCCTCGACTGGGTCAGTTGGCGTTTCTGTGTGGAGTTTGCATGTTCTCCCTGCGTTCGCGTGGGTTTCCTCCGGGTGCTCCGGTTTCCCTCACAGCCCAAAGACATGTGTTATAGGTGAATTGGGTAAGCTAAATTATCCGTAATGTATGAGTGTGAATGAGTGTGTGTTTGGATGTTTCCCAGAGATGGGTTGCGGCTGGAAGGGCATCCGCTGCATAAAAACATATGCTGGATAAATTGGCAGTTCATTCTACTGTGGTGACCCCGGTTAAATAAAGGGACTAAGCCGAAAAGAAAATGAATGAATGACTTTAATTTAAGTAAGAATTCTAATAAAATCAACTGTTTAGTAGCACTTATGAACTATGACCTTATTTTACATCCCTAATTCTACCCAATACCTAAACCCAACAACTAACGATGATAAGAATCTAATTAGTAGTTTACTGAGCTTAAAGTCTTAGTTAATGATTTGTTAATGGCAAGAATTGTACATTCACATAAAATGTGAGCAATATTTCAAACTCACCTAATGTGGTGCCATCTTCTCCCATAATGCACTTCATAGAAGTGATAATCTGCTGAGTGATGGGTGGGGACATTGAGGTAGCATAAACTGCACTGTGAGAATGTAAGCGGAGGTAATCAATCAGCTCCTATAAACAAAAACAGAGACAGAATTATTCCACATGAATTGCCGCTTGCGAATAACGTAAAAACGGCAAATCTGTTTTTACAAGTTTTAAAGAGGACCTATTAAGCCCCTTTTTACACAACATAAAATAAGTCTCTGAAGGTTCTAGAATGTGAATGTAAATTTTTAGCACAAAATACTACACAAATATTTTTTTATAACTTTTTGAAACTGCCCCTTCCTTGGATTTTTTGCTCCAAATTGTGTCATTTTGGTGACTGTCGCTTTAAATTCAAATGAGATTGTGCTCCCAGATCATTTCGAAAAGAGGGTGGAGTTATAAACACCTATGTGTCACCAAAGCAGCAGATTCAAAACAATACTAACGCTATCTCTGTGAAAAAACTGAAAATGTCAAATGATGTGGCTCAGACAGAGGTTGTTAATGATGACCACGGTTTTCATTGTGATAGATGTTGAAATTATTTTCAGCAGGTACGTTGTGAAAACTTTAATGCCTGTTTTACACCGCACATGCAAGCAGAGCGTGAGCAGCGCACGTTTTTTTGGCGTCCACTTTAACAGATTAGAGCTTTTATACTGCATGCAGAAGCGCCGCGTCAGTGAGGAGCGTGATCGGCGCTGAAGCAGCCGTGCCGTGATAGTTTTGGCGTTGGGGCTAATTTTGCTGTGCTGCTCACGCTGAATTAAAGTCACAGGGCATTGTTAATGACCAAAAACACATTGAATGACAGTAAAAAGTAGCAATTTTACCTAATAAATGCATCGATAGTATCCACAAATTTTTTATATAGTCAATCGAATAAACTTAAATGCTTAAAAAAGTGCAACAAATACTTATTTGACTACAAAACCAAATTGAAAACAATTTTAGTATTAATTTTGCTTAAGTTGCACATTAGTTTGATCATGTATAAATATCTTTATAACTATATTGTATCAATATTATTATAACTATAGGCCTACATCAGGCGATTGTCTTCCGACCGAGTGCACATTAAATAACATGAATGACACTCCTCATAGAGCTTGAGAAGCATACAGTTCTTTAGGATCTATATAATTTGTAAGATAAAGAGTTGCAGGTTAAAGAAACAGCATAGGAGGAGGTTGCCGTGGTCCTTGGTGCAGATGAAAAGTAAAAAAAAAATATTTCTTTTAATATTTCAGAATTAGAAAGAGCTTTATTGCCAGGTATGTTTAAAGACACGAGAAATTTGTTTTCGTGATAGAGCTTCTACAGTGCAACAGAATTACAGATATAGGACTAAAAAAACAAAAACAAAACAAAACAGATAATAAATATATTTTAAAAAGTAGTGAATGCAAATATACAAATTGACAAGTATATGTACAGGTATATTACTATATACAACATTACTGTATTGGCATGTAAAGCGTGTTGTTAATGTTAAATAAGTGTATATGTGTATAAAAGTGTATAGCAAGTAGTGATGTTGTTTCACAATTATTATCATCAAGTGTTCATGAGATGGATTGCCTGAGGGAAGAAACTGTTTCTGTGTCTGGCTTTCTGGTGCGCAGTGCTCTGTACCGTCGACCAGAAGGTAATAGTTAAAAAAGGCAGTGTGCTGGGTGTGAGGGGTCCAGAGTGATTTTGGCTGCCCTTCTGCTCGCTCTGGATAAGTACAGTTCTTGGAGAGTAGGGAGGGTTGTACCAACGATTTGCTCAGCAGTCCGAACTTTTCGACATAGTCTTCGGAGGTCGGTATGGTAGCTGAGCTAAACCACAGTTATTGATGTTCAGATGACTGATGGAGGTGAAGAACTGTTTCAGCAGCTCCTTTGGGAGGTTGAACTTCCTCAGCTGACGAAGAAAGTACAGCCTCTGTTGAGCTTTTTTGACAATGGAGTCAATGTGAGTGTCCCACTTCAGGTCCTGAGAGATAATGGTGCCCAGGAACCTGAATGACTCCACTGCTGCCACAATGCTGTCTATGATGCTCAGTGAGGGGAGAGCAGGGGGGATTCTCCTGAAGTTCACTATCATCTCCACTGTTTTGAGCGTGTTGAGCTCCAGGTTGTTGTGACTGCACCAGACAGCCAGCTCCCTAACCTCCTGTCTGTAAGCAGACTCGTCACCGTACTGAATGAGGCCGATAAATGTCGTGTCATCTGCAAATTTCAGGAGAAATTTGCTACTTATACATAGAATAATAAGTAACTAGATGGAATAGACAGAGATATATTGATCTGTGCAACAGCCACCGATCGGCTGATTGAAAGGCAAACGTCTTTGCTCATGCTCTGCTGGCATGTGTGGAGTGAAACAGGCATAATGACAGACGGCTGCTTCTCACTCAGTGCTGATTACGCTAATGATGGAGAGATCATCAATAATTGGGCGTGGCTTTCCCCTGACGATGCCATGTACAAACGGTGAATGTCAATTAAAGTGTTTTTTTTTTTTTTATTGTGATAATAAAAAATAAAATTAAATAATCTTTACCATTAGAGGCTGGCTATATACACTATTGCCACATAACGGTGTACAAACCCCTTATAAAAATAATTTTTTCATAATAGGTCCCCATTAAGAGAACATCCCATTTTTTTGCACATTATTAATTATTGTAATCAGTGGGAAAGCATTTCATGATCAACAAGTTACAGACCAGGCTTGAACCAACCAATGTGTGCGATTTATAAATTGTGAAATTTTTAACACCAACAAAGTTGCTCACAAACCTTCTTTCCTCCGATGTATCCTCCAGCGGCACCAAAGCTCTTGGTGAAGGTGCCCATCATGATGTCAACGTCAGATGGATCCAGGCCAAAGTAATCCACCACACCTCTGCCTCTTGTTCCCAGCGCTCCGATACTGTGGGCCTCATCCAGGTAAAGGTAAGCTTTGTATTTTTTCTTAAGCGCGATGACCTCAGGAAGTCGGACAATTGAGCCCTCCATGCTAAAAAGAAGATTAACAAGCATGGTAACATTAACTCATAGAGATCTAAAAATGACATGTCTACTTTAGGTTATACTTTAGTTTACATTGTTCTAAATATATACAATATTTAACTACCGAGTAATATTAATTAGTTACATGCACTTATGGTTAGGTTGAGAATGCAGGTTAGGTTAACTTTAGGGTAAGTTACACGTACATATGCATAATTAATAGTAACTATTATAGTAACTACATGGAAAATGTGTAACAAGGACACCTTAAAATAAAGGGAAACACTTTAATTTAAGGTGACGTAGCTACACATGTTCCTTGCACTATACTAATTACAATGAATTACGCATAATTACAACTAACCCTAAACCTAACACACATTCTAACCCTAAACATATAGTAAGTGCATTATTACTTAATAAAACTCAGTAGTTAAATAAATAGTTACCCTACTTTATTATTACATTATACCGCGGGGAAAATAAGTAATGAACATGTCTTGTTTTATTCCTGGGAATAATATTTCTAAAGAAGCTGTTGACATGAAATTGAACCAGATTTTGACTTAAAGACACCTCTCATATGGAGAATGAAGTCACATGCATTGCTCACAGACTTCAACAGAGTGTAAAAATCCTGATGGTTCTATTATCTTTAATTTGTATTTTATATTGGATTCAAGTCAGATGATGGGCAATTCTACAGCTTGATTTTCTTTCTCTGAAAGCATTTGAGAGTTTCCTTAGCTGTGTTTTGGATCATTGTCTTACTGAAATGTCCACCCTGGTTTCATCTTCATTACTCTGATAATGCAGATGTTGGACTGAAGCTGCTAATATTAATTGACAATGATGAACGGCAGAGGATTGCTGAATAACTACTGAGAGTTTTCAGCTGCTGTCTGGGATTTTACCGTCTTTCTACACCTCCCTTTTTTCATGTGTCCCACCAGAAGTTAAAATGTTCACAAATTTTCACTAACTTTGATCAAAACTTTAGTGCAAGTTTAGTCCATCTTTAATGCACACAGTGAAGATGCTAGAGCTGGACAATGTATTAGACATATAATCAATAATTCAATATATCGTGATAATGAACATGCACAATAATTGATATTGTAGGCACTTTGTGTGCAGTTGAACAAGAAAACTGATGCAAGTTTCTGTTCACACAAAATACTTAGAATAATTTGTTCTTATTGCATTTTTTGAGTGCTTTTTAGGAATATTCACATTGTATTTACAGTGGTGTCATAACACCGCCAAATGCTTGGAGACTTAATAGGTTAGCGTAATTATGTGACTATTTCTAGAGCTATTGTACATTAACACTGCAATCAGGCTCTCTAAACTAAACACAATAAAAGCTACAAAAACCTTTAATAATCTTGGGTGATTTTAATTTCTTAGGTTATAGTCATCATCTTTTTATTAAATGTAGTTAATAACTAATAAAATTCTGTTGTATTTGTAAACTAATAATAACAAAGTGTCTGTAATAAATCTCTAATACATTTTTTAACTCCTGATTTTAATCCCTTAATTAACATTTACTTATACTGCAAATTGTTACTTGTACTTTATATTCCTTTTGCAATTTAATTTAGTTGAAAGATTTGTTTACTATGAACATGTATATACAATAAAACACCAAGTGTTATTTGTGATTATAAATGTTAAAGTAACTTTTTTGCAGATTAGGTTAATATCATGATAATACCGCATACCATTATTAAAGCTTAACCAATTAATCGTTAAATTAGTTAGTTTTCAGTTTGATAAACTAAGAATTTTTTATCTCTGTCATTTTGTGTTGATGCCATACAAAAAGGGGACCTATTGTGTCTTTTTTTTTTACCCCAGCTCTTATTAGTCCACAGCAAAAACAGCCTGTTTTGTGTGTCTTTTTTTATGAAAACGAGCTGCTGCTCCTTCTGCTCCTTTCAGTATGAAGGCATCTTAAAAGCATACAGTTCATGTCTGGCTCAGATGCATCGTGGTTATCACACTCATGTCACATTACATTTCTTAATCATCATGAAAGGTTATCTGCATGCTTTTTAAAGCCTTGTCAGCTTGTCTTGAGATATTTTCTGATGGCACATATCTGAACAAAGTGAAAGCCATCACTGGCATGAAAGCCAAGAAGCAGCATATCCTGAGAGTATTAAACTTTTCGGTAGTCTCTTGAAAAGGTCTTTATCATCCTATTGTTCTCAAATTGTCAAATCCGCACCAGGTTTTATTACAAACAAAGTTCACACAAACAAAGTATGCAAACTAGACTCCCTTTGAATACGCTTTGCACAAACCACATCAGGTTCCTGCTCAACAGTGGTGGAAGGAGTACTGAAAAATCATACTTAAATAAATGTCCCATTACTAGCCAAAAAAAATGTAGTGCGAGTAAAAGTATGTGTTCTGAATACTAGTTAAATCATGAGTAAAAAGTAGTTCTTCTAAAGTTTAAGTTACAGTATTTGCCATTCAACACTGTAAAAAATTATGGCTTCCACACAATTCCTTTATGCTGTCCCAACAGAAACTGATTAAGTTAACTTAATTGTTTTTACAAATTTAGGTAGATTGAACATAACACAATTAAGTTGTCCCAATCAAAATGAAGAATTATGTTTTCAACTCATTTTAAATAAGTAGTTTGAACAAGCAGCAAAAGTCAAATGTGAGATTAATGTAATAAGAGAACACATTGCATTAATATATGAACCTATAATAAGTTGACAGACAGCAGGTTGATGCGTTACATGTGTAGCGAAATCTGTGTAACCAAAGTGGCAAAAATCTAGCTGTTAATTAAAGCTGCACAATATTGGAAAAATCTGATATTGCAATATTTAGTTTTTCTGCAATATTTATTGCGATATGAATATAATTATTTCACCAGATGACTTGAATAGCTCAGTTTGGAAGGAACTCATCATTTTATATTGGCTGGGATGATTTCGTAGACCAGAAAATCTGCATAAATCTAATTTTTATTTTTTGTGAGTATTTGAGTACAAGGGGAATAATCAGGTGTAAGCAAATAAAATTGCATAGTCTTCATTGTATAAAAGTTAAATGCAATACATTTTCATTGTTATAATTTCTTGTACACAAATTTTTTAAATGCACTTGAAATCTTAGTCATAAGTAGGGCCAGACGGAATCTGCGGACGTTTTTTGCAATTTCTGCGGAGAGTTTTGGTAAAAATCTGCGGATTTCTGCAGAATTATTTTGGGAGTCTCATAATTAAAACCTTAATATGTGAAATATGTGTAATTTAAAAACTGAATAAATTCAGATTTACAGACATTTACTCAAGTAAATAAACAGAATCAATGATGGGCTAAAATCGGCGGAATTCTGCGCGCGCAGATTCCGTGTGGGCCTAGTCATAAGTCTTAAAAACAAAGCCCTCTTTCACTCTATTAAGGTTAAACTTCACAATCACGCAACAATACAACAATATGGTTCTTGGTCAGCTATAATTCCACTCAAACTTCCAGAGGGATGAATAAACTGAAGCTCAACTTGACATTGCAGACCGTGCGATGTGACTATTGTGAATGATCACATTGTGATATTGAAGCTAAAATGATATATTGTGCAGCACTACTGTTAATGCTTAAGTTATGCATTCTGAACCCTGATTAACAAGTTACTAACAAGTTTGGCACTGCAAACAAAATTTGTGCAGCAATGACAGAACGCATGCAATTTTTGAAAACGTAATATTCTGTAGTGCATTTAGTTATTGTTTGAGGCTATACCGTAATAGGTATCCTTTTTCGTCTTATCAGTGTCATGCAATCTAAACAGTCTAAAAAAATTGTATTAAAATTTTTTTAAAAAAAAGTTGCTTGGTTGTTGATATATATCTTCTTGGACACTTTTAATGTGCTTGTTTGCTGCATTTATTAAGCGTCCTTGTCTTGAGGTCAGTCAGTCTGATGTGATTTTCTATGCGTGATTTTATCAGATGGAAATTATTCAATGTAGCTAATCACAAAAAATAAAAAAACATTTATAGTAGTGAATGCAAGTTCAGGGTTTCTACAGGTGTCATCAAGTCAAATTTAAGACTTTTTAGGACCTTTTTAAGACCAATATAAATGAAAATTCAGACATACACAAAACTAAATGCTAAAGAATTTTTGTAATGGCACAGTTTAAATTTAAATAACCATTAAAAACAAATGTTATTGTAAGGCAGTTACATTACTAAATTATCTTTTGTCAAAACTTTTATTGAGATGGAAAGTTAGTGATTGGATAGGTGTTGGCCCAATTGGGTAGCTTTACATGGACATAGGAAAATTAAAACCCGTTTTAAATTATTTAAGACCCACAACGCAAAATTTCAGTGAATTTAAGACTTTTAAGGCCTAAATTTTTTTTTTTTTAATTTAAGACATTTTAGGACCCTGCAGATACCCTTGAAGTTGAAGGAAAACACTAAACAAAATGTAGTCAAAATAAACATTTTTAAAAGTTTTTTGTTAAGTTCAATTCTTGAGAGAAATTACACTGTAATAATAATTTGAGAATTTGTCATTCAATACTTTACACCACTGCTGTTCAAGTCTGAATTTACAGAGTCACTTGGTGGAAAAAAAATTCTGCTGCACCTGTAAATGCCTTCAACAACAATAAGGATCTTCTTCCAGGGTCGGTGGGTTCTAGGTTGTCCGTGCACAATGGCATCCCGGAGCATCTTCTCCAGGCTCTGCATATCTAGAAGTAAAGGTTAGAAAACCATACATGTTACCATGCATACAAACTCATTATTATGGTTCCTGTAAAGGAGTACATGGCAGTTTTCCCTCCGAGGTTAAGATCATGATTTATTTTAATGGCAAATTACCTATTCAGGTACATGAATCATCTAAGATTAATTTATTTAGCAAACAAAAGTATTTACTAATGAGGGAGTTTCTGTTTAATCTGCCACTTGGTGGGATGGCCACCGGAATCTCCAAATAATCAACAGCCCTGTATAAAAAAACTAAAAAACTAATACAATCTGCTTGTTTTGTTGATATAGTTTATTTTTATTTTCAGTGTGGGCAACTAAATTAGAATGAACTTACTGTTGTGTTTGAATACACGAATGGTAGAGCCAGAGAGACGGGCACCCAGAACCAGAGATGCATGATTGAGCTCATCACTTAAGATCAGACAACCCTAAGAGGCACAAACATAAACTTTAAAAAAAAGCAAGAATGTAGATACATGATGGTAAAATACAGAGTATTGACCTGAAAAGATACACATTTTATTAAATATATATAGTTGAAGTCAAAATGATTAGCCCTCTTATAATTATTTTGTTCCTTTTTGTTTAACAGAGAAAGTAATTTTTTACAGCATTTCCAATAATTTTTTTTTCTTTTGGAGAAAGCCTTATTTGTTTTATTTCGGCTAGAATAAAAGGAGTTATTAATTTTTTTTTAAACTATTTTAGGTCAATATTACTAGCCGCCTTAAGCAATATTTTTTTTTCAGATTGTCTACATAACAAACCATCGTTATACAATGACTTGCCTAATTACCCTATCTTGCCCAGTTAACCCAGTTAAGCCTTTAAATTGCAATTTAAGTTGAATACTAGTATCTTTATAAAAATTAAGTACTGCCATCATGGCAAAAATAAAAAAAATCAGTTATTAGAAGTTATTAGCTATTAAAACTATTACGTTTTGAAATGCATTGCCATTGAAACAAATCTCACTATTAAACAGAAATTGTGATAAAAAAATATACAGGGGGCTAATATTTCAGGAGGGCTAATAATTCTAACGTCTACTGTATAAAATAATATTTTCATGACAAGTTTACACCCTTATTTTGACTCATATAATCTGTAAACTGTAGTTCTTCAAATAAAAAAAAAACCTTGAGAGTTGCAGGGGCTGTTAAACATAAAAAATGGGCTGTTCATGATCATTTTAGACCCTCATTTTGACTCAATATGATCTAAAAACTGAGATTCTTTAAAAAAATATATGCAGAGTGGCAGGTGCTGTAGTAGCATTATTAGATTTGACATGCTAAATTGTATCATTGGATCTTCTGGCATCTACACTTTCTTACTGTGACAAGAAGAATCATAAGAGTGTTAATGTATTTTGATTTCTACACATACAAAAGACTTAAGAAAGTTACAGTATGTTTTCAAAGTGTAACAAGCTCTAAAAAAATGTTACATTGCATTAATTTATCAAAATAGATTATAGTCCCTTACTTCATTAGTGACCAAGAAATAAGGGTGTGTGATATTGATGAAATATGTGATGTTTAAAATTGCATTATTTAGCATGCTGTCATATATGCATTACTATATATTTTTAAAATGTTATTATTTTTAAAATGCTATCTAGATATATTATGAGCATATATTTCCCTGCAATATATTAATATTATATTATTTCAAGGAAAAGAAAACATCAAATCAAACATTTCAAAAATAAATATCATCACTGGTATAGCTTTATCAACCTGAAAACATCAAGAATCACAAAGAAAGAAAAACTAAAAAAATATATAATGGTAAAAAAAGAATATATTTCAATAATTCAAATATATCTTGTTTTGCTACTTTTACATTTTTCGAAACTGTAAATTTCCAGGTTTATATAACATTTTTAAACTCGGATTCAAAATCAGTGTGGACTTCTGAAGCACAGAACGGTATATTTTTCCCTGACTGATCAGGATTTACAGGTTGTTGTTCAATTGTTCAATTTTGTTTTTGCCAGGTCAACAAGTAAGAATGTTATTCAAAATGATCAAATCTATTGTGAATGAATCCAGGAATGTGTGTACCAATCCTAAAAGCATGAAGGATATTACATAACTCGGTTATGACTCATTTCCTTTATGAAAAAAAACACATGTTAAAAGAATAGATATGAGCACTAGAAGTATTTCAATAAAAGAACAAAAACAGCAATGTACCATCCACTCTACGTTGTTTTGATGTGAACAGGACATTCTTAGCATTCCATTTGACTTGATGTTTGATACTATAGTTAAAAACACTCACTTTTCCTGTGAGCGCAGGAATATTCATAGAGTTTGTAGCAAAGCCCATTCCAAACACCATGGATGACTCCACTCCTAGAAACCTGGCCACCAGCTTCTCCAACTCCTCGTGCTTGTCAAGATTTCCTGTGAGAGATTATTTTTATTTTATTTTATTATAAAGATATATCCAGACATACTCCAATATTATACTGATAAAATTTTATTCTCTATTCTTCATCCATCTTAAACTGTTTTGGCATAATATACATTGTAAAAAGCACAAATTATGCAATTTGTGTACAGCACAATGGTAAACAAGTTTTTTAAAGTTGCTTGCTGCTTATACTGTTGGCTGGCAGAATTATTGGAATTGTATTACATATATTTTTTAAATTGTGTACCTTCCTAAAAGTGAACGTACAACAGAATAAATTCTTATTTATTTATTAATGATCATGGCTCATATGGTGATTTAAAGTGCTTCAATTAAGTCAATATTTAATTAAACCTTTCACAAGTGAGTTTTAAATACTTCAGCTGACCCTCCTGCATTTTTTTTCTGTGTGACCGTTACTTAGAATCCATTGCACTCTAAATTCCCATGGCAATGCGTCAAGTTTATCACATGACTCACCAGCCCCAATAATCAACGAATGTATAATTTTTTTTTGCCCTTTTCTGTAAATATTTACAAATGTTCTTATTATATTGTGAAATTTCTGATATTCCGATTCTCAAATATGTGATAGAACATATATTTTGTCTTTTAAACAGCTTAATAATGATCGTAATATCTGTTATGATAGGTAATCAGCACCGCCGTTGTTGCTAGAAAGGATACAGCTGAGATCGGAAGTTAACAAGAAGTATTTATATTAATTATTAAATTACACATTAATTGTATTTTATTAGCTAGATGGGATACAGCTGAGGATACTCACATCATTATAGCATAATGTTTGTGACACTATGTAACAAATAATATTTACATTATCATGAGGGTTGGGTTTAGGGTTGAGGTAGGGGTAGATATTAATAAAACACAATTAATGTTGTAATGTGTAATTAATTGCGTAAATATTCTCGTTGATCACAGCTATATCCCTTTTAGCAACAACTTCCGAATGCAGCTGTTTCCCTTCTAGCAACAACCACAGGAGAGATCCGAGCAGCTGAAGTTACGTCATATTTATTTATGATTTTCTGCCGAAATACATGAAGGTAAGCAACTGTTTATCTGGTAGAATAGAGAATAAAGAAAATAGTGAAAAAAGCACATTGTCTATTTATATTGAAAAAAAAATTATTGCTGTCTCCATAGACATCAGCGTGTATTTTACAAACCTTAAATGGTATGTTTTGCTTGTAGTTATGTGTATTTGAATGTCTGAAACCTAAAATAAATGTTATTTGTTTGAATTTATATAGATAAATTGTGATTTATGACAAGCTCTACGCAGCTCTTTCTGTACCTCAGTGCGCACC
The DNA here is from genome assembly GCA_903798195.1 of Danio kyathit. NCBI lineage: Eukaryota > Metazoa > Chordata > Actinopteri > Cypriniformes > Danionidae > Danio > Danio kyathit. Next base: position 16,917,577 of record LR812538.1, read on the forward strand.
GTCACATTTGAATTTTAGCAGTTGATGAAGTGCACTCTAAACAATCTAATCACACCAGTGTGATCGTACGCTTCAGGGACCAGCCAAGGCAGATTGCACCATTGTAATTGTACACGTGAAAGGGTTAAATATGTTTACTTAAAGCTGCATACGTTCTCCCGTCAAGTTGGCTTCTTATAGGTCACAACTTTTGTGAAAGAAAGGGGCGTACCCCATGTGGCAAGACTCCTGCACTTTTCTTGTTTATTGATTTTTAGAATGATTTGTTAGTCATTTTGGTCTCTCTAAAGTTCTAATAATTCAAATTCAGAATTGGTTTCTTTTTGCATTTATTAGAGAATTGTCAGTAATTCTTGTAATAATTGTTATATATTTTATGCATTTTTGACTACCTCTCTACATGGTGGAACCCAGTTAAGATTAAAGCTCTTAGACTCCATTTACAGGTGTATCTAGCGTCACACACTTGCAAAAACACAAACTGAAGTGTAATGTATAAACAAAAGCAGTGTGAAGGTGGAAAATTCTCACCACAAAGCAAATTTAAGGTCAAAGTCTTGATAAATATCATGAGAGGACTTGAATGTGGTCCTTTACAAATTATCCCACATTACCCAACACGTGTCACAGAATTGTTTGGCCCTTATTACACTAGAGATGCAATGGCAGTAAAGACTGAAAGAGTGAGTATTTATTACCTATCTCCTGTCTGGTGCTGCTCACCCCGACTCCATATTTTACAGTGCTGTAAGAGGCAGCATCAGCACATGTGCCAGAATTCTCAGCAAAACCGAGGTAGTTATAAGAGCCCATATTGATAACATCCTTCAGAACCTTCCCAGTGTGCCTGTGAGAAAGAACAAAAGGGAGAATAACACAGATTAATCTCAACATCTAATAAACAGTTTAAAATCTAATACACATTTCACACTTCACCATTAAAATGAGATTATATGGCATCTAAAACATCTTATTGATCCTAATTGTGACCGATCTTCTAAATTCAAATGAGATTGTGCTCACAGTCCTCTTTTCAAAAGAGAGAGGAGGTACAAATGTCTGTATCAGCATAGTGGCATATTCAAAAACAAAACGTCCTATGCCAATAAGGGAGAGATCGTCACTAATAGATGGGACTTTCCCCCTCTGATGACATGCACAAAAGGAGAATGTCAATCAAAGTGTTTCTGCAGTTTCAAAACACGCCCTCTGTTTCTTTTAATGCCAACACCCCATGTGAATGGTGAAAGTATTACTTTAAATGCATTACAGTTCTTAATAAGTAACTAATAATCACTTAAGTTATTTTTTAAAGGAATGACACAAGATTGTAACGCATTAGGATAATCTAACACTCACTCAAAGGTCCAGTTGTAGTCCGGTGTGACCCGCTCCACCAGATCCATCTTGGCTCCAGGAACACTGCATATGGGCCTGTTCCAGTTGTCTCTGATCCTCATATACAGATTCCTGGTGTAAAAGTTCTCAAAGTCCTGGTACAGTGGAACAAAATCCTAAAAAAAGAAAGAAAGAAGAGCATAAAGAGTAAAATACATCACACTACTGTACATTAAGAGCCAGATTAGTGAACAATACTAATGTAAAGTGTTGTTTTGTTTTATTGATACTGAATTAAGATATTCATACATAAAATCTTTTTTAAATACACAAATTCACTTTGTTCACCCTTTTTAGAAGTTCACCCCTTGAAGAATTGTGAAAAGCTCTAAAGACCCTTTAATTGCAACAATCATCAGAAACATAAAATAAGTCACTGAACCTGAATTCAGTTGGGTTTACATTGTCATTTGGCTAAATGTTTAATTATATACAAAGACTAATCACGATTAAATTACATTCAAAACTAAAGTTTGTTTTGACATACAGTGCTCAGCATATACAAGTAAAACCCTCACCCTCCCTATCTTTTAAATTCATATTTTTAATAGGAAGTTATACAATATTATATTTGTGCATGTATATTAGATTAATCAGTACTGAAGCCAAATCTAGAGCTTATTTAACAAAATAACTTACGATAACGATCCAAAATCTAGTACACCCAAATCTTTGTTATAGAAAAATATTAAATACAAAATTTTAAAAAAAGAGGAAAAATTAAGAGAAGCAAAAAAAATTAAAACTTTAGTGAAAATTTTGTAGGTTGTAATTTTTTTTGTTGTTGCAATATTTAGCTTGAATTTAATTGTATTATCTTTGAATTTCTAAATATGCTTGGTGACTAAAATATTATTTTAATAAATATATCTGTTTAATAAATCTGTTTTGTTTAAATAGTTCTGTTGTGTGTGTGTGTGTGTGTGTGTGTGTGTGTGTGTGTGTGTGTGTGTGTGTGTGTGTATGTATATATATATATATATATATATATATATATATATATATATATATATATATATATATATATATAAACAACTATTTAAACAAAACAGATTTATATATATCATTAGATTATTAGACTATTTAGATTATTATTATTATTATTTTTTGTGCCCTAAATGTAAACATCTGCTACAAAAAATGCCTTGTTCAATGAAGTATAAAATAAAAGCTAGACACACACCACAAACTAAAAATAAATAAATAAATAACAAAGTTTTAACTACCTTCTGTTCTTCTCTCTCTCTGGCTAGATGACACTTCTCAAACTTCCAGTCTCTCAGGAAATCTCGCAAATAGCCAAAAATGGTGAGGATGCCATATCCCATGTAAGTAAGGACGGCTACCAGTAATGGCGTCTCCTCAAATGACTCCACGAACGGCTTGTTGTAAAGCAGTGAGGTGCACGGAGCATGATGATTCTGTGGGCAGAAAAATTTATTAACATCTAAACATTCACCAATGATATGTGCCTCATAATTACCTCCCACACCCCAACCACCCACCCAACAAGCATCAAATACTCATTAAAAATAACATGGTAACACTTTACACCATTTATATCTGGCTTATTACCTGCCTATTAAGATATTAACTGTTTATTAGCACTTATAAAATATGATCTTATTTTATATCCCTAATCCGACCCTATACCTAAACCCAACTACCTTACTAACTATTAATAAGCTGTATAATATAATTATTATTAATATACCATTACACTGGTAACGCCACACTTACACATTCTTACGAAAATCTCAAGTCAGGGTTAACAACGTTTGTGGCGGTGGTGAGTGTGAAGACCTTTGCAAAAAAAGACTTGATTACCCCAGTCAATCTAATTAATGAAATCTTTCCAAATAGAGCTATTCAATTCATCTGGAGAAATTATATTCAAATCGCAATATTTATTGCAATGTCCATTTTTTCCAATATCGCGTAGCCCAAACATTGACATTAAATTATAAATTTAGTTTTTATCCAGGGCAACGTAAAAATTAGGGATATAACAAGAGATTTCTTTTACATTGTCAAACTGTGTTTTCTGAACAAAATCTTTTAATAAAGATTGGAGATCGTCACTCCAACTACTGAAACTAGTAAATCAAAACAGATCTAGGTTAAATATCAGAGATAGTTTTGAGGTTTGTATTCGAAATAATAATAATAATATTAACTAGGGCTGCATGATATTAGAAAAATTGGACATTCCGATATTTTATTTTTCTGTCATATACTGTATCTAAACAATTTCACCAAATGATTGAACAGCACTATTTGGAAAAGACTTACAATCACACTTTATTTTAATGTTCAATTCTCGCTATTAGCAGACCATTAACTATGACTTTTGCTTCAATAAACTCCTAATTTGCTCCTTATTTATAGATATTACGGTAGTTTAGGTATTGGGTTAGGGATGTAGAATAAGATCATGCAGAACATGTAGTTTACAGGTATATAATATAATAAGCAGCCAATATCTCAATAACATGCATGCTAATAAGCAATACTAAGAATTGGTCCCCAAAGTGTTATCAAATGTGTTAATTTTGATTGATTGGGATGATTTTATAGGGGATTGAATCATGCATAAAATTTAATGAACAAACTACAAGCATAGATGAATGCAAGATAAAAGTGAAATAAACAGTGCATGTGTTATGGTTTTCTATATGTAAATGTAAAAATTACATGCATGTTGCATATCTATGCGATGTGAATTTTGCGGATGTGTACATTGCCTTATCGATGCTGAAATGATATATAGTGCAGCGACCCTAATATTAATAATAAAAACATTCTTGACCAGTGGTTCCACTGTAATGGTCAGGACCTAGCACAAGAAAAACTAGCTTGACAACATGCTCATGTTCTAGGAAAAGTTGTTCCTCCCAAAGTGCTCTGAGCAAACATCCTCAGGTTGCACAGAACAAAGCGCTGCTCTCCAGTGACAGAACACTACACTGTTATTTTCCATGCTTGTGTCAGTACAAACAGAGACAACCAAACAAGCTGCTGAACACTAACCCCAAACAATTCATCTCCATTTAATGACCTTTTGATGTTTTTTGTGTTGAGTATTAAAAGTGGAACTATATAATAACTATTTCATATTTTAAAGGTTCTGTGAAATTAAAATAAAGTTTTTTAGATGTTAGTATCAGTATGTTCGTTGTAAAGATATCTATAAGATATTGTGTGCCAAAACAGTGACAAAATGCACATTTAGAAGATATAAACACCCAAAGCTTGTCGTTTGTCACTTCTGCCTAATTGGATCAATGATTTTTTCAGTCACCTCATACTCCAGTTTCTCATCAAATCTTGACCTATTAAATACTCTCTAGTATCTGACATGCCCCCCCCAGTTGCTTCTCATTTTATGCGTTTTATTACAGTTTCATTACACAGTCAGCCAAATGAATACACAATAATGTTTTATAAAATGGGTAATTGGGTCTAGATGCTGATTGATCGACATAGAGCTCCAAATCATTTAAAAATCACAATTCAGTAGCAGCTATGGCCTCAAACAGCAGTTTAACATATGTGCCTACATGCACAACACTTAACAAATTGGCTTAAAAATAGTAGAGACATAATACTATAGGGGATTTAGTTTAAACAGTCAAACGCTAACACTAAAAAGTGACACTATTTTTCCTCCATTGTTTTTTTCTTCTAGGAGGCTGGGTTTGTTCTTACAAAGGTTTTAATTGAGTAACTATAAAGTTTGAGGTGCTCTAGCAATTACGTAGCATACTGATTGCAAACAATTATGTAAAGTCTAAATTAGGATACTTTTAATGAATCATGACTGTCATAGTAAAATTCCAGTGTTGTATAACTGTTTAACAATAGTCATTTAATAAAAAATGAACACAAAACATTTTACAAATATAACACAAAACGCATTTTAATAAATAACAGGTTAGAAATAACAATTACATATTTACAGAAAGCCATTAAATATAAAGATTTGAATCATTGACTGATACATTTTTAAAAAGTTATAATATATTAGTTAACATTGGCTACAGTGAATGAACTAACATAAACAATTAACAATTGTTAATTTTATTAACTAAGATCGCACATTTTATATATATATATATATATATATATATATATATATATATATATATATATATATATATATATATATATAATTAAAAAAAATATATTTAAACTGTTTAAACAGCTGAGTCTGAACAAATGATTCATTTTACTGTGGTCACACACCCAAACACCCCCTCCCGATACACAAACACAAAACATCTATACGTCCCTTTTCCAAATAAAACCGGAAATTCAACATAAACCTATATGGAATGGAAAGAACTCTTCTCTAATTAAACGAACTAACGTTAAACAGTACAAACGGCTTCTGTGTTGTATGTCCACTGGTCAGTATTTCCGGGTTTATGCGGTTCAGTAGGCGGCCTCACCTTCTCCGCCGGGCGGCGGTATCGCTTCTGTTGGAACAAGCAGTGGCTCTTCACGAACCCGTTTCCGCCCGTTTTCTTGTCTTGTTTCGTCCGGTGGCAGGCATCTCTATTCAGAAGCTTACTAGCTGAGTTTTGTGTCATGGCAGGTCGCCGATGTACGCTAGCTCTCCGGCTTCTCTTGTGTAATCTCACTGGAGTTCCCGTCTCCTCCCAAACCGTCGAATGTCAAAGCCACACCCACTCGTAGATTACAGGAAAGACCTCGCCCTCTACAACCAATGAGGTCGAGGAACGTCTTGTGGGCCTGGTTTTGATAATAAATATTTATTAGCTCACTGACGTCATTAACCTATAGTAACCGTTAGGGACGTGCTGTGAGGGACGTGAGGCAACGAAACGATCTTTCTCTACGTCATACAACAGCCCACGCTTGATAAAAGTAATGGAAAGTCTAACCTCAAATATCTAACTGTAAGCATTTGCTTCATTTAAAACTGTTTTCTGAGATCTGATTTGAGAGAAATATGGAGCGTGTTTTATTTACTCCTAACAATAATGAAATAAAATAAGATTAGAAGAGATACAAAGTAATATATTACAATCTTAAGTCACTTAAAACGTAACAAAATGTGTTACCTTTTATGTAAAGTAATGTGAAAGTAAGTGTTTTGTTATTTTCACGTTTTTTTTTTAAAGAGCAAGAGCACGTCTTACAACTGTAATATATTACTTTTTTTGCCCAACAATGTATAAAAATGCCATGGTGCTATCCAAGAACACACAGTCAATGATTCCATGCCAGAGTGTGATAGTATTCACTTGATCCAAGAAAATAAAAATGTACAAATAATAATAATACCATTAAAATCTCAGAATAAATGACTAGGTATGTTTGTTTACAATATTTCCTATGGGATGCCATACAATAGGATATTTGTGTATATACATTCACCGGCCACTTATTAAGTACACATGTCCAACTGCTTGTTAACGCAAATGTCTTATCAGCCAATCACATGGCAGCAACTACATTTAGGCATGTAGACATGGTCAACACGATCTACTGCAGTTCAAACTGAGCATCAAAATGGGGAAGAAAGGGGATTTAAGTGACTTTGAATGTGGCATGGTTTTTGGTGCCAGACGGGCTAGTCTAAGTATTTCTGTAACTGCAGATCTACTGGGATTTTCACACACAACCATCACTAGGGTTTAGAGAGAATAGTCCTTAAAAGAGAAAAAAGCCAGTGAGCGGCAGTTCTGTGAGCGCAATAGCCTTGTTGATGCCAGAGGTCAGAGGGGAATGGCCAGACTGGTTCGAGCTGATAGAAAGGCAACAGTAACTCAAATAACCACTTGTTACAACCGAGGTATGCAGAAGAGTATCGCACAACATGCTGTACCTTAAGGCGAATGGGCTACAGCAGCAGAAGACCACACCAGATGCCACTCCAGTCAGCTAAGAACAGGAAGCTGAGACTACAATTTGCACAGGCTCATTAAAATTGGACAATAGCAGAATGGAAAAACATTGCCTGGTCTGTTGAGTTTCGATTTCTGCTGCGACATTCAGATAGTAGGGTCAGAATTTGGCGTCAACAACATGAAAACATGAATCCATCTTGCCTTGTATCAACGGTTCAGGCTGGTAGTGGTGGTGTAATAGTGTGGGGGATATTTTCTTGGCACACTTTAGGCCCATTAGTACCAATTGAGCATCATGTCAATGTCAGCCTACCTGAGTATTGTTGCTGACCATGTCCACCCCTTTATGACACAGTGTACCCATCTTCTGATGGCTACTTCAAGCAGGATAATGTGCCATGTCATAAAGTGGACTGGATTCTTGAACATGACAATGAGTTCACTGTACTCAAACGGCCTCCACAGTCACCATTCTGAATCCAATAGAGCACCTTTGGGATGTGGTGAAATGGGAGATTCACACCATGGATGTGCAGCCGACAAATCTGAAGCAACTGCGTGATGCTATCATGTTAATATGGACCAAAACCCTTTTAGGAATATTTCCAGTACCTTGTTGAATCTATGCCATGATTAATTAAGGCAGTTCTGAAGGCAAAGCTGGTCCAACCTGGTATTAGTACGATGTACCTAATAAAGTGAGTGTACATTAGATCAGTACCAAAGTCAATACTGGAACTAATCAAAATAACAAAACATAACTTAAGATCACTGTACAGAAATAAGTACACCCTAATAAATATGTTATTGAAACATATTAAATACAATTTCAATAAAGAGGAAAACAATATTGTATTTAGTTTAAGTATAAAATATTATATTTTAGTTCTTTAGTGTCAATGGTTTTGTGATTTTAAATGTATTATCTCCCTATTGCTAAAGATTGTAAGTGACAGTAAATGTATAGTTGATTAATGGTTCCTTTGTCCACTATACTTTACTTATACTTGAGTGAGTCATAACATAACAGTTGAGACATACTGTAGCACATTTGTCATGGTGCTATCAAAGAGTCAGCATTCTTGTGATATAATTTCCTGACTCAAGTGGCATAGCTTGTGAAATATGTTCAGAATTGAAGGGCAGAATTCAAATCATATACTTATTTAATTATATATACTGAGAACCCAGATTATAGTTTTTCACAAAATGTTGTGTAGAATAGACAACCTCTGATGTAGATGCTCTTTTAATTTAATTATTGTTCATATTTGTTCTCATGCCAATGTAATAATTACTATTTCATTAAAGCTTTAAAAAATAAAAGACCCATAACGATGAACTTCTAAACATCAAAAGACACACTGGAATACTGTCAAATACTTTTGTGTAGCAACCAAAATAACAACCCATTACTTCCAATGAATTCCAAGGTCAAGTTTGTGTAAGCATGTCAGCAGGTAATGCTGAGTAGGATTGGCTTCCTGTTACATAATCGCTCACACAGCTTACTAACATGGTGACTTGACCGATAAGAAACAAGTTCTATTTTAAAGGCTATAGAATAAAATAAAGGACATTGAACTGAGGGACATTTTCCAAGAGCACACAGTCAGTGACCCCATGTCACAGTGTGATAGTATTCACTTGATCCAAGAAAAAAAAAAAAATAAAAAAATAAATCTCAGATTAAATGACTAGAAATTAATATCAAAAAGATACAGGGTTATGGTCTGTAGGTAAACTATATAAGGTATAATATATAGTGTACAGCAGTACTCCACCATGAAGATCATCTTAAACCTATTTGTGAACAATGTCATTACGCAACGCTCCTCGGACCTGAGGGATTATTGTTTTTAAGATAAACCTTTTTTTTTTCAAAACCATAACTTTAAAGATAAAAAAATGTGTGACTGTTTTTCTTTTCTTAGAATGGGTTAATTCTGTTACAGTTTTTCTCAGTCCCTTTGGTCCATTTCTCAGATCAGAATTGAAATTCTCTAAAACCCCTGTTCAATCTTCAGATCATCATTGTGTCACTTGTGCACATCAGAAAGCAGTTTCTCTTTATGAACAAGTTGCAAATGCTTTTGTTCATCCATGCAAATGGTTATGTGCAATTCTCTGATGTTTCCTATGTTATCAGTTGCTTATGTCATGTTGATCAACATGTATTATTTTTTATCTCTGTTGAATAGACTCACCCCTACAACATTTAATCGTTCAAATGCCTGAACAAGTTGTCTCAATATTTAGTCATAATGCATTTTTACATTTCTCCAAGGTGAATCTGGACTTTTTCTAATGAAGGTCTAAAAGGAGGTTGTCCTGTTCACATTTTTACTTTTGTTTTTTCTTTGTGCTATGCGGTGCTCTCTTTTCCTTTCTGTATCAGAATGACATGATCTGGCAACAAATTACAGAACAAACAGCTAAAATATTGCCATAGTTTACACCAGAACAGCCCTCTAGAGTACACTGTTATTGACAACATGACTACTAAGTAATTTGAGTCTTATTCATATAATGACACAATAAAATGTAATTCTGACGCCACTGACATGTTCATTGACACATAAATTTAGTTTTGAGGGATGAACTGAAGGATTTTAAGCAGGAGACTGGCTTTTGCATGGTAATCCATGGTGTTTTGCTATTTATACGTGTTGTTTTGAGAAATGCACTTAGGCCTACTGTTTTACAAATTTCAGTTTCGATCTGAGAAATGTGCCAAAGTGACTGAGAAAAACTGTAATGCATTCTATGCTAAAAGCAACATACACAGGTAAGACAGGTAACAGACACATAAACTGCCCAGTATAGTTACCTTTGTTGTTGTAGAATATTTGTTAAAATTATTAATTAAAGACAACAGTATATGCCTATATGTAAAATCATATAGTCAATAAAAACAAAAAAAAAACAGCATAAATTCTGTATTAGGAAATATGAACTCATCAGAAATAAAGGAAATAAACCGCAATGCATATATTTTTTTATAAAGTATTTGATTGTTTTAGTCCTAAATGTACAAATCTTTAAAAAAGGCAATTTTTGCGGTATTAGATTGAAGACCAGAGAAAGCCCGTGCAGTATGATCGGAAGTGGACAAAAGGCTTAAGCATTTGAACAGCATGTTTTTAACAGGAATGTGTCTCGTTTACCTGTGATCCGATCGAGCAAAAGGTGTTTTATTACCGTGTAAACAGGGCAGCATCAGTCATGTTAAAATGACTGACTCCCTCTGTCACTGCGTAGTAACCATAGCCTTTCTCATAGTAAGCTTCATGAACTAGGGCTAGACCATGTACGGTGCGCGACAGCCTTGAAGAAGCGCGCGCGCTGCAGCACACAGGCGCGCAATGAGGGAAAAATAGACTGACTGCATCAAAATGCGCTCATATTATTGCGCAATGACAAGACATAATATAGATTGCGCCACCAAACACATAAAAACGAAAGTAACGACTGTGGTTTAAAAAATGTAAGAAGTAGAAAGTACAGATATTTGTGTAAAAATGTAAGAAGTAAAAGTAAAAAGTTGTCAGAAAAATAAGTAGTGGAGTAAAGTACTGATACCAGAAAAAACTACTTAAGTACAGTAACGAAGTATTTGTACTTCGTTACTTCCCATCTCTGGTCACAAGTTGTCACTGAATGAATGTGTGATTATAAAACCAACTTTACCGCTATCAGGAAGAGCCAGTTCTGTCCTTTTCTTCTTTCACTTACCATAGAACATGGTGGTCCTCACTAATACACTGTTCCCTGTATTCATATCTATTCAAAAGTAGCATTGTCATTAAAGCTAGATTTTATCCATAATGCAAATTCCATTATACAACTAATCAACATTATATTACTAGCATTCATGTTGTTATTGTTACAACTTAAAAGTTCACAGCTGACCTTGCTAGCTAGCTAACTCATTGCAATATTGCACGTTCCACTATTGGACAGTGTTGCCATTTAGCAACACATATTTGATCAATTTACAAAAAACTAATTTGATAAAAAAATTGAGTCATCATAACTTACTGGAGGTGATGGTTCAGATTGTTTTGTGGATATGACATAATTTGAACCTTTGTTTTTATCGACGTTTACATTTGCATTCAGCAACTACTCACAATAAACACCAGTCTGTCAGAAATCGCACTACAGAAAAACACCTACTACTAAACCGCCTACTACTCACTAGGTACTGCATTTGAATTTAAACGTACTACTCGGCCATTAGAAAAGTACATTCTATACAGTATGAATGTAAGAAGTATGAATGGAGTAGAGTGGAGGAACTATGACGTCAATTTGTATGCAAAAACCCGGAAGCGAGTTAGCATTTTAGCAGTTCCGGTTCCCTCGTCTCAAAGTCAATGGGTTTTTTCAATAGGATTTCAGTTAAATTGCTTAAATAAGGTTCGTGGCTAACACAAACTCAAGATACTTTCACGTTTTATTCTACGACATAAACCACATCAGCTACATCACACTCTTGATTTTTTAAATTAGTTAAGCTTCATTAAAAAGACGGTTGCTATCAAGTTGCTAAACGGGACTACAGGCTGCTTAGCAGTGCTCCTTCCTGCTCTCAGTAATGCAAATGTGTGAATAAATGTGTAAAAATACATAAATATTAACTGTCATTTTAACTGTCATTTGATCAAAGGATTTTTCGTCTGCTTTTTGTCTTCATCTGAACACATTTAACTAATTAAATTTAGTTATTTAATTAATATTTAATTAATAACTGCAGTATTTACACTCCTCCTTAAAATTTATTGCATATGTGACTATACGGGCTGCTTTTCGCTGTACTTCGTGACTTAAAAAAAATATTGAATGTTCTTCTGTGTCTATGATGGAACTTGCAGGCATTTGATGGACTTGTCCCTCACGCCTCATTTCTGTCGTCTGTTAAGGTAAGCAGGCTGTATGCAAGTGGGTGATACACTTATTTAAACGATTTTTATGATAATACTATGTAGGCACATTTATACATACAGTTTTAAAACTTTTACAACAACCGTAAAGCAAAACAAAATGCATTTCCCACGTAAAAAATATCCAAAAGGCACGTAGGTATATGTGTTTTTGTGTGTTTATGTGTTTATAATATGTAGCGTGGATTATAATATGATAAACTGAGAGATTAAATCTTTGTCATGGACCGTATTTCTGAAAAATAAGCTTGAAGAGTTGTCTGTAGCAGGGTTGTGCTGACGTCACAGGGGAGCGCCCCAGGCGCTGTAGTCCGTTTATAGCCTAATGTTACCTTTTTCATTCTTGTATTTGCATTTATCCAAAAGTGCTAAAAGTTATGTTTTCGTGTGAGGATTATCCGGCTGGACAAAATGTGTAAGTGTAATGAACAGTGTTTGAACACAGAGCTTATTATTTGCAAGCTTCGAAAAGCCTGTTGGAAAATCCTATAGGGATTTTATCGAGGGAACCAGTTTTATGCTAGCAGCCGATTAGCCTACAAGGTGGCGTCATAGTTCCTCTATTCAGACGTACTACATCCGCCATTTTGTCATGGTCACGTGACCTACCTACGTCAGTTGCGTCGATTCACTCCCATTCATAAATTCTCTTGCGGGGCATCATGGGATAGCGCAGCGTGCATGGGATGTGCACTTCAGAATCTCACCGGAAGTAGTAAGTCATCCGGGTATTTCTCGCATACTGATTTTCGAATTCTATGAATTCGAACATACTACTCGGCTCGCATACTGATTTTAGCATACTGTATAGTATGGAAGTATGCGGTTTCGGATGCAGTCTGCATGTCATGTGACTTAACGAAAGCACATCATTGGCTACACTAAGGTCTTCTCTTTCCAACAAAAAAAAAATTCACTGTTGGTCTTAAAGAAACAGTGGCAGAGAAATTAACATAAATATCATGTTGCCATATCATGACGCTTGTAATTTGCTATTCATATTATGTGCTTGAGCTCAACCACTCTCAAAGGCAGAGCTTTAATAAAACAAAATGCTACTGCCTGTTTTTTTAAAAAACGGGAGGAGCTACTCCAGCTAACTCTCTGCAACTCTCACATAGGCTGCGTCCGAAACCGCCTACTACTCAGTAGGTACTGCATTTGAATTTAAACGTACTACTCGACCGTTAGAAAAGTACGTTCTATACAGTATGAATGTAAGAAGTATGAATGGAATTCGGACGTACTACATCCACCATTTTGTCATGGTCACGTGACCTACCTGCGTCAGTTGCGTCGCTTTACTTCCATTCATGAATTCTCTTGCGGGGCATCATGGGATAGCGCAGCGTGCATGGGATGCGCACTTCAGAATCTCGCCGGAAGTAGTAAGTCATCCGGGTACTTCTCGCATACTGATTTTAGAATTCTATGAATTCGGACATACTACTCGGCTCGCATACTGATTTTAGCGTACTGTATAGTATGGAAGTATGCGGTTTCGGACGCAGCCATAGTCACCGACTGAAGCTAAGCATTCCTCATAATTGGCTTCCTCACTCTGTCTCCACTCCACCAATCAGCTGGTGTGCGGTGTGCTGTCTGGCGTAATGTGGCTGCCATCGTGTCATCCAGGTGGATGCTGCACTCTGGTGGTGAATGAGGAGATTTCCACCAATAATGTGTAAAGCACTTTGAGAGTCCAGAAAAGCGCTATATAAATGTAAGGAATTAATTACTCTATGTCACACCCTCTCTTCATATTTCAGTTGAGATCATGTCAAACATCAAAAAAAAAAATCACATATAAAGGCACTTCATGGGAACTTAAATGAAACTTAATAAAATTCTATCAAGTTATCTATTAAAAAAATTACCTTAAAGTCTCTTACTATACCCATTTGTAAAATGTGGAAAATGTCAATTTTGTTAGTGGTTTACAACATTTTACAGTAAGTTAAACAACAACTATTAACACAATCAAATGTTTTTTTTTTGTTAATTCACACGACTGAGCCACCGTGCTGCACTTAGCATCATTCTATTGACTTCAGTATTTTCAATAATTTAATTTTGATTACACATCTTTAAAAAAAAAACAACATTCTCTCTCTATCACAAGCTAGAATGCCCACCAGACATCTTACATCAGCCAGTCTCCCAGACTACATGTACCACAATGCTTTGCACCTCACATCTGATGCACCTCAATCACACTCAGCCATTGTGAAATCTTGTTATATAGTGTATTATGTACATTTCAGAGCATTCCATGTTTAGTTTTACCAGTTTATAATTTCTGGACTGTTCATTATTTTGTGTTTGTTTTGTAGGGGGAACCAACAGTTTTAACCCAAAAATGACCAGTCAGTCAGATGAAGAACAGTTGGAGTCAGAGATTCAATGATAAAGAAAGTTTACTGAAGATAGTTTGCAGTTTCATCAGCAGAAGCCAGCTTCAACCCTCACAAAGAGTTTGTAGGCCGCTCTGCTTATAATCTCAAAACAACTGCAATTATACTCCCACATAATGTCATTAACTGCATCATACATCCTGATTGGTTAAAACACAGAGACTTAGAAAATTTACATGTGTGTGCGTGCGTACAATTCTGAACGATATCTCAAAATCTCAAGCATACAAACGTCAGACAGGCTGTTTAGAGCTGACCCCAGACCTGTGAAATGGTCCACAAAGGAATAAAACACACACACTCAAAGTACAATCTGTTTCTTACCCAATGTTGAGTGTACTCTCAGCCGTCTTATCAAAACTAGTTAAAAACTGGTACAATCTACATCCAAGCAAATAGCGTACATACAAAGGAATTCATCTCAAAAGATTTAACACATACAATGGCAAATAACTCCGGAAACAGTTGTTTCCAATTTTTCAAGAGTACAGGTCCACTCAAGAGGTCTCCATGACATCTGGCCTGGCTGGGTAGATCCTGAGGAAACAAATCATTTGGCATACAGAAAAAGCAATCACACACATATTATTCCACTTTTACTCTGAAGTCGGATGACACTGAGGTCATCGTATAATCTAGCCTCTTAAACATTCAACATTATTAATAATCATAAAGAAAGGGTATGTGTTACTCCATCCTGGAGTGAACATCCATCAGAAAATCCACGCTATCAGTTTGCTGCCTGCCTTGTAAATTGCCTCTGATATAATTATTTGCTCCTGTTACACTCTACTTATTTGACCATCCAGTTTTAGAAATAAACTGCATTTGGATCTCCATTGCCACACCTTTAAATAACACTCTCCCAAAAATGCCAACTCAGGCTCATTCTGAATACATACCGCTATACATTTTTAGAAAGCGCCAAATACGTCCCAGGAGATACTCTTTTTTTTGCATTTTTTTTTTAGCGACTCCACCAGAAGGCCGATGTGTACGCTTTTTGAGATGTCAAATTTCTCTCGCGAGTGCCATTCCCGCCTGCTGTTCTCGTTGATCGACTGATCCACCCTCCTCTTTCACTAAACCCAACCAATAGTGTTTTAAAAAGCACTGATTGACCAGTGCACACCCACTTCCCTAAACCCACATGACAGTCTTAAAAAGCATTTCAGAAAAAGAAAAGCCCTCGTCTGATTTTTACCATGTTTTCATATTTTACCACATTCTCACCCTCTTATTTACTTGTTTATTTGAATTTTTGGATTTTGTTTTAGTCTTACCTGCTTTCTGGAATCGTTCTTTGCTGGAATCAAAATCCATCATCATGGTTAACTCTTCTCTGTGTCTCAAGTCCGCCGATGTACGTGGCAAGCTACTCAACAAACTGGTAACAGTGGTAAAGCCGTCCATACAGAGGTAAACGGTCAGCTGGTAACCGTGAAAAGGACCATACTGCCCCCTAGCATTTGTTTAAAAGACAAAATGCCGCAATACATAATTCACAATCTCCAAAAATATAGGGCTACTTTTTCAAAATGAGCCTATGAAATATGCAAGCACACACACGCTTTTTTCCTGGTTTAATAGGTTTTGTGACAAGAATGTTTTAATTAGGGATGTTCTATGTAGCAATATGAGTTCATAATAACACGTACTAATATAATAATATACACAAATGTTTAAGCAATGTCATTTAATACAGTTTTACAGAATTTTACATTGCAGTTATTCCCTCATGACTAATTAAATGCCATGGCCATTTGTTTACTAATTTCAGTTTTGGTAAATATCTGTCTTCCAGTTTCTCTAATATCTGGGCATCTATTATTTCTCCTTCATTTGACCTTCTCTCCTTATATTTGAACATCTAATTTTTTACACAGCTGCTTTAGAACCCTCTCCTCGAAGCTCCAGGCTATAAACATGATGAGCTGTTTTACAAGAAAGTTTATCTTGTGTGCTTCAAGGTTATGTGGCATTCAGAAATTAATTGAGAATGTATTGCAATTCCTGAGTTAGCAAACCAAACTGGAACTTTATATTAGACAATTTATAACTAGTAAAACGAGGTATAAAAATATAAAAACAATAAAATTAATATTTTAATGTATTGTTATTTGATTGTTACAAT
The DNA here is from genome assembly GCA_903798195.1 of Danio kyathit. Classification (NCBI taxonomy): domain Eukaryota; kingdom Metazoa; phylum Chordata; class Actinopteri; order Cypriniformes; family Danionidae; genus Danio; species Danio kyathit. Next base: position 16,934,345 of record LR812538.1, read on the forward strand.
ACTTCTAATGTTAATCACTTTAACTGATAAGTTGCATCTCTGTCATTTCAAGGGTTTTCCCACCTGCCCACCTCTCTTTCACCTATATCTTGCTATCTGAATTTAAAAATATATTAAAGTGCTATTTTACCCCTTTTACAAGATGTAAGATAAGCCTTTGGTGTCTCCAGAATGTGTCTGTAAAGTTTCAGTTCAAAATACACATGAGATAATTTTTTATAGCCTCCAGAATATGCCCATTTTGGTGTCTAGATAGTGTCGGCTTCTCATCATGCATTACGTCAGATAAACAACAGTCAGAGATAGAGACAGACACAGATGAAGCTGAAATACATCTCATTAGTCAAAAATACCAAGTAAGTTTATTTCATATATTTATGGTGGAGTTTATTCAAGCCTTTCTGACATGATGATTCTCACACATATGCTGTTTGCAGTACACACACATAATGTAGGGGAGCGCAGGGCACAAAGTAACGCAGGGTAAAATGTAACATGAAGTTTTAAGGTATTTGCTCAGGGTTAACCATGGCATGCTTCCCAGGTTTTCACCACAGTGTCGGCAGACGTTTTCCTGCCAATTATTGGAAAAGTTCGCCGAAATTTGGATGAGAAACACAAGAGAAACCATTTTTGCAGCATAAAAGTATTTTTATTATAGTCAATATTTTTTTTCTTTTTAAAAAATCTGTGAAAGTATGTATGTAAAATAAAAGTAAAATGTTGTGATTACCATTTTCTAGGCTAAAAGATGGAACCATTTTGAAAGATGTAAAAAACACTTAGTGATTGCTAGCCAGTTTTGAGGAAAACACGACACAGCAGGGTTAGTTGTAACAGGGTGTTACAATTAAGCCACACACTGTTGAACACCAACTATATGACCAAAATTATTTTTGAATTTTGAGTGTAATGTTGTGAACATTTTATATAAAATGTTTTTTATTCATTCATTCATTAATTCATTCATTTTCTTTTCGGCTTAGTCCCTTTATTAATCTGGGGTCGCCACAGTTGAATAAACCGCCAACTTATCCAGCACAAGCGGATGCCCTTTCATCTGCAACCCATTACTGGGAAACACCCATACACTCTCATTCACACACATACACTACAGACAATTTTAGCTTACCCAATTCACCTGTACCGCATGTCTTTGGACTTGTGGGGGAAACCGGAACACCTGGAGGAAACCCACGCAAACGTGGGGAGAACAGGCAAACTCCACACAGAAACACAAACTGATCCAGCCAAGGCTCGAACCAGCGACTTTCTTGCTGTGAGGCGACAGCACTACCTACTGCGCCACCACGTCGCCTAAAATGTTTTTTAATAGAAAATAATATTTTAATAGAAAAAAAAAATATTTTATTGCTAATACTACAAATAAATGCATTGTATAATAATCCAAATAAATCCAAATGTGTTTCTCCAATAAATAAATAAATAATCATACTGTGCTATGTAGATTAAAAAATAAATTGAGCTAAGTACTGAGAAAATATAGATACTATTTAAAGTAAACTGGATTTAAATTAATTGTTTAAAATCTGCCTTTTTAACTATGTGTTACAACTAACCCTCTGTCTGTTACAACTTGCCCCGCAGGTGAGGTAAATACTAACATTTATACTCCTGGCACTTTTGGCAATACTGCACAGAAACCATAAGTCCGGCGATTATACAACATTGCTCATTTGTAGGAGAGGCTTGAGTGTTGTTGGTAAAAAAAAATGGTTTGTCTAACCCCATTACTTTATTCATTATTTGGCCAAAACAAAAAAAGTGTTACTTTGTGCCCCGCTCTCCCCTACACACACACATTAGCGTTTACTGACACCATGCGGCCATGGTGATTATAGCGGTTAAAATTACTAGTTATTCACTAATTATTAGTGATTTTACTGTCTTTATTACAAACATGCACTGTTTTAAACACATTTTAAACGTAAAAACTTATAAATATCTCAGAGAGTTGGAACAGACATGTGTATACATGTTATTATAGAAACATGGCACCTTTCAATCAATTAGGGGGCCCGGGAAAACCACAATCCTACATCACGTTGTGGTGGGCCTCAAAATCCCAGGGATTTGGGTCCTGTTTTAATGCCAAGCAATTATAAAAAAGACTCTTGTTGGGTTCATATCACTCCAATATGACAGTGGGCACACTATGACAGTTCTGTCCAAACAGCTTACAAAAGTTGATTTTCATCAAAGGTTCACTTTAAATCACATGAAGTGAACCAGACTGCACATCCACCCACTTTTGAAAGACAGTCTGCCTGTAAAGTATAACCCACTTGATTAATCACACTTATGGTGTTACATATATCTTTCCCAGATAGCATACAAATGTGGGCCACTTTAGGCAGTTATGCGGCACTGGTGGTCTTCCTTCGGCCCAGACATAATGAATGTGAGCCTGAAGTGGCCCACCTGTACAATGGCAAAGCGGGGCCAAAGATTCAAATTCAAATATGGGCCATTTAAGGCAAAGATTTGGCACTTATGGCAAAATGTAATCAGAATGTGAGCCTAATGTGGCCCATGTGGAAAAGAATTAATTTGGCCCAAATGATGGAGTACAAATGTGGGCCGCAGTTGGCAAAAATGTGCCATAGTCATTTAAGGGTAATCTGGGTCTAAACCTAAAGTGGCTCATATGTGTAAGTGCAAATGTGGCCCAGCTATCTTAAGACATACTATGTGGGCCACTTTTGGCAAATATTTGGCACAGTAAGCTCTGGCTAATGCAGCTGTGAGCCTATAGTGTTCAAGAGAAGACATAAAAAATGTGGCCCAGTTATCTGAAAACATGTGGGCCACTTTTGGCGAATATTCGACACAGTAAGCTATGGCTAATGTGGATTTGAGCCTATGGTGGCCCAGAGAAGATAGGGAAAATGTGGCCCAGTTATCCTAAAACAACTGTTTGCCACTTCTGGCAAATATTTGGCACAGTTAGCTCTGGCTAATGTGGCTGTGAGCCTAAAGCGGCCCGAGAAGATATGGCAAAAGTGGCCCAGTTATCTTAAAACATATGTGGACCACATAGACTAAAGTCACCATCATGGAGAAAAGTGTTTGCTTTGGTTGGGCTCATAGCCCTGAACCTCTTAATATAAATTTTCTTTTGGGCTGCTGTAACTTTAAAGAACTTTGCTTGAAAAGTGTATTCATTACAGCAAACAAGCCAGTAAAAAAATAAAAATAATAAAATTAAGTGAGGCACAACCTGTAATAAAAAAATTATATAATTCACTGATGTTAACCAATGTTTAATCCATTATTAGAATTATTGCATATGTCACAGAATTATGAAGGTTTATAAGCTGAAAAAATCTATGGTTCAATTTCTGCTTATAGAGACATCAATGATCAGCGTATGAACCTCAACAACGGTTACAATTAACAAAATGAACAAAACTCACAAACATCACAAAAAGGATATTAAAAGTGACAAAATCAACAACGTCAACATAAACAGCAGAATCAAAAGCAAATAATAAAAACTGTAGCATCAGTAAGCTATAGAATGTATTCATACTGCAATGCATGCTGGGATTTTTGTACTTTGCCACACCCAGCAAGTGTAAGGTGTAGGCCAGATCTGGGCCAGAATGAAAGCAATTTGTGGCCCAGAATAAGGCCAGTTCTGGTTCAGTTGGTTGAATTCTGGCTGATATATGATATTGCTATGGCTTAATTGTGGCCCAGATCTGGCAAACAAGTGCCATCATTCCATGCGGTATGTGGGCCAGATGTAAGTGTCTGGTGTGGGCCGGATTTGAGACACATGAATTTTGCTAGCTGGGTTGCTTCCAGCAGTTTTCTCACAGAACGTTTGGACTATCACATAAAAAAAAGATCTGTGAACAAACAAAATTATAAGATTCTTTCATGTTTTGTTCATTATTTTATCTTCATAAATTAACTTTAATCAATTTGGAAAATAAAACATACATACAATAAAACATACTTAATTCTTTAGAAGCAGCTCATATATTACATTGTAAATAACCAACACTATCTCATGGCAATTCGTAACTTTTTGATTCAGTGGCTAGTTAGTATGAATTTGTACAATCTCATTAGTACAATTTGCTTATTTTGCGTATACTCCAATGACGGTTAGGTTTAGGTGTGGGGTGTGGTGCCACTCCTCCTTTTAAAAATCGTACATTTTGGTACTACTGAACTCTTACAAATTAGTATGAATTAGCCACTAAACTGGCAAAACGTAAAATAGTTACGTTTCATTCATTCATTTTCCTTTGGCTTAGTCTTTATTTCAGATGTCTCCACAACGGAATGAACAGCCAACTATTCCAGTATTTGTTTTACGCAGCAGATGCCCATCTAGCTGCAACCCAGTATTGGGAAACACCCATACACACTGATTCTCACACACACACTCATACACTACGGACAATTTAGCTTACCCAATTCACTTATAGTGCATGTCTTTGGACTGTGGGGGAAACCGGAGCACCCGGAGGAAACCCACGCAGACATGGGGAGAACATGCAAAATCCACACAGAAATGCAAACTGGCCCAACCGGGACTCAAACCAGCGGCCTTCTTGCTGTAAGGCGACAGTGCTAACCATTGAGCCACTGTGCCGCCCTATAGTTATGTTTCAAATAACCCAAATTTAAAACAAATTCTTATGAAAAATAAGCAAAAAAAAAAACTGAACATACATGTAAACAAACATGTAACATGTAAATAAAAGTGAAAAATGGGGGAAAACCATATTTTATAGCCCACAAACACTATTTACCCTCCAACTACAAAACAAGGGAGTAACAAGCACATATACCGATGGTAAAAAAAAAGAGTAATACTTTCATGTATTACACATCAATTTACAGCAAACTCAAAATACAAAAACTAACAAGTAATAAACAAAAAACAAAGCCCACAGCATTGTTTACAGTCCACAAACATTATATTTACCATATAACTTCAAGAAACGAGAGAGTAACAAGCACTACATAAAGCCTAGTCTGAGTCTCCATTTAGGATTTAGTAGACTATCATGTATGCCACTCACTATCAAATTTCAGTGCAGCTGAAAACAAACTTGTAAAAAGAATTAACTACTTTACATAAAAAGTTAGTAATCCTATTGCCTTAAGAGCATTAAGTTGACTTTACTTTAAAAAGTGAATAAACCTTTTTTAACTAGGAACTATTAAGTTGACTTAACTTAATTTTTACAATTATGCACATTAATTCAAGACAGGGTTACTCACTTTAGTTATTTGATGACTTTTTAGAATGTTATGAGCACTCATAAAATAAAATACAATGATAGAGCAACCCAGACTCCTTATTGATATGTACCCCTGTATACATTTCTGGACAGCATGAAATATGTCCCAGGAGGTACTTTTTTTGTAGGTTCGTGTTCACAAATCCACTAGAGGCCCCTGTGTATGCTTTTTTGCAGATCTCACATTTCTCTCGCGATTTTTTGGCTACTTTCTGGAACCGTTCTTTGTCGGACTCAAACCTCATCATCACAGTCAACTCCTCTTTGCGTCTCAAGTCTGCTGACATAAACTCAAAAAAATATATTCTTTTACTTGTTCAAACTACTTATTTAAAATGAGCTGAAACAAAACAATTCTTGAGATTTCATTGGGACAACTTAATGTTCAATCCACATAAATTTGTTAAAAGTGTTAAGTTCATTCATTCATTCATTCATTTTCTTGTCGGCTTTGTCCCTTGCGGGGTCGCCACAGTGGAATGAACCACCAACTTATCCAGCACGATTTTACGCAGCGGATGCCCTTCCAGCCGCAAACCCATCTCTGGGAATTTCCACACACACACACATTCACACTTCATACACTACGGACAATTTAGCTTACCCAATTCACCTGTACTGCATGTCTTTGGACTGTGGGGGAAACCGGAGCACCCGGAGGAAACCCACGCGAACGCAGGGAGAACATGCAAACTCCACACAGAAACACCAACTGACCCAGCCCAGCCGAGGTTCGAACCTGCGACCCAGCGACGTTCTTGCTGTGAGGCAACAGCACTACCTACTGCGCCACTGCGTTGCCAAGTGTTAAGTTAACTTAATCAATTTGTGTTGTGACAACATGAATGAATTGTGTGGAACCCAGCATTTTTTACAGTGTAGGTGGCAAGCCACTGGGCAAAGTGGTAACAGCAGAAAAGCCGTCTGCACGGAGTTAAGCGGTCAACTGGTAGCGTGAAAATGAACAGAAGCCGCCTGCGGCATCATACCGCTTTGTATCGTTCATTTTAAAAACAAAATGCAGCCATACGTAGCTCTGGGTACATGATTCATGCTCTCCAGAAATATATACAGTTGAAGTCAGAATTATTAGCCCCCCTGAATTATTAGCCCCCTGTTTATTTTTTCCCCAATTTCTGTTTAATGGAGAGAAGATTTTTTCAACACATTTCTAAACATATAGTTTTAATAACTGATTTCTAATAACTGATTTATTTTATCTTTGCCATGATGACAGTAAATAATATTTGACTAGATATTTTTCAAGACACTTCTATACAGCTTAAAGTGACATTTAAAGGCTTCACTAGGTTAATTAGGTTAACTAGGCAGGTTAGGGTTATTAGGCAAGTTATTGTATATCGATGGTTTGTTCTGTAGACTATTGGAAAAAAATATAGCTTAAAGGGGCTAATACAGCAATTTTGACCCTAAAATGGTGTTTAAAAAATAAAAACTGCTTTTATTCTAGCCGAAATAAAACAAATGATACTTTTTCCAGAAGAAAAAAACATTATTAGACATACTGTGAAAATTTCCTTGCTCTGTAAAACATCATTTAGGAAATATTTATAAAAGAAAAAAAATCAAAGGGTGGCTAATAATTCTGACTTCAACTGTTTGGGAGTATGTATTCACAATAAGCTGTGTTGGATAGAACACAACACTTGTACACCAGTTGTCACGATCACCAGTTTTGTTGGTTTATACCATGTAACATTACGAAGCGTTTTCCTGGTTTAGTCTCTCTATTTTTGACCCTTACCTTGTTCTCTTGTTTACGTTCTCTGCCTCCTGTATCGACCATTTGTCTGTGACCTGACTACGCTTCCGGATTTCCTTGTATGTACCTCTTTGCTCCTGTGTTTGACCATTGCCTGTCTTACAACTCTGAATACAACTGCATGTGGATCCTCTCTCTGTTGTCTCCCTTTTGGTTACACTAGTACTACATACTGCTACACATACTGGTTTTATAACAAAAAGTAAAGGATATAAGCAAAACAAAAAAAATAAACAAGGCAACTAGAAAAACAAAAAATTCAAAAGTAGGCATAAAGTACTTTTATTATAAGCCTGCACCATGCAGTTCATGGCTATGGCCTTGTTCCGAATAGCACACTTTACATGCACGTGCTAGTAAATATTTCATGTTGAGTTATGAAAGTACATTTTAAAATGAGATGTTTAAGATATTCACTACTATACTAATGAGAACATTTCAAAACCCCATCTCCTTCCAAGGTAAAGATCTGTGAACATCCATTTCAGTGATGGATTTCAGCACGTTTTCATTCACCATTCCATTCATCATGGCTGAACACCCCAGGCACAGATACACCATGACGAATGATGCAATACGTGAACAACAAAAGCAAAACTGGTCTGCCAAATGATCTTGTTAATATCAGTCAATTTGAATTCGCATCTTTGTCAATGCACGGATTAATGGTTCCATCTTCCCTTTCTCACTGTTTTACAAGCTAATCCAAGAGAACAGGCTCTGATTTACAGCTGAGATTAAAAGAAAATAAGCTACAATAACTGTGTTGTGACAAATTGTATATATATGGGTGATTCTAGAATTGTGGTTACATTTTGTGTCTCAAAGATGTTCAGTTATTTTTCAAAAACAAAAACTTTATTGTAATAATTTTGATTATTAACACAAATTACATCTCACTTTCTCTCTCAAATTCAAAAGAGATTTATTGGCATGACTTGGCATTGCAGATTACATAAACAATGAATGATATCAAAGTGATTATATAATACATATAAACATTCAGAAAAGAAAAAAAATCAAAGCACACAACGAGAATTCTGATAACTACATATGCAAATAAGATAGAAAAAAAGAGCAATATGAGGATTAAAAAGATAATGAAAGAGAAAAAAATATTGTTAAAATAGTCATAAATTTTCCTTTGGCTTAGTTCCCTTATTCATCAGTGGTCACCACAGTGGAATGAATCGCCAACTTATCCAGCATATCAATATTTTTTTCCACGTCTTTCGAGTACCTTGGACTGATTTTTGCAGTTTATCTAGCATATGTTTTACACAGCGGATGCCCTTTCAGCTGCAACCCAGTACTGGGAAACACCCTCTCACATGCACACACACATCCTACGGTCAATTTAGTTAATTAAATTCACCTATAACACATGTCTTTGGACTGTGGGGGATACCAGAGCATGCAAAGGAAACCCACGCAAATACGGGGAGAACATGCAAACTCCACACAGAAATGCCAACTGACCCAACTGGGACTCAAACTAGCGACCTTCTAGCTGTGAGGCGACAGTGGTAACCACTGAGCCACCCTGTCGCCATTGCTAAAATATAAGGAAATAAAACACATTCTACTTACTGGTAGTAACAGTAGTAATATCTGATTGGTTTTGTCCACTGGCTGACACACACGTGGAACACAACCATTTAATTGGTGTCAGAAAAAGAAAATAAAGCTGCCAAAATGACCCAGCCAATCAATTGATGAGAATCCAATAGAAAATAAGTACAGAATATCCGGCCTGATCTCACGAGGAAACGTAAGTATTTTACGTTTTGTCAGTTTAGTGGCTAATTCGTACAAATTTGTACAAGTTCAGTCGTACAAAAATGTACAATTTTAAAAAGGAGGCGTGGCACCTAACCCCAACCGTCATTGGGTGATGAGCAAATCGTTCTAATTTGTATGAATTAGATTGTACGAATTCATACGAATTAGCCACTAAATCAAAAGTTACGAATTGCCGTGAAATTGCGTTGGAATATCACAGTTTAAAGAAGAGACTCATAGACCCGTAAAGATTTTTACATTCTGTTAAATTCTTGGGGGGTGACACTGTCATGATTGCCATCGATCTATGTTGGGAAAGATTGCTGGTGAACTACAGACCTGAGCCGAACTACAATTCCCTACATCCCGCTTTGCACACACCAGACTCCATTTCCATTAATCACACACACACACACACACCACACACACACACACACACACACACACACACACACACACACACACACACACACACACACACACACACACACACACACACACACACACACGCACACACAGCTGAAACCCGTTATCATGGATTGTTTGGACTATAAATACATCTTGCTTATCTGAGTTTGTCTTGGAGTCTTTGTATGTCATGTGGATGTTTTGTTATGTTGATATTCCAGAGCATGAGTCTTGTTTGAGTTTCCCAGCTGGGTCAGCTAGCATGTTTGTGTGGAGCTTGCATGTTCTCCCCGTGTTCGTGTGGGTTTCCTCTCAGTGCTCCGGTTTCCCCCACAGTCCAAAGACATGAAGTGTATGTGAATTGAATAAGCTAAATTGGCTTTAGTGTGAATGTGAGAGTGTATGGATGTTTCCCAGTACTGGGTTGCAGCTGGAAGGGCATCCGCTGTGTAAAACATATGCTGGATAAGTTGGCGGTTCATTACGCTGTGGCGACCCCTGATGAATAAAGGGACTAAAGCCGCCTTTCCACTGCACACAACATTTGGACATGACTGTTGGAATACACCCCCTTGTGGCAGTCACACAGAATTTTCAGTGTTGTCGTGCACCATGGGAGAGAAGCTGATTCTCACGGTGTCCAAAATAAAGTACAAAAAAAGCCTTTATTCTTAGTGTGTTTACCATAGTTGAAAGAAATAATGAATAAATGATTACTAGTAACTCATAGAGACAACATAAAAAAAAAATAATATGTTTTATTACTCATTTATGAATAGAAATGTTTTTTAATATAGACTTTTTTCTGATTAAAAAAAAAAAAAACTCCTATTTCTTATCTTGCATGCATTTATACAAGTATTTATACATTTCTACAAAGCATTAAAGACATTGCTGTAGTTTAGTTCCTTGTGCTTGTGTAATTCCAAGGTTTTGATTTGTTTGTAAGTTTGGATTGTTACCAAAATCTCAACACATGCTCATTCTGAAAATGTCCCCGGTAACACTTTATTTTGATGGTCCATTTGAGTATTAGTAGACTGTCTACTTAATATCTGTTGACACTGACATTTAACAGTCCTTCAACAGACATTTAACTGACTATAAGAAACTTTGCAATTACATGTCAACTTACACTAACCCTAACCCCAACCAAAACCCTAACCCCAACCTAACAGTCTACTTATAATCTAATGATAATTAGTTGCAGTGTAACTTAAATTCAACAAACGGACCGTCAAAATAAAGTGTGACCATGTCCCCTATATACATTTCTGGAGATCGCAAATTATGTAGCCAGAGAAACGTAGGTTGCATTTTATTTTTAAAATGAACGCTACGAGGCAGTATGACGCCATTCCTTTTCACTCTTACCAGCTGACAGCTTACCTCCGTGTGGACCGCTTTACCCCTGTTACCAGTTTGTCCAGTGGCTTTTACAGAGGATTTGAGACGCAGAACGAAGTTGACCGTGATGACAGGGTTCGACTCGAGCAAAGAACGGTTCCAGAAAGCGGGTAAGACAAAAATAAAAGCCAAAAAATAAAATAAATGAAGTTTCACAAATTAATTTTGAGAGGAGCACGTGATATGATCAACTACAGCTGATCCTCATCGCTAATCATTAGCTAGCCTATCAGATCATTCTAAAACTACTATAAATACCCTTCCTAAATTCCATTCATTATCTTCGTTTTTGGAAAACCCTCCCCCCCTCCCACTATCCTTCCCTCCTCCTCTTTTATGATCGGGCAACACGGTGGCTCAGTGGATAGCACTGACGCCTCGCAGCAAGAAGGCCACAGGTTCAAACCATAATCGAGCCAGTCGGCACTCCCTGCGCGGAGTTTGCATGTTCTCCCCGTGTCCGCGTGGGTTTTCTCCGGGTCCTCCGGTTTCCTCCCACAGTCTAAAAAACATGCATTGTAATACAGTCATAAGCACTTAACGCATACATACATTTCATACCAGAAATTTACCCGTGTTAAAGGGGGCACTCGAGAAACACCTGATCTCGTATCCCTCCTAACGCTCATTGACCAGGCGGGAATCTTGGGCTCATCTATCTCCGAGCTCAGGGTTCTCTCCTGGGACAGCACGCCAAACCTGCTATTTCAGTTGAGCATTATCTAAGTGTGAACTCTTGAAACAAGTAAATAACAGGGTGAGAATGTGGTAAAATCTGAAAATATGGTAAAAATCAGGCTACCGTGAGGGCTTTTCTTTTTCTGGATTGTTTTTGAAAACACTGTCGATTGGGTTTAGGGAAGTAGGTGAGCGCTGGTCAAGTGGTGCTTTTTAAAACACTATTGGTTGGGTTTAGGGAAGGGGGTGGGTTGGGCTATTGGTCGGTTGGTCAATCAGTCAGTAAGTCATTCAACAGCGGCCTCTGGTGGATATACGTGAGAACAGCAGGTGCGAATGGCACTAGCAAGAGAAATTTGAGATCTCAAAAAGCGTACACAGTGGCCTCTGTGAAAACAAAAACCACAAAAAAACATACCTCCTGGGACATATTTGGCACTCTCCAGAAATGTATATAGGGGTACGTAATCAGAATGAGCCTGGGTTGCAAAATCTGGTACAAATACAAGTCAATAGCTCCTTTATATTTACCAATAAAAATCATGATGTGATCAAACCTTATTTTACCTGCTGCACACATACTGATGTGTGTGTGTGTGCAGCTCTTTAAACAATACAATGACTTAAAACACAATGAGCAATTTCCTCAAAAATGAATAATTTGTCTCAATAGGTTGCAGTTTGTTTATAGGAAAATTGTGCCTTTATTTAAGTGATGAAAATTTTATTTGTATCTGTATAGCTAGCCTTGGATAATGTTTTTTGTATAGGTGCATTTTAAAATCATTTACAAAAACCAACTCTAAAGTGCTTCTGAACTCCCCAATAAACAGCCTACTCAATAAACATATAAACACCTGTTTACTGGTTCATTTTGAAGAGGGATGTGTTTGACTGACACAACCATTACTTTCTTTTCTAAAGCACTCTGGAGCTTGAGACATGCAGCTGAATGCTATTTGAATGCTGTTTTTGGACTGCTCTAAAAGAACTAAAAGCTTTTTGCTCAATGGACTGAAACAAGCAGCCCGGAATATTTGCTGGTTGTTCCTCCGTGGACAGCAGATAAGAACCTATCAATCTTAGCTTTTGTCTGCTTGCCAAAGTTTCCATTATGATGCAAAACAATGTGCTGGTTGTTTGTTCTTCAAACCGTACAAAAGCTTGCAAAAGAACCAATTTCCTTATGGGCTATCATCAATGAGAAACTCATTTTTCTTTCTCAGCGCATTTAGAAATACAAACAAGAGAAGAGTGAGGACTCATTATCTGCCTGTCCCGGAGAATTAAATACACCTGAAAACCTGGACGATGCTGGAATCTAAATAAGAGAAGAAGAAAGAGGGGAGACAAAGTATATTTTGATGATGAGTGTGGTGGAAGTTAAAAGCCAGAGATTCTGCATTAACGCATTAGGTATGTATCTTCACGAGCTTCATCAAGAGAATAGTGGCTGATATAAATTTTCTGTGATTCCAAATCATGTTTTAGTCCCATAATGAAAACATAAATACTAAAACACATCCCTGTTTCTTTTTAGGACACTACACTCAATTTGAATCTGCGCTCAATTATTTTTGCTGGTTGTTCAAACTACTTATTTAAAATTAGATGAATCAACACAGTTCTTTTAAGTTTTAAGTTAGTATATTTAAGTGTAAATATAAACCATAAAAATGATATATAAACCTAAAGGGGATTGAAAATTCTAGTTTTTGGAGAATAAGCATTGTTTGCAGCCATATCATTAGCCCCGTTAGAAATGTGATAAACACTTTACTAATAACAAGGTGAAGTAAATTTATTTAAAATGACATGATTCAGATTTAATCACAGGATAACAATAAGCAGTTACCTACAGCTTGGGATAAAAGTAAGCAGTAGCTATGTTTCCATCTAAAAATGCTATTTAACTTTATGCACAAAACTGTAATATCACATAAAAGACATGCGAAAAAAGCAGTGTTTCCATCCAACGAGTGAAAGAAAACAAAACCGTCACTACCTGATTAACTGGCAACAAATATCAACAGTACAAACGGAATTTGCTGCGGTAGGAGAAGCTGCGTGAATCTTTTCCTTATTTAATAAATTACTTGCACCTCAGAAGACAATGCTGACACGCAATGAATGAGTGAGACACGGAGCACAGACGCTCTTGATAGTTCTGAAAGTAATTAATAATATAATAACACCAATAATAGGACAGTTAAGGCATTTTAGTTTTAAAGTGTGCTCAGCCTGCTGGTTTATCAATTCACACACATTTTTATCATCACGACAAAATCACTTTTTGGTGTCTTTTGGTCACTTTTTTTAGTGAGCATACTGGAATTTGTTTGGTAAAAGTGTTTCCATCGAAGTTTATGCACATCTTTTCTTACTGAATAAAAAGATTATCCTACTCAGTTAACATTTTTATTCACATTTTAAAAATTTATATGCATCTTTGTCTTTTCCATCAGCCGATTTTTTATCCGCATATCCAAAATGCGCATCAAAAATAAGTGGATGGAAACGTAGCTACTAGCTGTTTCCATCCACCTGTTTTTATGCGCATTTTGGTTATGCACATAAAAAACGGTTGATGGAAACCCCAAGATGTGCACACATTTAAAAAATGCATATAAAAACATATTCGCATAACTGTAAAACGCCTTAAACGTTTCAGCATTAGTGTTGTTATACTATTAATGACCTCCAGAATTGTCAAGAGTGTCTGTGCTCCATGTCTCACACCTTCAAACACCACAACGCGTTCATTGCGTGTCAGGATTGTCTTCTGAGGCGCAAGTAATTTATTAAATAAGGAAAAGATTCATGCAGCTTCTCCTACCACAGCAAATTCCATTTTTACTTTTGATATTTGGCGTCAGTTAGTCAGGAAGTAACAATTTTGTTCTCTTTGATTACTTCGATGGAAACGCTGCTTTATTTGCACCTTTATGTAATATTTTTGTTTGCGCATAAATTTAATTTGCATCTTTGGATGGAAACATAGCTGATGTTCATATGCTTTAAAAATGGCAATGATATGGTAGCCACTGTTTTAAAAAATATCAAGCCCAAGCTTACCCCAGACACATGTAACTTTGCCTTAAAATCAGGAGGAATATTATAATATATATTAAACACATTAAGAAACAATTTCTAATAAAGTTTTAAAACTGTATCCATTTATTAATAGAGGTCCAACTTACTGACTCATTACTGCATAGAATACAAAACGAAACACTAATCTTTCCCCCTTTAAAACAAATTCAAAGAAAGCACACGCTTGCTGAAAGGCTTAATTTGCAGTAGGGTATAAATAGCAGACTCAGCGAATGAAACTGCTGTTGACCGGATTTATAAGACTAATGGAGAGAGGCATTCAAAATTCATTTCACCTTGCACCAAAGCAGACGGAGCACTCTTATGATTCAACTAATTTCACACCCGCCATAAACAATCATTCACATTCAATGTAATCCTCCATAAGGAATTTATTAGGATGGCTTTTACAATGCAACAGTAACTTGCAGAAAACATGGACTGAAAAAAAACAAACATTTAATGACAGACACTGGCTAAAAACAATCTGCATGATACACCATATTGCTAGTATTTTACCATTTGCTATTCAGTTACAAAAAAAAAAAATAATAATAATATGGGGAGAAGGATTTGAGCCTGCAGTTTGACAGAAAGTGTCTCACTCCTTCCTGCGTTTCTTCTCATGGTCATAGTCCTTGGAGCGCCCACTAGTGGATGCTCTTTTGGAGCCTCCGTGCTGCTTGGCTTCCTCCAAGAACTTGTCCAGACCGAAAGGATCTTCCTCAAACTGCACGGGACCGTCTCGGCGGGGGCCATGATCAGCACCTGAAAAGTCCCTGTCAGGAACAAACCTGGATAGAGAACAGAAATGGATAAATTAACCAAACACCAATGTACCAATTTGTTCTAATAAGACCATATACAAAAAATACAAAATCAAAAGAGCATAAACATGTTAAAGGGAACCTATTATGCCCCTTTTCACATGATACAAAATAGGTCTCTGATGTCCCTAGAGTGTGTATGTGAAGTTTCAGCACAAACTTTCCCACAAATTATTTTTTATACATCTTTGAAACTGCCAAGTTTAGGCTTTGTGCCGTTTTTGTCACTTTAAATTCAAATAAGATCGTGCTCCTAGTATTCTTTTCAAAAGAGGGCGGAGCTACAAATGCCTGTGTCAGCATTGTAGCAGATTCAAAAACAAGGCCAATGTGCTATGCTAATGAAGAAGAGATCGTCACTAATGGGTGGGGGGGCTTTCCAGCTCTGATGACATGTACAAAGGGAGAATGTCATTTAAAGTGCTTCTGCAGACTAGTTTTTATCAAGTGTGATTATAAAAAAAATAGAATGAATACATTTTTACCATTAGAACAGGGTTTCTGCAGGTTTCATCAAGTCAAATTTAAGACTTTTTAAGACCCATTTAAGACCATTATGAATGAGATTTTAGACTTATACTGGGCTAAACACTAAGGATTTTTTTGTAATGGCCCATTTGAACCAATGAAATTGGAATTAAATTTTTTTTTTATTTATTTCTTAACCTCATATTTTAATGTGTCAAAACAAGACAACTCTGGTTGTATAGACTTTTTTTCAACATGATGTTTCTTTTTTTAGTGACATGTTTAACATTGTTAAAAGTATATTTATTATGGAGAAACCTACACGAATAATCAAAAATATATATTTGTTTTGTGAATTTAAGACTTAAAGGGCCACAACCCCCCCTCTAGTTTGGAAAAAGTCAGGAAAGTGGGTGTGTCCAACTCTGTTTAGATGGGAGTGTCGGGGGAGGGAAAGTGGGAAGGTTTTGCATAGACAGTGACCGTGTTTACATGGACATCAGTAATCAAATTACTTGCCAAATTATTATTTTGTCGACTTTAACTGCAGCTTGGCACTTTCACTTTCATTCAGGAACATTTCATGCATGCCCCCCGTGACAAACGATATATTGGATGCAAGGAACTGCTGGAAGAGTGTAGTTTTAATGGAATGTTTGATACCGCACAGCGAATGGAAGAAAAAAAAAAACCTCTGCATTTTTCGGTAACTTAAATACACTCGGTAGGTAACGTAGCATCAGAAAGCCGTGTGTGTATAGACTATGCTGTCACAAAATGCGGCGAAAATCCTACACAACGGTAATAGTTTGATTAAGGTGTTTACATGTTTACACTCAGAGAGCAGCATTTACAGCTGATCTTTCAGTCTATAATACTGTAGTGCTATTAACATACTGTAAACTTAGTAACTTAATCATTTTGACTAGGGTATGACTTAAAAAAACTGAAAGAGTACTGCTGACTATACAAACTAACTTTGCCATCTGAATGAACAAACAAAGCCCACTGATCAAATCACATACCAAATCTGTAGAGACAGGACAATCAACACAAACTGGAAACGCGTCTTTTTTAAAAGGAGACGAACAGCAAATCCAGATTTCACCATTTCCAGATGTAAAAAGCTCTCGGGTAAAAAATGTTGCTTACAAACGCATTTCTGTCATGTGCACTCTAGTCCACATGTGAATCCAGCTGCGCTCTCATAGCGGGAAATTAAAACAAAACCCTCGTTGCAGCACATTTATAAACACAACACTGACGACCCATGTCTCCAAACAATTCTTGTTCTTCCACTTGTTTTGGCAACACAACGTGGAGTCTCTCTGCCGTCTGAACACAGTAACAAGTAAAAACAGCCTTCGAAACTATCATGCATATTAATGAAGTTGCACCTCATTCACAATAGAGCACGCTAATTGGTTTGAACCAAGTCTTTCTCATGAATTAATGCTGCACACTCAGAGACGTCACGATGTACTCGCCGGTACAGACATCCACTCTCCACGCTGGAATACACACAAGGATCTAATTGACATGACGCAGCTTCCAAAATTCATTTCAAACCGGAAGGAATTTGCTCAAAATAGTGCAAAAAAAAATAAAAAATTATTCCCTTTTTTGTGAAATACGTGTCCTAATAGTGTTTTTAGCAGCGTGGGACACATATATGACTGTCAACATCTCAAAAATGTGTTTTGGTGTTTCGTGACCCTTTATGACTCCGTGGACACTCTGTTTGAAGCTGGTTATAAACAAAGACTTTTACCACACAGCGGTGTTCAAACCCCTTAAAAATGTGATTTTTGCATAATAGGGCATATGCACAGCTAGTGTTTCTTCCCATACCGATAAACTTCCGGTGAACAGTCAAAGCGACTCTTTTAAATGTTATACAGGGTCCTTTTACAGCATCGATGTTGTAATATAATTAAAATATAATGAGTTAAATAGACTTCAGCATTCATTTAGTTGTTCAAGCGTAAAATTAGATAAAAAGCCTTTTACACACATGCGGCGTCAGGATCAGCAGGTTAGCGCAGTAACTTCATTGACAATACTGGGGTAAAATAAATGTTCATATTTTAAAGAGATGGTGCAGAAAAATGTCACTTAATGCAGTGCTTATTGTGCAATCTGAGACCCAATTTATATTGTATATCAATCAGGCAGTGAAGATCGTTGGTTTTTAAAGAAAACAGACCTTAAGACGCCGATTTTGTAACTGCATACACAGTTCACCTGAAGTGTTTAACCTAGGTTACAGAAAAATGAAAAGTCCTTCTGCATTTACCCTTTAGGCCCCCTTTAATGAGATCATAATGATTGTGCCTTTGAAATTGTTAGAATTTAACAGTCTCTTTAAAATTATTTTTATCTTTTCTCTTTTGTTTTGATCTAGTCTGTAGTTAAAATGAACGCAAATGTTCAGTCAAAGTGTCACTGTACCTGTTGTTCTGCATGAGTGTGTCCAAGTCATCTCCATACATGTCTTTGTCCACATTCTTACTGGGCCTGTAAATATTCTGTGCCATATCTCTGCCACCTCTGAAGGGCTGATCGTACACATTATACATCTCATCCTCTCCACCAGCAAAACCGCTGTCCATTCCCTGAAAAACACAAACAATGATTTCCAAATTTAAAGGAATCAAAAACTCATCATATCTGTGAAACATACATCTTGCACTTTGCGTTTGCTAGAAATAGTTTTTTTTACGTCTAAATTTGCTGAGGATATGGCGGAACTAATTTACCACAATTTTTAAACTTTAACCATTACGAAGTTAGAAGACATCAAAATATTTCAGTAAAATCAAAATATAATATTTTATTACATATAAGATTTAAGATTGTGTGGAATGAAAAAAAAAAAAAAAAAAAAGTAGTGTGCTGAGTATTTAAGCACATTTTGTCAGTAAAGCCAGTTCTGTAATCCGTATTAAATCTTAGCAAGCTGTCGATTTGTAATGAAACGATATTTAGATTTCTGTTATGTAAACAAACGTTACTTTAATTAAATGCTTTTGGAATTGTACAATGATGTGATTCTGCTGCTGTCAGATACAGAAATTCATTTGTTGTGCGAATATTCACAGTGCATTATGGGCATTTTCTAGCTGTTGAGTGTACATGGGTTGTACACTAGTAATTGCTATGCTTTGTGGGATGGATTGAGTGCACTTCAGAACGACCACTATAGTTTATGACAACTAGAAATGTCAGTTTCCTTAAATAGTACACTATTTAGGGGTATAGGGTGATTTCAGAAAGAGCCATAGTTCACTGACAAGCTATGCAATGTCGCACGCGATAATGAAATTGAAGCTAATGTTTCTGCAATAACAGCTGTTTGTGTAGCTTTTTTTTAGAAATAATTGCATTGTATATGTGGTGGGGTTGATATCAGCATCATATGCTTGGAGACCTAATTGGTTAGCTTAATAGTTCAAACATGCAAACTCGCAAAATCACTCTGGACGCCCCACACCCAGCACACTACCTGTTTGAACTGTTACCGTCTGGTCGGCGCTACAGAGCACCAAGCACAAAAACAGCCAGACACAGGAAAGTTTCTTTCCTCAGGCCATCTACCTCATGAACAGTTAAATATTCTCCTACTGTGCAATAAACGTGCAATACTTTCTCATATGCACTTGTACACAGCACCTTATTACAATACACAATGCAATACTTTCTCCATTCGCATTGGTACACAGCACCTTATAACCTGTATATTTATGACAAGTCTGTACATACAATTCAACATTCAGATCTTTTTGACTAACTGCATCTCTGTTTAATGTTTATCATCTTTTTTTTCTCATATTTAATTTTGTGTTGTCACTTGTCAATTTATGTACACTGGAAGCTTCTGTTGCCAAAACAAATTCCTTGTTTGTGTGAAGCACACTTGGCAATAAAACTAATTCTGATTAATTTAGCCTACAGCATGATGAAATATTGATTAACAATTCTGTGACTATTCATAGGGCTATTGCATACAACTGTGCAATAAGGCTCCAAGTTAACAGAAGTTAATTTAACTAAACTCATGATGAAAACAAAAAAGCTTTTATTAATATAATGTGAAGATAATTTCTTTAAAATTGTAGTCATAATCTGATTACAAGTCATAATCAGTTTATTAAATTGAGTTAACCAACAAAATTCAGTTGTACGTTTAACTAATATTAACATGGAAAGTGTAATAAATCTGCCCTTTTCTGAATGTTGATTTTTATCTATTAAAACTTACTAAAGAAACTATAGTCTTCTTACCTATTGTACTGTAGAATTGATTAGCCATCTAATTTGGTTCAAACATTTTTTACTCCGAATCCAGTGTGTTTCCCCTAGGTTTACAGTTTTGCGGGGGTGGTGGATTGGGGCTGCGACGTGACACGGTCCGGCCCAATGCAGCGTGGCTGTTCAGACTCACACTGAGACAAGGAGTCATGGTCTTTAATGACAGCAGTAAATAACTGAGCAACTATTTTAACTGTACAACGGTTTGTAAATTATAAATTAACATTTATTTTATGTTTTTTATTCAAAAACTGTGCAGCTTTTGTCACTGCAATGTATCTCTATCGGCTTCTGGAAGAACATTTCCTGAGCCTCTTGGTATGGAAGTCAGAAATGTCTGGCCCATTTATTAAGACATTTATTAAACATGTCTCTTATAAAAATTTAGATGTGAACATGTCATGGCCAGAAGAAGCTTTACAGAAAATAATTAATCCATTAATTTTACTTCAGCTTAGTGCCTTATTTATCAGGGATCGCCACAGTGTAATGAACCGCCAAAGAAAAATTACAAACAATGTAATTTGGAAACATTGCAAATGATAAAAGATGAAAATTTGTTAAAATGCACATCTATAAATCTAATACTTGTTTACTAAAAGGAAATAGGCCAATAAACTACTTATAGCAATGAGTGTATTACAAGAAGTTATATTATTAAAAATTTATGATAAAAAAGTTATCTAATAATTCCAGCCAGCTTTTAGTGGACTTGCAATATTGTCAAAACACAGAACTTTCAGTTGTTATATGTAAAAAGGCCTAAATACATGCGGGACCATTCAAATATTTTGCTCGTCTCCAACTATTGACAGCAGATCTCTCAATGAGAGAGAGCGAGAGAGAGAGGGATTTGCACTCGCGATATCTTTACTGCTCTATTCATTTACCTAACAAATGTAATGCTTAGACCCAGGGCTTAATTTGTGCTGGAACACGCCGGATACGGATCCGGCACCTCTGAAATCTGATCCGGCACCTCATTTTACCGATCCCCTTCCTCAATTACCCTCCTCTCCCGTTCGCTATTCACTTTC
Source organism: Danio kyathit (assembly GCA_903798195.1). Classification (NCBI taxonomy): domain Eukaryota; kingdom Metazoa; phylum Chordata; class Actinopteri; order Cypriniformes; family Danionidae; genus Danio; species Danio kyathit. The sequence goes on from LR812538.1 coordinate 16,955,424, forward strand.
ATTTCTTTCCCCGACTTCCCAACCCCAACCAAACCTCCCGCTCTTCACTTGCGTCCGCAACATCCCACAGCATGGGATGTGCGCGACGTATCTGAAGAGCGGGGTGGGATGCGGGACATATTTGAGGACCGGGCGGGAGACTATCATTTGTTTGCGGGCATCCGGAAGTCTCTATGCATTTGCGGGAGACTTGGGATGTCTGCATCTGCATACATTTTAGCTGCTGTGAAGCGAGCGCAGAACAGAAAAGACATGCTGTTGTGTAAATAAGATATTACATATGGCTATTTAGCTTGTTTATAAAAAAAGTTGTGATCTGGCACTATATATATAAAATACAATTAAAGTGACTTCAAGAGGGGCGGGTACAGCCGTTGGGAGGGCGGGGCGCCCCCCTTATATAATGGTAGGGGAAACACTGAAATCCCTGAGTTTTTCGATATTCCGCGATCTCTGAATCCAAAGCAAAACCAACAAAAAGTAGCAATTTTTTGCGATCCTGCTAAATTCTTAATTAAAAGCAAAATAATCGCAAAAAATGTAAATCTCATTAAACATTCGATTCCAAATCATATAATACAATTCTATTTCAGTTTGCAATTTATTGTTTTACATGACTTATAGATCTTGCATATGCAGCACACGTGATGTATTTGAGTGTCTCTCGAAAAACAACATCTCTCTTGCGCCCTCACAATCATTACATTACATGGAAGGGGGGCAAAATTGTTTTGCAGCCTATGCAGTAAGCAGACGCAGATAAAGCTTGGTCGATTTACATATGAAGGCAATGCAAAGATGCTATTAGTCATCCTGTGGCGCAAATTGGGCGTTATGTCCATTTGACGTGCTTCAGACTGCAGAAGAAAGTGGGAGCAAGCATCTCCCACTCCTCATATGATGTTTGTGCAATCGATAAATGATTTCGTTTAACTCTTTCCCTGTCGTTAATGAGAGAAAAGGCTTCCCTGCCATTGACAAGTTTTATGGCAGTCCGTTTTTTAGGTGTATTACAGTAGGGGAGGCCATAACATGTCCTGAGAGGTACATGTCAGATGCTCCGGGAAGTGAAATCTGAGAGAAAGTAAGAGCGTGGACAAAAATAAGAGTTATACAAACTTTCTTTGGCTTAATCTCTACCTTTTAGTTCTGCTTTGGATTTTGTCTTAACAAGAGACCAAAATTAAGAAGCTTTATGTTTATGATGTGTGTCATTGTCATAGTGTCAGATTGCACACTTGTAAGCTACCTAATATGGAAAAAAATACACTTATTTATTGTTATTATACTTGTTAAAGTAATCTTTTTTGCAGCTAAAGTCAATATTGTGATAACACTGTTTAATTTGATACTGTTATAAGTCTATTAGTCAAGTTGAATCAATGAACACAATTAAATCTAAAAGGTTATCCTGCAACTACAGGACAAAAAGCAGCTTATGTTTATTCACCATTACATTTTCATTACGATGTATTGCCCAGACCTAGTTTGAGCTCAAAAAAATTCTACTCTAACCAAAAGATCTCTTTAGTGGTTTAAAATCAGTTAAGTGACCAATCCGAGATTAGCAAAGCCTGAGGGTTGATTACCTTGCTCTGATTGAAGAGTCTCTGGTCATACTGAGCCTCACTAGAGGTGCGGGGGTTTGGCTGGCCAAGGGCAATGAGCTCACTGATGTCCCTGTCCTGGTCCCTCTGAAGCTTCGACCTGGACAAAGCAAAAACCACACTGACATTAGCCAACACCACAATAACACCTCATACAGACAGCCAGACAATTCATGCTACATTACACACGTCTCGAACTGAGTGTTCAGGGTATTCTCACACGAACATCTTTTGAGGGAAAAGCATGAATAATTTAAGCACTTACAACTACAGATAAAATCGCTTTAAACAAGTGAATGAAAAGCTCGGTCTGAATACAGAACGTGTCAGTTTATTTCACTAAAAGGTGCCTGATGTAAAAACGGACACCTTTGGGATTTGTGTGAGATCAGAGGACAGAAAATAATGCAGAGTCATGCAAGTTAAAGCAAAATGTGTGCGCCAGTTGAACCGACCCATAAATGTTTTAAGGCAAGAGTATAAAAAATGCATGCACCTCTTATCGGGGGCGGCTCTGGAGATGTTCCTGTCATGCTGCCTATCTTTCCTCCTATCGTGACGAATCTCATCACGCTCCCTGACTTCGGAATCTTCACCACCTGAGACAAAACCAGACACATAAATGGTGATGTGACAGCATTTTGAAGGTCTAGCACAAGGATCAGTTTAAAACCAAGGTCGATATCAGCTTCAATGACTATATCATGGCAAAAACAGATACAATATAAAACATTATATAAAACAAAACAATAACAAAAATCCATAAACCACAATAAATAAAAAATAATAATTTTAACAGTTTTTCTAAGACATTTGCTAAAAATCTAAAGGATTCTAGGTAGGCCTGGACGATTAATTGTTAAGTAATTGAAATCAACATTCAGAACCTACGTATAATTGATCAAATCTTTCCAGATCAATTTCTTTTGATTACTTTCATTTCCGCATGTGAAGTTATGTGACCCTGCTCTGTTAAGGCTGATTTATACTTGTTGAGCACACGCATATGGTCCGGCTCATACTCACACACAAAAAATGTACGTGATGCTGCATGGCACAAGCTCTGTGATTGGTCAGTTTGGTAGCAGTGACGAGCGTGGGTAGCGCAGAGCAAGTTCATGGTTTCCGCTACATTCATTCTTCCATGGCGGGCCGCCACACCAAAATTCATCCTGCCATGGCTACATTACAGCTTCTCATTCAAAACATTCAGTCGTTGTTGTTTTTTTAATAGCGGGTTATGATCGCACCAAAACGTATTAAAAGGTAAGTGAATTATAATATAACAGCGCAAACTTTTCTGTAATCGTAGTAGTGCTGTGCGTTATTTGTTTAATCCTTTAAAGTGACATGCTGACTGACAGGTGCGTGAGCCTGGGAAACACGACGTAGCTTTCAGTTATGATGAACAGTTTCCATAATTGTACTTTATAGATAAAGGTCTATGGCTCTGCATTCAATGACATTATCTTGCTGGAGTTTATAGCCATTTCACTTTACTTCAGAACGTATCAATGCCGATCTGTAGGTCTATTGGAGACATTCATAAATATTCCTAGCAAATCTAATAAATGTTGGATATACTTGTTACATAAACGCACTTCAGCCGCGTTTATTTGGGAGCGCACAAGAAAATCTGCACTTGAGCAGCGTATATTTGAGGGGGTGCAAGAAGTTTTGTGCACGAACAGAGGAAATCGGCGCACAAGCAAAGAGATACGAATGCTCGTATATTACATGAATGCGATCTCGACTTGAAATCCTGCGCTCATGTTTGTCATTGAAATAACGCCATAGGTAGTAGGTAGATTTGTGTAAAAGTCCTGCCGCCACAGCTGGAAAAAATCCTAAAGGAAACACTGAAGTTTTTTTTTTTTTACTTTTTTAAAAGAAAAAAGTGACTACGTTGATGTTCAATAAATAATCATATATAGTAGTTGTATACATAGATAGTATACATAGATATCTCCAATTATTTTAAAATCAAGTAATTCACTCTTGATTAAAAAAAATCTCTCACTTGTAATGCGAGCATGTTTACTGTACAAAACTTGTCAGTGAACTATGAGGGCAAAAAATTGAAATAAATAAATCAAATAATAGTTCATTAATCATAATTGAATTAATGTTCAATTAATCAAAATTTAGATTTTAGGCCAAATCGCCCAGCCCTAATACTAGGACTGGTGCGAATACCATATTTTAAGCTTAGAAGCTTTGGTAATAATGAACATCGAATATTTGAAGCTTTGGAAGGTGGGGGTAAACATTTTTCTTTCTAATAAAGGCAGGACACCCTGTCTGTCTGGATTTTTACTATGTCGAGAACTGTTCATCCAAACAACTTCATGCAAAGTGGGTGTGTTGCTGTAGACCTAAAGGCTGATTTATACTTCTGCGTTAAGTGATCGCCGTGACCCACATAGCCATGCATTTATACTTTTGTGTGCTGTTTGTGTGCTCTGCAATAACACTTCCGAAACGATAGCTGGCAGTAGGTTAATATGTTCCTCTGTGTTGAGTTTCTTTTGGGTTGTTTTGTTTTTTCTAAACGCTACCTTAATGTACAATGCAAAAACTTTAATCATAAGGTAAACACAATAGTTTCCATCTGGAGCTCCTTCATGGGACTCGATTTTTTAGGAGTGTCGGCATCAGCCACAGTGAGGGGTATGTGACTGCGCAAAGGTTGTGCCGGACCATACGCGTGCGTTTGACACAGAAGTATAGATCAGCCTTAGTGGAGTTCAGTGTCGCATTTAATGCGCTATGGACATGTGAAATTTACAAACTGCAAAACAGCACGAGCTAGAAGAAAAATATTACACAAATTTAAAAATTTAAATATGCACGCAAACTCGCCAAACAAATGTATTGGTATATTTTGGTATTTAAAAATATTAAAGGATTCACATTTAAAAATAATTCCTTTAAAGTCTCCCAAACAAAAATTGTGTCATAACATTAAAAATAGGGCATTGTAAAAGTATGCATTTTTACATTTTTTTTTATATAATTATTTTTTAGGGGTTTTTCAACTTTATTTGGAAAGGACAGTAGAGGTTACAGAGGAAAGTATTGGGAGCAGAGAGAAGGAAAGGGTCAGCAAAGGACCTCGAACCGGGAATCAAACTCAGGTCGTCGTGAGCACCATGTGCTATATGTTGGCGCACTTAACCACTAGGCTATTGGCGCCGACACAATACTAACATTTTGAAAAAACGTCTACCAAGGTCAAAGAGAAAGTCTCCTTTTTCAATTCATGTATTTGAAAACACATATGCAATTTCAATATTACATAAGTTTAAATCTATAATAAAAATGTAGGTAGTGATTTAAACATTGACCGCTATGAATACACAAGCCGTTTGTGGTGACTGTAAAAGGTAATAATTCATGATGAAAATATTTATTTAATAATTTGAATGCCGTTTTACAGTACTTGCAACTCAAGTTTAAATAATGAAACCTGTGTGATCTTGAATTGTTTCTAAATAACTAAAAAGACATTCCCAATTTGCTTTTTAGGACCTTGCCACTATACTAGCATGAAGTTGTCATTAAATGACTGGGTAATTCTTTTGTTTTTGGTACCTTTATCACCGTGGGCTTTGATACCGGCTCTCCTGTCTCTGGCCATCTTAGCCAGCTCTCTCAGCTTCTCCTCTTTCTTTTCTTTCTCCTTCTGGGCCATCTTCTTTTCCACTTGAGCTCTCATCTCCACAGCCTCTCTGGCCTGTACAAATACACATTACCCAAAATTACCATACACAGCCTTGTACACACATCAGCTGAAAGTAAAGCCCTGCAAAACCCTACAAAGACCGTTTAATTAGGAACTGTTTTTAATTAGGAAAAGTCTGCATTCCAGACCATGAATTGATCTCCAAATTTATCAAAAAGACGCCAACAAACTTTCACAGACGTCATCTTGAGACAGATCAGTGGTTCAGACATTCTTCAGTCTTTTAGAATACTTTTCTACTTGTAAAAGTTAGTAAACTTAGCAATGTCTGTCAAAGTATTAAGTGTACCTTTCTGTCTGCTATGTACAAAGCCTCGGCCAGTTTGGCAAAGTTTTCATTGATGTGGACGGTCTGGAGGCCTCGTCCGTCAGCCGCCAAACGCTTGTCTAGAGGAATGGTGTAACCCTGAGAAGTAACAAACGAGAGATGTGAGAAAGCAATGTGGGTTGTATTCATTGTCAATATTTCGGACCGACAACAAACAGCTGAATAATTAATGAAGGCGATACCTTTGCGTTCTTCCAGTTGGAAATACAAGGAGGAATCTTCCATTCCTGCTGTTCTTTCACTGTCATCTAAACAAAAAAGAAAAACAACGATGCTTTGAGGTCTGTTGGGATATTCTCAGAAATACTTCAAGACAGGCTTGTATGGATTCAGAGTGTAAACAAAGCTGATGATTATCGATGTTTGGGATCGATATTTGGAGGAAACAAGACTCCCACCTTTCTGCTTGGAGAGTGCATGACTGGAGCAGGAGGGGAAGGAGGTCCACGAGGAATTTTCTTATTGATTCTGTAAGAAAACAAAAAAAAAATTGAGTTTCTTGAGAGTTTTCCTCATAGATCACTTAAAAATAGCAGATGAAAACAACATACTTGAATCGAGGGGGTTCCATTGGATCTTTCTGCATTTCCACCATACGGATGACTCTCTGTTTTGCTCCAGAGTTAAATGCGAGACCTTGCTGAGAGGGTGTGTACCTTAAAGAAATATAAAACATTTTTTGACAAAACATTTTTGGAACTCAAACAACTGAAATACAGATTTGTTAACATCTTGTAGTGCAAAGACAATCATGTAGGAAATAAGTTTCTAAAAGATTGTCACAAGATCAAAATAAGGTCCATTTCAAGAGTCCACACTTAGATATGCTTGATTCTAATAGCAGGTTTGCCATGCTCTCCCTGGAGAGAACCCTGAGTTCAGAGATACTTGAGCCCAGAGCTCCTGCCTAGTCAATAAGCATTTAAGGGGGTCCGAGATCAGGAAGGTCTCAAGAGCCCCCCCTGAGTAAAGGGAGGGAGAGAAGGAAATGAGGTAGAAGGGGGAATTCTTCCAAAACAAAGATAAGGTAGTAGGGCGAAATCGGTCTATTTATTGTTAGCTTGAATCAATCTGATCGGATTATTACTGATTACGGATGAGAGGCCAGCGATCAATCATATCACACGCTCCTCTTGAAATTAGTTTGTAAAACATCATTTATACAGTATCTGTCGCATAATCTCCATTACCAGAGAAAAAAATGGTCTCCTCAGTGTTTTTATAGCTAAACTAATTACAATGATGCATCAAAGAAATAAAAACATAAGGGGTCAACTATTCTGACCTCATAAAGGAATTTTAGACAACTTTTAAGTTCAAACAATAAACTGTTTTAACAGTACAAAAGTTCTACAGAATGATTCATGCGTTTGCTTTAACAAAACCTGCAGGTTTCATCACAGTTATAAACACTAGCTAAAATGCTTTACTTTTTTAGAATAAAAAAGAGGTTTAAATGTTTTTCTAAAGTAAATGAACATCATACTGCTGAAACAGCTCAACTTGTACTAAACCCAGAAGATTTATTCAAATTCAACAATTTCACATCATTCATCAGTGAAGTCACTCTTACCGAATGTATTGCGCAGGGGCCTGTTTATCTGCAGCACGCACAGGCATGGCTGCCGCGATTTTCTGTGAAACCTGTTTCTCCAGAGCTAATCTGGTCTTTTCTGTGAGCTACATCAGGGGTAAAAAGGAAAGTTAATTCATGCAACCATTTAATTTCATGTGGACTGTTAGAACAGAAATATTTAGATTATCAATGCTGTTTTAACACCAGAGTACAAAAGAGTAATGCAAATTAAGAATTTCAAGCCAGTGCATATATATTCAGGGTTTCCGCAGGTTTCTTCAAGTCAAATTTGAGACCCTTTCAAGACCAATATGAGTGAAATATTACTAAACACTAAGGATTTTTCCTAATGGCCTGGTTACTTCGGTAAATAGTTTTTGTATTAATGAAAGATCATGTAAAGGGATGTGTTGCTTTAGTTTTCTTTCCCTGATTAGGGATTGTATCTTTATGCAACAAAAAAACTTAAATATAAAAAAAAAAGTTAAGACTGATTATTGGTGATTGGGTGTCAGTCCGATAGGGTAGCTTTACTTGGACACTGGAAAATTAAGACCAATTTAAAATTATTTAAGACCCACAGCACTATATTTTAGTGAATTTAAGACTTTTTTTAAGGCCTAAAATTTTGCTTTTGAAGACATTTTAAGACTTGTTAAAACCCCACAGACACCCTGATATTAGACACTGGTGTGTAAATGAATACTAACAAACCTAATGTTAATGTGCCATTGAATCAAATAACACTGATAGAAAAACACTGTTTAATTATGTTTTCTTATTATTCATAGTTCACTTTAGCAACTTGAGAAAAATTGCAACATTTACGGTAACACTTTATAATAACTACACACTAGAGTATGAACCATTTATTCAGCATTAACAAATAGTGAAATCATTATCTGTTAATCATTAACTTCACATTAATAAACGTTAGTATGCAGTTTATAACTGCAGGTATAAATGCTGTATTCTTGACTTACAACCACATTTATAATGTGCTTAATAATTGTACTTTCATACTTTATTAATGATTTATTTTTCATTACTAAATTAAGTATTGCATTATTTACAAACCAGTTGCATAGAAGTTGCATGCAAACCAAGCATAGTTGGTTGTTTTTTAAGATCCTTCAGAATGAGTAGGTTATGATTAATAAACTATTAAAATTAACATTTATAATTCTTATTATTCAGACATATATTAATAGTTAACTTATTTGTTAATAAATGCTTTATTAACTCAACTTCATCCAGTTTTGTGATCTAATCTAAAGTGAGGTCTATTCATGTTTTATAAACCCCTTATAGATGACAATTAAAGTCTCAGTTATATTCTAAACAGGAAAAAAGAAACTAAACGACTATTAATTTCTGTTCATTTAAAGATACACAAATGAAACTCAAATAAAAAATAAATGTTTGCAACCTTATCTAAAATAAAATTACTGTACAGTTTAAACACTGCATCCTATTATATTGTTAATTATTATATTGTTGTTATTTTATCCAATTTGATGTTATATTTTGACACTCCTGTTATTCAGCAATGTTTAAACTTTAAGGTAATTTTACTTTTTCGATAAGATTGCAAAGATTATTGTTCATTTGATACTTAATTGTCATATATAAGGGATTTATAAAGCCTAAATAGTCCTCACTTTACCTTAGGTCACAAAACTGCATAAAGTTGAGTTAATAAAGCATTTATTAACATACATAGTAACCATTACTATATGCCTGATTATTAAGATATATAAATGTTGATTTCAATCGTTTATTAATCATTTACTAACTCATACTGAATTATCTTAAAAACCTCCAACTACTCTTAAATACAACTGGTTTGTAAATAATGCAATACTTCAGTTATTAATGAAAAATCAACCAGTCACAAATAATGGAAGCATTAAGCACATTATAAATGTGGTTATAAATCAAAAATACAGCATTTGTAGATTCAGTTATAAACTGCATACTAACCTTTATTAATGTAGAGTTAATGCTTAACAAATAATGAATTCACTATATGCTAATGCTTAATAAACGATTCATAGTGTGTAGTTATTATAAAGTGTTCCCATATTTAATTAAAGTATTTAATTTTCAAATGAAAGAGTACATTATAGCAGTCTTTAGCATGATTGTGAAACTGATATAACCTTGTGAAATCTATCAGAAGCTGCTATTGAATTGTAATCTTACCTCTCTCACTGCCTCTTCATCTGGTTTCTGCAGCTCTGGATCATCTTGGTTTAGCACTTCCTTAGGAAGCATGTCTGTGTATTTACTGAAGATGACCTGTTCAAAAAACGAAAAGAATAATGAAAACAAATCATATCCTAAGGTGAGAGCCACTTAAAAATTAATAAAATATGAAATAACACAAGAAGATCAGGTACCTTGTCTTTGCTCTGGCCTTGTCTGGCAATAGCATCATATTTAATCTTGCCCTCTGCATCCACCTGCACTGCCAGAGCATTAGACGTCCTTTTCTTCCTACCCATTTCCAGAGGATACTGGGCAACATGGATCTCTGGAAAAGCTCCTCCATCTCCAAAGTCCTTTAAAAGAAATATCATTGATTCATTTATTTATTTTTCTTTGGTTTAGTCTCTTATTTATTAGGGGTCACCACCGCGGAATGAACAGCCAATAGAAATATCATAACACTTTTTATAAGATTACAAAAGTAATTTTACAGTATGGTTGAATTTTATATTCAACCATACTGTAAAATTACTTTTGTAATCTTACCATAACCTGCTACCAGCCATTTTAGATCATTTGTACAGTGGCAAATCATTTGGCTGATTTATTTTTCATTTCTTGGCTGAACTGCCTCTGAACTGACTTTTGATGTAAAATGAAAAGGCATCGCACAATGTATGTGTAACCATTTGTAATTCTCAGTGGATATTACCTACTATTTTTTGACCATCATTTTTTAAACTTAAAAAAATGTAATTGCCAGGAAAGCAAAAACAACTGTCCCATTTCGTCAAGTTCAATTTCAGTATTTATAAAGTGTACTCACATTTAAAATAAGAATTTAAGGCAAAAATTTGAGCACAATCAAGGTTTGTTTTTCAAATCGCATTCTACTATCAAGTAAACAAGCACTTCCAAAATAAACCCATAGCTAGTTGTGCATTAAATATTTTAAATCCAAATTGTTCAGATAAAGTACTACTTTGTGCAAAAGCTAGTCATTTGTTTTAGTTAGTAGATTTATGAAATGTCACATTCTGATTTAAAATCAGACGGAAATATAAGAGGGGTTGAGATGACTTATTTGAGTGAACAAATAAATGAGAGAACTCTTAGTAGTAAAGCAGCAAAGCATCCAAATAGAAGGCAATACAATGTTACTAAATTGATGCTTGGAAATACAGGGTTTTCATAAGCAGTGTTTCCTCTAGGATTTTTTCCAACAGTGGCGGCAGGACTTTTTTTTTTTACACAGATCTGCCAACTATTTCAAAGACAAATATTACACGCAGTATTACAAGTCGAGATAGCATTCATGTAATACGAGCATGCGAATCTCTTTGCTTGCGCGCCGATTTCCTCTGTTCGAGCACAGAACTTCTTGCACGCACTCAAATTTACACGTTCAAGTGCAGATCTTCTTGTGCGCTCTCCAGTAAGCGCTGCTGAAGCGCGATTTAGTGCGTTTTTGTGCGTTTTGCGACATTAACGCGTCCTGAAGTAAAGTGAAACGGCATTAAACTCCAGCAAGATAAAGTCATTGTATGCAAAGCCATTGACCTTTATCAATAAAGCTACGCGGTGTTTGCTAGACTCACGCACCTGTCAGTCAGTCTGTCAGAGAGTCAGTCAGCATGTCACCTTGAACAAATAGCGCACAGCACTACTACGGTTACAGAAAAGTTTGCGCGGTTTACCTCTAATATGTTTTGGTGCGATTATAATCCGCTATAAAAAACACGACTAAATGTTTTAAATATAAAGCTGTAATGTAGCCGTGGCGGAATGAATTTTGGCGTGGTGGCCCGCCACGGATGAATGAATGTAGCGGAAACCTTGATAAGGGGCCGTTCACACAGAATGTGTTTTTTCTTTCCAAAGTGATTTCTATTGTTCTATTTCTATTGTCCAAAGATACTTGTCTATTGTTTTTTTAATGTAAACACGAGCTTGGTGGATGTGTTTGACCATTACGCTTGCATCGTTTGAAGTGACATGTTTTTAAATGCCCTGTCAAGTTAAAAGATCTTTAACTTTCACAAGCAGTGCAGCTCATCACTGTCAGTTCCTCAGCAGTGGACCAATCACAAGAGTTTGGAGGCAGGGCAACCTTTCCAAGTTTCTGTTTATAGATGCTTCAAACCATTACGAACCATTGCATCTCATGTTTTAAGAAGCAAAGACGAGTTTGTTGTGAATGAGCCCCAAAAGTGTTATGGGTCTAAAAAGGTGCGAGCACAGTGCCTTTAATATACATTCTGGTATTTGAGGCTGAAACTCACATGGCCCAAAATCTCATTGACAAGATATGATCTAATATATTTATTTAAACATCTGCAACTACGTTATCACTTAATCAGATGCACTAAAAACAGTGTTGTTTCAATGTTTCAGGGACCACTAAAGAGAAATTAAAAGTTTATTTTAAAATGCAAAGCATCAAAACCTCATACTGTGTAAAAGCTCTACACAACTCAAGTGTGTTAAATTAAACTCTACATACACTTGATGTCATCAGGCCCACTTGAACACTTTCGCTAAATGCACAGGATATGTCGGGGTCTTATCACTTTACTATTTACAAATGTGGGTAATGTGACAAGGCCATAATGCAGAAAGAAATATGACAGGTATCAGCATATAATGTTTAATGATCAGTTTAAATTAGTACCTCCAGTGCCCGGGGTATCCATGATTTTCTGAAGCCGTAAGGAGGAGGTTCTCTGCGGGTGGAGACCAAAGCAGTGGACTGGGATCTGTATGCCTGAGACCTCTCCTCTGCCTCCAGCTGGTCCTGGGACAGCTGGGTGGGTGCAGGGAGAAAACTAAAAGAGAATGGGGAAAAGAGCCAAGTCAGATTTAGGGATGTGCGATCTGATAATATATATCATAAGGAATTTTTTTTAAGTCTATCCTATGTGGTGTCACAAAGTACATTATTAACAGTAATATTTTGTCATCATTTAAATGTGCTCAATATTACACTACATTATGAGGATGTAGACAGAAACATAAATAACAGCACTGATAGAAAGTTGCTATCTTAAAAGTACAATGTTTTCATTTTATTTATTTGAAACGTATTTTTGACTTTTTTTGCCTTTATTAAACATTAAAGTAGAATGACAGGAAGATAAGCGAGAGAGAGGATTGGGAAAGGTCCACAAGCTGGGATTCGGGGACGCCAGGTACACTGTTACACTAAACCACTGGGCAATTTTTATTTTATATTTCTAGATTTATCAAACATTTGCCATGACACACACACATACATACATACATACATACATACATATACACACATACATATATATATACACACACACACATACATACATATTTATATAGCATATGAATGAGTATAAAGTTTAACAACGTAAAAAAAAAAAAATTATGGCGAAATAGGATTTTTGTCTAATGGCCCAGCCCTAGCCAGGATGACATATTATTAAACCATATGTATAAAGCCCTATACATTAGATACAATTGAGGTAAAGTTTGTTTTATATTCACACATTCAGACTGTCCTAAATAATATAATTTCAGAAAAGTATTCTTTGCAAATTCTACATGGGGAAATCATATTAGTAGTCACCGACTATCAAAGTACAACATTGTTTTCAAGTCATACTTGCATATGAATTCAGACCGAATATTCAAAGTACCATGGTAAACAATATAAGAAGCATGTCATAGATTGACACTGAACGGAATGTGCGGATATAAAACCAACTTTACCGCCACGTAGATAAAAACTTCAATCTATATGCATTGGAACGTGTAACTGATGTAGAAACAGTGGCCTGATCTCATGGGAAAACATTAATATTGCATTAACGTTGATAAGACTATTCGAATGCTTTTATTTGTGACGTTACATCGAAAAAAGCAAACTAACGTGAAGTATTAAGGGCCACATAAACAGCCGTCTCTTGGGCGATAGTAGTGCTATCAGATTGTGTTGGAATAGTGTACATGTACACTGATAAATTATATTTCTAATGCGATAATAAATAAAGTTAGCCTAACGTTACATACTACATCCAGGAATGAAGATATAAAAGCTATTTATAGCTTTTTAAAAAATATATAAGCAAGTATAATGAATAAAAAACATAATAATGAGATATTCAAAGTTCATTTATCTTTTAAACATGTTATTACTTGCTTTTGCTGTGGTTGTAGCTTTAGCTTAGCATTTACTATAATACAAAGACCACAACACAGCAGGCCTCATCGTCTCACATAACACAAATCGGTTAATAACTAACACAGAGTGTTCATAAACTGTAAATGTACATACATGAAAAACACATCTACGCTTTTAAATTACGTTTTAATACACACATGAAAACATAAAATCTTAAAAACAGCTTCTCTGCGTCTTACCTTGTGAGCGACATGTTGGATTATGTGCGTTCTGACGTCACTCTACTCTCTCATAACGTCTCGCGATGTTTAGAGAGTTTAGGAATGAAGCGCTGTCAAAACTGTATAAAGTGAACAACATACTGTATATATATCGATACATTATATATACACCTATCTATACTATAAAGTATACACACTACTATACATTAGCCTACAATCTTCTAACAGCAATATCATGTTGAAATACCACGTAGTATGGAAAGCCGTTTTAACATTTAATCTGTAACGCGTACTAGTATCTATTTTCATGTTACTAGTGATTATTTTTTAAATACTAGTATCTTTTCCATTAAATACTAGTACTAAACATTAGACACTAGTGCTTATTCATTAGATACTAGTGCCTATTCTTTAGATACTTGTACTTATTTATGCTTATTCGTTAGATATAGTGCCTATTTAGATACTAGTACTCAATCATTAGATACTAGTACACAGGGCCTGCCCTGTACATTTGGGGGGCCCCAAGCAGAATAATTTTAGGGCCCTTGTCCTAAATAGTAGAGTATTGCCATTGCAATGCGGCACACAATGATTATTGCTTATTAAATGCAATTAACGAAACAGAAAATTAAAGCCTGATATCTTCCACTTAACAACTGTCTGAATGATTTGGACATTTTAAAGCAGCACTGTTTTTGTCAACTAGCAGCTTCAAAAATGAAGAATTAAACAATTTTTTAATAAAGGGAGCAGTTACTTAGCGTTCTTCTGGAGTGTTTAAAACATATTCTAATAATTTAGCAAACAGATTGAAGATTCTATAAAAGATTCTACTGTAGGTTGAGTTTTTAAAAAAAAAAAATACAAATTCCAAAAGAAAAAACCCTGCAATGAAACAACACTGAACAATAATTAATTAAATGCATTACTTAATAAAATATACATTCTGAACTAATTTAAAAAAAAAAAAAAAAAATCAATAAGCAATAATATAAATATGAAAAATTAATATAAAAAACATATAAGAAAATGGAGCTACAAAAACTGGGTCAATGTTAAGACCCAAACAAAATATTATTCCCTTCAGTCTCCTTCCCTGTTCCTTACATTTGAGATGTAGGGTTCAGAGCTTATATTAAACTATGATTAATTAATTTAGGACATAACTTTTATAAACATGTCTCAGGAAAAATATTACCAGTGTGCAAAATATGTCAGTGAAAGACACTTCAGTATTGCATTTCAGTAAAATGCGTTTTAGACTAAAAACTGGTCTGTAAAAATAGGAAAAAATAAAATATTTTATATAAGTAGACAACGTTTGTTAATCTGTAATTGCCTATTTTCAATAAATGAGCTATTTTATTATGTCTTTAACATCATCATTAGCACTGAAAAGCGACGCTATAAATTATTTTGTGCTTGTTTCTTGTCGTAATTTTTCCCTCAGTTTTTTTACGTCTGAAGAATAACATTAGTTTCGTTTCATTTTCTCGGTCCAATTTTCAAAATAAATCAGGTATATTATAGGGGCAGGCAATGAAGCAATTGTCATGGTTGTGTCCGTGCACGTGACCGGTCGGTCTTGCAGGTTACCTTGGAAGAACAAACTTGAACCGCGTGGGCACAGAACACATATGAGAAATGAGATGCTGCGAGCTTCCTGTTGATTACTTGACCTTCACACGAAACAATTTCAACTTTAATAAAATTGTGATTCTTTTTTTCTTTTCAGTGAAAATTTATAAATATTTAAGTACTAAAGCACTGCCAATGAAGATAATTGTAAAATGCAAATAAAAACGATTTCAGCAATAAAACGGCTTGCACCACTAGTGGGTTGTGAGGCCCCCTAGTGGCGGCGGGGCCCTAAGCAGCCGCTTTGTTCGCTTATAGCAGGGGTGCCCAAACTCGGTCCTGGAGGGCCGGTGTCCTGCGGATTTTAGCTCCTACTTGCCTCAACACACCTGCATGGACGTTTCTAGAAAGCCTAGTAGGAGCTTTATTAGCTAACCCAGGTGTGTCTGATTGGGGTTGGAACTAAACTTTGCAGGACACCGGCCCTTCAGGACCGAGTTTGGGCACCCCTGGCTTATAGGAAGGACAGGCTATGCTATACCTATTAAATAGATACTAGTTCTTATGTGTTAGATACTAATACTTATTCATTAGATACTAGTACTTATTCATTAGATACTAGTATCTAATAGGTACTAGTATCTAATGAATGAGTACTAGTATCTAATATAAGAACTAGTGTCTAGCACTAGTATATTTTATAAAGCACTAGTATCTAAACAATATTCACTAGTATCTAGCACTAGTATATTTAATAAAGCACTAGTATCTAAACAATATTCACTAGTATCTAATGAATAAGCACTAGTATCCAATGTATAAGTATACTAGTACTTAATGGAAATGATACTATCTAAAAAAATAAGTAACATGCAAATAGATACTAGTACGGGTTATTGATTAAATGTCAAAACGGCTTGCCATACACATGAAGTTATCTTCCTCACAGATAATCAGCACAGATACAACTGCACTCTCACTTTCACTATATATGGATTATTTGTAAACCACAGGCTTATATTGAAGTTCTATAAAAGTTTGATGTCTTTCAAACGTAATCTCCCATTCAAAAGCAATGCATAATTTCAAATTCGTGTTACAAAACGTTTGGCATAAGACATGTGTCCTGGTTTCATTATGTTCCTCCTTCTGTCAGTCATATTTCTGAGTGTGAAATTAATAAACTGCATGATATCTTATTGTGGGATCACTCTTATTGGGAATAATATTGGGGACAAAAAACCCTCATGAATTACTCAGAAAACAATTTAAAACTATTGCTCAATCCAGTCTGCAATTTATAACATTTAAGACCAGTGACTGCTAACAGGAAAAATAAATAATTAAATAATAATAATAAATAATTATAATAAAAACTGCTGACTAAATGTAACGGTTCTTATTTTCAGCACTATATTGACCAAATTGTGCTTCATGCAATAACTTATATAGGCTGGTGGGGGAATCTGGGGGTATGGTGGGGGTATAAAATAGGTTTTGTATTATTATTATTTTTTTTTTTTACAAAATTTACTTTGTGTTTAGCAGAAGAAATACATTTACATCATTGAATAAACATAAAGTAAATAATAATAATAATAATAATAATTAATATTAAGCTGTTAATGAATAATATTAAGCTGTGAATTATCCAATTAACTAATGGTTCATTTTCCAGTGTTTATTACCAATTCAGAATCTTAAAATCTGTGCTACCTAATTGCGCCCTACAGAATCTATTATACAAAATCTTGTCTTGGTGACAGGATTGACATTTTCAGGAAAAGTTGTATTTCATTTAAACTAGGGGGAAAAGCATTGATATGGCTATAAAACAGTTTAGATATGTCTATAAAAGAGAGAGTTTAGAGATGTGTTAATATTACTTCCTCAGCTTATATCTCTTTCCCATTCATCTGTATTGGCCTTCCAGGATATTTCACTGGTTGAAGACAGATTAATTCACAGGGCTGCCGAGCTGTGTGCGTAGCCTTAGAATACCGATGTGTTAGACTCTTACACCATGTGTTAGCTCTGAGCAATGAGACATATGCAAAGAAGACTACTATCTATTATCTACTATTATCTGAGCAAAATGGCCACAAGGTACTCTACGAGCCATGCCAAGTGTCAGATTCCATTTAAAACTATTAACATGTTCTGAAGGCCCGCTTTTCAGTTTGACAGACAACTTGTTTCTTTGAAGATAATGGCTCATTTGATGTTTATTGCACACTACGGAGTATTGAAAAAGACTGTAAATGTATTTAATCAAACATAGTAAAACTAATTATTTTGAATTCACTCATCACTGTTGTGTTCATCAGTCAGTATTGTCTCTGTGCCATGCAGAAACGTCTGCTCTGTAAAGCCTGAAAGGATTAGTTCAAATCAAATCACTTTTATTGTCACATCATCAGCAGCACGCGTGCTATGATGAGTGAAAAGCTTAGGTTCTGGCTCCAGACAGTGCAAAATACAACAACATACTCCAAAACAACAACAATTTAGTTCACCCATATGACAATTCTGTTATTAATTACATGTCATTTCAATCCCCTAAGACCTTTGTTCATCTTCAGAACACAAATTAAGATTTTTTAGATGATATCTGAGTACAAGAAAGTCAAAATATTTCAAGTGACTTCAGTGGATCAACTGTAATCATATGAAGCTCCAATAGCCCTTTTGTGCACAGGATTTAGATTTTTGGATGAACCAATAATTGAAGGTTGGGCAGAAAAAGCAAACTAGAGTGAACTCAAAAATTATGGTCCAGTTTTTAATTGTTTAAGTGTACTAATTTTTAACACCAGCCTGTCCGTTCTTTTTGAACAAAACCCATTACCATATCTTTGATCACATGAATTTCTGCTTCATTGTAAAATTGTCACATTAGTGGAAAATGATTGGACCTGCATCCTGGCACAGAATGTCCAGCACTGACTTTTGTTTATGTAAGGGTCCATCTATTAGTCATATGACAGAACTAACAGCATGGGTGAGGTTAAATGCGTGTAAACCTTCTCTCGTGCAGCTGTAACAGATTATTAAAAATTCTTAAACTTTTGTTTTATGAATCCAATTTTGACCCTTACTCTTATCTGACTCCAATTTATAATAATTTAAATTTAGATTCATCTGATTCAAGCTGATTACCCTATAGGTTGTGATTTGGTCTAATTTAGATCGACTAACCTAATAAATCCTTATTTTCAGTTAATGGTTCATCATTTACCTGAAGTTGCTTAGAGTCAGTATGCTGGCCAGTTCCATCTGCTCACGGACACATTTTCGCCAGATCTGGTTTTTAGATAGAGGATATATCTGTAAACTAATTTCCTTTAAGTAATATTAGGCCGTCCCATGCTTGCTTATACATAAAGAATTTTGAATTAGCCACTAGATTATATCATACTAAGTCAGTGATTGTCAGAAATCAACAGGTCTATAATGCTGTGCCTATTCTCCATCCATTAAGAGTGAGCAATCCTGGTCATAGGCTGCGGAATCATCAGCCTAAACAATCTACTAGTTACAATGCTTTGAGAAGAAATTAGAGTTAAACAAGAATTTTACATTTGTCAGGTATAGATTTCCATGTCAATTCACATAATTAAACCAAAAAATCTAATTTAGAAATGTACAACATTGATTACCCAATACATTTAAGAGTTAGAGATTAATACCTGACTGTGTAGAAGTACGTTGCAGCATATAAATCTTGATGCAGAGCTCAGAGACTCACACACTGCAATGGGGTATCCTGGCTACAGGATCCCGCGGACACTTTTGCACCTTTTCCTTAAATACTCAAATCACAACAAACCATCATAAATTCAAGACAATTAAAGCTTCACAAAGACCCTTGTCTGGTCATAATTTGATGTGAAGACCATTTTCCCTGAAGTGGAGCATTTGGCAAAGATCTTCAAAGCTGAAACCCTAAGTGAAATTATGAACTATTACAGTGAAATTGAGACCACTTTACCAATCACACAGAGACATTTAAAATGACAGCAAACATGAATATAGAGCCACAAGATACACCATATTTAAAACTTGGACATTCTGTGTGGAATGTGTGTGATCTGCTCTGGTGGAGAAGGTAAGGTTAAGGACAGAGAGGGAGGCTCAGGATGCATGATCGAGACAGTTGAACAACTGGTTTCCTAGCTGATCTTCTTCTAAGGTTAGAAAGTTTATTGTTTTAGTGCCTGACAATTCTCGTGGTCTTGCCTCGTAGAATTCCATAACAGTTCTCAGGGTCTGATATTATGGAGAGACTTAGCAATCCTTACATTTATAAACATAAATTGTGCTATAAGAAACACTCCACATATTTCTTTTTTTTTTTTTTTTTTTTATAGAAAATCGTTTTACAACTACCCTAGCGTTAAACATTTGAGTTTTACCATTTTTGAATCCATTCAGGCAATCCCTGGGTCTGACAAGAGCACGCTTAACTTAGCTTAGCCTAGCTTAGCAGAGATCATTATGATTATTAGCATCTCGCTTAAACATTTCCTATTTAATGCTTGATTTTTTTGACTCTATTTAACGCTTGACAAAGAATAATGGAAAATTAAAAGTTGCTATTTTCTATGTCAATATTGAACTATAGTACAGAAATGATCATTTATTTTTATGCCATAGAACTACACAAGAGCTATAAATAAGAAAATTATTAAAGCGTTTTGATCATTTTTGAGTGAGATGCTGACAATCGAATCCATTTCAATGACCTATGCTAAGCTAGCTAAAAGTACTCCTTTAAGCGTTCCTTTATTTTTGGAGGATATCTGACTAAGTAAGCCACTGATATTGGAAAGTTTTCTGAGTTTGACTAAATGGCCACTTAGCCTATAGTGTTTACAGATGTTTTATTTAAAATAAATAAATAAATACCACAATATAAAACTGGAAGATAATTCTTTGAAGTATATCAAAGCAATTGTAATTGCAGTATCAGTTCACAACAAGAAGACTGACTTAACAGCATGACTGAATGTACAAGGGCAACAGAACCACTTCAGGCTTGAAACAGTTCAAACAAGGCTTTGATTTTCTTGCTTTAATGATGCACATAACCTTTATGTAAGCTTTCTTCAAAGTGATCAGTGAAGTGTGGTGTGAGGCCAGTTAAGTAAATAATCGACAACTGCACCATACCATCATAGGATTTTTTTGACTGTTTCAAAATAATGGAGGAATAAGCAATGGGATGAATTACGTATTACTTAACTGCTGTTTATACTGTATATATTGTACAAGTCAAGCTGTATAACTGTTGGGGACAGGCATATTTGATCAGTACATCCTCCCTCTGTTAGATCAAGCCTATGTGTTTGATATATTGAATTCACCCTTGATGAATAATAATAATTGCTTGTTTCAATTCTCAGACTTCATCTGACTGGTGCAAATCCAACAAGATTAATTATACCACAAGCAAAATCACTATTGACTGCCTCATCATTGCTCTCTCTCACACACACAAACACATAATGATTTGTTTACTGTACAGACTGCATACTAGACTTTTGTATTATTATATTTTTATTTATTAAAAAAACAAAAAAAAACAAAGAGCAATGTTTATTTTTTTTTCCAAAGAAAGGATTAAGCCAATCCTGCAATCCTCTACATACTCAACATACACTATTGACAACCCACTATATAACACACTGTTGTGTTTTGAAGGTTATATGGGGTTTTAGATTGGCTTTAAATTAATTAAACCAAAGTCAAAGTAGTTTGGGATTTCCCAAGGCCACAAATGAAAAATTTCCCTTCTGTAGCATGGTCTATTTTAGACCTCAATGTCATGTGAGCAAAATAGAGAGAGAAAGGACTTTAATACCACCCCTTTAAGTTTACGTTTAGAGTTTTGCTGTGGGTTTCCTGTGGGTGCTCCAGTTTCCTGCAGTCTGCATTCAGCACAAGTGAACTCAAAACTCAATCAATGAATTAGAGTATGAATGTGTGAGTATGTAGTATCACTGTGATGGGCTGGTCATCTTTCCAGGATTTCTATATGGTTATGGACCAAGGTGCTATTGTTGGACCTCAGCATCACAAAGACCTTACACTGGGCAAACTGTTTGGAAAATGGAGTAGGCCACTATTATAAGCCGTAATCTCATGAGGTTTAGTATATTACATCTGGAGGGTTACTACCTTACGTTTAATGGGTAAATAATCAACATAAAGCATGACAAATATACATGTAGGCTTTCATGCAAAAACATAAAATAATTAAATAGTTTGACCAATTGTTTGACAATGGTCAGCAATTTGGTGAAAATATTTAATTATTTTATGTTTCTGCAGAAAAAAACCTACATGTATATTGCAATACAATGTGTTAACACATCAGTTTACAGTGCATTTACATTTACAGTACACTACATGTTTTCTCTGTGTTATGCTTTAAGCTATTGCAAAGAATTGTTCAAGAATAGATGGCTATTCTCTTTAACCAATTTTGAGCTTATTTTTTGACAGCAGATGGCACTATATACTAGTATTTAGTAGCAGATGGTGCTCAATGCTAGTTTAATAACAAATTCTCTACCGTAATTTTTAGCATGACACGATAGTTTTTAGAGGCAGATGGTGCTCAATGCTAGTTTAATAACAAATTCTCTACCGTAATTTTTAGCATGACACGCTAGTTTTTAGAGGCAGATGATGCTCAATGCTAGTTTAACAATAAATAATTCTCTACGGTAATTTTTAGCATTAGATGGCACTCTATGCTATAGTTTTCAGCAGCAGATGGAGCTCTACACTAGTTTTTAGAGGCAGGTGATGCTCAATGCTAGTTTTTAACAACAAATAAATCTCCATGTTTCCCAGAGATGGGTTGCGGCTGGAAGGGCATCCGCTCTGTAAAACAAATTCTGGATAAGTTGGCGGTTCATTCCGCTGTGACGACTCCAGATTAATAAAGGGACTAAGCCAAAAAGAAAATGAATGAATAATTCTCCATGCTCATTTTTAGCATTAGATGGCACTCTGCTAGTTTTTAGCAGCAGATGGAGCTCTATGCTAGTTTTTAGAGGCAGATGGTACTCAATGCTAGTTTAACAATAAATAATTCTCTACGGTAATTTTTAGCGTTAGATGGCGCTCTATGCTATATAGTTTTCAGCAGCAGGTGGAGCTCTACGCTAGTTTTTAGAGGCAGATGGTGCTCAATGCTAGATTTTAACAACAAATAATTTTCTATGGTGGGCAACCCAGTGGCGCAGTAGGTAGTGCTGTTGCCTCACAGTAAAAAGGTCACTGGTTTGAACCTCGACTGGCTGAGTTGGTGTTTCTGTGTGGAGTTTGCATGTTCTCCCTGCGTTCGCGTGGGTTTCCTCCATGTGCTCCGGTTTTCCCCACAGTCCAAAGACATGCAGTACAGGTGAATTGGGTAGGCTAAATTGTCCGTAGTGTATGTGTTTGAATGAGTGTGTATGGATGTTTCCCAGAGATGAGTTGCAGCTGGAAGGGCATCCGCTGCGTAAAACGTGCTGGATAAGTTGGCGGTTCATTCCGCTGTGGCGACCCCAGTTTAATAAAGCGACTAAGCCGAAAAGAAAATGAATAAAATGAATGAATTTTCTATGGTAATTTTTTGCATTAGATGGCAATCTATGCTAGTTTTTAGCAGCAGTTGGAGCTCTACGCTAGTTTTCAGAGACAGATGGTGCACAATGCTAGTTTTTAAAAACAAATAATTCTCCATGCTCATTTTTAGCATTAGATGGCACTGTGTGCTAGTTTTTAACAGCAGATGGTGCTCTATACAAGTTTTTAACAGCAGGTGGTGCACTAAACTAGTTTTTAACCATACACTCAAATGTTCACAAGGAAGAGTGCGTGTATGTTTGGCTGAGTCATGTAAAGGCCGCACTGTGCGAATTTTTTTTTTTTTTTTTTTTATAAGAATTTTTTATAATTCTGAGCGATTGTAGCATGTCAGACTGCCTGACCATGGCTCCCATGACACACTGTTAGATCTCAGCTGTCATAAAGTCAGACTGAACGACAATAAAGACGCGCCAAACATGAAAGAAACGTCCCCGGAGTTTGACGTCATCCACCCTTGACACACTATCCCGCGTTCTGAAATTATTCCTCACAGCAAACGTAAATAATCTGTAGCAGCAATTTTTATGCCACAAGATTACAGTTTTTCTCCATTGGTTTGGCTCATTTCTTGAAACAGAAATTACATTCTCAAAACAACATGGACAAACCTCCAAACCACTTGGCAATTGTTCACAACAGAATTGAATTTCTCATTCATTTCATCAAATTGCAAATGTCTAAGTATATCTTTGCAAATGATTAAGTACAGGTAGCCTACATTTAGCACAATTTCCAAATGAATAGATCTCGTTGATCTAAACTGATTGTTAATTCTCAGTCTAATGGTCGTTCCCTTCAAAATGTGTCAGTGTCATTTCATTGTATAAGTCATCACATGCACAATAGTCTGTTCAATCGTCAAAATTAGTCAAGAACATAATACCATGAATACCATACAGTAGGTGAATCCTTGGAACATTTGATTACAATTTATTACAGCAATTGACAGTCAGGTAAAACTAGAACTTGACTAATAAAGGAGGAGTTTCACACATGTAATGTAATGTAATGTAATGTAATGTGTATTTATATAGCGCATTTATTGTGTATGGCCATACACCCAAAGCGCTTTACAATCATGAGGGGGGTCTCTCCACACCACCACCAGTGTGCAGCATCCACTTGGATGATGCGACGGCAGCCACAGGACAATGGCGCCAGTGCGCTCACCACACACCAGCTATTGGTGGAGTGAAGAGACAGCGATAGAGCCAATTCGGTGGATGGGGATGATTAGGAGGTCATGATGGGTAAGTGCCGATTGAGGGACTTTGGCCAGGACACCGGGGTTACACCCCAACTCTTTACCAGAAGTGCCATGGGATTTTTGATGACCACAGAGAGTCAGGACCTCGGTTTAACGTCTCATTCGAAAGACGGCGCTCACTGACAGTGTAGTGTCCCCTTCACTTTTACTGGGGCATTAGGACTCACACAGACCACAGGTTGAGCGCCCCCCTGCTGGCCTCTCTAACACCACTTCATTGGTCATCTCAGATGACCAATCAAACAGTATGTTATGTTTAGTTACTTGACAGGTGCTGGCCATGACTGTGAATGCTGCCTAACATGTATGTAAAGAGCTTGACCATGCAGGACCAGCACTATTTCTGAACATGGAGGCACCTGGCCAAGTAAATGAACAAGGGCAGCTGCCTGCACAAGGAAGAGGAGGACGAGAAAGAGTAAGGGTGCATGGTGGTGGAATAGGTGGAAGAGGCCGTGGTGCATGAAGACACTTTGCTGTCCCGGATGAAATTCAGGCCATAGTTATAGACGATGTCATGAACCATGGCCTCACATGGGCGGAGGCAGGTCGCCGAGTGAAGCCTAAATGTGTCTCACTCTACAGTCTCCTCCATCATCCAAAACTTTCGCAGGGAAAGTTATAGCACTCTAGTTTTTTGTTTGTGTGTTTATATTACAGTTTATTATGCTGTATACAGTTTCTATTTGCTCTGATATAAGGAAGTTACATTGTGTGTGGTTGATCATTACAATAAAAAAAGGAGTTACCATTTCCTTGGCAGTATGAGTGCAATGTGTGATGTCAAACCTTGGAGGCTACTCTTACCCTAAAATCCTATTTCTTTTTTTTTGTTTTATACACAATTGTATTCCGTTAGCTAGACAAAAACAGTACAGTAACCATTGTCAATGAAGGATTGGGCTAAGACTGTAAGGTGGACATGAGTGATATTTTAGTGGTCCTTTGCCATAGTAACAAAACATCTAAACATTTTGACTTGCAGTGCTTACACAATGCCAAAAGGATGAAGCAATTTGGGGGCACTGACTGTTTAAATGAGAAGGAAATTTAGTTTTGACACACGAGTGAACTGTTTTGGGAAAGGTATGAGCTGTTGCAGGTGAACCATGGTGTTGTGCCGAACCATTCACATTATTTTGGCAAAAACACCAAGAGTGTTGAAAATGTCCAGTCTGTTTCAAGAATTGAGCCAAAGCAATTGAGAAGGATATTTGCCATTTTTGTGGCACTGACTTTTTATATGGGAAAGGAATTTAGTTTTGATGCATGAGTGAACTGTTTTTGGAGAGATATGAGCTTTAGCAAGTGAACTATAGTGTTGTGCTAAACTGTAACACTGTTTTGCCAAATGATCTTAGAATTTTGAGAATGTAATTTCTGTTTCAAGAAATGAGCCAAACCAATAGAGAAAAACTGTAATATAAACACAGCTTACTATGAACATTCTCATAATCTGCTAAAGCCTTTCCCTAGCTTTATTTAATGAACTTTTTAGGTTCAAGTGGTATTTGTGAAAAATTGGGTGCAAGCAGAGTACGGCTGTTTGAAAAGCATACAGCACCATCTGCTGTAAAAAGTAAGTTCAGAATCGATTCAAGAGAGAAAAGCAATGCATGAAAGTTTCTTAATCATTGCAGGATACATTTTTCAAACAATTTCTCACTACAGCTCTTGTGTTGTGACACCAAACTGCTATAATGGGTGGAAAATAAATATGCACTTTTATGCATATGGTGTCAAATTGATCTCAAAGACAAGACCTGGAAATGTACATTCTCAGTGTGTTCACCAGCAGAACACCATCAACAGAGAGCATCATACATGAAACTTTACCAATCAACAAGAGCTAACACAATTAAATTTATTTGGTCCAGTTTAGCCAACAACATGGGTAAAATATGGGTAAAACATCAATGTGTACTGTTCACTGTGCAATAGCAGTGTTTAGTAGATCATTCACCATGTTTCTGTAGATAGAGGAAAGAAAATTGAATGCTCTGCTGTGTTTAGCGACACTTGGGCTCTTGATTTGTGATGAGCGAGCACTCTAACCTTGAGCATCCTGCAGCGTGAGCTCCCAGGACTGAGGAGTCTGTCATTCTCATGAGAGACACCAAGTTATTAATGTGACAGTTGGTAAAAGGACGTGTCAGCTGAGATCAATCACACAGCCTCAGCAGGGATAAGCACACTTTTAATAGACCCAATCATCTTCAGACCATATCCTCAGCAGTAAGGCCACACTCACAGAGATTCTCATCAACAGGAATGTTATTTACTTTTTACAAGGCTACTTACCTATTGGACCCAGGTAAAAAGACAAGCACAGTAGTAATATGTGTGAACCAAGTTCGCGAGAAACTAAGAGATTGCTGTTAATTGAAGATTGGTTGCATCTGTTATTTGAACAAAAACAAAATATAACTGTTATATGTGATTATTGAAATTTTACACAGTTCAGAGATTTAGCCAAAGTCCCTTTTAAGAGCATATTGTAGGTTAAAAAACTATTTCAAAAAAAGATAGAATCGTTTGTAAAAATACTCTATAATATCATAAAATACCACATTTAAATGTTTTACAAAGCGCAAGGGCACAAATTTGAAAGAAAATGTGTCTGTTTTCCCACTTCCGGAAAATCCGCTTTATTTTTCTAACCACCCCGGTGACGTCAGACTGGGGACTTATATTTTACAGGCGCGTGCTGTTTACAGTGAAGCAGAGTAGCATCGGTTGTTAATTTTGGTGTTATTTATCATCATCGTGGTTTATTATTGCATGTATGAGGGCTGCACAAACTCAAGCCTGTCAGCATATTAAGTCCACAAGTTTTCCGTTGTTATTTTCGTTCATTTGTGTTCGTGAAATGGGATGAATCCGATGACCGTAAGCTGACGGGAAAACGGTGAAAAACACACTCCTGGATCAGTCAGAGGTGCAGCTCGATGAAAACGAGAACTGCACACGGTAAGACAACTAATTTTTGTTTTATATTTGTCAACTTTCAAATCAGTAAGCAGGATTATTTGAGTAATATGAAGCAACGCATTGTGTTTACGTTGGAGTAGCCTACAGTACAGCACTGCTGCTACCTTGTAATGTTAAGCATATTAAATATGCTTATTTTAACCGTGCAAAAATGTAAGCATATGATAAGACCACTGGTACCATCAGTTTGCTAATATTATAAATGTCTTGTATAGTTACAGCGTAGTGACTTTGTTTGCTCAGCTAATTAATAATTTGTTGTCATGTGTGGTGTGTTTAAAAGGCTTTGGGAGACGCATGTGCCGCAGTAATGCTGACCCGGAGCTGAAGGCTTTCTCTCCATGGGCCTCTCGCTCAACTGTGCTTCACTTTGGCTCACAGAGTAACCTCAGACCTCCATCTCGTTCATCAGGTAGATTATTATTTCCCCCTAACTTGAATTAATTATACATGGTATTACCTGTTTACAAAATCTAGAAATATAAATCAGAATCAGAATCAGTTTTATTGCCAAGTGTGTTTCACACACACAAGGAATTTGTTTTGGCTACAGAAGCTTCCAGTATACATAAAGTGACAAGTGACAACACAAAATTAAATATGAGAAAAGAAAAAGGCGATAAACATTATAAACATTAAACAGAGATGCAGTAAGTAAAAAATATCTGAATGTTGAATTGTGTGTACAGATATGTTGTAAATATACAGGTTATAAAGTGCTGTGTACCAATGCGAATGGAGAAAGTATTGCATAGTATATTGTTATAAGGTGCTGTGTACAAGTGCGTATGAGAAAGTATTGCACGTTTATTGCCCAGTAGGCGAATATTTAACTGTTCATGAGGTAGATGGCCTGAGGAAAGAAACTTTTCCTGTGTCTGGCTGTTTTTGTGCTTGGTGCTCTGTAGCGCCGACCAGACGGTAACAGTTCGAACAGGTAATGTGCTGAGTGCGAGGCATCCAGAGTGATTTTGCTAGTCCTTTTACTCACTCTGGAAGAGTACAGTTCTTGAAGTGTAGGAAGGGTAGTGCCAGTGATTCATTCAGCAGTCCGAACTATTCAATGTAGTCTACGGAGGTCAGTTTTGGCAGCTGAGCTGAACCAGACGGTGATAGAAGTGCAGAGGATAGATTGGATGACAGCTGAGTAGAACTGTACGAGCAGCTCCTGTGGCAGGTTGAACTTCCTCACAGAAGTCAAGCCCCACTCGGGGGCAGCCCTCGGCGGGCTTCTTCATGCAGCTCAAAGGACAGAGCTGTCCCGGGAGACGCTTGCTAATACCCAGAGTTGGACCACAGGCCATATGGCCGTTCAAACTAGGTGCAGACCTGGACGGCCACGTCCAGCCTTGCACCTACTTGTGCTGCAAAAGGGATAATTACTCCCGATGGGTTATTACAGTTTTTCTCTATTGGTTTGGCTCATTTCTTGAAACAGAAATTACATTCTCAAAATTCTAAGATCATTTGGCAAAACAGTGTTACAGTTTAGCACAACACTATAGTTCACTTGCAAAAGCTCATATCTCTCCAAAAACAGTTCACTCATGCATCAAAACTAAATTCCTTTCCCATTTAAAATGTCAGTGCCACAAAAATGGCAAATATCCTTCTCAATTGCTTTGGCTCATTTCTTGAAACAGACTGGACATTCTCAACACTCTTGGTGTTTTTGCCAAAATAATGTGGATGGTTCGGCACAACACCATGGTTCACCTGCAACAGCTCATACCTTTCCCAAAACAGTTCACTCATGTGTCAAAACTAAATTTCCTTCTCATTTAAACAGTCAGTGCCCCCAAAATGCTTCATCCTTTTGGCATTGTGTAAGCACTGCAAGTCAAAATGTTTAGATGTTTTGTCACTATGGCAAAGGACCACTAAAATATCACTCATGTCCACCTTACAGTCTTAGCCCAGTCCTTCATTGACAATGGTTACTGTACTGTTTTTGTCTAGCTAACAGAATACAATTGTGTATAAAACAAAAAAAACCTGTGGTCTGTGTGAGTCCTAATGCCCCAGTAAAAGTGAAGGGGACACTACACTGTCAGTGAGCGCCGTCTTTCGAATGAGACGTTAAACCGAGGTCCTGACTCTCTGTGGTCATCAAAAATCCCATGGCACTTCTCGTAAAGAGTAGGGGTGTAACCCCGGTGTCCTGGCCAAAGTCCCTCAATCGGCACTTACCCATCATGGCCTCCTAATCATTACCATCCACTGAATTAGCTCTATCGCTGTCTCTTCACTCCACCAATAGCTGGTGTGTGGTGAGCGCACTGGTGCCATTGTCCTGTGGCTGCCGTCGCATCATCCAAGTGGATGCTGCACACTGGTGGTGGTGTGGAGAGACCCCCCTCATGATTGTAAAGCACTTTGGGTGTATGACCATACACAATAAATGCGCTATATAAATACACATTACATTACATTACATTACATGTGTGAAACTCCTCCTTTATTAGTCAAGTTCTAGTTTTACCTGACTGTCAATTGCTGTAATAAATTGTAATCAAATGTTCCAAGGATTCACCTACTGTATGGTATTCATGGTATTATGTTCTTGACTAATTTTGACAATTGAACAGACTATTGTGCATGTGATGACTTATACAATGAAATGACGCTGACACATTTTGAAGGGAACGACCATTAGACTGAGAATTAACAATCAGTTTAGATCAACGAGATCTATTCACTTGGAAATTGTGCTAAATGTAGGCTATCTGTACTTAATCATTTGCAAAGATGTACTTAGACATTTGCAATTTGATGAAATGAATGAGAAATTCAATTCTGTTGTGAACAATTGCCAAGTGGTTTGGAGGTTTGTCCATGTTGTTTTGAGAATGTAATTTCTGTTTCAAGAAATGAGCCAAACCAATGGAGAAAAACTGTAATCCGGGCTGAACCGGGACACGAGTGTCCCACGCGACACTTTTTCTACACAAAACAGGGATCATTCGTCCCGATTGAAGGCATTTTCAACACACAGATAGAGTAATAATAAAGACACTGCATGTGGAAGACCATATGATATTTTATTGTTTTAGAAAACTAGATTATTTATTCAGGACGATTCAGCGTCTTCTGTTGGTTCGAGCGGGCGTGTCCCCTGGCTTCTGCCCTGCCATGGCAGCGTCCTCCTGCTGGTTCCTTCCTGTGAGAGGGGACACGGTAAGGCCAGTTAACCATCACCACATGCCCTGCTGTTCACAATTATGCTTTGGCTAGCCAAAGAGGAACTGACTTACCAGGGGTGACCCCGGACTCTCTGCCCTTTTGCGCCCCTTCCTTGAGTGGCTGTCTCTGCCCGCCGCCGCCGCCTCCTCCTCCTCCTCCTCCTCCACCAGGGCCCTCTCGAAGAGTCTGCGGTGCTCACGTGCTTGCAGAGGGCCGAGGTGAAGTGCGTAGAACTTGTCGGAGGTTGATGTGTCATGACACATGAACTGCGCCACCTTCCTCCGATCCTCGGAAGAATGTGCGTTCTTTGCCTGCATCAGAGAGAGACAGACAGGACCATTTTTATGGTCAAAGCCGCTGGCAGTCATGTGGCTACAGGGGCATTACATAAATACTCACGTGCGTTGCGATGGCTGTCCGGACGTCCGTGAAGGTGGGTTTGCCGGGTAGGCCCATGCTGGTCCACGCAGATTGGAAATATTTATTTAAGGTCCGGCAGGGAGAGGCTGTGGAAGTGAAAAAAAAATAGGTAGCCTGCCGCCCACCGGGGAGACCGGCCCGCAGCTCCAAGAACCTTCGGAACCAGCTGTATTCTTCCTTACTGAGGGACAACTGAGCGGCACCGAATGCTCTATTTGTTTTATGAGTGGTAATCTAGCCATAGAACAAAGCAGAGAGAAGGTGAGTGAGTGCATACAACTGGTGCCCCCCTGTCCCCCCCCACCACCACCCGCAGAGCTACGGGGTCACACACACTTACATTAATGACAAAGGCAGACTCGTCTGGGCTTCTGGCGGCCTCTTCCACCTCCTGTATTGTCAGATTCTGGAAGACGCCGCACCGGTGGCCTGAGATGGAGGTCAGGTAACCTGTCAGAAATCCATAGAAGCGCCACTGATCCCTGGTGTCCGGCTTTGACTCCAGGCTATCTGGGAACAGAGAGTTAGACCGGTCAGAACAAACACCACACCGTGAATGATTTAACTTAGCAAGAGCCGTTGGTGCCCCGGAACGGAAAAATTTATTTCCGCTCTGGGCCACCAACGGCGCTTGGTTGAGGCAGACAAGACGGTGTGCCCGCCTCCCCCCGAGGTAGAGTACTCTACCCGGGGGGAGGCGGGCACACTGACATCGCT
This sequence comes from Danio kyathit, assembly GCA_903798195.1. Taxonomy (NCBI): domain Eukaryota; kingdom Metazoa; phylum Chordata; class Actinopteri; order Cypriniformes; family Danionidae; genus Danio; species Danio kyathit. The sequence continues at coordinate 16,987,065 of LR812538.1, forward strand.
GGCTTAACCAAGAGCCGTTGGTGGCCCAGAGCGAAAAGGAAGCGGGGGTGGTGTGGAACACTTACCTAGAAGTGCAGGGATCTTTCTCCCGGCGGTCCGGTGACAGCGTACCAGGCTAGCCTTGGAGACCAGCTTACCCTCCTTCGCTTGCTTCGTTCGGACCTCGTGAACCACCACCCGGCGTCGTATGCCGCGGACGAGCGCTCTAATCTCTCTGCGAATTAGCACGAGAGCCGTGGCGGAGAGGCGGCATGAAGCCGGCGGGGTTTCCGACATGTAATCGATAAACTGGGCCACATTCTTAAGGTAGTGCTGTCGGGTCGGCTCGGCCATGCGCGTCCGGCCTAGCATAGCAGCCCACGCTCGAATGCGCGCTGGCTGGTGGAGGAAAAGGAAGCGCTCTGGGTGCCCACACCCATCCACCATAAAGCCAAGAAAGGCCTTTATCCTCGTTAGCTTGGACGCAACGTTGTTTCTCAGGCGAGCGGTGGGCTCGCTGCCTAGCTGAAAACCCTCGAACTCTTCGAGGAGCAAGTCTGCAGAACGGGAACCAAAGTTAAAAGTCAGTCGTGACCATACACGCCCCCCACCACCAGCCCAACCGAACACTGCCAAAACCATACTCAACTGAGGGCGGGAACGTGGTCTGGGAACGGATACCTGTCCGGGCCATAGGCTTCCTGAGGGTCGGGGGGCGTAGGGCCTCCGGCCGCCCCTCGCCTGGGGGCCGGGTCGGGGGATGACTGTGCAGGAGGCGACCCTCTCCTCGTCGTCGTCGTCCTCCTCCTCCCCACCCTCCGCAACTCCCGATAACGGCGTGTGAATTCGCCCAGGGTTGACCTGACCTTGTCCATCTGCTTGCGGAGGTCTGACAGCTGGGCCTGAATGCGCTCCGTAGCGAGCCTGCAGCGGGGGTCGGCGCACGGACGCCCGGCGTCGGGGACCTCCTGGTCCTCTTCGTCCGAGGACGCAAGCCGAGACACCACGGGAACCGCCGGGCGGGTTGACTGCAACCACCGCAGGTCCTGAGCTACTTTGCGCCGCTTCGCCCTGCCCATGGCCTCCTTTCGGGACGAGGCCGAGAGCTCCGCGTGCTGCTTCAGGTGTCTGTCGAGCCGGGCCGGCGTCCGCCGACAGCCAGGCACCGGACACGGCATCTTTCGCGTGTCCACGCGGCCAGCGGCCAGCGAAAGCAAGAGCCTCTTTTCCTCTGAGTTGGCAACCTTGTGCACCGCCGACAGGTGAGGCGAGAGCCGGCTGTAGACATTGAGGCAGAGCGCGCATTCGGACATGACCGTCCAAGAGCAAGACTGTGGGAGAAAGAGACCCACACGCCGCGTGGAGCGGTTCAAAAGGAGGCGGCGGAGGCGCCCACTTCCGGCGTCACGACGCTGGTAGACCCTACTCTTAAAGGGGCCGACACCACCGCCGCCGGGGGGGTGTAAGCCCATGCCTTCAGATCCTTTCAGCCAACCGGGGTTTTCAAATGCCCATTTTAGAGGCTTGTTACGACTTTTGGAGGGAGTTATAAAATAAGTCTGTCCCCATCAGACACGCACCGTTTCGGGCAGCTTCAACTGCGCCTAGCCGTGGGAGCTTTTGCACGGCTTTTCACTACCAACAAGGGAACCACAACCATTATGAGGAGGAGGGGCCTGGAGCCAACCTAGACCCGCGGCCCTGCACACCACTGACCCCGGCTTGTTTCACCCCGCCGGAGACTCTAAGCCCCCACCGACCAACCCCCCACCCACCGGGGGCAGGGGAGCGGGGGGCCCCGAGAGGCAGCGAGGATAAACCCGGGGGGGGTGGGCGGGCTTGCAGGCGGATGGACGACCGGCACACAGGGGCTGGGTACCCTGGCAGACCCTTAGCCCTGAACACCACTGGCCCCGTAGCATGTTTCACCCCGCCGGAGACTAAGCCCCACCGATCAACCCCCACCGACCCACCCACCGGGGGCAGAGAGCAGGGGAGTGGGGGGCCCGAGAAGCAGCGAGGATAAACCCGGGGGGTGGGCGGGCGGGCGGGCGGGCGGACGGACGGACAGGGCAGCAGTAGGCGCGCGCGCGCACACAGGGTTTGGGGATGGGGCCTGCGCCAGACCGCAACTTCACACTGCCCCTGGGGCTTGATTCCTCCACGCCAGAAGACTCTTACCGAGCCCAACAAGCATTGCGGGCCGAGAATCAGTGGGGGGGATATAAGCCAGGGGATCTGGCGGGCGGGCGGGCAGACGGGCTTAGCGGCAGGCACGCTCTAGGTCGAAACCAGACGGGTCAACTGAGTCCTTTCTCCCACAGATAGAGGCGGGAAGGGGGTGGGGGTTGTGTGCGGAGGGACACCCCACCCTGGCCTCCCCTGAAAGCACGCCCAAAGCAGGGAAGGAATCATCCACACCCATAGAGGCTGACCCAACCTCGAACACCTTAAGGGCCAAGGGTGGGGGCCGGGTGGGGACCTACCCTTGAGGCGACAACGAGCTCCTATCGGCCAGTAGAAAGGTCTGAGCGTAACATCGCCAGAGACTAAGTCCACAATATTATTTCACCAAAAGCTCGATGGCAGGTCAGAGACATGGCAGGTGTCGGGCGCGGGACGTCCCGGCACGTATGCCTGAAAAGGTGGTCTCCCGTCGGGCATGGCCTGGCGGGCTTGGGCCTGGGTCTAAGCCAATGCACCGGAGACGGGTCGTCTAACGTTTCTCCTGCCCACCGGTCAGACTGGCCATCTCCCCACCCGACCTCTGTCGTTTCAGGCGTTCGCTAGAAAGACCCACCATCCCCCCAAACCGACTCTTCCACCGCCCCCAACCCCATCGAGCCAGACCCCCTCTGCCCACCGACCCCTCACTATTTCCGGGGACGAACGCAAGGCTCACAAGGCCCTGGAGCCCTGGAATTCCACCGCCCCCAACCCCATCGAGCCAGACCCCCTCTGCCCACCGACCCCTCACTATTTCCGGGGACGAACGCAAGGCTCACAAGGCCCTGGAGCCCTGGAATTCCACCGCCCCCAACCCCATCGAGCCAGACCCCCTCTGCCCACCGACCCTCACTCCTTCCGGGGCAAGCTCCGGCTCTGGCGGAGCCCTGGATTGACACCTGATCTCCAGCAGTGCCCGGGCACCCCACACTTAAGCCCGGCAACTTGGACTTAGCCAATAGCACGCGCTAGACAGACGTACCGTTGGTGACCCATCTGGCTCTAGTGTGCCACCATCCCCTAACTTGAACTTTGCCGACTGCACACTCCGGAAGGATTCGAGTTCAAAGATGGCTTGGGGGCACCAGCCTCTCACAGTTCCAGCGTCTGGCACCATGCTTTTTTCCGAGATGGCTGGGGTGCACCAACAGCACGTACTTCCACAACAAGTCGTTATAAAATTTCCTTAATTCTCCTGCTCTGGGGGCAGGAGACTGTATCCGGAAACCCCCCTGGGGGTTTGGGGGCTTTTGGTGCCAATGGCTCGCGGGAAACGACGCTCCTTAACCCGGGCAGCAGACCTGATCGAAGACCCCCTGGGGGTTTGGGGGCTTTTGGTGCCAAAGGCTCGCGGGCAAACGACGCTCCTTAACCCGGGCAGCAGACCTGATCGAAGACCCCCTGGGGGTTTGGGGGCTTTTGGTGCCAATGGCTCGCGGGCAAACGAGGCTTCTTACCCGGGCAGCAGACCTGATCGGAGACCCCCTGGGGGTTTGGGGGCTTTTGGTGCCAAAGGCTCGCGGGCAAACGAGGCTTCTTACCCGGGCAGCAGACCTGATCGGAGACCCCCTGGGGGTTTGGGGGCTTTTGGTGCCAAAGGCTCGCGGGCAAACGACGCTCCTTAACCCGGGCAGCAGACCTGATCGAAGACCCCCTGGGGGTTTGGGGGCTTTTGGTGCCAATGGCTCGCGGGCAAACGAGGCTTCTTACCCGGGCAGCAGACCTGATCGGAGACCCCCTGGGGGTTTGGGGGCTTTTGGTGCCAAAGGCTCGCGGGCAAACGAGGCTTCTTACCCGGGCAGCAGACCTGATCGGAGACCCCCTGGGGGTTTGGGGGCTTTTGGTGCCAATGGCTCGCGGGAAATGACGCTCCTTAACCCGGGCAGCAGACCTGATCGAAGACCCCTCTGGGCTTGGGTCTTTTCCGAGCCAAACGCAGCCAATGGCTCGCGGGTAACGAGGGCTCTAACCCGGGCAGCAGACCTGATCGGAGACCCCCTGGGGGTTTGGGGGCTTTTGGTGCCAAAGGCTCGCGGGCAAACGAGGCTTCTTACCCGGGCAGCAGACCTGATCGGAGACCCCCTGGGGGTTTGGGGGCTTTTGGTGCCAATGGCTCGCGGGAAATGACGCTCCTTAACCCGGGCAGCAGACCTGATCGAAGACCCCTCTGGGCTTGGGTCTTTTCCGAGCCAAACGCAGCCAATGGCTCGCGGGTAACGAGGGCTCTAACCCGGGCAGCAGACCTGATCGGAGACCCCCTGGGGGTTTGGGGGCTTTTGGTGCCAAAGGCTCGCGGGCAAACGAGGCTTCTTACCTGGGCAGCAGACCTGATCGGAGACCCCCTGGGGGTTTGGGGGCTTTTGGTGCCAATGGCTCGCGGGAAATGACGCTCCTTAACCCGGGCAGCAGACCTGATCGAAGACCCCTCTGGGCTTGGGTCTTTTCCGAGCCAAACGCAGCCAATGGCTCGCGGGTAACGAGGGCTCTAACCCGGGCAGCAGACCTGATCGGAGACCCCCTGGGGGTTTGGGGGTTTGGGGGCTTTTGGTGCCAAAGGCTCGCGGGCAAACGAGGCTTCTTACCCGGGCAGCAGACCTGATCGGAGACCCCCTGGGGGTTTGGGGGCTTTTGGGGCCAAAGGCTCGCGGGCAAACGAGGCTTCTTACCCGGGCAGCAGACCTGATCGGAGACCCCCTGGGGGTTTGGGGGCTTTTGGTGCCAATGGCTCGCGGGAAATGACGCTCCTTAACCCGGGCAGCAGACCTGATCGAAGACCCCTCTGGGCTTGGGTCTTTTCCGAGCCAAACGCAGCCAATGGCTGTAACGAGGGCTCTAACCCGGGCAGCAGACCTGATCGGAGACCCCCTGGGGGTTTGGGGGTTTGGGGGCTTTTGGTGCCAAAGGCTCGCGGGGAAACGAGGCTTCTTACCCGGGCAGCAGACCTGATCGGAGACCCCCTGGGGGTTTGGGGGCTTTTGGTGCCAAAGGCTCGCGGGCAAACGAGGCTTCTTACCCGGGCAGCAGACCTGATCGGAGACCCCCTGGGGGTTTGGGGGCTTTTGGTGCCAAAGGCTCGCGGGCAAACGAGGCTTCTTACCCGGGCAGCAGACCTGATCGGAGACCCCCTGGGGGTTTGGGGGGGGCTTTTGGTGCCAATGGCTCGCGGGGAAACCACGCTCCTTACCCGGGCAGCAGACCTGATCGGAGACCCCCCTGATTCGTTAAACCGCCAAAACCTAAGTCCACTGTTTCTCACCTTCACCGAAACCTAGATGGCAGGTCAGAGACATGGCAGGTGTCGGGCGCGGGACGTCCCGGCACGTATGCCGGAAAAGGTGGTCTCCCGTCGGGCATGGCCTGGCGGGCTTGGGCCTGGGTCTAAGCCAATGCACCGGAGACGGGTCGTCTAACGTTTCTCCTGCCCACCGGTCAGACTGGCCATCTCCCCACCCGACCTCTGTCGTTTCAGGCGTTCGCTAGAAAGACCTACCATCCCCCCAAACCGACTTGGGCATTTGAGACCCCCAAAGCCAGACCCCTCCCATCCCCCAAGTGAGAGTTGGTGCAGATAGCAAAGAAAGACCGACCACCCCCTAAACGGACTTAGTCATTTGAGAGACCCCCAAAGCCAGACCACCCATCCCCCAAGTGAGAGTTGGTGCAGATAGCAAAAATGACCCACCACTCCCAATCCATTTTTACTTCCTCAGCTGACGAAGGAAGTACAGTCTCTGCTGGGCTTTCTTCACAATAGACTCTATGTGAATGTCCCACTTCAGATCCTGAGAGATGGTGGTGCCCAGGAACCTGAATGACTCTACTGCAGCCACAGTGCTGTTCATGATGGTGAGTGGGGGGAGTGCAGGGGGGTTTCTCCTAAAGTCCACTATCATCTTCACTGTTTTGAGCATATTCAGCTCCAGGTTGTTGTATCTGCACCATAAAGCCAGCCGCTCCACCTCCTGTCTGTATGCAGACTCGTCGCCGTTCCGGATGAGGCCGATAACAGTAGTGTCATCTGCAAACTTCAAGAGCTTAATGGAGGGGTCTTTTGCGGTGCAGTCGTTGGTGTACAGGGAGAAGAGCAGCGGGGAGAGAACACATCCCTGGGGGACACCAGTGGTGATGGTGCGACTGTCGGATGTGATTTTGCCCATTCTGACTAGCTGTTGTCTATCTGTCAGAAAGCTGGTGATCCATTGACAGACAGAGCTGGGGACAGGGGGGGAGATGGCTGGAAGTGTTGATGGCTGTGTAGGGAGATGGTCCGGGCGGGTGTGAGGTGTCTGGTCAGAGGTGTCAAATCTACAGTAGAACGTATTCAGCTCGTTTGCAAGATGTTTGTTGCTGTCGATGCTGGGGGGTGGTGTTTTAAAGTTGGTAATGTCTTTCAGGCCTTTCCACACTGATGCAGGGTCGTTGGCAGAAAACTGGTTTTGCAGCTTTTTGGCATAGCTCTTCTTAGCCACACCAATCTCCTTTGTCAGTGTGTTCCTGGCCTGATTGTACAAAATCCTGACCCCACTCCTGTAGGCATCCTCTTTTTAATGACAGAGATGTCTAAGTTTGGTGTGAACCATGGTTTATCATTGTTAAATGATAAGTAGGTCCTGGTAGGGAGGCATAACTCCTTACAGAAACTGATGTATGATGTTACAGTCTCTGTGAGCTCATCTAGGTCGGTGGCTGCAGCTTCAAAAACACTCCAATCAGTGCATTCAAAACAGGCTTGTAAGACCTGCTCGGTGTCGTTGGTCCATCTCTTAACAGTCCTCAATACTGGCTTAGTAGTTTTAAGTTTTTGCCTGTAAGTTGGTATAAGATGAACCAGGCAGTGGTCAGAGAGTCCTAGAGCTGCTCTGGCGACGGAGCGATATGCATCCTTTATTGTGATGTAGCAATGGTCCAAAATGTTATTGTCTCTGGTGGGGCATGTGATGTGCTGTTTGAATTTAGGCAGCTCATGTGTGAGTTTTGCCTGATTAAAGTCACCGAGAATGATAAAAACAGAGTCCGGGTGTCGTTGTTCAGTCTCTGTGATCAAATCAGACAGCTGTTGTAACGCAGTATTCACGTGTGCTTGCGGTGGAATGTGAACACAGAGGAGAATGAACGAGGAAAACTCCCGCGGTGCGTAAAACGGCTTGCAGTTAATGAAAAGTAATTTGACGTCAGGACAGCACATCTTCTTTAACACAGTTACATCCGTACACCACCTCCTGTTGATGTAAAAGCATGTCCCACCACCGCGCGTTTTGCCCGTTAACTCCATATCGCAATCTGCTCTGTACAGCTGAAAGTCCGGTAGGTGTAATGCGCTGTCCGGAATGGCTTCGTTCAGCCAGGTTTCTGTGAAACACAGCGCAGCAGAGTTGTTAAAGTTCTTGTTTTTGTGTGTGAGCAGAAGTTGTTCGTCCATTTTGTTAGGAAGTGAGCGGAGATTCGCCAGATGGATGCTAGGCAGCGCCGTTCTGAAGCCGCGCTGTCTCAGCCTGATGAGCGCGCCGGCTCGCTTCCCACGCTTGCGCGTCTTGTAGAGTTTTCACAAAGCAGCTGCTCCGCCGACGACAATGTTCCGCAAAACGCCAGAGAAATCAAAATCCAGCTGGTGATTAGTTGGTGTCCACTGCCGAATGTTCAGCAGCTTGTCCCTGGTATAACTGATCATGTTAGATAAACATAAAACAGGACAGACTAACAAAAACAGAACGAAAACTGGAGAGCTCCACACCGAGGCGGCCATCCGTGGCGCCATCTTGAGAAGGTCAATTATTAAAAATAATTACTAGAATATTTCTATATAATGCAGGCAGGTAAAACTCAAACACTATCTTTGACTTCCTTTTTTTAAATATTGGAATTGTGTAACCATTGACTTCCATAGTATTTGTTTTCCCTACTATAGAAGTGAATGGTTACAGGTTTTCAGCTTTCTTTAAAATATCATATTTTGTGATCAACAGAAGAAAGAAAGTCAATAAGATTTGAAACCACTTGAGGGAGAATAAAAAAATATTCTGTCCTGTCAATGAGGAAAGGCACTTTTTATTTACATATGTGGAATATTCATCTTGTAGAAGAAAAATTGAAGTTTGTTGTCACATGCTCAACTTATAATGGGTACAATTTATATTTGTGAGATGGTATGCAGTTCACTATCCAGGGGTCTGCAAATGTGGCTGGGTATTCTGTATTATGTTATATTAAAAGTCATATGATAAATTTTGAAATACACATGATTGACCAAGATGATTTAAACTTTTGCATTATTTCCCCAGCATATATGTATCAGCCCTTACAACGTCTCTGACGGTGGAATACTGGAGGTCATCACAGGCTCGATGAGAATGCAGAACTGTCCACTACATTTGCTCTCTTTTCTGCATCCTTCCAGTGGGTTTACAAGGATGAGGCTGTCAGCATCTTTTTACACAGCATTCACAATTTAGCACACATTAAAGACATGATAGTGTGGCACCCACATAAATGTTGGCCAACTTACTGAAAAATAAAATAAAATTGTTAAACAAGGTTTACTTTTAAATGGGTCAGATGATATATTTTTCTTTCAGTATTATATGTTTGGAACCTACTTATACACACACTCACAGATACTTATACATATATAAAGAGTAAAAATGTTGGGTATTAACAGTGCTTATGATTTTGTGCTATATTAATAAAACTTGAATTTGAGTGGAATTTGAATTAGAGTTTATTTAACCATAAAATCAGATCAGATCTGTTGATCACATCTTTGTAAATATTTTATACAGTAACACAACTTGTGATTGTATTTTTTATGGATTGTTGCCTAAATGGGATCCAATATGGATCATCTTATACCCAATACAACAAAACTGACAAAAAGACTCAATATTTTAAAACTTATTTAAATTGTTTTAATATTTGATGTTGTTTTTATTTCAATACAAAATCTCTGAAAACCTTTTGTATAATAAAAAGATTCTCAAGTACCTTGTTTACATGTTTCTGCATTATTCCAGACGTTCTGTGTTATTTGTGTTCTGTTTTCACTTATCTACAATTAAAAAATAGGGTCAACGTGCACAACTCTGTTAAATGCTCATTAGTTTCTGTTACTGGTAAGTATTAATACTTATAGATGATCAATACTAGCTTTGCTATTGCCAGATAAGCTTTCGTTATCTTACATATCTGTCTGTAAGCTAACATTGGTCTCTCACTGAGAACCTGCTCTGTTCTCCTCACAATACAGCTCAATTACTCTTTGACTGCTGTTCTGTATACTGGTCTATCCACAGGCTCATAATAGTATGGCTGTGGTCCGTCATTTGTGTTTATATCTCAGAATATCTTATCTCAGCATCAAAATGCGCACCGCGATCAGTTGTCTTCATACTGTTTATATGCGCGATACCCCTTTTCCGACGTCACTTCCGGTCTGGCGATTTTTTTCAAATGTGGAAGTACATTTCTGTGACTAAAAACGACTCCAGATGGCTTAATAATAATCTTTAACGTATATTTTAAAGAAAACCTAGTTCCCACTTTACTCTTATACACATTGACTCACTGGGGTGTCTAACCTATGCTCTTTAAGGCAAGTCATTTCACTCGGCGGCCATATTTGAAACAACTCTTGGGCAGTATGCTCGGGCATTCTGTTTAAATGGGGAAACATCAAATTCTCCAAAACTACTTGCTAAGCTTATGATTTCATTTCATATTACGAACAACCAATAAAATAATAAAATAAAATTTATTTAGTTTCATTTCTAAATGTTCGTATCACACAAAATCTGCAGAAACTCATGTCTGGCCCGATCCCCTACCCCGGAGAACTGTCATTCTATTGCGTTCGCTGATTGGCTTCAGTACTAGAGGGCGGGCTTTATTCACCCTATAACGATCGCTGATTGGTTCCTGTACTAGAAGGCGGGGCTTCATTTGCCATATTGACAGTTACACTTTTCCCCATTCAAAAGTATTCGAGTGACATGTCTTGTGTATTCTTTAGTCTTTGATTTAGCTGACTTAAAGAAATAGTTTGTCCCAAAATGAATATTAAGTCACTAATTACTTTGAAGTAAGCTTAAAAACTGTAACCATTGACTTTTATGGTAGGAAAAACAAATACGATGGAGGTCAATCGTTACATGCTTTCATGCTTTCTTCAAAGTATATTCTTTTGTTTTTAACAAAATAAATAATTTTTTAAATGCTTGAAACAAGTCAAGAGTGGGGCAACCCAGTGGCGCAGTGGGTAGTGCTGTTGCCTCACAGCAAGAACGTCGCTGGGTCGCAGGTTCGAACCTCGGCTGGGCTGGGTCAGTTGGCGTTTCTGTGTGGAGTTTGCATGTTCTCCCTGGGTTTGCGTGGGTTTCCTCCGGGTGCTCCGGTTTCCCCCACAGTCCAAAGACATGCAGTACAGGTGAATTGGGTAAGCTAAATTGTCCATAGTGTATGAGTGTGAATGTGTGTGTGGAAGTTCCCAGAGATGGGTTGCGGCTGGAAGGGCATCCGCTGCGTAAAATCGTGCTGGATAAGTTGGCGGTTCATTCCGCTGTGGCGACCCCGCAAGGGACAAAGCCGACAAGAAAATGAATGAATGAATGAAAGTCAAGAGTGAGTAAAAGATGACAGAATTTACATTTTTGGGTGAAGTATCCCTTTAATGTCAATTCAAATAGTCTCCTTTTTAGATTCATTGCCAGTATACTGTTTACTCACAATTTTATTATGTTAACATGCTGTAACATCCCCGGCTCGTTCCTACTCAATCGTTCCTACCCAATCCAGTTTTTCCACCTCATACCAGTCCCATCCAATCACGAGAACCTTCCCCTGAGTATTAACCATCTGGAACCGGTTCCTCATCAGCCTGGACACTATAAACACTCACCTCCTCCGTTCACTCTTCGACCGGTATTGAAGTCGTATGGTTGTCTTCACTTAAGCTCCCTCGTCTTCTCTTCTTCCATGGATGTTCCTTCTGAGTCTTCGTAACCATTGTACTGATAAAGGGAAGTGTCTTTACTATCTGACTTTGTCTGAAGATCTGTTATCACCCTCATGCACAATATGCCTGTCACCATCTACGGAGGTTTAGGATGTTAACCCATGCTTTACTCTCACCGTGTTTATAAGGCGAAGACTTGTGTGGTGTTCCTCTATGATCTTCCATTCCCTCTGAACTGTGTGACTGTGATTCCCCGCTGTGCTACAGCGAACAGCACTGACTAGCTCTAACACCAGCTCTACTTCAACAGTGCTGTGAGCAAGATCACCGGCACTTGAGATCTGCCTTTCATACAGCCTGTGTGATGTTCCTTTGATGCTTACTTTGAATAAACCTTGTGAAAAGATAACCATCTCTGTCTTCCTTGTCTACCAGCGTGACAGAATACCGGTCCAAACAACAACAACAACATGGAAGCTAGCGCTACGCTACCCGGAAGTGAGGCAGATCCCTTCGCTGGTATGGTCCATACTATGCGTCAGACGTTGCCTTCCGCACCCATGAGCGCTAGCTCCAACCTGGTGGTAACACCGAGTTATTCTGGCAAACCGAGCACCTGTAATGGGTTCCTCCTTCAATGCTCATTGTATATCGAAGCCAACACTGTGCAATTTCCTAATGAACTTTCCAAAATTGCATTTATTATTTCCCATCTCTCAGGTCGAGCCTTGCAATGGGCAGATGCATTGTGGAGTACTCGCAGCCCCGTGATAACCACCACCCATTCCTTCGTCGCCCACTTTAAGGAGGTATTTCCAGTTCCACTTACCCCTTTATCAGTGCACGACGAACTCATGAACTTTAATCAAGGAAAAATGTCTATTCATGAATATACTCTCCAGTTTCGGACACTTGCAGCCAGCAGCGGGTGGAACTCTGTGGCGCTTCTGGCTGCATACCGTAAAGGACTGAAACCATCTATACGTAAACAGATGGTTATTTACGATGACAATGCCAATCTTGAGATCTTCATCAAGAAATCCATTAGTGTGTGTCAACATTTATCTGCCTGTTCTTCTTTGTCTGATAACCCTCCATTACCATCCAAGTCTTCCCCGATCACGCAGGACCCTGAAGAGCCTATGCTGACCGACTCCTACTGGCTTGAAACCTCTGAACGCCAGCGGCGTATTCGTCATCAGCTCTGCCTCTACTGTGGTGAATCAACTCACCTGATAGCCACCTGTCCCATCTGTCCACCTCAGCTCTTGGTGAGTAAAATCATCCTCACTCCCACAGTTTCCTCCATACCTCATCTTAAGGCAGAGTTAATAATGCAGTCTCAAACTTTCCCTGTACATGTTCTGCTGGACTCTGGAGCCGCTGGGAACTTCATATCTTCCACCTTCATCTCCCGCTACAACATTCCATCTGTAAGAAATGAGGTTCAGTATCACATCACCACAATCCACAAAAAAAAGAGTTCGCCGCTAGGAGACCCTTCGCCTAGATCGGAACAAGATGGCGCTGTCACAAGATGGCGCCGAGCATGGCCGCCGTGTTGCGAGCTCCCAGCAAACTTCGTTGTGTTTTATATGTTTTACTTGTATTTTTGCTGTTTTTTTGTGCTGGATGTACACACTCTTATTGCCTACGTCAGACACACACTTCGGGAAATTGGCTCCCTGGTCACACACCGAAGACCGGACTTTGAGTTCTTCAGCGACGCTCTGTTTACAAACACAACAACAAAGCCCTTTGTCTGGGCCACACAACCGAGCCGGCGCCGCAAACGCAGCCAGAAAAGAGGAAAAAGAGCCGGCGTCCTGGTCAGACTAAGACGCCGTGGATTTCGACCCCCGCTCCCCACCATTCTGCTTGCTAACGTTCAGTCACTGGACAACAAACTTTGCGAGCTACGCGCATTTCCTTCCAACAGGAAACAAGAAACTGCTGCATTATCTGTCTTACAGAAACCTGGCTATCTGCGGAGGTACCAGACACAGCTGCTTAACTTTCAGGGTTCTCCATGCACCGCGCGGATAGAACAAAGGAACTCACAGGGAAAAGCAAAGGAGGAGGTGTTTGTTTCTTTATTAACAACTTATGGTGTGATGAGAGAAACATACACTCAGTTAGATCATTTTGTTCTCCTTATCTGGAATACCTTATGCTTCGGTGTCGACCATACTGGCTACCAAGGGAATTCACATCGGTGATAATTACGGCTGTCTACATCCATCCTCAAGCCAACACAGAGCAGGCGCTCAGGGAACTGTATGGAAGCATAAACGAGCAGGAAACCGCACACCCGGAGGCAGCGTTTATTGTTACAGGGGACTTTAACAACACCAATCTCAGGAAAATCGCTCCAAAATACATTCAACATATCATAACAAACACGCGTGGTGATAGTATTTTGGACCACTGCTACTCTCCGTTCCGGGATGCTTACAAATCCCTCCCCCGCCCACCATTGGGCAAATCAGATCACTCTTCTGTTCTGCTCTTGCCTGCTTACAGGCAGAAACTGAAACGGGAACCACCCACCCTCAGGACGTTTCAGAGCTGGTCAGACCAATCGGATTCCGTACTTCAAGACTTATTTGATGACGTTGACTGGGAGATGTTCCGGGCAGCTTCTGATGACGACATCGAAGTGTACTCAGACACCGTTACGTGCTTCATCAGAAAGTGCATAGAAGACGTGGTCCCAACAAAAACTGTCCGTATCTACCCTAACCAAAAACCATGGATCAATTGCGAAGTTCGAACAGCCCTATCAGTGCGAACTTCCGCCTATAAATCCAGAAATGCTGAGGAACTAAAACAAGCAAACTACAACCTCAGGAAAACAATCAAAGCAGCAAAACGTCAATACAAAGACAAGGTAGAGGGTCAATTTAACACCAATAATGCAAGGAGCATGTGGCAGGGACTTAATTACATCACAGACTTTAAAAGTAACAAACCCGCCACTGTGAACATTGCTGCGTCTCTCCCGGACAAGCTCAACTCATTCTACGCCCGCTTTGAAGCCCAGGACAGCGCACACACACACAGCGCGCTCCCGCGGCCGACACAGAAACTCCCAGCACTCTCTGTTTCTGTAGTGGATGTAATGAGATCTTTCCATCGCGTGAACATCCGAAAAGCTACGGGCCCAGATGGCATCCCTGGACTTGTACTTAAAGCATGCGCACACCAGCTAGCGGGTGGGTTTTCACGGTCATCTTTAACCTTTTGCTCTCTCGGTCTGTGGTTCCTAGATGCTTTAAGACAGCTACTATTGTGCCAATACCGAAATCAGCTAAAACCACATGCTTGAATGACTGGCGTCCGGTTGCACTGACACCCATCTTCAGCAAGTGCTTTGAGAAGCTGATTAAAAACCACATCTGCTCTGTACTGCCCGCTAACACTGACCCTCTGCAATTTGCATACAGAAACAACCTCTCCACCGATGATGCAATTGCTTTCACCTTGCACAATGCTCTGTCTCACCTGGAAAACAAAAACACATATGTGAGAATGCTGTTTGTGGAATACAGCTCAGCATTCAACACCATAGTGCCTGCCAAGCTGGTGGTGAAGCTCCAGGCTCTGGGCCTACACAGCTCTCTGTGCAACTGGATCCTGGACTTCCTGTCAAGCAGACGCCAGGTGGTCAGAATGAACAACATCACCTCATCCACACTGATCCTCAACACTGGTGCTCCACAGGGCTGTGTTCTCAGCCCACTCCTGTACTCCCTGTACACACATGACTGTACATCCAAACACAGCTCCAATGTCATCGTTAAATTTGCTAATGACACAACGGTGGTGGGCCTAATCACCGATAATGATGAGACAGCCTACAGAGAGGAGGTGCATGCTCTGACGCACTGGTGTCAGGAAAACCCCCTCTCACTCAACATCAGCAAAACCAAGGAGCTGGTGGTGGATTTCAGGAGAGAGAAGAAAGAACACACTCCCATCACCATCAACGGGACACCAGTGGAGAGAGTCAGCACTTTCAAGTTTCTTGGAGTACACATCGCTGAGGATCTGACATGGACTGCCCACACAGATGCAGTGCTGAGGAAGGCACAACAACGCCTTTTCTTCCTCAGGAGTCTCAGGAGGTTTGGAATGAGCCCCCACATCCTCCGCTCGTTCTACACCTGCACTGTGGAGAGCATCCTCACTGGCTGCATCACCACCTGGTACGGAAACAGCACCAGCAGCAATCGCAAATGGTCTACACAGGATCGTGCGAACTGCTGGACGCGTAGTAGGAGGTGAGCTTCCCTCCCTCCAGGACATCTATACCAGGAGGTGCATGAGGAAAGCCAAGAGAATCATCAGCGACTCCAGCCACCCAAGCCATAGACTTTTCTCTCTGCTACCCTCAGGCAGACGGATCCGCAGCATCCGGTCACGCACCAGCCGACTGAAGGAAAGTTTCTTCCCTCAGACTATCAGGCTGATGAACACTTAACACACCCCACACAAACTCTTCCATACCCCGCACTGCACACCATCAAGATGTAGCATGCACTGCACTTTAACAAATCCATACTTAAAACAATACTGCCTACGTATCGCTGTCAACATTGCCAATTTTACATTGTCTTGTTTTTTTGTGAGTATGTTGTTGTATATTGCACTGTCTGTATTTGGCACTTTCGTTGTATTTACACTGTCTGTATTTTGCACTGTCTGGAGCCAGCACCTAAGCTTTTCACTCATCATAGCACACGTGCTGCTGATGATGTGACAATAAAAGGGATTTGATTTGATTTTGAACCATCAAGAAAAACTCACCCTTCTTATCCTTCCTCGTGCAAATGTTGATGTCATCTTGGGTCGACCATGGCTTATTCAGCATCAACCTAGCATCGACTGGGAAACTGGGGTTATCCTCAAATGGGGATCCAAGTGCAGAATCAACGGTCATATTACCCCCTCTACTGGTCACTCCTCTTCATTGCCTCTTCAGAACACAGCTGTGCAAGTCACTCATCCTTCCAGCCTTCCTATTCCATCGGCATATCATGAATACTCCGTCTTCAGCAAGGAACGAGCCACCCAATTACCCCCTCATCGGTCCTGGGATTGTTGTATTGACCTGCTGCCCGACGCCAAGTTACCACATGAAAAGATTTATCCATTATCCCGTCCTGAGCACGAGGCGATGTCCAACTATATTAGTGAAGCTCTCCAGCAAGGGTTCATCACACCATTCACATCTCCCGCAGCATCTAGTTTCTTCTTCATCTCAAAAAAGGATGGAGGACTAAGGCCATGCATAGATTATAGAGTACTGAATGCAGCTACTGTCAAGTTTGCCTACCCCTTACCTCTAGTTCCAGCTGCCCTGGAAGAACTAAGAGAAGTCAAAGTGTTCAGCAAACTGGATCTGTGTAGCACCTACAATCTCATCCGCATCCGCCAGGGGGACGAGTGGAAAACGGCCTTTGTTACACCCTCCGGCCACTATGAGTACCTCGTTATGCCCTACGGGCTGGCTAATAGTCCTTCCATTTTTCAAAACTTCATGAACGAGATTTTCAGAGACCTCCTTCATCGTTTCACCATTTTCTACATAGATGATATCCTCATCTATTCCCACAATCTAGCAGAACATCAGGGCCATGTGAAACAAGTACTCCAACGCCTGAGAGATGATCATCTGTTCCTTAAGCACGAAAAGTGTGAGTTTCATCAAACCACTATATCCTTCCTGGGATATGTCATCACCCCCCAGGGTGTGAGTATGGAGCAGTGCAAAGTGGATGCTGTGTCCAAGTGGGAATACCCGAAAACCATTAAAGAACTTCAACGTTTTCTGGGATTCGCCAACTTCTATCGGCGGTTCATTAAGAACTGCAGTATCCTCACATCGCCACTCACTTCCCTACTCAAAGGAGGTAAAAAGGTACTCACATGGACCCCAGAGACACGCCATGCCTTTGACCAGCTCAAGTCCAAGTTTACCACTGCACCCATCTTACGTCATCCTAATCCCAATCTCCCGTTCATTGTTGAGGTTGACGCCGCGGACACTGGAGTAGGCGCAATATTATCCCAATGGTCTGGTGAACCCAAAGCCCTTCATCCTTGTGCGTACTATTCCAGGAAGTTAACATCAGCGGAACAAAATTATGGTAATTGAGACCGTGATTTATTAGCCATCAAGCTAGCACTTGACGAGTGGCGTCACTGGCTTGAAGGAGCTCAGCATCCCTTCACTGTCATCACTGATCACAAGAATCTCCAGTGCATACGAGATGCCAAACGCCTGAATGCTCATCAAGCTCGCTGGTCTCTCTTCTTCGCACGGTTCAATATCACTTACCAACCTGGTCATAAAAACGTCAAAGCAGATGCTCTGTCAAGAATTCACTCACCTGATCCTCGTGACGATTCCCCGGAATCCATTCTTCCTCCTTCGATCTTCATGGCTCCTATCCTGTGGCAAATAGATGAAGACATTCGTTTAGCCACTCTAGAGGAACCAGCTCTCCCCGGCCTTCCTCCAGGCCTGTGCTATGTCCCCACGAGATACTGTACACCGCTCCTGGATAGTACGCACACCTCCCTCGGCTCTGGTCACCCGGGCAGTAGGCGGACCCTCTCGCTCCTCAAGGAAAGGTATTGGTGGCCTAAAATGGCCCACGATGTCACCCAGTACGTTAAGGGTTGCTCGGTCTGTGCCATCACTACCACTCCACGTCATCTGCCAGAGGGAAAGCTACTACCGTTACCCATTCCCCGCCGACCCTGGACACACCTTTGTGTTGATTTCGCCACCGATCTACCCCCCTCTCAAGGATACACCACTATTCTGGTGGTTGTAGATCGGTTTTCTAAATCCTGCAAATTAATACCTCTCAAAGGTCTTCCCACAGCCCTTCAAACATCTGAGGCCCTGTTCCATCACGTCTTCAGAAACTACGATCTCCCCGAAGACATCGTGTCAGACAGGGGGCCACAGTTCATTTCCAGGGTTCTTTCACCTTCTGGGTACCACCATCAGTCTGTCTTCTGGCTATCATCCTCAAACCAACGGTCAGACTGAGCGTAAAATCCAAGAGATTTCCCGGTTTTTACGTTCATACTGCAACAACCATCAGAACACCTGGAGCCAGTATCTTTTGTGGGCTGAATATGCACAAAATTCTCTTCGTCAATCAACTATCGGTTTAACCCCTTTTCAATGTGTCCTAGGTTACCAACCATCCTTGTTTCCCTGGAATGGGAAAACAACAGAAGTACCCGCGGTTGATCACTGGTTCCAGGAGAGCGAGAGGGTCTGGGACTCAGCTCACGTCCACCTTCAGTGGGCAGTCCGGAGGTACACTGACCACGCCAACCGTCATCGGCTACCGAACCCTGTATACCAACCAGGGGACAAGGTGTGGCTCTCCACCCGAGACATACGCCTCCGGCTGCCCTGCAGAAAGCTGAGTCCCCGCTACCTGGGACCGTTTACCATCCACTCCCAGATCAATCCAGTCACCTATCGTCTCAACCTTCCACCACAATACCGCATCTCATCATCTTTTCATTTCTCCCTGCTCAAACCCTACAATAATCCTGTTTCTCCTCCTTCCGCAGAACCTGAACCACCCCCCCTCCCGACCAATCGGAAGTCATCAGCGACAACATCTATCAGGTCAAGGAAATCCTCAACTCCTCATCAGCCTGGACACTATAAACACTCACCTCCTCCGTTCACTCTTAGACCGGTATTGAAGTCGTATGGTTGTCTTCACTCAAGCTCCCTCGTCTTCTCTTCTTCCATGGATGTTCCTTCTGAGTCTTCGTAACCATCGCACTGATAAAGGGAAGTGTCTTTACTATCTGACTTTGCCTGAAGATCTGTTATCACCCTCATGCACAATATGCCTGTCACCATCTATGGAGGTTTAGGATGTTAACCCATGCTTTACTCGCACCGTGTTTATAAGGCACTTGTGTGGTTTTCCTCTACGATCTTCCATTCCCTCTGAACTGTGTGACTGATTCCCTGCTGTGCTACAGCGAACAGTACTGACTAGCTCTAACACCAGCTCTACTTCAACAGTGCTGTGAGCAAGATCACCGGCACTTGAGATCTGCCTTTCATACAGCCTGTGCGATATTTCTTTGTTGCTTACTTTGAATAAACCTTGTGAAAAGATAACCATCTCTGTCTTCCTTGTCTACCAGCGCGACACATGCTCATTACGGCTATTTGTAGTGGCTATTTGTATTTAAAGTTTGGTTCTAGCACATATCTTGCTTACTTCTATTATTTTTTTTCTTTGTTTTTTCTGTGTTTGTTCGTATATTTAATTGTCTTGTTTCTTTTCATCCTTTCCCAATAGCTAAAAATCTCTTCCCATACAAATCTATAAATGCATTTAACCAACTAACAGGGTACATTCCCAGAATATTCAGTAATCTTCCTTAAAGGTTGTATGTTACCACATAACATAATCCAAAGTAATATTTATGGATTTGTTTTGTAACACTGATAGATTTTTTTATGTCTTTTTTGTTTCCTATTTGTTTGGGACATTACTTGCACTTGGTAATGTTCTCATAATATGAGTCAATAGAGGTGGGCTGTAGAGATTTTGCAGGGCCCTTCACTCTTTAAAGTCCTTAATCAATTAGGCCTTCACAATTCAATTCACCTTTATTTCTATAGCGCTTTTACAATGTAGATTGTGTCAAAGCAGCTTCACATAAAAGATTATAGTAAACTGAAATAGTGTCAGTCCAGTTTTCAAAGTTTAAGTTCAGTTTAGCTCAGTTCAGTTTGGTACACACAGTAAGGCCCAATCCCAATTCTATTTTTGTAACCCTACCCTTTCCCCTTGGCCCTTAAAACCGAGTGTGAAGGGGAAGGGCTTCAAAATTTACCCATAAGAAATGGGACACCACTACAACACCTGCACACATCATCATATGTCATGGCGATCTCTTGCTTCATATGAGATCATATGAGATCACTACTGCTGTAGTTATTCCAGTTGCGTTATTTTTTGGTATTTATCTTCAGGAAATCACTGAAGGCATATATCATGTTATCATAACAATATAATGTGACAATAAGATCGCAACTGTACTGTGCATTTACACCCTGGCCATATTCATCTATGTAAACACACAAAAACAACATTAACATTATACCAGACACTGTAAAAAGGTCATTCCCAGCCACTAGACTTTTCTGACAGGGTATTTGAGTGTCAGAATGTTGTGGGACTGCTATACACACTGCAAAAAAGCTTTTCTTAGTTAGATTTTTTTTGTCTTGTTTCTAGTCCAAATATCTAAAATTCTTAAATCAAGAAGAATTTTCTAGACAAGCAAAACATGTTGTCTTGTTTTAAGAAATAATATGCCAAAATCAAGAGAGTTTTTCCTTAAAACAAGCAAAATAATCTGCCAATGGGGTAAGCAAAATAATCTTGTTTTTCCCTTTTGACATAAGATTATTTTGCTTACCCCATTGGCAGATTATTTTGCTTGTTTTAAGGAAAAACTCTCTTGATTTTGGCATATTATTTCTTAAAACAAGACAACATGTTTTGCTTGTCTAGAAAATTCTTCTTGATTTAAGAATTTTAGATATTTGGACTAGAAACAAGACAAAAAAAATCTAACTAAGAAAAGCTTTTTTGCAGTGCAGGAGTTATTATTATGGATTATAGATAACAAAATTTAGCGGGTTTTATTTTAGTGTTTTTTTTTTAAAACATGACAGTACAACACATTCGCGGTTAAGAATATATTAAAACATATGCTTTCTTGTTGTAAAAATTTGTAATAATGACAAAAAATACAAATTTGTGCATCTCTTTATTTTTGTGTGCAGCCATGCTGCTGTTGTAGCTGGTGTATTCTGGGAAATTTTCTTACCCCTTGGTTTCGAGTGTGGTCCTGAAAAATCTCAGTTTTAATGCGTATCTAGCCTTTCCCCTTAGCCCTACGCCTTCAAGCTAAAGAGAATTGGGACACCCCTACCCCATTACGTGAACGCGCAAAAAGAGGGTAAGGGGCAAGGGGTAAGGGGAAGGGCTAAGGTAAAATTGGGATTGGGCATAAAAAGCATCCCTTAATAACAGGTTCCATATTTTGTGGTTTACATGGTGTTTTCTGTTTATTTGCGGTTGTGAATTGCATTACTGTAGACTTTTGATGTTGAAAATCCAACACAGCAGATTAACAAAGTGACTTTTATTGGCATTTTAGTAGTTTGAGACAAGATATTGTTTAAGAAGTAATATAGAGAGAATTAAGTCTTTAAAATAACAGAAAATGCACTGGCAGCTTATTACCACGTTCCTGTACCATAATTTACAACACAAATACAGACAATTTCTACAGACTATTAAAAATGTAAACAAAAGTCACTTTTTAAACTTTTCAACATCAAAAGCTTTTGGAGGCAAGATCAAAATCCCTTAATGCAATTCAAAAGCATAAATAAGAGAAAATACATGAATCACAAAATACGGAAAACTGCTAATTTACGAATATTTTTACAGTGTAGCAGTAGCACCTGAGAGGGCCTTTATGTTAGTATGTGAAGCTGCAGAGAAGGCCACAAGATGGATATGGATTAAGAGGGCTGATACATGGGTGGTTGCTGCTGGGCAAGGCTGTCTGATGTTGAAAAGCCTGAAACACCCAGTGACCCCAGGGTACATCACTGATGATGCGTCCCAGTGCATCTAGATGATGTATCTTGCACACTCATAATGTTGAAAGAAAAAAAAACATCCTTAGAACAACATTTTTGGATTGTCTGTATGACGTTTTTTGTACTTAATATATTTTCTCATATTCACAGAAAAACATTCTTAGAACAATATTCTCAATGTTATATTTTCAGATGGTTTTCATAATGTTATTATTAAATGTTCTGCAACAACATTCATGTAACATCTTTATGATGTTATACTTGAATGATGAACATTCTCATAATGTTAAGATAAATGCTCATCATATTTGCTAACTTATTCAGTGCACAAAACACAAACAAAAACATGTTTGGGACCTGACAAACAGTTATATGTTGGGTGAACAAGAAGTTTCTAATCTAAGAAATGAGCCAAAGCAACTAGCTAACAAACTAGATAATCATTGTATACAATGCAAATTCCAATTTATGACCATTTTACCAACCCAGACTCATTGCGGATACGTACCCAGGTATACATTTCTGGGGACAGCGAAATACATAACCTTAGGTACGTCTACTTGCAGTTTTTATAAATCCATCAGAGGTCACTGTGTACGCTTTTTGATTATCCCAAATTCCTCTCGCCTATTCTCTTCTCAAGTAAATCCACCAGAGGGTGCAATATACACTTCAGCCGACTACGCCAGCTTGCTGTGGACTAACTGACTGACCCACCCACCCCACTTTCCTAAACCCAACCAATAGTGTTTTCAAAAGCAATCTAGATAAAGAAAAGCTGTCACGGCCACATGATTTCACCACCTTTTCAGCCTGTTGTTTATATATTCATTCATTTCTTGCTTTAGTTTTACCTGGTTTCTTTTACCGTTCTTCACCAGACTCGAAGCCCATCGTCGTGGTCAACTCCACAACTCCAGTCCACTGACATACGCGGCAGCTACTGGGCAAACTAGTAACGCCGTATGAATGTAAGCGGTCAGCTGGTAGCACTAAAATGAACAGTAGCCGTGGGAGGCATCATACATGTTTGTTTTAAAGACAAAATGCAGCCAGATGTAATTGGCTATGTAATTCGTGCTCTACAGAAATGTAGACAGGGGTATGTATCCACAATGAGCCCATGCTGCATTTTATACACATAAGAAGTGAAAATATATTAAATCATTATTTTTCAGTAGGTTACTGAATATGTCACAATGTTTTGTTAGATAAAACAATAATACATGCAATTTATGTTTGTTCATGTCACGGTGTCCATTATAGAAAACATTCATTCATTCATTTTCTGCCGCTTTTCCAGTGCCGGGTCGCGGGGGTAGCAGTCTTAGGAGAGAACCCCAGACTTCCCTCTCCCCAGAAACTTCCTCCAGCTCCTCCGGGGGGATCCCGAGGTGTTCCCAGGCCATCCGAGAGACATAGTCCCTCCAGCGTGTCCTGGGTCTTCCCCGAGGCCTCCTACCGGTGGGACATGCCTGGAACACCTCCCTAGGAAGGCGTCCAAGAGGCATCCGAAACAGATGCCCGAGCCACCTCAACTGACTTCTCTCGATGTGGAGGAGCAGCGGCTCTACTCCGAGCTCCTCTCGAGTGACAGAGCTCCTCACCCTATCTATAAGAGTGCGCCCTGCCACCCTTCGAAGGAAACTCATTTCAGCCGCTTGTATCCGAGATCTTGTCCTTTCGGTCATGACCCAAAGCTCAAGACCATAGGTGAGAGTAGGAACGTAGATTGACTGGTAAATCGAAAGCTTTGCCTTTCGGCTTAGCTCCTTCTTCACCACGACGGACCGGTATATCGACCGCATTACTGCTGCCGCTGCACCAATCCGCCTGTCAATCTCACATTCCATCCTTCCCTCACTCGTGAACAAAACCCGGAGATACTTGAACTCCTCCACCTGGGGTAAGGACTCTCCTCCAACCTAGAGATGGTAAACCACCTTTTTCCGGTGGAGCACCATGGCCATCCCCCTATAGTTGTAGCACACCCTCCGGTCCCCCTTCTTAAAAATGGGAACCACCACCCCAGTTGCCCAGTCCAGAGTTACTTTCTCTGACCTCCATGCGATGTTGTAGAGACGTGTCAGCCAAGACAGCCCCACAACATCCAGAGACCTAAGATACACAGGGTGAATCTCATCCACCACCGCTGCTTTGCCACTGCGGAGCTTGCAAACTACCTCAGTGACCTCAGCTTGGGTGATGGGTGAGTCCACCCCTGCATCCCCAGTCTCTGCTTCCTCGATGAAAGACATGTTGGTGGGGTTAAGGAGATCCTCAAAGTATTCCTTCCACCGTCCGACCACATCCCCAGTGTTTTCCCCTCCTGAGGCGCCGGATGGTTTGCCAGAATCTCTTTGGGGCCGACCGATAGTCTTCCTCCATGGTCCTGCAAGCCAACCAAGACCTGTAGGACTCCTTCTTCAGGTTGACAGCATCCCTTACTTCCGGTGTCCACCACCGGGTTCGTGGATTGCCACCCCGACAGGCACCACAGACCTTACAGCCACAGCTTCTCACGGCCGCGTTAACAATGGGGTCGGAGAACATGGCCCACTCAGTCTCCATGTCTCTAGCCTCCCTCGGGATCTGGTCAAAGCTCTTCTGGAGGTGAGAGTTAAAAATCCCTCTGACTTGGGGTTCAGCCAGACATTCCCAGAGGACCCTCACAATACGCTTAGGCCTGCCAGGTCTGTCCAGCTTTTCCCCTTGCCAGCGGATCCAACTAAACCACCAGGTGGTGATCAGTTGACAGCTCTGCCCCTCTCTTTACCCGAGTGTCCAAGACATACGGTCGGAGATCAGATGATACAACAACAAAGTCGATCATTGACCTCCGCCCTAGGGTGTCCTGATGCCATGTGCACTGATGGACACCCTTATGCTTGAACATGGTGTTTGTTATGGACAAACTGTGATTAGCACAGAAGTCCAATAACAAAACAGCACTCGGATTCAGATCAGGGAGGCCGTTACTTCCAATAACGCTTCTCCAGGTGTCACTGTCGTTGCCCACGTGGGCATTGAAGTCCCCCAGTAGAACAATGGAGTCCTCAGTCTGAGCACCTTCCAGCACCCCTCCCAAGGACTCCAAGAAGGCCGGGTACTCTGCACTGGTGTTTGGCCCGTAGGCACAAACCACAGCGAGAGACCTATCCCTGACCCGAAGGCGCAGAAAGGCGACCCTCTTGTTCACCGGGGAAAACTCCAACACAGGGTGGCTAAGTTGGGCAGTTATAAGGAAGCCCACACCAGCCCGCCGCCTCTCACCGTGAGCAACTCCAGAGTAGAAAAAAGTCCAGCCCTTCTCAAGAAGTTGAGTTCCAGAGTCCCAGCTGTGTGTGGAGGTGAGCCCAACTATCTCTAGTTGGTACCGTTCCACCTCCTGCACAAGCTCGGGCTCCTTTCCTCCCAGTGAGGTGACATTCCATGTCCCAAGAGCCAGTTTCCATGCCTGACGATCGGGTTGTCGTGGTCCTAACCTTCGACCACCACCCGTTCCACAATGCACCAGCCCCTTACGGCTCCCCCTGTAGGTGGCGGGCCTGCGGGAGGATGGTCCCACGTTGCTTCTTCGGGCTAAGCCCGGCCGAGTTCCGTGGGAAAAAACCCGGCCACCAGGCGCTTGATTACAAGCCCCAACCCCAGGCCTGGCTCCAGATTGGATCCCCGGCTGCGCCATACCAGGCGACGTAACGGTCTTTGACGTACTTATACTAATAAGGGTTTTTTGAACCGCACTTAGTCTGACCTGTCACCTTAGACCTTTTTGCCTTGGGAGACCCTACCAGGGGCATTAGCCCCCGACAACATAGCTCGTAGGATCACTCAGGCACTCAAACCCCTCCACCACGATAAGGTGGCGGTTCATGGAGGAGTTATAGAAAACAAAGCATATGAAAAAAAAAACATTTTCGAGAAAATAATATGGGGAAAGTGCAATGCTCATTATGGCCACCTCATCAAAAGAGTCCCACCTTCCTGTCAGAATAATCAATCAGCAGTCTTTACAGACTGGTGGTTTATGGGGGGAGGGGTCAGTACTGATTCACATTTTTCGTAATGCCAGTCCTTGATGTTTGCAGTCTGTGCTGCTAATGACATCACATCACATATTGTGCCCTTCCAGTATCATGAAGTACTTTTTATAATACTTTTTGCTGATTTGAAATATGTAATTTATTGTAAGCTCGGCAAGCAGTTTTTGATCTTTCAGGATTCCCCCATTTATTTTGAAAGGATTTAGATGAACTACCTTGTTGGCATTTGTAGCCACCAAATAAATGTAACAGAAGTCAGCTAGTGAGTGCTATGTGGCTAAACCTCACTCCCTTCATGCTAGATGCTCAAGCAACAGACACTAGATGCTGGAATTGCCATTCTTTTTTTTTCTTTTTTTTATTAGAATATGCAAGAGGTACACAAGCTGGCATCATACAAATACAAAAAAACGAAATAACAACAAAAACATGAGAAACAAAACAACAAAAAACAAAAACAACAACTATACAGTCAGGTACTGGCAGGTGCGTGTGTATGTGTGTGTGTGTGTTGGTGTGTGCATGTAAAGGTAACTGGGTGGACAGGTCAGAGTACATACAAAAGGGATAATAACAGTCAATAAATGAAGCAAGTAAATAAATAAATAAAACAGATAGAAAGAAACCAGTCAGTTGTAAGGAGTGACAACAATGTAGTAATGTAATGATAGTAATAATGACAGTAAAAAGAAAGAAAGGACAACAGTAATAATAACTAACAACAACAACAATAATAATTGCAAGTAGCTACTACACCAACTACTACTACGGAAAGTTACTAATGCTACAACTACTACTGCTGCTACTACAGCCACAATCATGAATACTGGAATTTCCATTCTTATAACCAAATATTAAGGTTAATACAATGTCCTATAGACTGGGTATTTAAAACTTTTAAGAACCCATTTACTCACTTTCCTTCAGCTTAGTCCTTGATTTATCAGGGGTCGCCAGAGCGGAATGAACTGACAAATACTTGGATATATGTTTTATGTGGCGTATGCCCTTCTAGCCACAACCCAGCACTGAGTTTACACAACTCATGAAGTGCTGTGAAGTCATGTACTTGTAAAGTCCCCAGTGCTGGGAAACATCCATAAACTCTCACACTCATAAACTATGGCCAACTTAGTTAATTCAATTCTTTGGACTGTGGAAGAAACCAGAGCACCCAGCAGAACCCACACAAACCCCTACCTTTTAAGAATCTTAATCAATTATAGTTTTTTTGAAAGAATTTTCTGGGAACGATGGCACATGTTACCCTCCTGTTTGTCCCAGAATTCTTCCATATGTATCGTTTTATCATACTGCCATCCCATTTAAGTATTTTTCATTGTTTCTCCTGTAAAGAGAATTATGCTTTCATTTCAATTTGAATTGAAAGCACTTTGACATTAATATAAAAATGGCCACATTTCTTTCCTTTCCTTTAAAGCACGTCATCGTCCTTGCTATGCAACTGTTAAATCAGTCAGCTCATGTAACTGTACATAACTGTCAGACAAGCTCCGCAGTGATAAAGACACTGTTCCCCAAACACATTCTGTACGTGTGATTTGAAAAGGACAGAAAGTGGACACTTTGGGATTTGGGTGCGAGTTTAAACAGACAAAATATGTAGACATGTCGTTCTTGGCATGTTTTTTTTAACAAGTACTTTTTTCTTTAAAAAAAAAAGCATAAACATTTATGAAAATAATACATTTTTTTCATTATAGATCTGTGCATACTTAAAGCGACATCTGTTATTTAATGCCAATCATTCATTCATTCATTTTGTTTTCGGCTTAGTCCTTTTATTAATCCGGGGTCGCCACAGCAGAATAAACCGCCAACTTATCCAGCACTTGTTTTTTTACGCAGCGGATGCTTTTCCAGCCGCAACCCCTCTCTGGGAAACATCCATACACACTCATACACTACGGACAATTTAGCCTACCCAATTCACCTGTACCACATGTCTTTGGACTGTGGGGGAAACCGGAGCACCCGGAGGAAACCCACGCAAACATGGGGAGAACATGCAAACTCAACACAGAAGTGCCAACTGACCCAGCCGAGGCTTGAACCAGCAACCTTCTTGCTGTGAGGCGACAGCACTACCTACTGCGTCACCGCGTCGCCTAACATAATACAATACCTATACAATAATAAATAATACATACAGTGAAATAATTGTGCAGTGCATGTGCATGTGTATGTAGCTGGTATGCAAACAGAATTGTAAAGTATTGCACAAGTTATTAATAATAATTGAGTTGTGTAATTAGCAGCAACATGGGGATGAGGGGCAAACGCGAAATGTCATAAAACATGTCCTACAGTATCATAGTTTAAAGCACAATGCATAGCAGAAAAGCAAGAAACTGAAGGTAAACAACAACAAATAAGGCATATTTGTGCAGTTGTGGGGAAGTTAAAACGTTAGCCTCACTAATTTACTTGAACAACCAAAAATATTTTGTCCAGATTGATGGACATAAGTTACCTGAAAGTGATGCAAGCGATTCATCTTGTACTTTTTTCCTCTTCTCTGCTCCAGATTGCTGTTGCCTTTTCCCAGGCGTAGAGCTGCAACTTGCATAAATTGTGATTATATGCTGCTAGCAGCCGCAAACATAAGTTGACCTGGCCCGCCACACATCTATGCGCATACACAGAAAAAAATTACGTCACATGTTTTTTTTTTTTTTTTTTGCGTTTGTCATTTTCTTTTTGGCTTAGTCCCTTTATTAATCTGGGGTCACCACAGCGGAATGAACCGCCAACTTATCCAGCATACATTTTACGCAGCAGATGCCCTTCCATCTGCAACCCATCACTGGAAACACCCATAGACTAACATACACACACATACACTATGGGCAATTTTATCTTACCCCATTCACCTATACCACATGTCTTTGAACTTGTGGGAAAAACAGGAGCACCAGGAGGAAACCCACTTGAACGCGCGGAGAACATGCAAACTCCACACAGAAACGTCAACTGACCCAGGCAAGGCTCGAACCAGCGACCTTCTTGATGTGAGCCGACAGCACTACCTACTGCGTTGCCACATCGCCTTAACAACATATTATCCATATATATATTATTTACACTCAGTTTATGTTAATAATATTAAGTAAATTATTTTTTTTTGAGCAACTGAGATGGTGCCCCCCTCCGGAGTGATGCCCTACGCAGCCTGCGTACTCTGTGTATAGGGAGCTGCAGTACAGTCTCTCAAGTTAACTTTATGGCCAACTTAAAACCTCTACTGCTGTAGTGTTGAGTTTATAAACCCCTCACATCTTTACTGACCTTGTTTAACACTTCTTTAATGCATGTGCATTTACCTGGGGTTTGTCTTTAGTCTAAAGGTTTGAAAGCACATTTTGTAGAGGCCACACAGTTCCTGTATGTCAGATCTGATTAATTTCTCATTGATTCACAGGTAAATGCTCCAAGGCTTTATATTGCATAAAGACAAAAAAATGGGTCATACCTGATGCCTGGGGAACACTTTACCCAGTCCTTTTTCTCAGAGTGTGCCAGCAAACACCAGCTGCACCCAGTGGGCTGTCTAAAAAAATTAAGAAAATGTAATTGCTGTGGAAAAAAAAGATGTAAAAAAATGTATCATTGGCTTCAACATTGCCTCATATATCACTGTGATAAAGTTATACAGCTGACATCCTCTCTCAGGTTTACTGTAGGTTTGGGTAATGGTGCTCTTGTTTAGCAAGTTTCACTACTTTTTCAGGTAGCCCCAAATCAGAAAAAGTTGAGACAGGATGGAAAACACAAATAAAAAAGGAAGTAGTGATTTCTAAATTTATTTTTACTTGTATTTCATTGCAAACAATACAACAAACATTATTTTATGCGTTTGGCATGATTTTTATTGTTTTTCTTTTCAAAATAAGCATGTATTCCAATTTTGGTTCCAGCAACACATAAAAAAATGTAAAAGTAATTTACTACTTTGTAATGTTGTCTTTCTTTGCCATCCTGGAGTCCATGGTCCAGCCCGATTGTCCTGGTCTTGAAGCCGGGCAATACTCTCTGGTTCTGCAATGATTACCGGTGCCTCAATGAAGTCTCAGATTTTGATGGCTATCCCATGCCACGTGTGGACGAGCTCCTGGAGTGCCTGGAAAGAGCCCATTATATCACCACACTAGACCTTACCAAAGGTTACTGGCAAGTCCCCCTCAGTAGAAAGTGACGTGGTAATCCACTTGATGACGTGGTAATCCACTCAGAGACATGGGAGGAAATATCATCTAGCCATGTTGGAAGCAAAGTACCTGGGTTTCTGGGTTGGAAGAGGCCTTGTCCAACCTCAAGAAAAAAAAAGGTGACAGCCATCCAAAAAGCACCCAGGTCAACGACAAAGACCCATGTACAAGCTTTCTTGGGGTTGGCGGGGTACTACCATTGCTTCATTCCCAGCTTTTCCTCTATAGCTGCCCCTCTGACAGACCTGACCAGGAAGGGGCAACCGGAGAAGGTATGCTAGACGGATGAGGCAGAAGAGTCATTCAATAGGGTTAAGGGGAGATCTCGGAGTCAGTTCTTCACACCCTGGACTTCAATTGCCCCTTCCTGCTACAGACAGGTGCTTCTGACATGGGATTGGGGCCGAGCTCTCTTAAATACACGGAGACAAGGAGCATCTGGTCATTTAGCTGACCCAGGCTGAGAGAAACTACACTGTTGTGGAAAAACAAGCTGTCACGCCTTATTTTGATGGTACGTTTATTGAATTTAAGTTACATTGCATCTACATGAAAACTAATTCTCATTAGATTATAAGTAGACTGTTAGGTTGGGGTTAGGGTTAGTGTAAGTTGACATGTACTTGCAAAGTTTCTTATAGTCAGTTAAATGTCTGTTGAAGGAACAGTATCAACAGATATTAAGCAGACAGTCTACTAATACTCAAATGGACCATTAAAATAAAGTGTTACCAAAGAAGCTCCTGCTATCAAGTGGGCAGTCCTGGAAATAAGGTATTATCTGGTGGAAAGGAAATTCACATTATACACTGATTATGCCCCACTACAATGGATGGCCTGGGCTCAGGATACCAATACGCGAGTTTCAAGGTAGTTCCTTGTGCTCCAAGACTACCGTTTCAATGTGTGCTATCATGCCAGTACTGCCAACAACAACACGGACGGCCTCTCTTGGGTCTGGGCAGCATATTCTGGTCTCGCAGGGGTCACTCCCCGCCCAACCCAAATCTCTCCATTGTTCTATGCTTCTTCCACCAGGACAAGGACATCGTTTGAGGGGCAGAGTGTGACATGTATGCTGCATAGAGATCAGCATTGCCCTGGCAACACAATGGAAACACCTGGGGATCATCACAAACGACCAATCGGTCACGACTGATAAATATTATAAGAATTATAAATGAATCCACCCTCTGGGGCCCACCCCCTGTATAAGTAAGTATAATAGTAGTATAAATACTATTCTATATGCTATAAATACTATAAATACAAAATTGTTTGTATATAACAATAGGGCTGTGCAATATTAAAGAAAAATTTGAAATTCAAAATGTTCAAATAAATAAATAAATACCACCACCATTTTTTTCACTGTTATAGTTTCCTCAATCTGAGAACAACAAATCAGGAAAAGAAAAACACTTGAAACAAAGTGGAGTTAGTTTACCAACTGCCTCGAATCAATTTATCCCTAATCCAGGGAAAATTGAGCCACATTAATACTTTGAGTTTGTACTATATACACATTATCATGATTTTATGTGAAAGGAAACTCCCTGAAATTAATTGAAATGCTTTCACTGTACTTTTGTCTTCTTTCCCTTTATCATGAGAACCACATTAATAAAAAATGGCTCTTCTTAGCCCACTCCCTCGCCCCAATTTTTCAGTGGCTGAATACAGGAGATAATGTTTGCTGTCTGATACTGTAATATTTATATATGTACATATAAAATGTAGAAACTAAAAATGCAGCTTGTTTCTATATAGCAGAGATGACACTCTTGTTATGCGCACCACCAGTCCAACAGGGCAGCAAACGCAGCACATCAAAATAAGAATGAAAGACACTGATATTTTGGGGAAAAAAAGTCTATAGTTTTTGATTCTTATTACCTCCAACATAGTTTTCCAGATTTTTTCATGGTTGTCTTGCTTATGAATTTTTTGTTGTTGTCGTGGCACTGTCGTTCCATTGCACAGCCTGGCCTTTGTGATAAGAGATCCTTGTTTAGTGTCATGTGAACTGCTGACCTGACAACAAGCACTTTCAAATTTGATGTTAGCTGATATTTACATCTACTTTGTCCACAATTACTTTCCTCACTTTATTTCCATAGCTTTCAAGGCTTTTAAAACCCCTGAAGCATACCCCTACTCCACATCAGGGTGGGTAATGATCTCCAAATTTATCATTTGGAGTTGAAGAAAATGCACTCAATGTCAGGGTTCTGCCACTCGGGTCTTGTAAATTCTTGATTTGGTGGCAGAGTCCGAACACTAGCTCTGTCTTGTCCTGTCCCGTTGTGCTCGGCTTGAGTTTTCTCGGGTCTAGCACTTGTTTTCTGTCATTGTGTGTATCTCTGTGTGAGAGCCGTCATGAGTGCGCGCTCCTGCTTGATGCATACGCGGGGTCGGTGCGTGCTTGGGACGCACGCTCTTGTACTCGTGTTTGTTTTGTTCTGTCTGCATCGCGCTGTTTCATTCTCAGCGTCTCAGTCTGGTTGGTTTTGGTTTTGGTTGGCGCTGAGATGAAACATGCGCGTTGCATATTTGTGAGCGCACGGTAAGGTGTTTTAATTTATTGTGTGCTCGTGTCTTGCCTCTGTTTATGTTTGTGTTGTCCAAGCACATGGCTCTGTGTTTACATTGTGGCCGCGTGCTTCAGTCTTGTCCTTTATTGTGAACGCGCGGTTAATGAGTTCTCTCATTGGCTGTGTGTTCTTGTCCCATTTTATGTGAGCACATGGCTTGTGTTGTCTCTTTGTGTCATGTGCTCTCCCGTCTATTGTCTAGTCCCATCCTCCGTGTTAACCCATTATTAGTTTATTAGGTTCACCTGTTTGTGTGTTAATTTACTTCTGCTTATATTCTCCTCATGTCTGCTGTCCTGTGCCAGTTCGTCATCATTTCCTGCCTTGTCCTGTCCTGATTCCTGCCAGCCTGCCATGCCCAGTCTAGTTTGTTTTGATTTGTTTATTTGTTTTATTAATGTTTTTTCCCTCAGGGTAGTTTATTTAGCTGTTTTGCCTTTTATTTTATTCTAAATAAAAACCCATATTATTTCTGCACTTGAGTCCTCGCTCCTTTTCCCCTTCACTGATCGTGACACCCAATCACAAGAAGGGTTAAACCATATTCAGACTGACTGTTTCTCAGGAGGATGTAAGGGATTTTCACCATTTACAAGGGTTGGTTAGTAATTTAATTGCCCTCCAAATCCACACCTTCGAGTTTCTAAGGAGATCAGTCCAAAAGTAATTTTGTAAATCCTTTTTGGTTACTGAAATGTACTGAACTGTTGCACTATACAGCAATTACAAGCGGCATCTTGTGCACTGAAAATTGACACATTACTGAAGTGCTAGAAAGTTTGTGTCCATGAACTGTTTTGTGTTGTGGTTCAGTGTAACTGGCTGTTGCCGCATCAGAACTGACATTAAACAGTTGCTAGACTGTAAATCCTCCAATTTTGGACTTTTGGACCAGATGTAAAATAAGTCTTTTGTGTGTATAGAATGTGTCTGCGAATTTTCAGGTCAAAATACAAATCAGATCATTTATTTTTGGTCAGAGGGAATTAGCTGTTTTTGTGTCTGTGCCTTTAAATGCTAATGAGCTAGTTCCCCCTGCCCACTCAAAGTAGGTTGCCCTCACCCACCTTTGGGATATTTCATTTAAGCGAAAGATAATTAGGGTAAGGTGTTAGGATAAACACAGGAAAAATACAGAAAGCAACTCAGACACGATAAAACTGAGACCCACAGTTGCAAATACCACAGTAAGGTGAATGAGTCACACACAAATGTTGTTACAACATTCGCTGTATGTGCACACACACAAACATGTGCACATTTCACTGCATTGTGCTGTTTTTGCTAATCTACTTGTGAAAAATGTGACAGGATGCCCACCAAACAGGTAAATATGCTGGTGAATGGAGATCCACCATGCTACTGTACAAATAAACCTTATTTAACATCCACAAACCAGGGGTCTGTTCTTTGTATGTGGATTACTCAGTTAGCTGGATTTGGTAATTGATGATTTGACATGATCCAGGATCGTTTCGTTCTTCGAAACTCATCCGAGAGTTGTTGTCATAGCAACAGTTCTGGTAGCTCAAACCTGCTAGGGGAGCAGGCTCATTTCATATACGTAAACAGGATTAGATCGGGTCAGTTCAAGCAAAGATAATACTGAAAGAATGTACCGAATGCTGATATTTTATTACAGTAGTAGTTATATCATACCTGTCAACATTGGGATGTGAAAATAAGGGATATTCAACTCCAAAAAAAAAAAAAAAAAGAAATATTGTTATGAAAAGGAAATGAATCGCGCCGTTTTTATGTTTATTTCAAAGTGTTTCCATGCCTAAATAAAATGAAAGCACAGAACTGATTTACATTTAAGAGCAAGAGTGGCCCCTGGTGGTTCGGAGGTATGGGTTGCATATAGGGAGGATCAGCTCTTCTCAGAAAGATAAAAAAATACGGGAAAAATACGGGAAAATACCTTTACGGGATGACAGCAGAATTGAACTGTAAAATATGGTATTGACAGGTATGAGTTATATACACTTGGGAAAATAGTAAATATATATTTTTAACTTTATATTAAGTTAAAAATTATATATTATTAAAACTTAAGCAATCTGCACTTTGAAAAAGAGTACGAAGACTGCCACCTGGTGGTTTAAAGAGAAAATTTATTGCTATGAACTTTTTAGATCGCTTTAGTACAATTTGTGTATGATCATAGACATGCACAATATGTGACTTTTAAAAAAAAGAAATAATACATTTATGCAGTCATGAAAATTTTTGTTTTGACAGTTAGTATGACAGTGATTTGATGCTTCACAAAAGTTGCAGACACTTTTACTTATATCAAAATTATTTTGTAAACATCCAACTTTTCTTTACACAGATTAAGAAACCGGCTACTATAATACTACTATGACTACTATAATAAAGAAAATCTGCTCTAACTGTAAAACTAAATAAATTGCTAAATACTCTTGACACATGAAAGTGTAAAGCCTGCAGCCCACAACAAAGGTGGAAAGTTATTGCATATCAGAATCAGAATCAGTTTTATTGCCAAGTGTGCTTCACACACACAAGGAATTTGTTTTGGCAACAGAAGCTTCCAGTATACATAAAGTGACAAGTGACAACACAAAATTAAATATGAGAAAAGAAAAAGGCGATAAACATTAAACAGAGATGCAGTAAGTAAAAAATATTTAAAAAATCTGGATGTTGAATTGTATGTACAGATATGTTGTAAATATACAGGTTATAAGGTGTGTGTACCAATGCGAATCGAGAAAGTATTGCAATGTATATTGTTATGAGGTGCTGTGTACAAGTGCGTATGAGAAAGTATTGCACGTTTATTGCACAGTATGGGAATATTTAACTGTTCATGAGGTAGATGGCCTGAGGAAAGAAACTTTTCCTGTGTCTGGCTGTTTTTGTGCTTGGTGCTCTGTAGCGCCGACCAGACGGTAACAGTTCGAACAGGTAATGTGCTGGGTGCGAGACATCCAGAGTGATTTTGTGAGCCCTTTTACTCACTCTGGAAGAGTACAGTTCTTGAAGTGTAGGAAGGGTAGTGCCAGTGATTCGTTCAGCAGTCCGGACTATTCGCTGTAGTCTACGGAGGTCAGTTTTGGCAGCTGAGCTGAACCAGACGTTGATTGAAGTGCAGAGGATAGATTGGATGACAGCTGAGTAAAACTGTACGAGCAGCTCCTGTGGCAGGTTGAACTTCCTCAGCTGACGAAGGAAGTACAGTCTCTGCTGGGCTTTCTTCACACAATAGAGTCTATGTGAATGTCCCACTTCAGATCCTGAGAGATGGTGGTGCCCAGGAACCTGAATGACTTTACTGCAGCCACAGTGCTGTTCATGATGGTAAGTGGGGGGAGTGCAAGGGGGTTTCTCCTAAAGTCCACTATCATCTCCACTGTTTTGAGCGTGTTCAGCTCCAGGTTGTTGTATCTGCACCATAAAGCCAGCCGCTCCACCTCCTGTCTGTATGCAGACTTGTCACCGTTCTGGATGAGGCCGATAACAGTAGTGTCATCTGCAAACTTCAAGAGCTTAATGGAGGGGTCTTTTACGGTGCAGTCGTTGGTGTACAGGGAGAAGAGCAGTGGGGAGAGAACGCATCCCTGGGGGGGACCAGTGCTGATGGTGCGGCTGTCGGATGTGATTTTGCCCATTCTGACTAGCTGTTGTCTATCTGTCAGAAAGCTGGTGATCTATTGACAGACAAAGCTGGGGACAGACAGCTTGGTCAGTTTGTTCTCGAGCAGTGATGGGACGATGGTGTTAAAGGCAGAACTGAAGTCCACAAAAAGTATCCTTGCGTAGTTCCCTGGTTTGTCCAGATGTTGTAGGGTATAATGCAGTCCCATGTTGACTGCATCATCCACTGACAGTCTTTCGAATGACTTCATGGCCACAGATGTTAGGGCAACAGGTCTGTAGTCATTCAGTCCTGTGATCTTTGGTTTCTTTGGTATTGGGATGATGGTGGAGCATTTGAAGCAGGATGGAACTTTGCGCTGTTCCAGTGATCTGTTGAAGATCTGTGTGGGGCTGTGTAGGGAGATGGTCCGGGCGGGTGTGAGGTGTCTGGTCAGAGGTGTCAAATCTACAGTAGAACGTATTCAGCTCCTTTGCAAGATGTTTGTTGCTGTCGATGCTGGGGGGTGGTGTTTTAAAGTTGGTAATGTCTTTCAGGCCTTTCCACAGTGATGCAGGGTCGTTGGTAGAAAACTGGTTTTGCAGCTTTTTGGCATAGCTCTTCTTAGCCACACCAATCTCATTTGTCAGTGTGTTCCTTTGTACAAAAACCTGTCCCCACTCCTGTAGGCATCCTCTTTTGACTGACGAAGCTGTCTAAGTTTGGTGTGAACCATGGTTTATCATTGTTAAATGATAAGTAGGTCCTGGTAGGGATGCATAACTCCTCACAGAAACGGATGTATGATGTTACAGTGTCGGTGAGCTCGTCCAGGTTGGTAGCTGCAGCTTCAAAAACACTCCAGTCCGTGCATTCAAAACAGGCTTGTAAGACCTGCACTTGAGTCGTTGGTCCATCTCTTAACAGTCCTTAATACTGGCTTAGTAGTTTTAAGTTTTTGCCTGTAAGTTGGTATAAGATGAACCAGGCAGTGGTCAGAGAGTCCTAGAGCTGCTCTGGTGACGGAGCGATATGCATCCTTTATTGTGGTGTAGCAATGGTCCAAAATGTTATTGTCTCTGGCGGGGCATGTAATGTGCTGTTTGAATTTAGGCAGCTCATGTGTGAGTTTTGCCTGATTAAAGTCACCGAGAATGATAAAAACAGTCCAGGTGTCGTTGTTCAGTCTCTGGGATCAGATCAAACAGCTGTTGCAGCGCAGTACTCACGTGTGCTTGCGGTGGAATGTAAACACCGATGAGAATGAACGAGGAAATTATATCATATTTAACAAACCGTTTACTGCTAATTTTATGTCATTTTGCTCACATGGATAACTGAATATTATTCAGATGATGTCATTACGCTGCTGTGCCGTCAGCCAATCGTTGCAGTGCTGATCATGATTCCGAGGATCGATAGATTTGTCCTTCACAACACGTGCAGCGATCTTAGATCAGTTCATCCAGACATTTTAATCTGATTCGTGAACTTGTTTGAATAATCAAATTAGCCAGAGATCAGTTATCAAGATTAAAAGATCCAGGATCTGCCAAATCATCTTAGATCATTTAAGCAAGGTACAAAGAACGGACCACAGAACTCCTGTTGTGTGATTGAAGTATCCTCGTTCACTCAACTGCCACTTTATTAGGTAAACTTGTCCAACTGATCGTTAACGCTAATATCTAATCAGCCAATCACATGGCAGCAACTCAATGCATTTAGGCATGTAGACATGACCAAGATCAGGGGTGCTCAATCCTGTTCCTGGAGATCTACCTTCCTGCAGATTTCTGTTGCAACCCATATCAAACACACCTGCCTGTAATTATCAAGTGCTGTTCAGGTCCTAATTAATTGGTTCAGGTGTGTTTGATCAGGGTTGGAGCTGAACTGCAGGAAGTTAGATCTCCAGGAACAGGATTGAGCACCCCTGACCAAGATGATCTGCTGCAGTTCAAACAGAGCATCAGAATGGGGAAGAAAGGTGATTTACAGTTTTTTCCAACTGCTTACACACAAAATCTTTTCATGTCACAAAATTTCTGAAACATCTCACTCAAAATGCAAAACTTCACAGCAAATCTTTAAAACCATAAGCTATTTCTCAGCCTTGAACATTTTTTTAAAACACTACACACAATTCTCTACTTAAAACACGAATATCTGACAGGAAGCTACTTGTGTTTCTTTTCCTGACACAAGCAATCAGAATGCTACACTTATTCATTGCGTCACACACACACTCCTCAAACATGAAAACACTAATTGCTTAACTGATCACTAACCAATCAGGGATTGATTTAATCCTATGAATAGGTCAAAGGTCAGAATATCTGTTTTGAACAATTGATGCCATCAATGGACAGAGCAAGAGAAAAAGGTGAACGACGAGGGCAAAAAAGATAAGGAAGGAGAGCCATATCTGACGAAATTAGGGCAACACTTGTTGAATATGTGATCAACCATGGTTTGATCCTGAGAGAGGCTGGACTGAGAGTTCAGCCCAACTTGAGTGGATTTAGTGGCGTCCATAATTCGAACCTTCAGAAATGAGAACAGGTATGCAATTATCTAATGGCTTAATTAGCATTACAGTAATGTACAGTAAAATATGTATAACTGCATAGTATTGTAAAAACATTTGTAATTCTAACCAAGGCAGGTAAACTGGCAATACTTCGCAAGGAAGCTCTCACTAAAATACAGCACAAACAGGAAGTGAGCGCAGAGAGAGCGGAGCTGAGCCAGTTGTGGGGCGAGGGCTCCCTCTGCTGGCGTGGCATTACAGCTACTGTATACAACGTTTATTCAATCAATCATTTTCTTTTCGGCTTAGTCCCTTTATTAATCAGGGGTCGCCACACTGGAATGAACTGCCAACTTATCCAGCATATGTTTTACCCAACTTTGAGGGAAGTATCTCCGAGCATGGCCTATCCAACCTTGGACAGAGGCCACCTCTATGTCCCCACAACACTGGGAAACATCCATACACAATTACTGACACACATACACTACGGACAACTTAGCCTACCCAATTCACCTTGTAGTGAGTCAACGGATCCTTCCAGAACTGAACAAGTCACAGACCATATTATCCCTTAAAGGTTGATTGGCGCCTTCATGTCTGAGCTTTGATTTCATTTTCAAAGCAATCCACAGGCACCCAGCAAAAGGTTGTCCACAGGCTGACTTGCCAGTCGTGATCACAAATGCTCGTTAATTAACTTTACATCTTAAAACAATAAAAAGAGGCTCTACACTCAAAAAACCCCCAAAACTGTTTTTGATAGTGCTCAGCAAGCCCTGTTAGTTCGCGCTTGCTAATAGCGAGGGAATACACATTCCAGGCAGACAAAGCAGCGATCAAAAAGCTTTCAAAATTTAAGCGGACATTTAGTTAAACTGTGTTTATTTGAGTAATGTATGCTTGTTTTAAGTTTGTGTAGGTTTTTGTGTGTACATGTTCCATGTGTTTAACGTAACTGTTAAGGATTGTTAATGAGTTATAGCCATTGGTGGTGGATAAAATCTTCAGAATGTTTGTGAAACATTTAATGTTTGGTATTGATTGAAAGCTAGGAAAGTTTCAAATGCATTGATTTATATCAAGAAACCATACTAGGAAAAATGTCCATGTTACAATACTTTACTATTAAGATTGTAAAACTCTCAATCAAAAAAGGGTAACACATGATCCTCACATGATGTGCTAACCCGGCCTCCTACAGGTGGGAATGGGGGTGTGATCCCATCCCGCAGATTCTTTGATTGGACAATCCCCGTGTAGACCCGACCTACACCCGAAGCCTATAAAACTTTAAACAAGGAAATTTCTTTGTCGTCTTTGCCGGTCGGCTTTGCCAGTCATCATGGCCGTCGCTCTTCTCGTGCTGTGGCCGTTACATCACCTTGCCGGAAGCCTCGTTATATCACAGACCAAACCGCGACCTTTACTTGCTGCCGGCTCGACCCCCAATCTGCTTGTGCAACCGCTTCAACAACGAGCCATTGGGTCAACTCATCAGAGGACTTCACCTACAATGCTGCCTCGTCTAACATCCATATCCATAGTAACCATCTCTAAGCTTCCCTGAAAGTAAGGAAACCCCTCTTCACCGATGAGGGAATTCCAGCACGTCATTGGAGCTGCTACGCTGAACAATCAGCTTCGCCCGGATTTCCCTTTGGACCAGTCGAGGAAACCAAAATTCCATCAGATCGCAAGTAACACAAACAAGGCTTCTGTCCATTGCTGAAACTGGTGTGAATTATATTTAAGAAGTAAAGAATAGCGAAATTCTCTGCTTTTATGGTTTCTCTCAGGTTGCAATGCTAAGCACTTAGCAGATGCTAGAAGTTGAATCCTTACTCACTCTCTGTCATAACTCTCCTCTAACTACTTGTGTGTATGTGCATTTGTGTTTTATGTAGATTAGTACGCTGTGTTAAAGCGTAGCAATAAACTTTTGTTTCGTTTTAAGATCTGTGTTGGTGTGTTGTGTGCTTTATAAGTTAATGCCTCAGCTTCAGATACTGTTACCTTGCTCATCAAATAATTAAATACTGTTTTTAGATTGTTATTGTTGGCCACGTAATAATATAACACAAAATAATTTTACACTGACCTTTTTATTTGCTGGACAAATGTCTTGGTTAAGTGTAAGCTTTAAATAATTCTTGGTGAATCACGTTCGAATCTTCAGATTTGACTCCCCAAAGTTTAAATGTGATTTAAACCAAGAGCTGATTCTTATAACCTGTAGTGCATGTCTTTGGACTTGTGGGGGAAACTGAAGCACCCGGAGGAAACCCACGCAAACACGGGGAGAACATGCAAACTTCACACAGAAACGCCAACTGACCCAGCCGAGGCTCGAACCAGCAACCTTCTTGCTGTGAGGCCAACCTGCTACCCACTGCTCCCCATGCAGCCACTACAGTAATGTTTGCCTATTAAATATTTTATATTTTTTTGTGTTTTTGGTTTTTAAAGTGTATCTGTTACTCCTCTCAGCAAATTACTGTAGAAGATTGTACTGAAATGTAGATATAAGCCTATGAAAGAGAAAGATCTTTAGACTTAGAACAACAGTGTTTACATCAGGGGTGCTCAACCCTGTTCCTGGCGATCGACCTTCCAGCTGATTTCAGCTCCAACCCTGATCAAACACACCTGAACCAATTATTTAGAACGTGAGGAGCACTTGATAATTACAGGCAGGTGTGTTTGATAAGGGCTGCAAGTGAAAACTGCAGGAAGGTCGATCGCCAGGAATAGGGTTGAGCACCCCTGGTTTACATGGTATACTATTATGATCGACGTGTTTGCCATTTGATGCAAATGCTTCATTATGACATGTATTAATGGCATTTTGAATGCAGTATTACATTTTGAAGGAGATGTGTGAGCAGTTTTAAAGTTTTGAAAAAATGTGTGTAAGCAGTTGGAAAAAAACGTAAGTGACTTTGAACATGACATGGTGTATTTCGGAAACTGCTTATCTACTGGGATTTTCACGCACAACCATCTCTAAGGTTTAAAGAGAATGGTCTGAAAAAAAGAAAATATCTGGTGAGCGGCAGAACTGCAGAACTGAGGTCTGCAGAAGAGCATCTCTGAACGCACAACCATTGAACCTTAAAGGGCCACGAAACCCCCTGTCTCAGCAGGGTGTTTTCACACCTCTGTTTTGAAAAAAGTCAGGAAAGTTGGGCGTGTCCAGCTCTGGGAGTGTTGGAGTGTCGGGGGAGGGAAAGAGGATAAGAATTTGCATAGAAGGGAGTTAACATTTGGGCACGCGCTAAGTTTGACAGGAAAAACAAACACACAGAGGCTAATTTGATACGGCGAATAAGAGAAAAAAAATCCTCCGCATTTCTCTGTAACTTATGTACTCGGTAGGTAGCGTCAGAAAGCCGTGTGTGTATAGACTATCCTGTCACAAATTGCAGCGAAAATCCTCCACGACGGGAATAGTTTGTGTTTACATGTTTACACTCGGAGAGCAGCATTTAAACAAAGGGCAGTCCACTGCAAACACTTACCAAATCTGTAGACAGACAATCAAACTGGAGCTGTGTCTTTTTATTAAAAGTAGATGAGCGGCAAATACGGATTTCACCATTTCCAGATGAGAAAAAGCTCTCGGGTAAAAATGTTCCTTACAAACGCATTTCTGTCGCATGTCGCGTGCACTGTAATCCACACGTGAGTCCAGCTGCTCTCTCATAAAGGGAAAATGAAAACAAAACCTTCGTTGCAACACACTAATAACACCTACTATTTTGTCTTGAAATTCTTGTTCTTTCACTTGTTTTGGCAACACAACGTGGCGTCTCTCTGCCGTCTGTACAGTGTAAACTGGTAAACAGTCTCCGGAGCTATCATGCATATTAATGAAGTTTCACGTCATACACAATAGAGCGCGCTAATTGGTTTGAAGCACGTCTTTCTCATGAATTAATACTGCGCACTCAGATACGTAAGAACGTCCTAGAAAAGACAGACAGCCACTCTCCAGCTGGATTTACACCCAAGTATCTCATGGCCGTGACGTAGCTTCAAAAATTCATTTCAAACCGGAAGAACGAATTTGCTCAAAATAACGCAAAAACAACCAATTTTTACTTTTTAGTGCAATATATGTGTCCTAATAGTGTTTATAGCAGCGTGGGACACATATATGACTGTCAACAGCTCAAAAAATGTGTTTTGGTGTTTCGTGACCCTTTAAGGCGAATGGGCTACAGCAGCAGAAGACCACACCAAGTGCCACTTTTGTCAGCTAAGAAAAGGAAACCGAGTCTACAATTCAAACAGCCTCATCAAAATGGACAATAGAAGATTGGAAAAATGTTGCCTGGTCTGATTAGTCTCACTTTCTGCTGCAACATTTAGATGGTAGGGCCAGAATTTGGTGATAACATCATGAAAGCATGGATCCATCCTGCCTTGTATCAGCAGTTCAGGCTGGTGGTGGGGATATTTTCTTGGCACACTTTGGGCCCAATTGAGCATTGTGCCAATGCCACAGCAGAGTATTATTGGTGATCATGTCTATGTTGCTGACCCTTTATTATCCCAGTATACCTATCTTCTGATGGCTACTTCCAGTAGGATAACATGCCATGTAATAATGCACGAATCATTAATCGACTGGTTTTTTGAACATAAGAATGAGTTCACTGTACTCAAATGGCCTCCACAGTCACCAGATCTCAATCCAATAGAGCACCTTTGGGATGTGGTGGAAAGGGAGATTCGCTTCATGGATGAGCAGCTGACAAATCTGCAGCAACTGCGTGATGTTATCATGTCAATATAGACCAAATTCTCTGAGGAATATTTCCAGTACCTTGTTGAATCTATGCCATGTAGATACTAGTAA
Source organism: Danio kyathit (assembly GCA_903798195.1). Taxonomy (NCBI): domain Eukaryota; kingdom Metazoa; phylum Chordata; class Actinopteri; order Cypriniformes; family Danionidae; genus Danio; species Danio kyathit. Next base: position 17,030,768 of record LR812538.1, read on the forward strand.
GGTGTACCTAATAAAGTGGCCGGTGAGTGTAGTTGTGTACACTCTGCAGCTGTGCTGATTCCAGTGGTTATAAATTACGTAGCTCAAAAAGTATGGTTCAAGTATGGCTCACTTACTGCTTCTTGAAGAGCAGTTTGATTACAGAAAGATGCATGCTCATTGGATATTCAAAAAAAGCTGCCATTCTGTGCCAGAGAAAGGCACAGATCAACAGTAGCGACATGTAAACTGTAAGTTCATACTGTTTGTACTGTTGATGAGTGAACAAGTTAAGTAAACTCTACAGAAAAGATCCCCTTGTTATGCTTCATTACTCTCAAGCATCCACATCGTTCAATGCATAAACAAAACTAACAACGCTTATGACAACTGGTGGAGATTTTGGCTGCATGTTAAAAAAAGAAAAAGTTAGGCACAGGCGAAACAGCATATACGGCAGAAGTGAATAAACAGCTAAGTTGTCAGCACTCTTCCAGGATGAGGCGCAAACAGGCGGGTGTCATTGTGCTGATGAGAACCCCGCTGACTCAACTGATTGTCAGATATAAAAGACTTGATTGCTCTACAAGAACATTTGTAAAAATCTATTGAACAAAAACTACAATAAGCAATATAATAGGAAATAAAAAGAAAATACTAAAGAAAGAGGGATGAAGACGAAAAGGAGAATAAAACTAAAAGAAGAGTGAGAGAAAGAAGAAGAAGTAAAGAAGACAAAGAAAAGGTAACAATAAGACAAAGACAAAAAGTCAATAAAAACAGGATGAATTTGTCCCAAGGCAGCAGCCACTGATTCCTGCAAAACCCCCAAACTGGGTTAAGTTAAATCTGTAAACTAAAATCAGAATAATGAGCAACTGCAAATGACAATGGCTCCAATGTTGACTCATATCACTAGTTGTTCCCAGGCCCACAAACTAATTGTGGCGTGAGCAGGGGCTTAAGAGAGAGCGAGAGAGCACATAGAATCAAAGTGTGATTCTAATTGTAGCGACTATGCCACCACAACTTAATAGGGAATACGTCCAAACAAGGACACAGGTTTGTTCCCTTTAAAATAAGTGTAGGCAGAAACGTGGGAAACAATTTATAAAAATACTAAATTTATTAAGTTCAAGCAATAGTGTACACTCACATAAAATCAACAACAATTAAAAGCACATTTCCTCACTATGAGCAACAGTAATCAAATAATAATAACTAGAATAATAATAACAATAATAATAATAATAATAATAATAATAATAATAAATCAACACAAACACACTCAACCCAGGAGCTGGGCTCTCACCAGGAGGAGTGAACACCAAAGAATAAATCCATAAATCCAGAATTACAAAATGTGTGGTGTTGCTATAACCTACAGCAGTCAGCACTAGCAACACCACAAAATCAACATTCAAAACAAATAAATAAAAAGAAACTCAAATTACACACAAAACGAAATTGAAAAAAAATGTCCGCGACTGAATGTTCGCTGTATTCAGCAGAGCTCCTGATCGCCGCTGGAATGGCGTGGATACTACTTCAACAGATGCCCAGTGCAGGAAGCACCAATATAACTCGGCGGAAAGGCGGCAATAACGTAACGTTAATCACACTGGAGAAGGAGGATCATAAGTATAACAGTCAGAAACAGCAGTCTCTCAGTCAACAAGATCATTAAAACACGGGGCAGAAAACACTGTGCACAGCTTATAGCAGACTCCTCATACAGCTTCACTCATGCAGCCTATACTGTATAAGAACCCTGCAACCACTGCCAACCAGAGGCCAAAACATGGGAAGTGACGCACGAGACCTGAAGCCAGACATGACGTGCAGAAAGGGCAAAGTCCTCAAGCTTATATACATAACAGGGTGCCACCTGCCGAAAGGTAGATGAAACTGTCAGTCACTCCACTGATCCTATCACATACTGTTCACTGCACCCAGGTGTGACATGTGAGAAAGCCCAGCCTATAGTTTGAGAAAGGGTGCCCAGCAAGCATTTTTGTTTTTAAAAGTCTTATAGATGTCTAATGTCTGTCAGTAAAAATCTAATAGACATCTAAGAATAGCCCAAAACTATACCAGTCATCAAATACAAAAAAAAAAAAAAAAAAATGACTACAAGTGCAAAGTCTAAGCTGTATTTGATGACAAATCTAGTTTTGGACTATTCTTGGATGTCTATTAGATTGTCTTAGATAGTCAAGCCATCTATGTTTAGATGTCTATTAAACATAAATTGTTTGGTGGGTGCCTTATTCAGCTCTACCATTTCCTTTTGAAAATACTGAGGGGTCCACTGTATAGAGACTGGCACAAGGCAACCAAACAAAGAGAGTGTCCACAATCTTACATTTTTGAACCAAAATCTGGTATTCCTCATTATCAAGGCAGAGGGTCCTAAGGCATAGCTTATTTTTTTAATGATAGTAAAGATTTGTAAATCATTTCTGGTACTGTTTGAGTGGTAGGCCAAAAAGTAATGCTCAAGTGGAGACTACAGAGTGGACTGCTTGTATAACTACTTGAGAAATAATAGGGGGCTATTATGTCTGTTCACTTCCTAAACATAATCCTGATGAGTACGCCCTTCTTAACTCTTCCCACATCTGTTTTTTTTATATTTCCAGCTTCTCTGATGATTTTCACCTAATTTAGATGTTTAAATACTTTTTGTTTAAATTACATATTTTATATCATAGTAAAACACACAGGATCTGCTTTTAAACAAACAAACAAACAAAAAATCACCGACCTGTTTAGATGTATACCTCTGTAAAGCTCCATCTATTAGCCCAATGATGAAACTAACAGCATGGTCGAAGGTTTTAATGCGTGTAAGCCTTTTCTAGCAATTTTGAAAATAATTCTGTTATTTATTAGAATTTATTTATATTTGTTTTCAAAATGTAATCTGACTCCAATTTTCAAGTGGTCATTAAATTTACACTGTGTTTCTAATTAGTAAGGGATCACATTTATCAAAAGGTATTTGATTATTTTAGATACACTATACTTTCAGTTATTCTTACATTGGGGACCAATTGTCGTTCTGAGTACATGCATGGCCAATTTCACATGCCTTCCCCACTTGATGCCTTCTCCATGTGGAAATCACCAGCTAGATTCTTAGTCAGAGGTTTGCAGGCAACTGGTATCTTTTAAGTCGGCCGCCTACTGCTTGCTCTGTGACAGAAAAGGTAGTCTACTCAGACTTTTACCATGCAACTTGCCAGATCAAAAGTGGTCGAAAAGTTAAAGGTCTACAAATAAGTGCTATCTGCTTCTTTATTTGTGATCCTCTAGTTTAATCCACACTGGCCGTAAAACACCAAAGGTCAACAAAGGTGTCCACACAATTTACTGGTAATAATGATTTCAGCTGAATTCAAAATAAATCAAATATAACAATGTATTTGTCAGGTAAAATTGTATTATGCCAATTACATAATAAAACAATCAGAAAGTCAATTCAGAGATGAAACTGTGAATATAAAACATCTATTACTCAAAGTTAAATCAAAGAGTTAGAGATGCATACAGTACCCGACCAGAGAAATACGTTGCAGCATATAAGTCTCAGAGACTCACATGCTGCAATGGGGTGTCTTGGCTACAAGATCCCCATGACATGTTTGCACATTTGCCTTAAATACTCAACTCAGAACAAAGAACCATAAATTAAAGATAATAAAAGCTTCACCAAGACCTTGGCCTGGTCAAATGTTAATCTAAAAACTAATCACCACCTGTAGTAAGAAGTTTATAATTGACAGCGATTTCATACTTCAGGAGGACAGACTTTTCTCAAATTCACAACAATAATTATCCTAAAACAAGTGACTACTGCAAAATTTACCAATCACACATAGACTTTTATAATGATACCAAACATGACAAGTTAAAGTTATAGAATCACAATATACACCATATGAAGACGACGAAGATTCGATGTGAAATGTCAGTGACCTGAGCTCAGACTGAAGAAGTGGAGGGGGGGAGGGGGGAGGAGGGGGGCACATGATGGGTAACTGAGGCAGTTGAAGAACTTGCTTTCGTGCAGATCTTCTACCCAAACAATGGCATCGAAAAGTTAAAGAGCAATTAACTACAATGAACTCCTAAAAAAGAAAGCAACTTTCTTGTGGACTGATGAGCACCAGAATGCTTTAACACAGCTAAAAGAAAAGTTACATTCTGCACCTGTGCTTGGCTATCCATTAGTGGAGTGAGAATACAATGTGGACACTGATGCATCAATTCCCACTATCGGTGCAGTTGTCACAACTTCAGTGGGGAGAGGAGAGAGTTATTACTTATACAAGCACCCACCTCACTCCAGTTCAGAGGATATACTGTGTAATGAGATGAGAGTTACTAGCTGCTGTCTTCTACACCTGCCAGTTTGGACACTAACTGCTTGGCAAGAAGTTATTTCTATGCACAGATCACAACAGTCTTACCTGGTTGTTCCAGTTCAAACATCCTGAGGGACAGCTTGCCTGCTGGCAGGAAGAACTATGTCTGTACGTTTTTGACAATGAGCACAGAACTTGAAAATATCATTCAAACACAGATGCAATGTCAAGATGTGGCGATGAGTTTGCCAATGAGTTTTGGGATATGTGTGACTATTATCAGGTAGTTATTATTAATCATGAATATTCAGAATTAACCTATAGTTAATTTAACAAAAATAAATATAACAATGACTTTTCCCACTCATCTGAGCAGACTGTAATTATTTATTTATTTAGAAAGGGATTTATAGCTACTTCTTGTGATGTAGATGAATAGTTTAGAAGTTTTATTAAACTTAATAAGCTGGTAGCAAGGAACTTTACTGTTAAAGTGACTTTTTCTGTGAGACAAAACAAAGACATTCCAATGTGGGTTTAAAGTTATTTATTGACTAGTCTAAAATACAGAATAACGAATAAACGTACATAAACATAACAACAAAACAGAGAAAAGAAAGAAAGCGAAGAAATAAAAGAGTTTAGATAAAAGAATGACAAATCTAACTTAGTCCCACACAACTACTAAGAACCACCAAGTATGTAAACACTTTAAAAAGGCACAGCATAAGCACACGACTAACTTCCTGTATTTAATGGATCTGTCTCTCTCTTCCTGTGATCTTTCTCTGATGATTGGAAGATGAAGTCTTTAAATAAGTCCTTTGTCGTTGCGTGGAGTTTGTGTTGCGGATCGGAGGATACACACGGTGCAAACTTGAAACTGAGATTAATTTGCTGTAAAATAAGAAACGTGGACTCGAGTCACGTGGGTACAGAAACGCTGTCTGCCCTTTTGTGTCGGGGACACTTCTGCGGAGACCTTCTGCAAGGATTTTGGGGAGTAGATGGGTTTTAAGTATGGGTCCAGTCACATCCATTCTCTACTGACTGACCAGTGGTTTCAGGGCAAAGTTTGAGTAGGAGATTTTCTTTGTCTCAGGGCCACTAATATGCATAATAAAGATCCACCCTGAAGAGATGGAGTTTTTTTGAGTTCTAATAGTTATTTTCTTTAAATCTGGAGGGGAGTGTGGAATGTGTTTGGGTTGCAAACATGGGAGGTTTCTCTCTTTCCCCTACCATCTGCATTATAGATTGAAGACCAAGGAATGGGTCCCCAGGGCTGATTAAGCATCTTGGTAAAACAAGGTGTCACGCACAGCGATCTTTGGCACCAGACTTTTTGGACCAGGAAGTCATAAAAGTAATTTTAGTAGTAAAACATATCAACTCTAAGCAGTACTTAAGTGTAACCTACAACGTATATGCTACATGCCCTACGAAACGCCCCGGGCTCGAGGATCTTCTGAGCTCAGGGCTCTCTCCCGGGACAGCATGCCAAACACACCTTACTATCAATCACCAGCTAAGTGTAAACTCTTAAATTGTAGAACATAGGAACAACATTAATGATAATCCTGATGTGGGTGAGAGGAACATACAGTAGCAGCTACAGAGTTGTTTGAAACCCCCATGTGTGAACTGTCTAGAAGCTTTCTCCATAGAAAAGCCAGCACAATGGCAAAAAGCTGATCTTGATTGTAGTGAGATAAAAGATGGTTAGATACACAGGAGCTACACACCATTTTTTGACTAAATAGAATTTGCATATTTGGTTGAATAGAATGTGCATATTTGGCATCCTGTCTAATGAAAGGGCTCCAAGCTTGGAAAGACACCCTAACGCGTGTTTTTCCCTCTAGGCCGGCACTAGAGCCCCCCCCCCGAATTTATGTGGGAATCAGGTGTAAAAGTGGAGTGGAGTTGGGGTGGTGCTTGCCTATTTATAGGGGTTTGTTCTTATGCTGATTGGATAATAGAATGATTGTCAATAATGAATAAGTCTCTTATTCATAAAACATCCATTATAGCAGTGTACCTCTTTTCGCAGCACTACACTGTAAAAAATTGCTGTTAAAAAACGGTCAGATTCAACAGTAAAATAATGTTTTTTTCAGTAAAACAGTAATATGCTGTTAAAAACAGTGCATTCTGGGTAATATTTCGGTTTTCGAGAAAGTAACCAACAGCAGAAAACTGTGAGTTAACAGAGCTCAGATTCGACGTTTTCAAGTCTGTGTTTGAAATCCCACTTTGTGCCCTTGTTCACTATTCCATACACTAGTTCACTAATATAGTTCACCTGACAGAGATAATGAACACTAATGAGTGAATTCAGAAACTGATGAACACCTGCTGTAATGATCACAATCACTGAAGGAAAGAGAAACAAGAAACACAAAGAGTGACTTCAGTTACAACATTAAATAAAATCAAGTAAAATAAAACACCTTCAGTCTCAGCAGAGGATCATTAAACAACACAAACAACAGCAGACACACTTATTACTGACCGCTTTGACTTCCATACCATTCTTATTGAGAACCAACAAAAATTTAGGCGTTTTGTTTTTTTGTGTGTCACCGTAATGGAGTGAGGAGCTGGTTTAGTTGGGCTCTTCACCCTTGAAATTGTAGTTAGCCTTTCCAGCTGCTGTAATGCAAAGTTTATTAAACACTTTTAATATAGCAATAAAGCTGGGAAGCCAATAGGTAGATAATTCTAGTTGTCTGAAATTTGTTTTGCTAAATGTTTTGATAAAGGTCTGGATGATGGGTCTCATGCAATAGTTTTTATGCTTGGTGCAGATATTAATTTATTAATGAGAAATGGAAACTGGAAAAATACCTGATTCTTTAACTGAGTTAAGAAATAACAGACAAAAACAGTTCAGTGATGATGAAGTCACACTCAGACCTCATGAATCAGACCTTGTACCTCAACAATGGTAACAATTAAAATGTTTCATGCCGCAATGCATGCTGGGTGTGGCACAGTACAAATATCCCAGCATGCATTGGGGCATGAATAAATGATGTAGTATAATAGTCTTACAGTTTTTTTTTATTTGCATTTGATTCTGCTGTTGTTTATGTTTAGACTCAGTAGCCAGTTAGTGATGTTTGTGAGTTAAACTGTTAATTTTGTTAGTTGTCACCGTTGTTGAGGTTCATACGCTGATTCTTGATGTCTCTTTGAGTGCAACTTACACCATAGAGCAAAGTGTTTTTGTCCAAGTTATTCTTAAAAACTTCCAGAATTTAATGCCACATACAGCCATATATATAACGTTTAACAATAAATTAAACATTGGATAAGAGCAGTAAATTATTTTAAGTAAAAACAGGTTCTACCTTATTAAAACCAATATGAACGTCAGCGGATCTTATTTAGTTTTTTTGGCTTGTTTGCTATATCAAAAGAGCTTTTTAATCAAAGTTCTTAACAATTGCAGCAGCCAAAATAAATGAATGTTAAAAATGTCAGGGCTCAGAGCCCAACTAAAGCAGACTCTGTTCTCCAAGATGGTGACGTAAAATGTTAACGTTTATCTCAAGAAGAACTTTAGTAGATGTTATACAAAAATAAATGTTTTAGTAATAAGTGTAGCTGGTGATGATGTTTGTAGAGTTGTTTAATCATCTGCTGATCATTTTAATGATTTAATCATCTGTTGACCTTCAGGTTATTTCATTATAAAGCTGTGACTGAAGTTTCAGTTTTTTGTTATTTTATGTTCTGTTCTTGTTTTTTCCTTCAGTATTTCTTCATTTGTTCATCGCTAATCCTCAATTATCATTTAATTAGTCATTTAATTAGTTCATTTACTACAGCTTTGCTCCATGTTTCTTGAACACTCAGTAGTGTGGACACTTGGAAGTGTTCAATTAAAACTGAGGTATTTGCTCTGGGGTTTAAAGGGTTAAAGATGTGAGAGGTAAAAACACAGTGTAAAAATGTATTTTAACAGTAATATGATGTTATTTTAAACTACGGAAGTAGACTGTAAAAAAACAGTAGATTGCTGGCAACCACAGCTGCCAGTAGTTTACCGTTAAATCAAGGAAAAAACTGTATTTTACTGTAAAACCTGAAGCAAATTTCTTCTGTGTGTCACCGTTGTGGAGGAGAGTAGAGCCAGTGTTTGAGTCAAAGATGAACAATGAACTGCTGATGATATTCTGCATGTTTCTTTACTTAAAGACAGTGGCTGTTTAGTTGCTGATGCAGTAAGAATCTCTCTGTGTTAATTCCAGCTTTACATGTTTGTGTGCTGCTGTGAAATTTAAGACATTTGGGTTAAAAGGAACTTTTCTAATTAACTAAAATAATTTAGCATTATACGTATGCTTCTAAGCATATATAGCACATTATTTCATAAACTCATATAGAAGTTGGCCAATTTGAGGCAGTCGCTTTCAATGAACAAAATTAATTCACTTGAGTATTGTGTATTTCAATGTAGTCCATGTATTTTTACAGCAACATACTGTAAAATAACAGTACATTGCTGGCAACTGCAGCTGCCAGTAACTTACCGTTTTTTAACGGGACAATTTTTAACAGTGTATACCAAAGAAGTTTGCATGCCCAAACTCTAATGTGACTGAAGGGGCGGGATTAAGCAAGGTGATTAGACATTTAAAATAGCAATCCATTGGTTCATATTTAAAATTTCTGTCCAGAGAGGTCAAGTCAAGTGATGCGATTTCAGAGATCTGAGTTCACCAAGCTTGAATTTTGCAACGCAGTGAACTGTGAAACTTGGCGCACAAACTTGCGTTTCCGGTCTGACGCATTCACGTGCGTATGAATGGAAGTCTGGTGAGTCTGATGAAGAATATACCCACAAAGAATGCTTATCTACTTCAGGAATGTCTTTCTCTCTAGCAGGTATCTTATCAGAATGATACAATAAACATCTTTCTACTGGTAGCTAACTAATACATAACCAGGGCTTGACATTAACTTTTTTCATCACCAGCCACTGTGGCTAGTAGATTTCCAACACTCGCCATTTTCACTAGCCACACTTTTCTTGTTGGGAAAATATATTTTATATGCATAAATTTGACTTTGACATGCTAAAATGACTTGATTTAGATGTTGTGTTATGTCTACATGCCTCCTCATCAGTCAATGCAATCAGTTTTTATTTCACATGACTTTTCAGGGCTCAAAATTAAGGATTTTGCAAATTTATCTCTGACCACACCAAATAAGTATTTCTTAGCCATAATGTTTTAATGTGTCAAAACAAGGAAAATATAGCTGTATAGGTGCACTTTTTAATTCAACAAAACTTTTCTTTAAAAGACATATTTAAAAAAGAATTATTGTCATGTACCTAAAATATGCACAGTAATCTGTCCTGGCTAAAAGTCCCAGATCACCAGTTAACTATACATAAACAGGGAGTAATCTTTCATTAAAGCAATGTTATTGTAAATAAATAAATATATATATATATATATACTGCATATAATTAAACCATATTAACAAAAATAACTAAGCAAAAGAAAGCAGGTGAGACATACCGTGTTTGATAATGAAAGGATGATCACGCGCACATGGTCAATAAATGCCTGTGAATAATCTGTTCAAAGAATAATTAAAACAGGGTTTCCGCGAGGTCTTAAAAATTCTTAAAAAGTGTAAAATTTAAAAATCGAAACTTAAGGCCTTAAAAAGTCTTAAAGTCGCTGTTCTAGGTCTTAAATATTTTTGCACAGGTCTTAATTTTCCGATGTCCGTGTAACGCTACTTCTAATGTTCATTTAAATTCTTTTTTGTTGCTGTTGCTTGGTTTTCGTAGTGTAGTTCTAGTGTAGTGTAGTTTCGTAGTGTATTACAACTACAAATGAGGCCGACATGCAGTGTGCGTGGCGAATGTGACGTCATCGATGTGTTTGCGCGACATGATTTCGGCTGGCGGGGCTCACGTAATGTATTAAGACTCGAGTGAACACTGAACAGTTCGCGCGACACCGCATTTGATTTGAGTTGAATATGAAACACTTTGAAGAGATTTTATATGAAACAGGTATGACTGTACACACATCTTCATGATTTGTCCATGCGTGATCATAGAGATAACCAGATGACCATTAATTCTTGGCTAGAAATTGCAACAGCAGTGGGAAAGGAGGAAAGTTTTTGTAAAAGTTAGGAAAAACCTGAGGGATAAGTTTGTTAAAACAAAAAAAGAGGCCATGGCCAAAGTGGAGACCCAGGTGGTTTTAATATTACAGAATATGTTATTCCACCAGTCATAGGTTTTACACTGATGTATAGGTTACAATTTTGAATTTAAAACAATTTACAAGTTACAAACTAAAATTAAATAACAAATTATGTCTTTGATACAGTTGAACTCATAATTATTAGCCCCCCGTTGAAATTTTCTTTCTTTTTTAAATATTTCCCAAATTATGTTTAACAGAGCAAGAAAATGTTTACAGTATGTCTGATAATATTTTATCCTTCTGGAGAAAGTCTTATTTGTTTTATTTCAGCTAGAATAAAAGCAGTTTTTAATTTTTTAAACACCATTTTAAGGTCAATATTATTAGCCGCCTTAAGCTATATATTTTTTCGATAGTCTACAGAACAAACCATTGTTATACAATAACTTGCCTAATTACCCTAACCTGCCTAGTTAACCTAATTAACCTAGTTAATCCTTTAAATGTCACTTTAAGCTGTATAGAAGTGTCTTGAACAATATCTAGTAAAATATTATTTACGGTCATCATGGCAAAGATAAAATAAATCCGTTATTAGAAATGAGTTATTAAAACTATTATGATTAGTAATGTGTTGAAAAAAATCATCTCTCCGTTAAACAGAAATTGGGGAAAAAGGAGAGGGGGGGGGGGGGGATGGGGGCTAATAAATCTGCCTGTAACTGGAAAGGAATATATGAACCTATCAGTTTACAATATATTTTGATGCCCAATTTCTAGGCTTTATTGGTGATAATGGTCACAAATGTTGGATCATTATTGCCTTTTTAGCTTATAAGTAGAGGACAGAAACTAGCAAGACAGTAATATGTGAATTGTTGAGTGGGCAAAATAATAATAAAAAAAAAAGTCAGTATTTTTTAGTAAGTGTACTTCTTTTTTGTTTTTGTTCTTGTTTAGTTTAGTTTAGTTTAGTTTATTTGTTTACAGGGTCAATGCACATTAATAAACATTACTGTAAAATGTGCCAGAATTAGCCAAGAATGGCTATTTTTCATCTGTAGACCCCTTACAGAACGTTAAAAGGTCACACCTAAAATAGAAGCACAGCATAATAGCAAAGTACACTATCAAATATAAAATACAGTTAAAAAAGCAAAAAAACAAAAACAGATTGATGGCAACAGAAAAGGAAAAAAAAAAAAAAAAAAAAAAAAAGCCAAAGACAAACAGTACAAATAAGTGTCAAGAATACAGTACTAATGCTGACAATGCTGATTTGCCAATAACCAATTTTTAACATGAATCTGAAAAGAACGAAAAGTAAGTGATCTTCTTATTGTTGATGGGATGGTGTTCCATTCCCTAGCGGCTTTAACTGAAAATACCGACTGGCTGAATTTACTTTTTTTGAGAGGAATAATACAGTCTCCTCTTTCACCACCTCTAGTAGTTCGGTGAGCAGTCGATCTAACTTTCACAAACTGATTTAGTGGTGAAGTCGGGTTATGTATGGTCTTATACATTAAACAAATATGTACATATTTAATTAAATTTTCCCAACTAAGCAGGTTATGTTTCTTTAATATTAAACAATGGTGAAATTGAACTGATTTCTTATCAAGGGTTTTTAAGGATTGTTTGTATAATGATTCAAGTGGCTTCAGCGTAGTAATGCTAGCTTGGGACCAAGTAGTTAAACAATAAGTGATATGAGAGATAATCGTGGAGTGATAAAAGATTAGGGCAGCCTCGCAGGACATCTGATCACGAATAAATCTAAAATTTGCTAAACTGAATCTGACCCGGTTACATACCTTTTTAACCTGTGACTTAAACGATAGTTTTGAATCTATCAAAACACCAAGGTACCTGTACTCAGATACAACTTGTAATCTTTCCCCTGATACAAATACATCTGGTGCTTCACTTAACCATTTTTAGAAAAGAACATACACACTGTTTTAGAGATGTTTAACTGTAAACAGCACTGTTCTAACCAGGCTGAAAGATGTACCAGCGATTCTGTAAGTTTGTTGTTGTCTTGCATTATAAAAAAAATTTAATTGTAGAGCAACCCTGTTGCCAATAATATTTAAATTTAATAGGTAGAACTGTCCGAGATATGAACAAAAGCAAGTGATGCATCATTTAGATTTAAAAAATGTTATATATAAAAAATCTTGAATGGTTATAAAAATCTTTATGATAAATTATAAAAATAATAATAAACAATTATCTTGAATGATATTAATGATATCTAATGAAACTTTCTACTTCTCTGTTTATCTGTCTGATTTTACTGTCTGTTTTTTTTTGACCGACCCCTGTTATTTAAAAGAATATCTCAATGGCGAACGCGTCAAGTATAAAAGCCTCGTCCGTTTCTTGAGGTGCGCGATGTGGTGCCAGGCGAAAGTATAAATCAGACTTCAGATGTTTGTTTGTTTTTTCTGTAGTTCAATTGTGCATTTAACCTGTCTTTAGTACTGTTCAATTTGAATACATTTATTTTACCACTAATTTTGTGATTTTGTATTTTCTCTTTATGTGTTTGCGTGTTTTTGATATTGTGATATAGGTCTTAAATTTGATACTTAATGGTCTTAAAAAGTCTTAAATTTGACATTATGATATCTGCAGAAACCCTGTAAAATGAAAGCAGTGACCGCTGCTGCTTACAAAAGAATATGAAGAATGTGTATTTTTTTAATTTTGAGCTCTTAAAAGCAGCAGGACTGTGGGTGCACGATCATCGCTCTTTGTCCAGTCTATTTCAAAGGGAACCGATCGCACCAGTTGAGCTTCCTCTAGACAGGGTTGCTTCGCGCAAGTAAACGGGAGCGCACACGCTTTTTAACAGTCGCGCGCATCACATCACCTGTGCACGCATGAGTGATCATCCTCTCGGTCGGTATTTACCTGCTTTCTTTTGCCCTCGGGAAGTTATTGTTATCAGTCGTGCTGATAAAATGATTTCTAACCAGCCAAAGTGGCTAGTGGAGGTGTCTGTCTAACCCGCCAGAGCTGAAATCTAATCGCATTTGGCGGGTTGGCGGGTGTTGATGTAAAGCCCTGCATAGAATGAATTTACACATTGAATACACAATAAAATCAAGTTAAAGCTGTTTGCAATAACATACAGCTGAACGGGCATGAAGATCCTGAGAATAAAAACACAATTGACAGAACCAGAATACACCAGCAAATTCAACTGAAAGCATTACTAAATTAGGTAATGATTACCTTCATTTAATGATCAAAACCATGTCAAAGAATAAATGCTTAAAAAAAGACTGATAATAATAGTCATAAGAAAGATACATTTCACTCCATCCTAGAGCGAACATCGATCAGAACATTGACACCTTTACTAACATCGCATCCCTCTATTTACAGGTCAAGTTGTGAGATCTGTTGTATACATGCTTTTATCCCAATAAGTAATGTTCCTGTATTGTCTGAATTTGATATAAGAAACTTGTTGGTAATCCAGTCTTTTACATCTTTAACTTGATTTCGTTAAAACACATAACTGTGTATCATCAGCATAGCAATAAAAGCTAAATCCCATGCCTTCTAATAATATCTCTCAGGGGCAACATTAACATTCCATAAATGAAAGTAGAGTGAATGCTCAGGTTTGTTGCCAACCTGGATTGGTAATATCACTTCATTAACAAACTTTTACTTAAACCCTATTCGGATGACAACTGTTTTGCACTAGGACAACTGTAAAATAAAAATCTCCATGGCTCCACAGTGGTTAAACATGTTTTAAGATGAAGACAAATTTGTGGTGAAGGTTTTTATTCAGTCTGGTGTTAGCATTTATATGTGGGATGCTCAAATCTGGCTAGTGAGATCCACTTTTCTGCAGTTTACCTCTACTCTACCCTAACCTGATTTCACCAAGTAGGACATGTTCCTGAATCAACATCAATGTTAATCCTGGAACAACATTCCAATCAGCCACTCAGAATTAAGGCATACGTTTAACATTTATGTTAAGTTTAGGCTTACGGTTAGGTTTATGCACTTCTACATGAGTGTTATCCAACTATTTTTCCCCTCTGATTTTGGGAATGATTTACAGTTATGGTTAGGTTTAGGGGTAGGAATAGGTATAGATTACATTTTTGAACAAAAATTATGTTCCAGGATCAACATAAATGTAATCTAGAATCGCATCATACTTGGCAAAATCATGACTTGCTTAGCTCTAACCAGTAGGTAGTGCTGTTGCCTCACAGCAAGAACGTCGCTGGGTCGCAGGTTCGAACCTCGGCTGGGCTGGGTCAGTTGGCGTTTCTGTGTGGAGTTTGCATGTTCTCCCTGGGTTCGCGTGGGTTTCCTCCGGGTGCTCCGGTTTCCCCCACAGTCCAAAGACATGCAGTATAGGTGAATTGGGTAAGCTAAATTGTCCATAGTGTATGAGTGTGAATGTGTGTGGAAGTTCCCAGAGATGGGTTGCGGCTGGAAGGGCATCCGCTGCGTAAAATCGTGCTGGATAAGTTGGCGGTTCATTCCGCTGTGGCGACCCCGCAAGGGACAAAGCCGACAAGAAAATGAATGAATGAATGAATGTTAACAATGCCCTATGCTCTATCATAACTAAAGGTACTACTGGTACTACTACAGTATTTTCCTCTAAAATTGCAAATATATTGAGTACTAATTATGTATAGCAGGAATATTTTTTTGTTACATGTCAAATAGTGATTTAAAAAAACACTCACAATTAACATTAACACATTAAACTTACACTCTTTATACCCTCTCTTTAATGTTCACATGAAATTTAAAATGAACAGTGCTTATTTGATAGCATACATTGTTATTCTTATTCTCATTCTTTTACAAGATGTAAGATAAGACTTTTAAGCTCAAAAATACCTATCAGATTATTTATTATATAATGTTGACTCTGCCCATGTTGGTGTCTGAGGGCAATGTAGCTGATTTGGTATTTGTTGCTTTAAATTGAAATGAGCTGCTTCTCCCTACTTACTAGCTACTATCACACAGTGATACCCGGTAAATATCCGGAAAATTTCAGGAGCGACTTTACCAATAATTTAAAAAAAAGCTGTTCACACAGGCACTGTAACCAAGGATGGATACTGACAACAGGTTGCGGATCCAAATGCAGGTTTTATTTAAAGGGATGGTCAGACAAGCAATGATCAACACAGGCGCAAACAGATGTATGAGGGAAATCCTGAACCGTGGTCAATGTAGCAGGCAGATGGTCATAAGGCTGGCAGCAGACGGGGAGAAATCAACAATCAAGGCGAGGGTCCAAACACGGCAAGAACAAGACAAGGTAACGCTAGGAATTGTGACTGTGAACAGGTAACAAGACTCGGCAACTGGAGAGTGTGTGTTTGCTGTTTATATACTGTGTGTGTAATCAGTCCTTGAGCGGTTTCAGCTGTGGATGTAATCAGTGAAGATGTGGAACCGGTTGTGTGTGATGTCAGAGTATGCATGTATGGAAATGTAGTTCATTGAATGGCGGATATGTAGTCCAATAGTGAATGTGCATGTAAACCAGCGATCTATGGGGAGAAGATCGCTGGTGATCGTGACAGGCACGGACATTCCATAATTTTTCCAGAAAATCCCATTAACACATCCATTCCAAAATACCGGTAAATTTTGACATCATTAACCAGAAATTAGCTCTAAACGGCAACGCTTGTATTTGTGAACATAGAAGGGGTCAGCCTTTTCTTGATGGTTTTCCTTTTATTTAAAGCTTTAGCATTCATGCAGCTGCTTTGTGAGAATGCTAAATGTTTACACATTTGACTTACAAATTATGTGGATGGATAAGTATTGTGAACAACTTATTTAAAAAACATATGGAGGAACTTTCACATGTCGAGATGTTATGTGAAGCAGAGCTTAAAGGTAAACAAACAGCGGTTTATCATAAGCATTTTATCGATCATTTTTTACACAGTTGGCATTAAGAAGTTAAGAAGGAACACAGATACGTTATCTGACTAACATCTAGCAGCTAAATGTGTCTGTAAAAATATTCAAAGGCTTTTAGTTTCATAAACCGTGCAGATGTGAATGCGTCTGAGTGTTCTGATTGGCTAAAGTAGACGTCTCACTTCAGCGCATTCTAAACGTAAACACGCTCTTTCTGGCAGTCTTCCTTCTGCATTTACACAGAGCAGCATTACGGCAAATTACCAGTAATGTTACAACTTCTCTTTCCGGAAAATTGCCGGAACAAATTTACCGGTATTTTCAAAAAGGGCCTGTTCACACATACAGACCTTTCTGGAAAATTGCCGGTAATGTCAGATAACAGCCATCAGTGATGGAAAATAGACATTGATGAAGCTGAAATAAAGCCACTAGTCAAAAATAGCAAGTAAGCTTATTTGATGTTTTTGTGGTGGAGTCTATTCAAGCATTTCTGAAACGATGAGTCACACACAAATACCATTTGCAGTACACACACACACACACACATGCACATTTACTGACACTATGTGGTTGTGGTGATTATAGCAGTTAAGAATTACGTAGCGAAACGTTTTAAACTTATAAAATTAATTATTGAGGTGCAGCTGATCACAGAGAATTGTAACATGTTCGGTGGGCGGGGAAAACTGCACTCCCACGTCACGTTGTGGTGGGCCTCAAAATCACTGAGATTTTTGTCCTGTTTTAATGTCAAGAAATAAAAAAAGAGAGACTTGTTGGGTTTATATCACTCCTGTACAGTGGACACACTATACATACATACAGTTCTGTCCAAACAGCTTACAAAAGTTGATTTTCATTATAGGTGCCCTGTAGTATACAATCGAAGTCTGGCTATTTGGGTACAGCTTTGCAGTGACGGTCCCACTGTTGATGTCAATTTAAGTGCTTCTATAGCAACTGTATATCAATATATTTAACCACGCCCCACTTAAAGTTAGTTTGCGAGAATGAGAGAATAATGTGCAAAGGAACGCCCCGCCCCCTACTCAATATTCAATTTCAGTTGGAAATACATCAACATACTGAAATAAGCCCTACCCACTTCTGCTTCACATAGACTTTAAAACCCACACCTATTTCATAGGTCACACATCAAAAAGTATCACTTTATATCATTTTATTATATTTTATTTTAACTCCATATTTATGCACTTTTTGTAGAACACTGAGGCTCAGATTTCCAAATCTTTGAGTACACATGCACCAATATCTATGCCCAAGAAGCGAGTCTTTGACGCCTTGTCTTTGCTTTTGCATTGGTATTCTAGTGGTGTCTTCCTCTCCGGTATGATCTAGTTTAAACACACGTCGGGGAGTCTGCCGAGAGAAAACGGCACAGACCTTGCAGTTCATAAATCTAAAGGGCAGATGAGGAGGAGAACTATACACAGAGTGATACAGTTGAAACACTCTCTCCCTGAGCCGGGGGTGGAGCTTTGGTCTTTTGCTTTCTTTCTGGATCAGAGCTGGCAGGTGTCTTTGCTGTTGGCGTGGTAAGGTAAAATCCCATAAGAAACAAGAAAAGACTTTTGCCCTCAAGAAGAATATTGTAGTGGCTCAAAGCTAACATCTTCTAGTGTTTTTCAGCTTCAGGCTGATTTAAGAGGCTAAAAAACTGATTATGGAATAAGATTCCATGAAATTTGACTAATGTACACATACCTATTAGGCTCAATACAATCTACATTTTAAGTGGACAATGTATTGGTTTCAGTCCAAGACATAAAATGGTACATTAAAACATTAAATCTCTAAAAGATTTCCTTTAATGATGAAAGCCTTTCAATTAGGACATACACCACTGAATATAAAAAGTCTGATTGTGGTTAATGGGTAATTTTTTAAGCTATAGAGATGCACGATGGCATTTATTTTGGCCGATTTTACAATTTTCTTTCTAAAAATTATAATTAACAGCATCTATAACAAAATATTGTTTTTTTCAGCTTTTTCAAAATAAAAATAATTAATTAGATAAATATTTTTAATTAATTGAATATTTATTATGGTTAATATTAATGAAAATAATGATTATTATTAATAATAATAATAATAATAATAATGTTTATAACTTTAACTTTTTTCTTTTTTTCCCCAAGTCCAAATATTAAGCACACCCCTGTTCCCAATATATTTGATTTAAATATCATGTATATTTTAACCTAGCTTTTTAAAAATAATAAAACATATATGTTGTAAATCACAAATAATAAGAAAAAAAAACAGAACACTAAATTTAAGCAACAAGGCCTTTAACTTAATTTTTTTTATATAGTGACATGTCATTCACTAACATTTAGTAGTTCGAATTCATTACAAATAATAAAATAATAAATAAACAAAATAAATAATACAAGCCAATAAAAAAATGGGGATCATCAAAATCTTGCCTCAGTTTTTACCTCTTAAAGGTGCAGAAGGTGATTGTCTTCAGAAACATTTTTTTGTTGTGCTGGTTAAAAGTCTCTTCACATGCCAGTAGTACTGATTAAAGTAAATGATCTTAATGTATTTTGTCTTTTTATATTCTGGGTAAGGCATAAGACTAAAAAATGTTGGTCTAATTAAAAATCTTTGTGATGACAAATAACTCAATTGCGACAGATAACTCAAACTGTCTGTCAACAAATTTAAATTTGTATTTCTGCGCAGCTTGTAAACACAGACAGATCCGTCATTTGCACATGCACTGGAAGCATGGATCTACAGCTCACAGAGTGAGTGACATCAGGTTAGCTAAGCATCAACCTGAATTTCTTTCTGAAAGATCAAGGTGGCCTTGTATCCATGAAAAGAAAGATGGTTTTTGAAAGGGCTTCGGCCAAAAATGCAGAATCAGAAATTTTCTAAACCCTGAATCAATATCGAAATTACTTTTGCATGTTGGAGGGAAATGACGTTATATATCTGAAATATGACACCTCAGCTGAAGTATTACTTTTAGACAGGTATGTTTTAAAACTATTTTAGTCATGCAAAGCCTATGTAGATTTGTTTTTTTTTATGCACAGATTTATTTGCACAGAGGAGTTTTTCAGCCACTGAAAATCTTTTACACCATCGATAATATCGGCTAAATTGACCTAAGCATTTATTTAGTTGTTCAAGTGTAAAAGGAGATGAGGAGGATCAGCGGGTACAACTGAAAATGAAAAGTAATTCATTGCCTTGGTAACATAAGTGTAATGTAAAAAGATGGCAGGGTATTTCTGTTTTTAGCAATTCTTTTTTCTGATCTGATTTTTATTTAGCTGAATAACAAAACATAAGTAAATAGTGCTCTTCCGCCTAACCAGCTTTACTGATGTGAAGTTTGATTTATATTCGCACACTCGTCCATTTTTGAACCGCAACAACTTGTGACACGCTCCCACTCTAATGTTACTTTGAATATTGGGTCTGAAATAGCATGTTGGTATGACTTGATGACTTGATTGACTGTGAACAATGTTGTATTTTATAGTCATTGGCTTATTATATTATTTTACTATTTAGATTTTGGAAATAATACTTTTCAGAAATTATATTATTAAAGAGAAAGTCAGAATGTGCTATAAATGTGATATAAAACCAACTTTACCCCAATGCCAGTTTTAGGGAAATATAATTCCTGTACCCGCTGGCCTGTCAACAACTACGTTAAACAAAGTGTGTGTCTCTATAGAGTTTTCTAACTGGTGAATGACATGATATAGTGTTATATAAGGTTGTCTATTGTCATCAGATGGTCATCTATTCAGTGCATCTGTTCGCATGCATTCCTGACTTAAGGAAGCGTAGCTTTGGACGGCAGGGGAGAGACATAAATTTTCTAATTTATGCTAACGTTAGCATTCTGGCAGATCACCTACACTCTCAAAATAAAGGTACGAGAGCTGTCACTGCATGGGGCAGTACCTTTTCAAAAGGTACATATTTGTACCTAAAGGGTCCTTAGTGGTACAGTACCTCAAAGGTACATATCAGTACCATAATGCATCTAAAATGTACCTTTGAGGTACCAATATGGACGCTTCAAGTACAAATATGTACCTTTTGAAAAGATACTGTCCCATTGACACCCCTTGTACCTTTATTTCTGAAAGTGTACTGCACCTTTAATATATCAATATCAATGTAAATATTGCCATAGTCATGTTTTGTAGAGATTCTTTATCTCTTGGGAGTTCTAATGGACCTGTGGCCTCTAGTTTTGCCTCACAGAGAATGAATTTTCTGATTTCTAAAGACTGGAATGCAAGATCTCTATGTGCCTCTGAAGGCAAGGTCAGTCAGTATCTTAAGTCAGTTTGACATTTTACATTTGCATATAACTAAACCTTTTGGTTTCTTAAACTTATTTTGCATCTTCTAAGATGTGAATTAGAGTGATTTATTATTGTTTATATTATTCAATATTAATGCTTCTTAAAATGCATCAGCCAATGGAATTCAATTTATCAGAGATGGCAAAACACACATCCTTTACTTAAGTAGAAGTACAGATAATCATGTTTAAAACAACTCTGGTAAAAGTAGAAGTGCTGACTACACTTTTGTACTTAAGTAAAAGTAAAGAAGTACCGCCTAAAAATGTACAAAAGTAAAAAAGTAAAAAGTACCCGTTTCAACCACAGTCCCAAAGACATGCGGTATAGGCGAATATTAATTCAACTACATTTGCAGTAGTTTATAAGTGTGTGTGTGTGTGTGTGTGTGAATGTGAGTGTATATGGGTGTTTCCCAGTACTGGGATGCAGCTGGAAGGGTATCCGCTGCGTAAAACAAATGCTGGAATAATTGGCGGTTCATTCTGCTGTGGCGACCCCTGATAAATCAGGGATGAAGCTGAAGGATAACGAGTGAGATACTGTAGGTAGGTAATCATCCTGACGCAAACTCACAGTGTTCAGCATGTAGTTTTGCCGCTGTTAGATCAAAAACAACAGTTGCCATTCATGTTGATTTTGTCTTTTGCTAAAATAAATACTTATCAGATATGACTATAAACAATTTTTTGCATTAGGCTAAAGCTTCTTATTCTCTTCAGAGAGTAGCTCTCATATATAACCCGCTATTTCAGTGTTTTTTTTTTTTTTCAGGTATTGTGGGTATTTTATAAAATGAATAAACATTAATTCTGTTACAGTTTTTTTCAGTCACTTTGGTCTCAAATTCTCAAAACTCCCTGTTCAATCTTCAGATCATCATTGTGTCACTTGTGCACATCAGAAAGGCAGTTTCTCTTTATGAACAAGTTGCAAATGCTTTTGTTCATCCATGCAAATGATTATGTGCGATTTTCTGATGTTTCCTATGTTATCAGTTGCTTATGTCATGTTGATCAAAATGTATTATTTTTTATCTCTGTTGAATAGACTCACCCCTACAACATTTAATCGTTCAAATGCCTGAACAAGTTGTCTTAATATTTAGTCATAATGCATTTTTTACATTTCTTCCAGATGAATCTTGACTTTTTCTAATGAAGGTCTAAAAGGAGGTTGTCCTATGTTCACATTTTTACTTTTGTTTTTTCTTTATGCTATGCGGTGCTCTCTTTTCCTTTCTGTATCAGAATGACATGATCTGGCAACTAATTACAGTACAAACAGCAAAAATATTGCCATAGTTTACACCAGAACAGCCCTCCAGAGTGCACCGTTATTGACAACATGACTACTAAGTAATTTGAGTCTTATTCCTATCCAATGACACAAGGACATGTCATTCTGACGCCACTGACATGTTGACTGTCACAGAAATTTAGTTTTGAGGGATGAACTGAGGGATTTTGAGCAGGAGACTGGCTTTTGCAGGTAATCCATGGTGTTTTGCTATTTATACGTGTTGTTTTGAGAAATGCACTTAGACCTACTGTTTTGCAAATTTCAGTTCTGATCTGAGAAATGTGCCAAAGTGACTGAGAAAAACTGTAATACATTTATTATATGCTAAAAGCAACATACACAGGTAAGACAGGTAACATACACATAAACTGCCCAGGGGTGCGTTTCCCAAACAACGACGTAACTTGCTGCTGAACTATCATAGTACCATGCATCGTTTGGGAAAAGAATGATGTAGTGACGAGTGTTTTCCAAAACCCTTAGTTTCTCTGTTGCAGATCCATGGTTTGAACCACGTTAGTTATAACGTAAAACGCCCATAATGATGCTGTAAACGGGGTGGAGGAACAACTTCTTTAGAGAAGAACCCCATCATTTCTTTGTGCAAATTATATTGTTTTACGCAAACACGCATTTAAAATAAAATCCAATATTAGTTTTGGTAAAAACATGCACTCGTTTTCCATATTAATTGAAATATATGTAAATGGCACAAATAGGGCCTGTGTTTGCTTTACTTATTGAGAACATTACATATTCTATTCTAAAACATAAAATTACTTACAAAAGCTAACACGTATTCTAATATCATATATAAATCATATAAATAAGCAAATAATGAGGCTATTTATTAAGAAATGAAATGTAATATTTATTAGAAAATGAAAAAAAATTCTGTTTTAATGATAATAATAATGATGAAAATGATTATTATTAAGTAGGATATTCTTTATTTGTTTTTTGAAAAGTCTTCTTTTAATTTGAGCACGTGCAAACCACTGCAGATATGCTCTAACCAGCAGGCCCATGTCATAAACAGTACAGATATTTAATAAATAACATACTATAAATTAAAAGAATTAACGTATGCTATGTCACCTATAGCTTTAGTCATGAGGCTGTGTTCAAAATGACATCAAAGTTTTCAAAGTACACTGCAAAGGGAGCGCAATTTTAAACATGAAGATCACTAAAACTGAACTGTAAAAATACTTTGAAAGCAAATTACACCTAAAAGAGATGACCTTAATGCTTTTTTATTTTTAATAATTCAAACTTTGCATGTTAGAATGTTTTAAATGAAAAGGGCATAGGAGGGACAAGTGGGAATAGAACACAGCCAGGAACTACGTTTCTAACTACAGCTCCAGAGGTGTCGTTTCAAGTGCTTAAGTTTGCGATGCAGTTTGCGAATGTTCGTTGAAGCGATGGATTTGCGAAAAGGCAAAATCAACAAACTATCTTTGTAACGACGGAACTTGCGATCTTAGTTGGCTAACGATGGTTTTGGGCAACGCACCCCAGTATATTCAATTCAATTCATCTTTATTTGTATAGCGCTTATACAATGTAGATTGTGTCAAAGCAGCTTCACATGGAAGATTATAGTGAATTGAAACAGTGTCAGTTCAGTTCAGTTTTCATAGATTAAGTTCAGTTCAGTTTAGCTCAGTTCAGTGTGGGTTAATAATCACTACTGAGAGTCCAAACACTGAAGAGCAAATCCATCGATGCGCAGCTCTACAGATCCCGAACCATGCAAGCCAGTGGCGACAGCGGCGAGTAAAAAACTTCACCAATTGGCGAAAGTGAAGATTTAAAAAACCTCGAGAGAAACCAGGCTCAGTTGGGCACGACCATTTCTCCTGTGGCCAAACGTATATAGTATAGTTACCTTTGTTGTTGTAAAATATTTGTTAAAAATTATTAATTGAAGACAACAGTATAGGCCTATGTAAAATCATATAGTCAATAAAAAAAATCAATAAAAACTGAAAAACAGCATAAATTTTGTATTAGGAAATATAAACTCATCAGAAATAAAGGAAATAAACCGCAATGCATACATTTTTTATAAAGTATTTTATTGTTTTAGTACTAAATGTACAAATCTTTACAAAAAGCACTATTTTCTTGGTATTAGAATGAAAGACCAGAGAAAGCCCGTGCAGTATGATCGGAAGTGGACAAAGGCTTAAGCATTTAAACAGCATGTTTTTGACTGGAATGTGTCTCGTTTACCTTTGATCCGAACGAGCAAAAGTTGTCTTATTACCGTGTAAACAGGGCAGCATCAGTCATGTTAAATTCGCCGACTCCCTCTGTCACTGCGTAGTAATCCTAGCCTTTCTCATGGTAATCTTCATGAACTAAGGTAGGCCATGTACGGTGCGCGATAGCCTTGAAGAAGCCGCGCGCTGCAGCACGCAGGCACGCAATGAGGAAAAATAGACTGACTGCATCAAAAATGCGCTCATACTATTGCGCAATGACAGGAAATAATATAGATCACGCCACCTGACACATGAAAACGAAAGTAACAACCGTGGTTTAAAAAATGTAAGAAGTAGAAAGTACAGATATTTGTGTAAAAATGTAAGAAGCAAAAGTAAAATGTAGTCAAAAAAATAAGTAGTAAAGTACTGATACCCGAAAAAACTACTTAAGAACAGTAAGGAAGTATTTGTACTTCGTTACTTCCCATCTCTGCAATTTATTCAGTTGTTGATTAAAGCTTTGTATCTGGCATCAGTTCAACTATCGCCACAGCCATGTTACCCTGCAGCCCAAGACCGGTTACTTACTGAAGCTAAGCAGGGCTGAGCCTGGTCAGTACCTAGATGGGAGATCACATGGGAAAACTAATTTGCTGTTGGAAGTGGTGTTAGTGAGGCCAGTAGGGGGCGCTCAGTGTGAGTCTTAATGCACCAGTATAGTGAAGGGGACACCAAACTGTCAGTGGGTGCTGTCTTTCAGATGAGACATTGAGGTCCTGACTCTCTGTGGTCATTAAAATACCATAACATTTCTCGTAAAGAGTAGGGGTAAAACCCTGGTGTCCTGGCCAAATTCCTTCCATAGGCCCTTACTGCTCATAGCCTCCAAATCATCACCATCTACTAAATTGGCTCCATCACTGTCTCTATAGCTGATGTGTGGTGAGCACACTGGCGCTGTTGTCCTGTGGCTGCCATCACATCATCCAAGTGGATGCTGCTCACTGGTGGTGGTGTGGAGAGACACCCCCCCCATCCCTCATGATTATGAAGTGCTTTGGGAGTATGGCCATATATGATAAATACGCTATATAAATACACATTACATTTACACCGCTACTGAGAATGCTGGCTCATGGAGTAAACAAGGAGTTTTTAACCAGGTGGGTGAGTATTCCTTCTATGTACCCTCCACTGAGCTCAGAAGGGACCTTCAACCTTTAAAAAAAATAGCTGAACATCTGCCCTTGTTTTCCACCATGAAAGAAGAAGGTCAGTTTAGTCAATTCTGTGAACACCCACCCTATCAAAAGAAATGCTGGGCTCGTAAGAGAGAGGAAGGCAAGGTTAGGTGAGGCTTGTAAAAGCTTACAAGGGTAAATAAATGAGAGCTGGAAAAAAATGGCTTTTAAAGTCAGTGCAGCACAACCCAGTGCCTTGAAAAGGTCTGTATTTTATCTCTCATGTTAGTGCTCTTTAGAATTGAATTTGATGCTATTGTTTTTCCTGTAAGGAAGGCTGAAATTAGATTTGCTTTAATAATCATGTTTCTCTTACAGTGACCAAGAACAAATTCCTAGAAGTTTACAGCATTATGGTGCAATACTGTACAGACAGTGGCAGATTCCGGCATAAGCAGCACAGATGGCTAGGGCTTTGTTTACCGCTCTCTTTTGTATTAACAGTCTAGATTACAAGTGTCAGGCTTCAAGCTTTCATTAATGGGAGTCTAGATTAAGTGCATTAGAAATGTATTGCATTTAATTCCTTTAACCTTTAAACGTTTACATCCAAGTAAGCTTAAATAGGTTTTGGTATACAGTAAAAAACACCAGTAAATTAGCATTTTTCCGTATTTTATGATTGTGTTTTTATTTTTGCCTGTTTATTTATGCTTTTGATCTGCATTATGGGACCTTGATATATAGTGCGATAACTTTTAACCTTGAAAAGTTTGAAAAAGTGAATTTGAATAGTTTAAAATGACATTTTTAATAGTTTAAAAGGCTATATTGTTTGGGTTTGTGGCATAAAAAAACTGACCGCATTAACTACATTATATTGTTTCAAACTTCTACAATGCCAATAAAAGTCAATTTGTTAAACTGCATAGTTAAACAGAGAGCCAAAATCAAGGTCCCATAATGCAATTCACAACCTTAAATAAACGGAAAACACTAGAGAGTCACAAAATATGGAAACTGTTAATTAACAGAATTATTTTACAGTGTAAAATGCTAAATATGTAACATTTGTGTTTAGAATGCATAAGTACTTTGTATTTTATAGACCGCGGTTGACCACTGCTGTAATAATGTTTTATTTATGCTAGTGACCTCGTAAAATTTTGAAGCTTGAAGCAGTTCTTGACTTACTGAAGCACTCAGCATATGAAGAATTGCTTACAATAAATGAAAAATGCTATGAATCGCTGGCCATTTATTATGCTACTGAGAACTGCATTTGCAAAAATGATTTGCATACAGACTAGCACGTTTTCATCAATCCTATGGCAATGATTATGCACCAGCAGATGGCAGCACTGACTGAAGTGTTATGCCCTACTCGGGTCGAATGACAGATTCCATTCACTCCCACTGTCTCTGTAAAAATTGTAAACATCCAGAAGGCATTTTGCAGGTATCTCACCGCACAGCAATTTCTTTAAGGAAGGAAGCCCAGGAATCCTAATCTTATCAAAGCCAAAAATGGAACTGCAGGTGGCAGGATGGAGGAAAGCCAGAGTGCTAGAGACAGTGAGAAATAAACAGAATGCAGGGGGCTGTGTAGTGTTTTACTCCGAGTCCATTTGCCTTTCTCGCTAATCTTCTCAACTCCTACACAAAGCAAGCGTTCCTCAAAACGTGCCCTCTAAGAACACGCTACCCAATGTAATGAATGCTTACCCCTTGTAGGGAGAAATTAGTCATTTCCTAATTGACTTAAAATTGCTTCATCACTCCACGAGTGCTCATTTGGATGCAGTGAGACGGCTAATTAAAATGCTCTCAGCAAACATTGACAGGCTTTTCCTTCAATTACTTGGAGGCAGATCATACTCAAATAAACAAGTGTACCGCTGCTGCCAATGAAAGTCCATTTGGTTTATGTCTCTGTATTGAAGCTGAGCTGTGAGCTGAGAAGGGCATCTTGACCTTGGGGGTTCTTGCATGAACCTCATTTAATGTGCTTTGAGCACCCACTGAAGCTAATCTCTGCCTCGTGGTCACGGACCGCCTACAGACCATTTAATGCGTATTACGCACAAAAATGGCAACTGCTACTTCAAAAACAGCAATGTTTATTCTGAATATCTGGCAATTGTCAGGGTGTACAGGTTTTTTAGCTGTTTGTTGTAGAACAAAGCTGTGTTTACAAGCTGCCATAATGCCAAAAAGTGGGTTTTGTGGCATTAATTCTTTGAAAGATGTCTTGTGTACTCATTTATGAAGGAAATGCACATAACAACTGTCTAATTTATTTTAAAATCCACATGAAATCAAAAATAACCATTTGATTTGGTTAGCTCACATTGCTAGTTATGTGGTAAACAATTCCCCTGTGCATGATATTAAGAAAAATCATAGTTTGCCCTTCTAGTCTTTAATTAAAATCTGAAAATGCACTTCCTGTTTGTTTTCAGTTAAATTGTCAAGATTATCTATATCTTAGGAAATGGGCATGGCTAACATTTAACCACGCTGCTCCAACTGTCAGCTTTGACAACAAATGGGGGATAGGTCGGTTGGTCAATCAATAAATCAGTCAGTCAACAGCGGCCTCTGGTGGATTTCCGTGAGAAGAGCAGGTGTGAATGGCACTTGCAAGATAAATTTGAAATCTGAAAAAGCGTACACAGTGGCCTGTGGTGGATTCGCAAAAAAAGGTCCCTCATGGGATTTATTTAGCTTTTTCCAGAAATGTATGTAGGGGTACGCAATCAGATTGAGCCTGGGTTGGGATATACCAAATGTAGCCTAATTTGTGCACATTAGGGAACTACTATTACATTTTTGTGTTTGGCAATTGCCATCCCAGCAAGCAATGTTGTTTTAATAATACATCTAATAGACATCTTAGAAGTCTTGGCTAAAACAAGGTTATATTTGGGCTGTCAGAGAAAATCTAATAGATATCTATTCATTCATTTTCCTTTGGGTTAGTTCCTTTATTCATCCGGGGTCGTCACAGCGGAATGAACTTATCCAGCATTTGTTTTACACAGAGGATGCCCTTCCAGCTGCAATCCAGTACCGGGAAAACATCCACACTTATACACTACAGCCAATTTAGTTTATTCAGTTTACCTATAGCACATATCTTTGGACTGTGGGGGAAACCGGAGCACTCGGAGGAAACCCACGCAAACACAGGGAAAACATGTAAATTCCACACAGAAATGCCAACTGACCCAACCGTGACTTGAACCAGCGACCTTCTTGTTGTGAGGCGAACGTACCACTGAGCTACCATGTCGCCCCTAATAGTCCCAAAATTAAAGTTATTAAATATAAAAATCAGACAGATTTAAAATATTAATCATTCATTATTGTGCATTTGACAACTGGTCTATGTTTAGACTATTGTTACTATTGATTATCAGATCTTTACTGTCAGCGCAAATTGAGTCTTGTTTAACCAAGAGGTTTAAGTTTAGATAAGTATTCTCTTAAAACACACAAACCCACACGGAATGCTTGGTGGGATTCGTCATCCAACTGAAATAGTTTTTATTTTTCATAAAAAAAGATAAACAACCTTGGGGAAAACGCAATATAAATGTAGTGATAATAAATAATCTTTGCTATTTTCACTTTTCATTTACAACTTTGAAAACGGAATTAATAATTGAAGTTACATTATTATCTCAAAGCAGTTAATATGTTGCTCATTTGGTCTTAATAATGTAAACCTACATGACGTGATCCTCCTTTTGTTGGTATTTTGAGCATGAGCACAAAAGCTTTTTCAGTATTGACATTGGGGCAGCACGTTGGCTCAGTGGTTAGCATTCTCGTCTCACAGCAAGAAGGTCGCTGGTTCGAGTCCTTGCTGGGCGAGTTGGTATTTTTTGTGTGGATTTGGCATGTTCTCCCCATGTTCGCGTGGATTTCCTCTGGGTGCTCCGGTTTCCCCCACAGTCCAAAGACATGCGCTACAGGTAGGCCCACTCGAAATCCGCGCAGCAAAATTCTGCAGATTTTTCGCTGATTTTTAGCCCATCATTCTGTTTATTTACTTGAGTAAATGTGTGTAAATCTATATTTATTCAGTTTTAAAATTGATTACAGTAATATTATTAACTAATATAAAAATGTTCATCTGATTTATGTACAATGCAGTTTGTACAGTAGTAGTCTTTTAGTAGATATATTATACTTGAGATACTTGCTTTGTTTACCAAATAAAGTGAATCTAATTGGATTTGCATTTTAAACATTAAATAAAAGTTTAAAAGATATTATTTTTTATTTCACATATTAAGGGTTTAGGTATGATACTACCAAAATAATTCCACAGAAATCCGCAGAAATAGCAAAAAACATCTGCAGATTCTGTCTGGCCCTGGCTATAGGTACATTGGATAAAATAAATTGCCCGTAGTGTGTGTGTGTGTGTGTGTGTGTGTGTGTGTGTGTGTGTGTGTGTGTGTGTGTGTGTGTGTGTGTGTGTGTGTGAATGTGAGAGTGTATGGTTTCCCAGTACTGAGTTGCAGCTGGAGGGCATCCGCTGCGTAAAACATATGCTGGAATAGTTGGTTCATTCCGCTGTGGCCACCCCTGATAAATAAGTGACTTAGCCGAAGAAAAAATGAATGAATGAATGAATAAGTATTGCCTTTGATGGCTGGAATATATACAGTTTAGGATCAAATCTGATACAAGCTTGCATACATTTATAAATGCAACCTGCAAATCAGATGCTTGTTAAATGACTTCCTATATGATACTCCAGGGAAGCAGACAACACTCTTGCTGCAAATGTGATCAAGTAATGGATTTTGAAAATATGGAAAAAATATGAGCAGTGAAGCACCTGAATCCCAGTAGCTTCAGTTACAGTACATTCAGCGTTGAATAGTTGGCAAAAAAGGTTCTCGAGTGCTCAGACAAAGAAAAAATGTCTGTTTGTTTGCCAGTTGGCTTTCTTTTGGTCACCAAAGTTATTAGTTTACAATAAGGTAACACTGGATTGTGCTTTTAGACTGAACAAGCAGAACAATGACGTTGTCAGAGCGTGTTCTTTCAACTTAGCTTAGCTAAGTACTAAATTGAAGCAATTTTTTGTCTTAAGTCTTAAAAAGTGATTGGATATATCCCTTTTCATCTGGATTAATGCAACTCCTCTACATTGGATATAATTTGACAATTTTGGGCTGGTTAAAACTGCTGCAGTATGAAATATTAACTATACATTTAATGTACTTTTTTCAAAGACAGCTGATCTTTCTATCTCTCTCTTACACACACAAATGTGCGCTAGGTTCCCCCAGGCTGTGTTTGTGGAAGCCTACTACCCCAAAATGCCATTAAAATTTTCTTGTGTTGTTTAGAAAGGCTTGTGAAGTATTTACATCCACTTTGCATTAAAAAAATCTTACATGCTTGTCTTTTGTAAAGCTGCAGTTTGAGCATGAATTCATTCAAAGCACAATTCATTTAGTGCAATTACAGAAAGCATAACTACAATAGATGTAGTCATTAACAAGCGAGGGTCTGTTTCCATAGTTACATCCCTGAGAAATGGAATGGATGTTCACTATTTGGTAACACTTTACTTGAAGGGGTGTTCATAAGACTGTCATGAAACCTTTATAAACATGACATGACACGTGTCATGAATATGAATGAGATTTTATGCGTGCCTATAACAACTGTGTAAAAATACATCACAAGCTATTTTTGTTTTTGTCATGACAACTTGACATTATCGAGACTACAAAACTTGTCATAAATCTGTCATAAACATAAAGCCATTATAAAGATGAAGAATTTTACATACTTTTTCTGATTCTGAGTTATGGAAAACACAAATAAAGAAAGTAATGATTTCCAAATTTACTTTGACTTGTATTTCATTGGAGACAACATGAACAGAAAATATTTCATGTTTTGTTTGGTCAACTACATTTCATTTCTAAATATACATCCTTTCCTGTCATTCAGATCTGCAACACATTCCAAAAAAGTTGGGACAGGAGCAATTTAGGGCTAGTAACCAGGTAAATTGGTTAAACAATGTGATGTGATTTAAAACAGGTGATGTCAACAGGTGATTGTAATTACCAGTTACACTGCAGACTTTTTTAATCTGTTACGGCCCATTCACACGAGGCTTCAGCTTCAACGCTTGACAGAGGGCGTGTCTGAAGTTGGGGCTGATGCAATCGTCATAGCAGCGTCAGCCAATGAAATTAGTCAGCAATAGGCCACTGTTGGAGCTGGTGTATTTGCATACAGCGATCTGATTGGCTGACGCTTCCGTCGGCGCTTGAAAAGTTGAGCATGTCCCAACTTCTGCAGCGAGCAACGCCTCTGAAGCGGCGCCGACGGATCCACAATGCAGTTCGGCAACGCCTGACGTCACCCATTCAAAGTGAATGGGAAGCATTGAAGCTGACGCCTCGTGTGAATGGGGCGTTAGAGTCTTTTGACTTCAATGGGTCTCTGGTCCTACACACATTCATGGCCATACACTTGATTTAATTTTAACTTACGGTTTTTATGTTTCTAATATTGAAATAAGTAGTTCATCCTTTTCTGACCACATGCCAGTTCTTTGTACTGTCTCTCTCAAGGGTAAAATTCTTAGAAATCCTTCACTGGCACGCCTAACTCGTTCTCTCACCCAACAATGTAGAGAAGAATTTTCTGTTGTTTACAGTGAAGTAAACAACTCATTGGAGCTGGACTCTACTCTCTGTAATTTGGATGCCGATGCACATCTTAACCTATTTAATACCACTTGTGCCAATATTATGATCTCTATTGTCCCTTTGAAATATAAAAACCATAAGCCTGCACCTGTGCCCTGGCACACTGAAAATACTCGGACTCTGAGACGGGCATGCAGACAAGCTGAGCGCAAATGGAAGAAGGACAAGCTGCAGATTTCTTATGATCTCATGAGATATTTTTATTTAATGTTTCAGAAAGCTGCCGAAGCGGCTAAAAGCAAATATCTGGCAGAACTTATCACTAACAATTGTCACAAACCTCAAGTTCTGTTTTCTACTATTAACTCTGTTTTAAATCCTTCTACCCAGTCAGTTTTAGAGCCATCTATGTCACTCTGTAATGACTTTGGAAAATTCTTTGTTGAGAAAATCACAACATTAAGATCACAGCTGCCTTGTTCAGCATATGCATTTAAGGATGTTCCTCTATGTTCTTCCACTTGGTCTGAATTTCAACTTATTGAGTTGAACTCATGTAAAGACATTGTTAGCCATTTAAAACCTTCAATCTGCCCTCAGGATATTATCCCACATTCTTTCTTTAAACAAGTTATGGATACAATTGGTCCTCGTTTGCTACTGGTGATAAACAAATGTTTGTCTACTGGTTCCTTCCGTAACGGTCTCAAATGTGGCGTTGTAACACCATATCTTAAAAAAACAAACCTCGATCCAGCCCCTTTCTCTAATTTTCGGCCTATTTCTAATCTTCCTTTTATCTCAAAGATTCTTGAAAAAGTTGTTTTGACTCAATTACAAACATATTTGAGTTTAAATTCGGTGCATGAAACATTTCAATCTGGTTTTAAAGCTTTACACAGTACTGAATCTGCACTTTTAAGAGTATCAAGCGACATTTTTACAGAAACTGATTCTGGGAAATCTATGGCATTAGTCTTATTCGATTTAAGCTCTGCTTTTGACCTGATTGACCACAAGGTCCGGCTGAAACGTCTAGAGACCGCTGTGGGCCTTCGTGGCACAGTTTTACAGTGGTTTCGTTCTTATTTGACCAATAGATGTTTTAGTGTGCGCATTGGCCATCAATCCTCATCCAATATTCCTCTCAACTGTGGAGTTCCACAGGGTTCAATCCTTGGGCCTGTATTGTTCACCCTGTATAGGCTCCCTTTGGCTTCCATTTTCAATAAATATAAAGTTTCCTTCCATCTAAAACAAAATGATGTAAAAGGCTTACAACCACTCCTGGCTTGCTTAGAGAAGCTTAAACTTTGGCTCTCAAGCAATTTTTTAAATTTAAACTAAAATAAAACTGAAGTAATCGTGTTTGGGCACAAAGCAAATTCTCTGTTAGATGTCAATGTGGGATCTTTGGCCCACATATTACCCAGTGTGCAAGAAATCTCTGTGTTATGTTTGATGAACTTAAAATTTGACAAACAGATCAGTACTGTTGTAAAATCCTGCTTTTACCACCTCAGACAACTGTCTAAAGTCAAGCCATTTCTATCCCAGAGAAATTTTGAAACTGTGATTCATGCCTTCATAACAACACGTCTAGATTACTGTAACTCTCTCTATTTTGGTATTTCTCAGTCTTCCCTCTCTCGTCTGCAGCTGGTACAAAATGCGGCTGCTAGACTACTTTCTGGCACCCGCAAGTATGAGTCGGTAACTCAGATTTTAGCTGCACTTCATTGGTTACCCATTAAATACAGAATTGATTTTAAAATTGTATTATTCGTTTACAAAGCAGTCAATAACCTTGCTCCTCAGTATCTTACAGACTTGCTTTGTCCGTATACCCCCTCCTGATCATTGAGATCTTATGATCTCAACTTACTCACCGTGCCCAGAACACGCCTTAAAAAACGAGGTGATCGAGCGTTTGGTGTTGCTGGTTCTAAACTCTGAAACGGTCTACCGGTTCACATTAGACTTTCCCCCTCCATTTCTGTGTTTAAGTCTGTTTTAAAGACCTATCTATTTTCTCTCGCTTTTATTACTCTTTGATTGCTGTTTTATTGCTTTTATTTGTTAAATGTTTCTTTTATATTCTGCTTCTCTCTCTTTAGTACTCCTATGTACATCACTTTGGTCAACCTTGGTTGTTTTTACATGTGCTTTATAAATAAATATTGTATTGTATTGTATTATGATCTGGTTCAAATGTAGCCTCCAAGAAAGGTCTAGTCCTTTGGTCAGAAGATCAGTTTACCAACAAATACGTAAGAAAATTATTGAAATGTTTAAAAACAATTTCCGTGCGTAAAGGACAATGGCAAAAGCCTAAGCTAAGCAACATTGATCTCTAATCCCTCAGGCGGCACTGCTTCAAGAATCATTGTCATTCAGCAATATCACCACATGGGCTCAGGACAACTTTAGCAAACCTTTTTCATATACTACAATACATAGTTACATCCACAAATCCCAGTGAAAACTGTACTGTGCCAAAAGGAAGCACTATGTTTCCAGAATCTCCGGCAACTTCTCTGGGCTCAGAGGGATCTGGAATGGACCATCACACAGTGGAAACGTGTACTGTGGTATGATGCATCAGTATTTCAGGTATTTTTTGGGGGAGAAATGGACACTTTTGGCTTTGGACCAAACAAGAATAAGATCATCCAGACTTACCAGCAACAAATCCAAAAGCCAAGGTCTGTCATGTTATGGGGTTGTGTCAATGCCCTTGGCAAAGGTAAGTTGCACTTCTGTGATGGCACCATTAATGCTGAAATGTGGGGCGCCCATGCCTATTTCAACAAGACAATGCAAAACCACATTCTACACACATTACACAGTCTTGGCTGCAGAGAAAGAGGATACAGGTACATGACTGGTCTGTCTGCAGTCCTGACTTGTCTCCAATAAAGAATGTGTTGCCTCCTATACTGTTGCCCACCTTAACACTTGTATGCAGGAAGAATGGGACAAAATTACACTTGAAACACGTCATCACTTGGTGTCTTCAGTCCCTAAAGGTCTTTTAAGTATTGTGAAAAGGAATGGGAACATTACAAAGTGGTAAATGCTTTACTGTTCCAACTTTTATTGAAATGTGTTGCAAGAACCAAAATTGGATTATGTGTTTATTTAAAAAAATAAATAAAATAAAAGTAAAAATCACGAGGAACACGTTAAATAATGTGTTGTTTTATTGTCCGCACTGTAATACATGTCAAAGTAAATTTAGAAATCACTTTCTTTTTTTATTTGCGTTTTCCATACTGTCCATACTGACCATACTTTTTTTTGAGATATATGGGCTTTGTTGAAGTCTTTACCCTTATCCGTATGTGTACAAGTACAGATACTGCTTAAGCATGTTATTTCAGGGGTGCACTATACATGCAAAATGAAGATGGTTTTCATAAACAATGTTTTTTAACTAATGTTTACAATACAATCCATTGGTTTTCCAATATTTTTCTTGTCTGTAGAAATGATGAGGAACATGCCATAATTGTTTTTGACCATTTAGTTTGAAGCCATTTTTTTCAGCTGCATGTTTCTTTACTAGCTGAAAAAGTTTGAGTTTTTCCATTTCACATTCACACAAATACACTCAGACTATCTCCTACAGGCAGTTTACTGCCATTATTATTATGTAAATATAGTGTACTCCCATATTTTTATTTCACAAAAAGACCCCAAAAATGTTCATCCTTATTAACTTTCTGGAAAATACAGTTTTTAAAGGTGCAGTATGTAGGATATTGCAATCCAAATTCAAAATACTGGAGTTTTTTTTCCTCCAACCACTCAGCGCAAATGCAGGTTGACACATTGACAACACAAACAGAAGCAACCCTTCATACAATGTAAGCTAATGTTTACGTTTGTAATATTTGTTTTATTTGCTAAATAAAATACACTTGGGGATTTTTATGATTAAAAATCACACACTAATACATTGCGGCACCCTTCAAGGTGAAAAATACAACCCAGGCTCAATCTTAAAGCGAAGCCCTATATACATTTCTAGAGAGCGGCAAATACGTCCCAGGAGGTACGTTTTTCTGCAGTTTTTGTTTTCACGAATCCACCAGAGGATGCTGCGTATGCTGTTAGAGATCTCAAATTTCATCCCATTCGCGCCTACTCTTCTCACGTAAGTCCACCAGAAACCGCTGTTGACTGACTGACTGACCAACTGACATAACCACCCACCCCCTTCCCTAAACCCAACCAATAGTGTTTTAAAAAGCATCGATTGACCAGCGCCCACCCACTTCCCTAAACTCAACTGACAGTGTTTTGAAAAGCAATCCAGAAAAAGAAAAGCCCTTGTGGCCGCCTGATTTTACCACGTTTTCAGATTTTACCACATTCTCACCCTGTTATTTACTTGTTTATTTTATTTTTTGGCTTTTGTTTTTGTCATACCTGCTTTCTGGAACAGTTCTTCACCAGACTTGAACCCTCTTTGCGTCTCAAGTCCACTGACGTATGCTGCGAGCCATAAGGAGGTAAGCGGTCAGCTGCTAGGGTGAAAAGAAAAACTTTCATATGTACTTCTGACTACATAATTCGTGATCTCAAGAAATGTATATAGGGCTACGTTTTCAGAATGAGCCCATGTAAAACAACATATTTTTCCACCAGGGCAACCTGGGCTACTGAAATATAATTAAGTAAACTGGCAAGTAAGCGAAATTACACAGACCAAAACAAAGACAGACATTCCAGCACGTAACGCACATTTTTTAAGGAAAATAACCAACTTTAGCATCGTTTTTCAGATTAACAAATATGCTCACTTGGCATGTTTTTTTTAAATACTCTATCTGTAAGCATATTGTGGCATTGTTATGATTTGGAAGAGTCAAATACTTACATACAGTACCTTTAAAACAGGTGACTACACAGCAAAATCCTTAGAGTAAAATTTAGAGCGTATTTTGTCCCTCTCTAAATTGAGTAAAATTTACTCAACAGCAGAGTTAAAGTTAATGAGACATTGAAGGGATTAATTAAGTGTTGATTGAGCACTGATGACGAACACCTGCTGTTAATAAACAGAACCAGAGAAGAGACACACAAAACTACAAATGACTTCAGTCACAGCCGTAGATGAAATAAACAGAAATAAAACACATTAAATCTCTCAAAATTTCAGCAGAGCATCATTAAACAACTCCACAAACAACAGCTTTACTTATTAACAACCTGTTTGGCCTTATTTCTGCCACACTCTACAAAATTACATAGTGATATTTAGGGCTGGGCGATATGGCAAAAAAAAAAATCTAGATTTTTTCATAAAGTTTGACCGATTCACGATTTCGATTTTTTTTTTTTTTTTTTTTACTGTGTAACTATAGTCAACTTAAAACATTAAAACAACATGACTGAATTAACAATCTCTTTATAAGTAACTTGAAAAACCATCTGGTTAAGGAACATGTATTTTTAATGGCCATACATACATAAATTTGTCAACAAGGCATAGCCTATTACATTCCTGTAGACAAATTCCTGCTTGACATTTTAGAAAATATTTGTGCGTAGCTACACCACCCAGTATATATTAAAGATCACTGTGAACAACAAAAAACCCCACAGAAACCTGTTACATATCTATCTATATTTAAATGTCTATCTTATATTTAACTGAATCGTATAACAGCCTATAGCTGAAATGTTGAAAATTGCTCAATTTATTTTTATAAAACATTTGTCAAAACGTATTGATATTTTTTTGGAGTAAAAACAATACCGACATTTAAGAATCCATATTTATTTTATTTATTCATTCATTTTACTTGTTTATCAGTGCATATATGGGTTATGATTTAATTTATAGCTACAGTACCTTGGACAGCTACTGTGCCACTCCATAAAGCTTTCAAGCAAAAGTCCAAATTAAAGAAAGATTTGACTTTCTGCGGTGACAGCCGACAATTAACAACACAAAGTAGGCGAAGTAAAGGTCTCATTGCCTATATGTCAATCAAATTAATTAAGCTCTAGCCACGAATAAAACTTTTAGCCTATTTTATTATTTTATGTAATGTATATAGTGTCATCAGGGCCGGAGCAAGCTGAACTGGCGCTCTAGGCGAACGGCAATCACGTCGCCCTCAACCCGGAAGTGAAATAGAAACTTACTGGTTTGCGGATGAAAATGAGGACCGGGAGGGGGTGGCTGTCACGGATGAAAGTGAGGACCGGGGGGTTCTCGCTTACTATTCTGCCGCCCAAGGCGGCCGCCTAGGTCGCCTCTATGGACGCGCCAGCCCTGAGTGTAAAACTGGATTTATACTTTCGCCTGTCGCCTCATCGCGCGCCTCTGCTGACTGCGCGCGCACCTCGCGACAATGGGCTAGGTCGCTTGCGCTGAGCCAGCTGTGGTAGCTCATCAACAGAGCCGCGACGTGAACATACAGAATCTATCAGCACAATTCAGCACGGTTGTTTAACAGTTTAGAACGGTTTGGCACGATAGTGGAAAAGCTGCTTTAATATTTTTATATAAAATAATCGCGATACCTCGATTTTATAAAAAATTTTATCATCTTAAACATAAATTCGAATTAATCGAAAAAATCAAAAAAAGCACCCAGCCCTAGTGATATTATTAAGAACTAACTATGTAATTTTTTACAATAACGATAAAAAAAACACACCACTTTTTGTGTTTTAAACTCTCACCATTGAGTAGAACAGTAGTTGCTTTACTTGGGCTCTGACTCGATTTCTAAAGTTACTTTCTCTTTGTTTGCCAAATAGTCTATTGTGGCAAATATTGTATAAAGCGAGCAATTGTGCTCTGGATAATTGATTATGTGGTGATTTAGTCACTGGTCAAATCAGAAAAATTAGTTTTGACCTATTAAGTTCTAATAGTTTTTTTGTCACAAAAGTAGCACTGTATCAAAAAAATGGAATGCAGCAATACTTTTATCAGATCATAAAACATATAGAACAGCTGAAACGTTCAAAACACACAGACATAAAGAATCAGCGTATGCTTCTCAACTATGGTGAGTTTTTTTTTCTTTCTTACGGTGCATGCTGGGAACTATGGATGAATGTTGTATGATTCTCTTAGCATACACTGCAGCCAATAAAAAATTCTAACCACTGTTGAGATAGACACGCTGATTATTGATGTTTGTGTCTCTAAAGTGATTCAGATGCACAATGTGTTTAAAAATTGTGTAAAACCACAGCAGAGATCCATTCTCATGAAAAACACTAAATTTTGTTTTCTTATATGATAAACCATAATTTACACATAATTTGCAAAGTCAAAGCATAATCTCTTATACAGTAATGCTTATCAAGAGTAAGAATCAATACAGGATCAGTCAAACCAATCATATTTGCTCTCTTAACACTTGTCATAGCAAGCAAAGAAAAAATCAACATTAGAAACGAGTCAAATAGCACAAGTAAATCAACCACTTTTCTCCATGATGGTGACATCGAGGGGAAAAAATCATGTTTTTTTGTAAAATGTAAATATCTAAAAACGATTAATTCTCAATAAATCTCATATGGACTTTTGTGAACATCTGACAGAAATAAAGTCAAACAGGTAAGCAATGAGCGAAGCTGCTGCTTCTCTTCTGTTTCTGTTTATTAACAGCAGGTGTTCGTCATCAGTGCTCAATCATCACTTAATTAACCCCATCATTGTCTTATTGACTTTAACTCTGCTGTTGAGTAAATTTTACTCAATTTAGAGAGGGACCAAATATTCTCTGAACTCAGATAAATTTTACTCTGAGGATTTTGCTGTGTAGCATCAAAATGCTGATACAGTATTTACTAAATGCGTAGGTCAGAGTACACATAAATGTGCTTCTGAGGGGTGTGTTTATTTGAAAACAGGCAAAACAGATTTAGGTCCAGTCAATCAACTGATTTCACTAATAAAAGGTGCATTTCCTAATCAGAGTGCGTTTTATTTCTGCAGATGGTGGCAGGGTGCTAGATATCGACTGCAGCTGCAAAATCAAGTTTCTTATTTCTTTAATAGAAAAAAACCCCAGTAAGGTGTTAATTAATTCAAGAAAAGTGCAGACTAGTACATAAGGATTTAATCTTTGTTCTGCTATCAAACCTTTGTTTAAGTGTCAGTCAACAGCAACCCAAGCATTTGGGGCCAGCTGGCCTCTCTTCCTGGTGGCCGTGTGTTTAAATGCTGGCTGTTTTAAATGGAAGCTTCCCTGCTGACTTGCTAGTCATGCCCGACTCTCTGAGAAACACCACAAGGGGCTCGCAGACGGAGTATTTCAACACGTCGGCAGAACATGACAGAAATTAGCCAGGCGTGACGGGAAAATACAGGGGCGTGAAATTAACCGCAGCTCTCTCGCCACTCATCTTCCCCCACACATTGTGTCGTTACTCGCTGACATACTCATTTTAATGTTTTTCTCCTAATAAACACAAGGGTACAGATTCATACATAACACTGCATTCCTTTGAAGGTTGTAGATTGTTTTCTGGTCAGCCAAAATAAGTGTGCTCACACAAAAACCTGCAACTTCATGTCATATTGTGTGGGAAAGTTGTTTAGGCCCTATTCTAAATCCAAATCCAGAATACGAAGAACTGGCTCTTCCTACCTGAAGATGTAATTCCTCAAGTGCAAACAGAACAGGAAAGAACAGCACTTATACCAAGCCGCAACCTCCCGCTCTCCCTCGGGAAGCCAATACGGAAGTAACTAAAACTGCAATTCATCGACTCGCCTTGGGGGGCTGGCTCCATGAAGTCCAAGGGCTTTCTTTCTGCATTGGTAAATTGGCCATTTTTACAGCTGATAAAAACATGTTTACAGCCTGGTACAAACGATGGCTTTGATGCATATAGCTATGATTACCCTTCATGACAACTCTGAGGGGGGTGAATTTTTTTATAACTCATCCGTTTCGTTTTTATTAGGTTATATTAAGTTTGCATAATTAAGGGCGTGGCCACTTGAGTGACAGCTAGCCCTCGCTGCTCGCTGTCTCGTCACCTCAGCTGATTCTGGCTAATTAGCCGCTGAGCTCGGCAAATAAATCGTGTATTTGTTTTGTTTAATGTTTCTTTACACCTTCATTTGCCTTTTGGAATTATTTCCTGCAATTATCAGATGATATGGCATGATGTGTGGATTTAATTGTGCTTACAAACCGTTCAAGTTGCCTTCATTTCACAGGTGAGTGAAATGATATACTTCTATACCATCTCTATAAATGTATTTGTTTTATTTAAGATCATTTATCATTTAAATGTTCTTTAGACCAGTATTGCACTCCAGAATCTGACAGATTGATTAGCTGTAGGCTATAAAACAGTCATCTGAAGCGTTGTCATACAGTGATAGTGCTGGATTTTATAAACAGCCTTGCATTTACTAACACAGACTATATCTGAAGTGTTTGATAGTAATTCGCGTTTTCCTCCTGTCGAAAAACGTCATAAGAACAATGTTTAGTGGCTCAATGTGTTACAACAGTGTTTTTAAAAGTCTAAACACTTTATTGATATAGTGTACAACCAAGCACATGTGGTCAGAACACAAACGAGTCACAGGTAATGAAGTATTAAGCGTTCTCCCAAAGTAATAAGTCTGTTTTAATCCAGGTCTAAGCAAAAGGCTTAGAATCAAGCATGCGTCTGTAGCTCCGCTCACTCTCCGCCTCTTTGCCCTTATTTGGTATGCCGCGTTCGGTGCGATGACGCGCTAACAAAATGGCGACGGTTGGCCGCGCCTACTTGTGGCTTCTTTTGCAGTGTTCAGAAACCTATGGGTGACGTCACGGATACTACGTCCATATCTTTTACAGTCTATGACTTATACACTGTAGGGGTCAAGCAAGACCTATAGTTATGAATAAATGGCATGACGTTAGAGCTTTTCTGGTACAGATTATGTTAATGCTATTATTTCTGTAATATAAGACTTCCGAATGAATTAGCGTTATGCTGGATATATTTGGTTCATGATTATTAAGTTCATTTTCAGGTAAAACAATCCAGTTGGGCTCAGACTTGCGTCATCTCACCAGTAGCATCATAGCTTTCAGCAGTGATACAATGTAATGATGCCTAATTCAGTCCAATTCAGTGCTGCCTTCAGATTTTAGGATGGCATTTTTAAAAAAAAAAAAAAAAAAAGGAAAACTATTGCACCTTTTTGTGACATTTTTGATATTACCTATTATGCAAAATTTACTTTTATAAGGGTTTAAACTCAGTTGTATGGTAACAGTGTGTGAATATAACCCGCCTCGATCACACTTTATTTGATGATTCGTTTGTTGAATTTAAGTTACATTGCAACTGATTCTCATTAGATTATAAGCATGTTAGATTATGTTAGGTTGGAGTTGGGGTTAGTGTAAGTTTACATGTACTTGCAAAGTATCTTACAGTCAGTTAAATGTCTGTTGAAGGAGCAGTATCAGCAGATATTAAGCAGACAGTCTACTAATACTCAAATACTTAGCTGCTGAAGGCGAATCAGTGAGACTTTTTTTTGTGGAAGATAAATTACAAATTTGTCAAAGACAACATGATTGTTCTCCTAATTGTCCACTGCTAAAAAATGTAAAAAATAACTAATACTCAAATGGACCATCAAAATAAAGTGTTACCTTTATAATCACACTCCATAAAAACTGCAGAAACACTTTGTTTGATGTTCTTCCTTTGTACATGCGATCTGAGGGGGAAAGTCCCACCCAATAGTGATGATCTCTCTAAAGCCGCGGTCACACTGGACTTTACTCCCCATAGACTTCCATTCATACGCACGCAAATGCGTCAGACCGGAAACGCAGGGTCATGCGTCGAGTTTTGCAGGTTGCTGAAGTGCAAAGTTCAAGCATGGTGAACTCTGACCTGCGAAATCTCATCACTTGACTGCGTCAGACCAATCCAGGATCAAAACATGACCACTCTGAACAGAAATTTAAAACATGGAGCAATCGCTCACTTTTTTTAATGTCTAATCATCTTGTTTGATCCCGCCCCTTTTCGCAGCGCCGTACGACAGAATTTAGGGTCAATAGGTCAATCGATGCTTTTCAAAACACTATTGGTTGGGTTTAGGGAAGGAGGAGGGTGGGCCAGTCAGTCAGTCAGTCATTCAGTCAGTCAGTCAGTCAGTCGACAGCAGCCAGGTGGATTTATAGCACTCCGCGAGAGAAATTTGAGATCTTAAAAACGTACACAGCGGCCTCTGGTAAAAAATGTACCTCCTGGGACATATTTGACGCTCTCCAGAAATGTATGAAGCGGTACATTTTAAGAATGAGCCTAGGTTAAAAAAATGATCTGTTTGGCATTTTTAGCTGAAACTGAACATACATACTCTAAGGCAGTGGTTCCCAACCTTTTTTTGCCTGAGACCCCCTTTCCCCCTGGAAAATTTTGTACGGCCCCCCTAAACATTTAATGATATTCATGACAAACATTTTTGTGTTCAAACAAACAGTATGTTTATTACTATATCTAGATATGTTTATGCACAAATAATAGCTCTATGTAAAATATAAACGCAAAACATCAGTAGGCCATTTGCAACTGAAAAATGTAAGCCTTTGGCCTTTAAATTGGCCCTAGTTGACAATTTTTTAAAAGTTTTTTGTCTATAGCTGTGACGTCCCTCATGTAATTTTGGGTGTGTGTCAATT
This sequence comes from Danio kyathit, assembly GCA_903798195.1. Taxonomy (NCBI): domain Eukaryota; kingdom Metazoa; phylum Chordata; class Actinopteri; order Cypriniformes; family Danionidae; genus Danio; species Danio kyathit. The sequence goes on from LR812538.1 coordinate 17,074,702, forward strand.
CTTTTGCCTTCTGTTCAAAAAAATGCTCTGGGCTTGTCACGGTATTGGGGATGAGTCATCTGCAAATGTCTTATTAGTTCGGCCTCATACAATAGTTAGCAAGAACTTTGGTGCAGATAATGTACTGTGGTTGCTTCAGGGACTCTTTGCTTCGAGAAAATGTAATAAAACCATAGTTCACGTAACTATCTTGGTAATTCCTGCATTTCATGTTTCCAGTATTGCTAGCGCTGCGATCCGAAATGTTTGGAGCTTCCATACCTGGGTCCAGCATGCTTGGGTCATTAATATTAGCTGCTGAAGGCGAATCAGTGAGACTTTTTTTTTGTGGAAGATAAATTACAAATTTGTCCAATTTTTTGGTCAGCTAGGAAATAAAATGAACTAAGACAACATGATTGTTCTCCTAATTGTCCACTGCTAAAAAATGTAAAACATATGACATGATCCCCACAGAGCTTGCTGAGGCCCCCTTGTCGAATTCTTTTAACTGGGAAAGGTTCCTTATTTCTGGAGAGAGCTATCCATTGGAATTCACTTCAGTATAAATTGTTTGTCCGATTCAGGTAAAAAAGAAGCTGAATTTGAAGCTGAAACAGAAGTAGAACTAGTCTGAATGAACTATTCATAAATTCAAAACCTCTTTCTGTCAGTTTCACTCATGCAAAAACAATTTTGTATTTTTTCAAAAGTAAACAAACAAAACAAACCACAACAAATTGTATTTAATGCTCATTTTCAAACTGACTTAGCCTTTCCCCCGTGTTTTAGACTACAGCAATCCAGAATACTTTCTCATTATGACCTTTTGACCTCCTCAGGCCTTTAATCAGGATAAATCTTCCCTAAAGACAATGGGGCAAACAGTCATTAACCTCTCCAGAAGTGGCGCACTGGTGCCTGACAGGAATAATGATCAGGCAGAGCTTGATTTAATGGAGTATTGACATCAATCTGAGCATCCTTTAATAACATCACGGGGGACACATATATAGTAACTGAGCTCTGTTATGGTGTAAAACTATGTAAAACATTATAGTATTCTACAGCCGGATTTTGTTCCTCATAAGTCTTTATATAAATGTAGCAGAAGCTCTTCAACACGTTTTTATTGTTATTTTTATTTAAGCTGCGCCAGTGTAGATTTTTGTCTAAAAGCCATTGAAGCAATAAAGTCAATTATAGGCAAATGGCAAGTCAGCACTTCTTTTTTACAGTCTATTTCTAGATCATAAAAGAGGGTCATGTTGAACAAAAATGATTTAGCCATTGTTTTAAACAAAACCAGTGCTATTAATATAAGATTGTATATCACAGACATCATATTTCTTATGTGATCAAAAGATAAAAAGAAATGTGCAGTTGGTAAATTCACTTTAGGAAATAGGGGAAGATGGAGTAAAATGGTATATGTGACATAAATATCTTCAAGGCTATACCTCACAACAGTACTCACTGTCTTATGCCAAGTTCAGATTGTATGATTTTCAAAGTAGTCACATCACAGATGTTTTCACACTGCATGATTAAAATCAATTCAATTCAATTCATCTTTATTTCTTAAGCTTCAGCTTAGAAGATTATAGTGAATTGGAACAGTGTCAGTTTAAGTTCAGTTCAGTTTAGTTCAGTGTGGTTTAATATTCACTTTTGAGAGTCCAAACACTGAAGAGCAAATCCATTGATGCACAGCTCTACAAGTCCCAAACCACACAAGCCAGTGGCGACAGCTGCGAGTAAAAAACTTCACCAATTGGCGAAAGTGAAGGATAAAAAACCTCGAGAGAAACCAGGCTCAGTTGGGCACAGCCATTTCTCCTATGGTCAAACGTCTTGTGCAGCTGCAGTCTAGGAGTAGTCTCATGCTCTCCACTCTTCCATGACCACCACAGCAGCTGTTCAGGATACGGCCTGGTCCGGGGTTATGGAAACCTTGGGATCATCTCTTTACAGGTCTTGGATTGCATCATCGCGTTGCATAATCTCTGGGGGCCTTAGGATGAGTATCATCAGGTGGAAAAAGAGAATAAAGAGAATAATTACAGTAGCTGCTGTTCGTAGTGTATATAAATGTGGTGCAAAAACCTGCATGGATCACATTTATGCATCATACTGCTATGTGATGCATTGAGTGTATGCTTAACTAAAAAGATTTTTAATCTAGTTTTCTACTGCGAGAGTGTGTCTGAGCCTCGGACATTATCAGGAAGGCTATTACAGAGTTTAGGAGCCATAAATGAGAAGGCTCGACCTCCTTTACTCGACTTTGATATTCTAGGTATTACCAGAAGCCCTGGGTTTTGAGATCTTAAAGAGCGGGTTGGATTGTAGCGAGGTTGAATTGCATGACTATCTGGGCTAGAGTTCTGTCACTACTGTGTTTACATTGCAAGATGGATCAGCCACAGGGGGTTTGAAAACACTATTGGTTGGCTTTAGGGAAAGATGAGGGTATGTCAGTCAGTCAGTTGACAGCGGCCTCTGGTGGATTTATGAGAGAACAGCAGGCACAAATGGCATTCGCGAGAGAAATTTGAGATCTGAAAAAGCGTACACAGCTGCCTCTGGTAGATTCGCGAAAACAAAAATCACAAAAAAATGTACCTCCTAGGACGTATTTGGCATTTCCCAGAAATGTGTATAGCGGTACATTTTCAGAATGAGCCTGAGTTGAAAAAATTATCTGTTTGGCATTATCAGCTGAAACTTAACAACTACCTGGGCTAGCGTTCTGTCGCTGCTGTGTTTACACTGCAAGATGGATTGGCGACAGAGGGCCGATATCTCACGGGCGTCGACGATTCTTTGGCGATTCTTAACACTGTGTGATTGTTACTCACGTGAATGAGCACTGATTTGCCTGTGATTTCAGGCATTTGTCGTGATTTCTCAAAACCTGTCGGCGAGTCAAAATTCAGACTAAAGTCATGCAGTCTGAACTCGCCATTACTTGCTAATCCCCAACACCACATTCTAGCAACACTTAGGACTTTGTATTACCATACAAAATGTGCTAATTCAATGAAATCAAAGTCATTTTTTATAAAACATAAACCTGCTACATTGCTAAAACTTCTACTAACTAAACATACTTCCAGGGATCTGTAAAGTTCTTGATTTATTAACTTATTCTCTTGTTGTGGACTTACCTCTTTACTTATCTGTTTATCATTTGTTTATCTCAAATTTAGCACTTTTAACTTTTACACTGTAAAACAAATGCTGTGTTCCACACAATCGATTTGTGTTGGGACAACATGAATTATGCTAACTAGTTTTTACAAATTTATGTGGATTGAACATAAAACAATTATGTTGTTTCCAAAAAATCATGAATTGTGTTGTTTAAACTAGTTTCAAATAAGTTGTTTGAACAAACAGCTAATGTTGTTTTTTGAGTGTATAAGAAGCCATTTTTGAGTGTGTGTGTGTGTGTGTTTTTTTCTTTATTTTTATAGTTTGTATAGGGACTCTATAGTGTTAGATACTCAACCCAGGTTTATTCTTAAAACGTAGCCGTATATACATGTCTGGAAAGCACCAAATACTTAGGAGGTACGTTTTTTTTTTTTTTTTTTTTACAGTTTTTGTTTTCACAAATCTACCAGAGGCCGCTGTGTATACTTTTTGAGATCTCAAATTTCTCTCGAGAGTGCAATTCAAGCTTGATCTTCTCGCGTAAATCCACTAGAGGCCGCTGTCAACTGACTGATCGACTGACACACTCTCCTCCTTCCCTAAACCCAATTGATGGTGTTTTGAAAAGCGATCCAGAAAAATAAAACCCCCCATATTTTACCATATTTTCAGATTTTACCACATTCTCACCCTGTTATTTACTTGTTTATGATATTTTTCGTTTTTGTTTTTGTCTTACCTGCTTTCTGGAACCGTTCTTTGCTGGACTCAAACCACGTTGTCAACTCCTCTTTGTGTCTCAAGTCCTTCGGTGTATGCTTCGAGCCACCGGACAAACTGGTAACAGCGGGAAAGCTGTTGTATCGTTCGTTTTGAAGACGAAATGCAGCCATATGTACTTCTGGCTACACACTTTACGATTTTATAATTTATAATGGGCTACAATTTCAGAATGAGCCTATGTTGTAGATACCCTATGTACTTGCCTGGTTTACTTGACTGTCTGTTTGGAAGAATAAAATCCCACACTTAAGTCTTAACAATTTTCTTTGTCATTTACACAGTATGTTTTTACAGAAAGCCAGACCTTCTTAACTACTGGTACACTCATCACCGTCAGCACTTAATGTTCATCATTTCTCCACCACGGGCAATGCACATGATCAGTAAATGATCGAGGTCTTAATTTCCAGGTTTCATTCTGCAAAGCCATAAATACCGAAGATGCATTGAAAGTTTATTGAGTGGTCTCCATCAACCATAAATGCAAGATGTTTGGAACTATGAGGACTACTAAAGGGCTGCCTACTAAAGCATGGCCAAACTAAACGATTGAGGCCTTAGTCAGGGAGGTAACCAAAAACCTAAAAAAACACCTGAAAAAACATCCATGTCTGCAACACTCTGCAACAGTAGGCGTGTAAGGTAGATGTGCCAAATTCCATTACGGCCCTCCTGGAGTTTGCCTAAAGGCACCCGAAGGACTCTCAGACCATGAGAAACTAAATTATTCTCTGGTCTAATGAAACAAACATTGAACTCCTGGATGCTTGGCCTGAATGCCAAGCATCATGTCTGGAGAAAAACAGGCACAGCTCATCACCTGGCCATAAGCTATATTTTTTTCAATAGTCTACAGAACAAACCATCATTATACAATAACTTGCCTAATTACCCTAACCTGCCTTGTTAACTTAATTAACCTAGTTAGGCCTTTAAATGTCACTTTTAAGCTGTATAGAAGTGTCTTGAAAAATATCTAGAAAAATATTATTTACTGTCATCATGGCAAAGATAAAATAAATCAGTTATTAGAAAGGAGTTATTAAAACTATTATGTTTAGAAATGTGTTAACCAGGGGGCTAATAATTCAGGGGGTTTAATAACTCTGACTTCAACTGTATGTATATAATTCCATTAAAAGCATTATTACATTAACAAATCCAACACTGAAAATCAATATTTAATAGTGGTCTTATATCAAAAAGTGGGGATTGCGTGCCAGTATTGTTTCTGATTTGTACAGTATGTAACATTTGCCAGTCAGAGCATGTGCTGATACTCTACATCTATTCCATAAAGACTCTTTCAAGCATATATCGTCATTAGGATTTAATGCTCACATTGCTCCGAGGTGAACAGGCCCCAGGTGCACAAGCAGTCAAATAATTCACGATCAGCGCACAAGCTCACTTAGAGCAGACAGAAGGATAGAGTAAAACTTTTGTTATCTGAAGAGATGAACATTAGAGTTAGTACAAGTTTATGTTCCCATAACCCAAACAGACCTCCAGATATTAGCACTCATTCTTTTATTCTTTGTTTATAACTAAGGGTATATATTTTGTAACAACATAGCATAAGTTGTTCTCTATAAAGACAAAAAACATTTGATGTTTCCAGACTGAACATGGCCTGTTCGGGCATATTTGAAGTTTTAACTAAGAGAACTTTCCCCACAAACTCAAGGTGACTGCATATATGCAGTCAAGTTTAGCAGTCGTGTCTTTGATGCCTGAATTTGCCTGTGTGCAAGTCTAGGTTGTTGTGATTCCTGAGGGGAGGGAATTAGGGGATTGCTGTGACTGCACCCACAATGCATGACGCCCTAATATTCTCTTAGGCTGGCACTGTGCTCTAACAAAGATAGATGGTGGCTTACCTTCTCCCTATTTCTCTGTTTTGCATTATCATTTTCCTTCATGTGATTGCCAGATTCTAAAGGGTAATGTGTTCCCTTTGCACAATATGGTCGATTTTCTCTGGTTCTTGCAAACTAATAAGAACCTAAAATTACACAGCAGACTAACAATTACATTAGAACTGGTAATTTCAGCTAGCTCATGCTAATTTTATGCAAAATATGGATCAGACTACCTGGGTTTCAGATTGTTATAATTAGTCATGAAATAAACAAAAACAGATTGAGAGCAATCAAGCACCGCAGGAGCACATGGTTACTAATACAGCCTCATCTCAAATGTGTTTAAAGGTGAAGTGCTAATTCCTGAGCCACTAGTATCACCAAATAAACTTTGCAACCCCAAACTTTGTAACCCCACAGTCAAGAGATTCATTAAACCATTAAAGGCTATAATTAGCAAATGCCCTCTCTCTCTGAAGGGTTCCTCTGCAGATAGAAAGAGGAGAGTCTAGCTTTGAAAAACACAGGCTTTGCACTTTTAATCCTGACTCTTACCAGCTTTAATAACGCAGTTAGCTCTCAAAGACACAAATGTCACCGCTGCACACCCTCCGCTCTTATCTACCTCTGCACACGACGAGAAATAAATGATTAATCACATAGGCTCATCACAGAGACGGCTCATCAAGCCACGGCATGATAAATGCTCCCCTCAAATATTAGTGGAATAAACTATAGTGTTCCATTCACATGGAAATAAATGACGGCAATGATGGGTGATGATGACGATGCTGGAATAACGTCCTTACCGATAAGACTGACTAACCGAGAGTTGGCACCAGAAGATGAAGTGGAACCGCATAGATAATGACTCGCATTATAGTCATGATGAATCGAGGCAAACATCGCACATATTCTCAGGGTAATCCTCAACAGTGGTTTGAGTGATATTTCAAACAACTATGCATGTTTTGTTATTCATTTTATTTTTATCGCAGATGCGTGATAGTGTATTTGTATGCTGTATGCCAAGTAGTTTAGTCAAATACCGAAGTGTGCGTTTTCTCATTGGAACATCACTCACAACAAGATTGCTTCAACAACCCTGGCTTGATTTAAGATGGTTTGTGTTTGTAGCTTCACCGAGTTGATTCTTTTTTTTTTTTTTTTTTCTTTTACAGAAGGTGAACATATCCTTCGAAGGGTTTTACACTCTAGAAATAAAAAGATCACATTATCACTAGTTTTATCTAAGGCTACGTTTACACAACATCAATGTAAACAAAATACAAAAAGTTTTCCCCTTGTGTTTGAAAAAAATTCAAGTTTATGCAACATTTTTAAAACAATCTCCATTTGCATATCCACAAAAATGACAAAAAAAAAAAACAAGAACTGCTGTATTACGTATGCCAAGTCAGTATTGGCACTGTCCCCTTGTTAGTAAACAATATCTGTATGAAAGTGACAATGTACGTGGTGCCTTGCTGCTCTACAAACACTTGAGCAACAACCCAACCACACACTCCGCTATTGTTGTGCGTTTGTACTTACCTTTAACCCTCAGGGGTCTGAGGTAATTTTGGAGCCCCTGAGATGTTTTGACATGCCCTGACATTTGTGCTAATTTCAGCTACTTATTACATAGTATTGGCCAACATGTATTTTATTTGTATTCAGCACAAACTCTGCTACAATAATGAGTGACAATTATTGATGTACATGCTTGTGTTTTTTAGAAAAGAAAATATTATGCGTCTTTAGTAGGATTTGGAGAATAAAATGTAGCTTAAATAAGGTCCAAAAAATACACTAAATATGCCTGAACAAGACTTTTGAGTAACCAGTCTGGTAGGCTAGAATATTTACTTCACAATTATGTAAAAATTATTTTATTCTCTCATTCAAAGGAAACATTACAAAGATTTACATTTTGTTAAGTTTGTTTGGCTCATCTCAGGTCTATGCGTGAGTGACTATGGTCATGAATAATTCACACCTGGAAAGACAAAAGACACTCCCCCACTCACCCATCAACGGCATTGTAAAGCAATGTCCATCTGCAAAAGCTAGCCCAAACTAACTGCTTGTAACATTTAGTTTAAATTTTGTAGGTTGTAATTTCTTTTCAATATTTTGCTTGAATTTTATTGTATTATCTTTCAATTTCTAAATATGTTTGGTGACTAAAATATTATTTTAAAAAATATATGCTTAATAAATCTGTTTTGTTTAAATGCATCAAAATACATGGCCTATATTCACTAAGAAATGGAGGGAAATATTTGAAATGTTATAAAACGTGTTTGCAAAACTGCTGTAATAAAAACTTTCTTGTGCATTTAATAATAATTTCTGAATGACTCTGGCATAATGACAAAACACAAGAATAATCATAATGATATTTTAAGACCTTTTATATATATATATTGCTCAAATAGTTGCAGCCTTAGTTGACTTTTTCCAAACTTTAACAGGTTCAACTACAGTAAAATATATACAAATTAAATTAATAACACGTATAACATGCGTCGCGTTCTAGCCAGCGCGCTGTGGGCGTGTGGGCAGCTTACGTCATTGTTTGTATTAATGGCGGAAGTGGGAAGAGCCGGCGTGAGAATTGTATGGATTACCTAGCGAGACAACATTTGCTTTCAAAATGAGTTGGAAAGTTCACCCTCCACGCTTTATGCAGGTATGTCTGTCATGTGTATGTCTCATGTATTTGTGGAGATTCCGCTGTTTTTTCTGACTATAGTTGACAAGGAGCCCGTCTCACGTGGACGATTGTAATAACAAAGCCTCGTGGGCGTGGTCGCATTAAAAATAATGAGCTCAGACAGAGAAACTAGACATAGCGTTGGTTTCATACTGATTACTTTATCAAGAAATATTTGTTTTCAACATCCACTTGCTGCATTTAAAAGTAGACACTTCAAGCTTTCTATAGATATATGTCTCATGTCTGTGTGTTTAGTTTTCGCGTAGTTTCAGTGCATTTTACTGCCGCGTTTCTAAAAACAGTTCATGGAGAGAGAAAAGTGAAAGTGCCTACACTGTTTATTTTCCTTATTTTGCAAAAACACACACATTTCTTGTTTTTGTGAGTGTACACAAAAAAACTAGACACCTAACAGATTCGATTGATGTATTGATCATATCTGTGCGATCAAAACTGAAAGTGTAATTTAAGTTTTTTTTGGCGTTATCATGTGAAGACGCTTCAAAACGCGTATACGCGGTCTCCGACCCCTGGGGGTTAATATACACTCCCTTAAACACATACCATTCACTCGTAAGATGCCATTTTTTTCAAAGACGGAATGTACGTTTTTTTGCAGTTTTTGTTTTTGCAAATCCAGCAGAGGCCGCTGTGTACGCTTTTTCAGATCTCAAATTTCTCTGGCGCCTGCCATTCGCACCTGCTGTTCTTGCATAAATCCATCAGAGGCCACTGTCGACCGACTGACTGACTGACCAACCAATGGATACCCCCATCAACCCCTTTCCTAAACCCAACCGATAGTGTTTTCAAAAGCACCAATTGACTCAATCACCCCTTTCCCTAAACTAGGGGTGTCAAAATTAATTGTTTCTTCTGTGCACCGCGATGCAGACGCGGACAATTCGGTATCGGCTCAGTAATAATCATAACCGGTTATTATGTACTGACGTCATTTATCTCATATGCGCTATGTTGCCGTAGCTTACTATAGCGAGGGAGGCGAGCGCGAGTATTTACAACACTCCAACTACTTAAAAACACAGAAACTGTGCACAATTTCACTGCGTGTGTGTTTGCTGGACTGTGTTTCACTTGACACTTACAGCAGAAGCCCCCATTTCACGGCAATTATGAGAATGAAAGCAATCTCCATTTCTCTCTCTCTCTCACTGTGGCCCATGAGTGCATCTGTGAAGAGCGCCAGTGTGTAAGAGCCAATCACAGCCCTTTCTGATTAGCGGGTGACCAATCAAAGGGGTATAAGAAAGAACTTGGTAGACAAGGCTCAAAACGCGAGCGGGATATTTATATTTGTTTATTTGCTAATGCTTGTATTGTTTAAAGGTAGAGTTTATATACCTGACTGTTTGTATTAAAGGACAAAATTGTTTTACAAATAATATATAAATATATTTATAAATTTTAATACAAGAATTGCTGTGCTGTGAAGAAAATATAAAACTGTGTATGGAAAGTATTGTCAATGCACCATGATGCACCGAGATATCGAATTGAACCGAATCAACATGCCATGATAATTGTAACCTAACCGAACCGTGAGACCAATGTAGGTTCACACCTCTACCCTAAACCTAACCGACAGTGTTTTCAAAAGCAATCCAGGAAAAGAAAAGCCCTCACAGCAACCTGATTTTTACCATGTCTTCAGATCTTACCACATTCTCACCCTGTTATTTACTTATTTATTTTATTTTATTTTTTGCCTTTTGTTTTTGTTTTACTTGGACTCGAACCCCATCATTACACTCAACTCCGCTCGGCGTCTCTGTCGACGTACATGGTGAGCTACTGGGCAAACTAGTAACAGCGGAAAAGTAATGCAAACGGAGGTAAGCAGTCAGCCGGTAGTGCGAAAAGAAACAGAAGCTGTCGGTGGTCTCATACCACCCCGCAGTGTTCATTTTAAAGACAAAATGCAGCCATACGTAGCTTTGGCAACATAATTTGCGCTCTCAAAAAATGTATAGGGGGTCTGAATAAACTGATGAAACAATGCATTCGAATATTTAACAAGATCTGAATAATCACCTAAAAACTAAATTAAATGAACATTAGCATTTCTAAAAGCAGCATGCTGCATTCTTGGCACTTTTCCTGCTGGGAACTCAATTATCCATGCAAGAAAAGAGCTACAGATTAAATTCTAAACTAAAAGTTAATTCTCTATGATTTTTCCCTAGTTAAAACGACTATATGAAGAAATTGATTACATTTTAAGAAAAACAAATTATTTACACTTTGGTTTAAGTAACAATTCCCTCTATTAGCTATTTTCTTATTACCTGCCTGTTATTATGACATTGGCTATTTAATAATACTTAAAACATGATCGAATTCTATATCCCTAATCCGACCCATTACCCAAACCCAACTACTACCTTGGTAACTATTAATAAGCAGCAATTATTAGTTTATTGATCTAAAAGTCTTAATGGTTTGTTATATAGTTAATGAGGTAACACTTTAAAACTACACACTATGAATAATTTATTAAGAATTAGCAAATAGTTAATTTATTATTTCTTAAGCATTAATGCTACATTAATAGACATTATTAAGCAGTTTATAACTACACCTGCTTATGCTATATTCTTGACTTATGTGCACATGTATAATGTGCTTAATGATTGTATTTTCACACTTAATTATTTATTTTTCATTACTAAATAAAGTATTGCATTATTTACAAACCAGTTATTCAAGAATAGTTGGTGTTTTTATGATCATTCAGAATAAGTAAATTAATATTTATATATCTTATTTTGCAGGCATATAGTAATAGTTACTTTGTATGTTAATGAATGGTTTATTAACTCAACTTCATCCAGTTTTGTGACCAAAAGTGAGGACCATGCTTTGCAAATCCGATTTTGTAGCTGTAGTTATAAACTGTTCACTAACATAGAGTCAATGCTTAACAAATGATGAATTAACTATCTGCTAATGCTTAATAGATATTTCATGGTGTGTAGTTATTATAAAGTGCTACCGTTAATAATAACACCTTAAAATAAAGTGTGACCAAAAATGTTTTTTTTTTAATGTATCTAATTTTGTTTTACATTGAGTTAGATCACAGCGCCATTGTTCCCTTTAAGGCAAAATTTCCCAAGCAATAAATAAAACAGATTAATCATAACTGACTGTGAAAAAACAAAACAAAAATGGAAACAGTAACTGAAAACGTTTGTTGATGTTATGTGAAGCTACGTCCATAAGATGACTCCTGAACAATGCAATGTGAAAAAAGACATGATTTAATGAAATCATTTTAAACAGTGATGGAAAATTATTTATTTATCAATTTATCTTGATGAGCTGTTGAGTCTTTCACAGACTATCCTTCTAAGGCAATCTTTGAAGATTTTGCATGTGAAAAAAATGCTTAATTGTTGTGAATTACCTGGCTAAATCAATAAAGGAACTGATAGGTTTACTTGAGGCAGATGCTAATCATAGAAAGCTAGAAAATGGAAAAACACAGGAGATTATCATGTATTTGAACTAATGATAGCACACTAATGACACTGACTTCTCACATCAAAGGCTTCATTTCTGTGCATGACTCACTGACCTATACAAGCCCAAACTATTATGTTTTGCTGTAATCTTGTAGCGAATACAATATTTAATAATTAGATATAAAGGCATAACCCAACTAATGATTCAGTTATTGAAGCAGGCAACGACTCCAACTGCAATACATTGAAACTTGTAATTAGTCAACATTGCATTTAATAATGATGGAAAATCATTAACTATATTTTTCAGTTTTTACTAGATCTTCAGCAGCAGTGAAAACTTAAATTCTAATCCAATTATATATATATATATATATATATATATATATATATATATATATATATATATATATATATATATACTGTATACACATATTTTATGGAATGCCAATCAGGAAAATTTGAGAATATGGATTGGAATGAAACTCGAATATATGGCATGAAAGTCTGAATATATGGAATGAAGTCTGAATATATGGAATGAAAATCTGTATATATATGGAATGAAGTCTAAATATATATGGAATGAAAGTCTGAATATATGAAATGAAATCTGAATATATGGAATGAAAGTCTGAATATATGAAATGAAATCTGAATATATGAAATGAAATCTGAATATATGAAATGAAGTCTAAATATATGGAATGAAAGTCTGAATATTTGGAATGAAGTCTGAATATATGGAATAAAAGTCTGAATATATGGAATGAAACTTGAATATATGGAATGAAAGTCTGAATATATGGAATGAATCTTGAATATAGACTTGGCAATCAATCATATATTCAAGTTTTCTTCCATATATTCAAGATTCATTCCATATATTCAAACTCTTATTGCATATATTCAAGTTTCAGTCCATATATTCACGTTTCATTCCATATATTCAAGTTTAGGCAATGTGGTGGCACAGTAGGTCACAGCAAGAAGGTCGCTGGTTCAAGCCTCGGCTGGGTCAGTTGGCGTTTCTGTGTGGAGTTTGCATATTCTCGCCGCGTTCACGTGGTTTTTCTCCGGGTGCTCCGGTTTCCCCCACAGTCTAAAGACATGCAGTACAGGTGAATTGGGTAGGCTAAATTGTCCGTAGTGTATGAGTGTGAATGAGTGTGTATGGATGTTTCCCAGAGATGGGTTGCAGCTGGAAGGGCGTCCGTTGCATAAAACATGTGCTGGATAAGTTGGCGGTTCATTCCGCTGTGCCGACCCTGGATTAATAAAGGGACTAAGTCGAAAAGAAAATGAATGAATGAATGAATATTCAAGTTTCATTCCATATATTCAGACTTTCATTCCATATATTCAGACTTTCATTCCATATATTCAGACTTTCATTCCATATATTCAGACTTTCATTCCATATATTCAGACTTTCATGCCATATATTCAGACTTTCATGCCATGTTTTCAGACTTTCATTCCATATATTCAGACTTTCATGCCATATATTCAGACTTTCATTCCATATATTCAGACTTTCATTCCATATATTCAGACTTTCATTCCATATATTCAGACTTTCATTCCATATATTCAGACTTTCATTCCATATATTCAGATTTTCATTCCATATATTCAAGTTTCATTTCATATATTCAGACTTCATTCCATATATTCAGACTTCATTCCAATCCATATTCTCAAATTTTCCTGAATGGCATTCCATAATATGGATATAAATGTGCCTCCCACTTGTTAAGGGTCCAAAAGTAACTGGACAGAATAATAATCATAAATCAAACTTTCACTTTTTAATACTTGGTTGCAATTCCTTTGCAGTCAAGTACAGCCTAATGTCTGGAATGCATAGACATCACCAGACGCTGAGTTTCATCCCTGTTGGTGCTTTGCCAGGCCTCCATAGCAACTGTCTTCAGTTCCTTCTTGTTCTTGAGGCATTTTCCCTTCAGTTTTGTCTTCAACAAGTGAAATACAAGCTCAATCGGAATCAGATCAGGTGATTGACTCGGCCATTGCATAACATTGCACTTCTTTCCCTTTAAAAACTTTTTGGTTGCTTTTGCAGTATGCTTTGGGTTATTGTCCATCTGCACTGTGAAGTGAGTTCTGAAGCATTTAGCTTACAGTTCATGCATTTCTCAAAACTATTAGTACAAACTGCAAAGCCTAGTTGATAACCTGCAAAAGCGTGTCACTTGCTCAAAATAGATAGCTCATTCCTCAAAAGCAAGTATTCATGTCAATGAAAGTGTCAGTGTCATCAAGATGATAAGTCCTGACACCATTGTTTATGAACAAGATAGTCAAATGGCTTTGTCATGTTTTCATTATGACAGTTTACTCTGTACATTTCTTCCAATGCAAAAAAGTCAGATTTTGGTGACACTTCCTGAAAATGCTCAAGACAGCACTACATACTATTTGCACAGCGGTTTGAAAACTACAGTAAAGTTAGACATCACTGCATTTAGTGAGGTATCTGAGTACAAGACACTGAATATGTATGCTTCACATTTTTACTGCATTTGCTCTTTGCAATTCTAATTACAGTTTTTCTCAGTCGCTTTGGTGCATTTCTCACAACACTATTTACATTTGCACAACGGTTAATGCATTTCTCAAAACAATTAGTGCAAACTGCAAAACCTAGTGGATAACCTGCAAAAGTGCGTCACTTGCTCAAAATAGAAAGCTCATTCCTCAAAAGCAAGTATTTATGTCAATGAAAGTGTCAATGTCATCAAAATGAAAAGTCCTGACACCATTGTTTATGAACAAGATAGTCAAATGGCTTTGTCATGTTTTCATTTTGACACTTTACTCTATACATTTATTCCAATGCAATAAAGTCAGATTTTGGTGACACTTCCTGAAAATGCTCAAGACAGCACTATATACTATTTGCACAGCCATTTGAAAACTACAGTAAAGTTAGACATCACTGCATTTAGTGAGGTATCTGAGTACAAGACACTGAATATGCATGTTTCACATTTTTACTGCATTTGCTCTTTGCAATTCTAATTTATTCACAGCATTGTGTAAAAGAATAAACACACCCTTATTTACAACAAACATAAACACCCTTTGGGTAGAGCTGTGCACAACTGTAAACAATATTGCAGTACATATTGGAACTGAACCTACAACATACACTGATCTGTAAATCATTCATCAAATTGTTCAATTTAGAAGACATTTTCAGGGAAAAAAAAGATTTAAATTTTAAAAATAAAATTAGCTTGACAGATTTTGACAACTAGTTCAACATTTTTGTATGTAATGACTCAAGTAATGAAATGAGGACTATTAGTTTTATATGGAATGACTATTCAGCATCCACAAGTTTAGTTAATTTTGACTGACATGACATAAGCAAATGATAATGTTACAAACAGCAGAGAGTTGTATGAAAGCAATTGATGCATGTCCAAAAGAATTTGCAATTTGTTGAAAGGAATAAGAAACTGCTACTATGATGTGCACAAATGACTAATTGTTTTGAGAAATGCATTAACTGTTGTGCAAATGTAAATAGTGTTGTGAGAAATGCACCAAAGCGACTGAGAAAAACTGTAATTCACAGCGTTGTGCAAAAGAATAAATACACCCTTATTTACAATAAACATAAACTCCCTTTGGGTAGAGTTGTGCACAACTGTAAACAATATTGCAGTACATATTGGAACTGAACCTACAACATACACAGGTCTGTAAATCAGTCATGAAATTGTTTAATTTAAAAGACATTTTCAGGAAAAATTTTTTTTTATAAAATTAGCTTGACAGATTTTGACAACTAGTTCAGCATTTTTGTATGTAATGACTCAAGTAATGAAATGAGGACTATTAGATTTATATGGAATGACTATTCAGCATTCACAAGTTTAGTTCATTTTGACTGACATGACATAAGCAAATGATACTGTTATAAAACAGCAGAGAGTTGTATGAAAGCAGATGATGCATGTCCAAAAGCATTTGCAATTTGTTGGAAGGAATGAGAAACTGATACTATGATGTGCACAAATGACTAATTGTTTTGAGAAATGCATTAACTGTTGTGCAAATGTAAATAGTGTTGTGAGAAATGCACCAAAGCGACTGAGAAAAACTGTAAAATGAGCAAAAGATTTTGCCTGAAACACTTCAGAATTCTTCCTGCTGCTTTTGTCAGCAGTCACATCATCAATAAATACAAGAGAACCAGTTCCATTTTTTTTCAGCAAAGGTTAGTATATTATACAGCTGTTTATTAGCTGATGAAACTAAATTATTGAAAAGTAGGGGTGTGACGAGACACTATCTCCACAAGATGAGATGAGACAAGAGATTGGGTTTATGAGAACAAGAAGAGACAATATTCTTACACTATTTTTAAGAAATCTTTAATGGTGAAATATAATATATGAATGCAAAAAAATTCAAACTCCAAAGTCAAAATTCAACTGAAAACAAAATCATAAAATGCAAAACAAATTAGATGTTTTTTAAAATCATCTTGTAATAAATGTTACTTTACTTATTTTTAATGGGTTCTATGCAGTAAAAAGACATGAGTACCTGTACCTAGAGTACCTGTCGTGTCTTGTTCCTGTCCTGTTTGCTTGCCCAGCCCAGCCCAGCTTTGCTGTTTGTTTTTTCCCCACGGGGTAGTTTTGTTTTGTTTGTTTTGCATTTTATTTAATGAAATAAATACTCTAAACCAGATCCTAGAGTCCTTGCTTCTTCTTAAACCCACAACCTTAACAGATTAGAGACAGAAGACACCAAGTGATTAAGTTTTTTTTAGGTCTAATTTTGTCCCATTCTTCCTGCAGTACGGGGTCTTCGTTGTCAAGTTTTGCACTTCAAAATGGCTTATAGATGAATGACGATTCCTGATGCAGTGATGCCTGAGTTTTCAACTTAGACTTGTGCCCTTGTCCTTTACACACTAAATTCCTCCAGAATCCTTGAATTTTTAAATGATGTTATGCACTGTTTAAGGTGAAATATCCAAATGTCTTTGTGTCTTTCTTTGAGAAAAAATGTTTTTAAACATTTCAATAACTTTACGTATTTGTTGGCAATCTGGTGATCCTCTGCTCATCTTTGCTCCTAAAGGACTAGATCTATCTAGTGAAGTTGACCAGACAAAACATGAAATATTTTGTGTTCATATTATCTGCAATAAAATACAATTAAAGTAAATTTGGAAACTTTCTTTTTTATTTGCATTTTCCATACTGCCCCAACTATTTCTGATCTGGGGTTGTATTTGAGAATACTATGCAACCAATCGAACAGAGCATAATAATTTGGGTAACATAATTTTCTTTACAAGTGCTATCCAACCTAACCAAGACACTGGCAAGAAATTCCAGCATTATAAATCTTATTATATAAAATTGTATAAAAAAATTAAACAAAGGAACACAATTAGATTAAATAAATAAAAACTAGAGGTGACCATTTAAAAGGAAAAAAGCTGAAAACAAGAGTACCTTGTACAAGAGCATAGATTCAGATTTATTTAAAATTATTTCATAACAAGAAAAGGTATCAAACCAGTTAATCAACTCGATTAGAGAAGAAAACTGATTTCTCAGACTCAGATAAGAAAAACAAACAATACATCATCCGCATATAGCACACCTTATTATGTATATGTCCTGTCTGCAAACCTAAAATAGATGATGTTGATCTGATTGCTCCAGCAAGAGGCTCTATGGCGACAACAGTGGGCAACCTGTGCCTCTATGCATATGAAAACATTCAGATCTGGGGACATTCATCAATTCAGCAGAGCATGGATTTGTATACAGCCCTTTGATCCACTGCACATAACTTTCACCTAGGTCAAATTTCTTCAGAACATAAAAAAGACAGAACCATTAAATACGGTCAAATGCTCTCTCTGCATCTAAAGACAGAACCATGCCATCTATGTATTTCAGTTTAAGGATGTAGATAATAATTAATAGGCATCTAATGCTATCAGATAAATTTTACTCTGTATAAATTGTTCAACACAGGCTCATTCTGAAAACGTAGCCCTATATACATTTCTGGAGTTCGCAAATTATGTAGCCAGAGCTACATATGGCTGCATTTCATCTTTAAAACGAACGCTACAGGGCGGTATGATGCTGGTCCTTTTCTCGCTAACAAGCAGTACCTTCGTATGGACGGGTTTTTCGCTGTTACCAGTTTGTTCAGTAACTCGACATGTACGCTGACACTTAACCTTGACAACGGGGTTTGAGTTCGGTGAAGAATGGTTCCAGAAAGCAGGTAAGACAAAAACAAAAGCTAAAAAATAAAATAAGCAAGTAAGTAACAGGGTGAGAATGTGGTAAAATCTGAAAATGTGGTAAAAATCAGGGGGCTTTTCTTATTCTAGATAGCTTTTTTGAAACACTGCGGTTGGGTTTAGGGAAGGGGTGGGCAGGTCAATCTGTGCTTTTTAAAATACTATTGGTTGGGTTTAGGGAAGGGGGAGGCTAGGGGGATCTTTTGGTTGGTCAGTCAGTAAGTCATTCAGTAAGTCAGTCAGTCGACAGCGGCCTCTGGTGTATATACGTGAGAACAGCAGGCATGAATGACATTCGCAAGAAAAAACTAAGATCTTAAAAGGCATGCACAGTGGCCTCTGGTGGATTTGAGAAAACAAAAACTGCTATCTGCTGATCAAAAAAATGTGCTCTCTCCAGAAATGTATATAATCAGAATGAGCCTGGGTTGAAATTGTTGGTGCACTGCAAAAGGTGCACTGATAAAATGGTAGAAAACACTTTTCTTCAATATATGCGAGATATACGCTTTTCCAAGAGACTTTGGTAAATTCTTTGACTGCAAATGAATAATTAAGCACATTAAGCAGCAGGGTCTGCTAGTATACTATCTGCGAAAACCATCTGGTCTTGGTGATTTACCATTCTTTAGAGTATTAATAACCTTCTGTCAAGTAATTGCATATAGAGAGACTCTCTTTGTGAAACTGAAAGTGTTGGAAGATTAATCTTAGAAAAAAAATTATCACTATTATCTTTATATTATCTTTTCAGTAGGGCAGCACAGTGACTAAGAGGTTAACACGGTTTCCCCACTGCAAGAAGGTCCAAGTCTCAGCTGGACTTGCAGAATTTCCATGTTCTCACATGTTTGCCTGGGTTTCCTCCAGGTGCTCCAGTTTCCCCCACAGCCCAAATACATGCGGTATAGGTGAATTGAATAAACTACATTGGCTGTAGTGTATGAGTGTGTAAGAATGAGAGAGTATGTGGGTGTTTCCCAGCACTTAGGGTTGTCCACTGGTAAAACATATGCTAGAGTAATTTGCAAATCATTTCATGGTGGGGACCCCTGATAAAGCAGGTTATATTTCAATAAATCTGCTAAAGGAAATATATTATATTAACCAATAACTGAGCGTCCAAGTCCCTTTTAGTAGAAGTATATAAAAGAAATTAACTCCCTTGCCTAAATTGGACAGGTTTCCCATAATAAAGATGTATTATCTGTAAATAATTAATTAATAGATTTCTTTTTTTAATTCAGACAACAAATAAGGGTCACAAGTCTCCGGTGTATAGAATAATCCACTGTAGTCACTAGATTGCTACTAAATGATTAAACTATTACTAATGATATCTCTTAGCAGTAGCATATACAGTGCAATGTAAAAGCAAGGGACCAAGAACTGAACCTTATGTTGCCCATAGAGCACTTTTGATAAGTGTTTTGACTCTTCATTGACTGCAACAAATTGACAATGGTCTAATGGGTATAGCCTGAACCAAGCCAATGCAGTCCCAGTATAAGAGCAGGTAATTTGTAAATCTGATGAGTGCTGTTTCAGTGCTGTCAAATTCTCTAAATCCTGATGGGAATTTCTTACAAATACTGTTTCTTTCTAGGAACAAAGTTAATTGAGTAGATATTACTTTTATCTATTACTAATAAATGTTTGATAGGTGAATGAATAGATGAAAGAATATGTACAAAGTAATACAAAGTAGTGAAATAATAAAGTCTTTATATGTGAATGTAGAACCATTAGGTTTTATGATCACACGTTTTATTTTAGTCTGCAGACATTAAAAAAGAAAAAAAAAGGTTATGGCTCTAGAATTTCTGAAAATCAATTGTATATTCATATGAGAATGAGGTTATAAAACTGAAATTAAAGCATATTGACTATCACTTTTGAGTTCAGTCTATATATGAATAGCGAGTCAGTAACTGCAGCGTTTCTTGACACATATCGAATAGAACAGTGTTGAAAGCACAGCTGGCTTCCTACTCAGACAAACAGCATGGGATCACCTGCTGAGAAAAAAATCTCAAACTCTCATTGAAAGCTTTCTAAAAGCTAATAAGGGGACATCTGTTGAAATATGATCTGTTACCGGGGCAGAAGGATTGATCAACAGCATTTATACATTGTCAACATATTTAAACTGAATACATGAGAGTGAAGAAAGATTACAATAACAAAACGCATTTTTACCCTCACAGTGTCAGGGTTTGGGTGTGGGAAGAATGAGGACTCAAGTGCAACAAAAAATGGGTCTTTAATTATTAATAAAAAAAGAACAAAAAGGCAACTAAGACTACCCAAGGGGGAAAACATAACACCCCATATTATGGGTTTTTGAGAATGACCTTCCATGTAGTGTGTAAAACAGCTCTAAGTGAAGTGAAATATCCAGCTAATGCTTAAATCTGAAAGTACACAGTGTTTAAAACTATTGATTCATTTATAAAAGAGTCGACTCATAGTGCTTCAAATGAATCATTTTGATAACGAGTTTTTAGCCATTTCGCTGTGACGTGGATACGAAACTTAAGCCCCACCCAATTGTTGTGTGCGCAAACCCGGGAAAATTGAAACCTGCGGCCACGCCCACAAACAGTAGCAAAGAAAGAAAAGGAAGACAAGCACTGTAGCAGACGCCGTTTGAATTAAGTCATGAAGACGCTTTGGGATATTCTGCTGGATATTATTGGAAGTGTGAGGGAAAGTTAGTGTTATTTTCTCTACCCAAAGATGAAACCGTGAAGAGTCAGTGGTTGAGGTTTATTTTTGCAGTTCGAGTGCTTCTGGAATCTACACACAACGGGGCATTCGTTGGCTGTTTGTTAACGGAAGGATTAAAAAAAGACTATTGATGTAAGGGACTTTGTTAGAGTTCGACAGGAACTTTATCAGTACATGGATCAGTGGATCATGAATCAGTTTCTTTCTCCATTTCACAAGTGCAAGTAAGTGCATTACCTTGGTTGCCTCCTTGTTTTCTCTAGCTTGCAAATTATGTATTTAATTGTGTTTTGTTACTTGTTACCGCTTGTACTGTATCAGGTTAACTCTTTATATGTTCATATTGCGTCTAATGCCACGTTGAAAACGTGACGCGTGCCGCTTTGTTTATAGATTTAAATGCGTTTGCGAGCTTGCGTTCCACTGCCGTTTGTCGTTGCTATGGCCACCGTCAGCTGTTCTTACACATGTGCAGCGGTCAAGGTTCAAAATAGTTCAGCTTTTGCCACTGTGTGGATTAATACTGAATGTGTGTCATGGTTAGGAAAAGAGCAATATGTTGGTGTTTAACGGCACACACATACCTGCCAACATCTGTCCCTGAAATACTGGGAGACCGGGGGGTTAGGTTCAGGGTGAGGTGTCTGAATAACACTCAGGGCCAAAGCAGGCTAAACTGGCGCTCTAGGCGAACGCCGATCACGCCACACTCAACCTGAAAGTGAAAAAGAAAGTGACCGGTTCTGCTAATCATCTCAGACTGGATTCTTGAAACTGAAAATGAGTCAAATAGCTTCCACAATCACCTGATCTCAATCCAATAGAGCACCTTTGGGATGTGGTAGAACCGGTGATTTGTGTCATGGATGTGCACCCGACAAATCTCTGAGGAAAATTTTCAGTACCTTGTTGAATCTATGCCACGAAAGATTAAAGCAGTTCTGAAGGCAAATGGGGGTCCACCCAGTACTAATAAGGTGTACCTAATAAAGTGGCTGGTGAGTGTATATCTCCTTGAAATGTAGACATCTGATGTGGTGCCTGATGCTGGGATATCAGTGTGGGACATCTTTCAATGACCTAGCAGCTATTTTGTAAATGGCAACGGTTTGAGGATGTTTCTGCTTATTTAGTTATATTAGTTGAAGGACATTTAATGAGCTGAAGTTGCAGTTGAGTACAACTTGAGAAGGAAGTGATTATTTTCCCTGTTAACAAGTTTATCTTAACAAGATTATTTGGGTAGAAGATGAGGTAACACTTTATTTTGATGGTCCATTTGAGTATTAGTAGACTCTCAGCTTAATATCTGTTGATACTGACATTAAACAATCCTTCAACAGACATTTAACTGACTATAAGAAACTTTGCAAGTACACGTCAATTTACACTAATCCTAACCCCAACCCTAACCCCAACCTAACAACCTACTTATAATCTACTGAGAATTAGTTGCAATGTAACTTAAATTCAACTAACGGACCATCAAAATAAAGTGTGACCGAAGAGGAACAGAACTTACTGTAGGTGTAGCCCTAAGTAATAGAATCTGTCAACCCCCCATCTTTTTTTTTGTTTAACTATTTAGTTTCTTCTAATCCAGGAATAATGTAGTCTTCTATAACAATGCATGTGTGTTACAGAAGTGTGATTTATTTATAAACTAATTTCGAGAGGATCACGTGGTTATGATTGAACACAGCTGGGTACCGCATTAGCTTCATATATTTGCACCAATCAGATGAAAACTGACATACTATAAATTACCAGAGCTTTCAACTCCAGTCATCTTCATCTTGAAGACCGATCTGCTACGCATCAGCTGCTACTGCTACAACAACAACAACTACAACAACGACTTCAAAAACAGCAACTTCATCTTCAACTATAACTCCAACAACAATTTCAACAACATCATCAAAACCTTCCACTTCAAAGTGCCTCACACAACCCAATTCTCCAGCAAAGATCACAGTCAAAACTTAATTACCGTCTACGAACTCCACCTAAACTCTCAAGAAGCTGGCAATCCAAGCCATTGCAATGAAGCCGAACTCTCACCGCTCTCCTAGCGGTGCACCAGCGTTAATGTACATAGCACACTTCAAAGGGAAGCCTCGCAATAACAACCACTCTCCAACAAAGACAAAATATGTTTTAAGTCTCTGAAAGACGAGACTCGCATGACTAAAATGATTGCAACCAAAAGAAACTCACCTCTCAAGCCTCCCGCGTGTCCACAAATCCATATTATTCTAACAGCATGAAGTAATTTGACTGCAAGGGTCCAGGCAATCCATCCGCAAAACATTAGTACACAGCATATCCATATGTTGATAACATCCCGGAATGCACTGTTATCATCCAAACTACTCGCTGGAGTGTGTTCAGTAGCGTCTCCAGTCATAACACTTGTGATTTTGATCAACAAAAGGGCCGCCAGCCTTTTGCACTTTTGATTGACATTCCTTTGAGCCAATCGCTGAAAAGAGAAGTGTCACCATCCAATGAGCTCTAAAAAACTTGAGATGGTCCCGCCCTCTCTCTTGACAGTTTAAGAATGGACTCTGACTTTGTGAATGAACTGGGCCAGATATGCTTGAGATTTTTAATCACATTAAGATTCCAAACTTAAAGTTATTTATTCATGGTTTAAAGTAAAGCCCGTAACTAACATTTACACTAAGTGGTGACATCGTTTTTAAGTTCAGGGTTTGATGTTGGCAGTTGAGGTAATTTAAAAATAAAAAAATACATAAAAATAAATAAACAAATAAAGGGAAACACCCTCTGCCACATCTGAGCCATTTAACTTCTGAAAGACTATTACCCAGCTATTAAAAAACATTCAACACATCGAGCACAGAAGTCCAATCGTAATATGCCAGTGACTCATATGTTCATACACAAGAGTCATATTTAAGTTTATAATGGCAAGTCGGCTGGACACGAAAACAGCAAAGTAAGAAACTTCCCACTTGACTGCTATGTATAGGAAGAGGACATTTCTGACAAACAAATTGTTTCATCCATTGACTGGCATTAGATACATTTACATTTTAAACAAAATTCTATCATTAAGGAGTTAAAACTCCTTCACTATCACTTCACCTACTTCGTCTTCAAGAGGTACTTCCAGGACCACCAGACAAGCCACACCCCATATACTTAGCTCTCCATCCATCTGCCATCCTGTGGGGGGGACGAATGCTCACCTCTAACATCCTCGCACATTGCGACAACAAAGCTATCGTACCATGCATTAACACAAGGCGCTTCCATTCACAGTTGCCTATGCCCTTATTAAGACGCCTCGCATGGATATCAGCTAGAACAATTTATTATGTCTGCTTTACATGTACCATGTTGTAAAATATCTAATTTCTGATTCTCTTGTTTCTCATTTTCAGAGATCTTGACAGCCGGCTCCAGAAGCTGACCTTCATCCAACCTATCACACTCCACATCCATTCCAAATACATTCACACTCTACACAAAAGATACATTTCCACTCACACAGCCCACACCCTCAATGCCATATTCACACTAGCCTTTTTAGTTTTGAGATGTTCTGAACTACATCAAATTCAAACCCACAATCCACCTCACCATATCGATCTAACTTTGCAGGATGGAGAAACTCTATCTTTCTTTATTAAGCAAAGCAAAACAGATCAATTTCGCAAAGCACTTTTTATATACGTTTTTGAAATCCCCTCCCCCACACACCCATTCCAAACCCTCTTAGCATTCTTACACCACAGGAGAGCAATACCACCTCAGGAAAGCCCAGCTGACCCTCTCTAGCCGACTTTCACCCACATGCATTTGTAGAAATTTCATCTATTGGCTCCAGAAGCGGACCCTCATCCAACACCAGTACCTTATTCAGAAATGATATTGCCATTAACCACCCGTTACATAACCTCAGCCATTTCTTTCCTTATCAAGCAGAGTAAAACAGACCCAAATTTGCAACGGCCACTTCATTTACATTTTGACTTCTCCTCTCCCACACACCCCTTTCAAACCCTCCTAGCATTCTTACAGCTCAGGAAATACCAAGATCCCAACCCTTCCTCCCCACTTTTTACTGATGACGCTAACCGTCCAGTAACTCGTTTTTTGGTTTCACAAACACTTAAAAAAAATACTACGCTTTTCTGGCTTCCACCTGAATCATTTTCTTGCCATTCCTTCAGAATTGGAGCCGCCACTACAGCCGCCCACAACAGGCTCTCACAAAACCTAATCCAGGCCCTCGGCCGCTGGTCCTCGGATGCATTAAAAAAAAAAAAAACATCTGACTCAGCAGACATCACCTCAAGGAAGCCCAGCTCCCACCAGACGAAATCCACCATCCAGAGTACAAGGGCATGAGCACGACTCTGCCATTTCCTCTTCCTCCCACTACTTCTAGCGTCGAGTTTCTCCGCTACTTTTCTATCATTTCTAGAGTTGAGTTACTCCGCTAACTTTTCTTCTTTCTATTGTTGAGTTCCTCTGCTACTTCCCCCCCCCCCCTTTTCTTTTATTAAATTAAGCTCTAACTACTCCCTCTCTGTTCTTTTCTTAGAGCGAGCTATACCCCAATCTCCCCAATCGCTCTCTCTCATATTCATTCACAGCTCTATCTCCCACGGAGGCCCAAGAGCTCAACTCCCACGGAGTCTCGCCAAGCCCAATCCCCGGCCGTTTCCCATCTCTTGCAGGACCCCCCCCACGGCTTTATTTCCCGATGTGCCCCAAACCCCGACTCTCACAGGAGTAAATCACGCCCCCCCACCCCCCACCCCCCCAGGCCATTAGTGAAAATCTTACCTTTCGCTCCTTTCTGCGTTGAGTTTCTCTGCATCTCCTTTCCTACCTCCTAGCGTCGATTAATTCCGCTCTTTCCTCAACCCCCCCCCTTCTCCAGTTCTCCACCCCATCTCCAACTCCCTACCCCCTTTTAGCGTCGAGTTACTCTGCTACTTTTCTTTTATCAGCGTCGAGTTGCTCCGCTACTCCACCTTTTTCTAGCGTCGAGTATTCCACTAATCTTTTCTTTTTTTGCATAAGCCTTCACTCCACAACCTCTGACTCCCCCGAAGTCTCCCTGGGCTCGGACTCCCCAGGAGTCCTGCCCAATCCACCTCCCACAGGAGTCTCCACCGCTCCCTCCCTTTCCCAGACTCCTGCAGGAGGCCAAACTTGCAGCTCTAACTCCCACGGAGTCGCCCCCAGAGCTCTGACTCCTCCGGAGTCAAATATAAACCCCTCCCTCCGCCCCGGCCAATACATATCTCTTTATGTTTCCAGCGTCACGTTTCTCCGCATCTCCTGTTCTCTCCTTCCTAGCATTGAGTTCCTCTGCACCTTCTTCCCTTCCTTCCAGCGTTGAATGCTTCCCCTCTTTCCTCCACCCCCCACTCCTCCAGCTCCTCTACCCTTCCTGCCTCTAAATCCCCAACCCCTTTCCAGCGTTGAGTTACTCTGCTACTTTTCTTTCTTCAGCATCGAGTTACTGTGCTATTTTTCCTTCCTTCCAGCATTGAGTTCCTCTGCTACTCTTCTCTATTTTCACATAGGCCATCACTCCTCAACTCAGACTCCCATGGAGTCTCCCCAAGTTCGACTCCATCGAAGTCATGCCCCACCCTGCCCACTTCACCCCCTCTCCTGCGGGAGTCCTCATCACCCAAAAAATAGCCCGCCCACCCCCGCTCCACCCCCTGTAGGAGCATCCCTCGCATCCGACTGCCCCGAAATCAACCACAGACACTCCTAAGCCCTATAGTCAGGCTCTTGCAACAGCCTGCTTCCAATTTCACTCCCACAGGAGCTTCTTCCTTATCCACCTTCAATTCATATCCAACAGCTGGATATAGCATTGATCCTTAGCTTGTTGGGGGGTTTCTTCAATACGCGGCTGCTGTACCGAGCTATAAAGCATTTTCGGGAGTTCTCAAGACCCACCTGAGCTCAAACTCTCTTCTCGCCCTTCAAACGGTCGGGAGCCACGGGCTCAAGGATATTCTGTCTCAACTCTGTCTCTCCCAGGACAGCATGCCAAACACGCTTCATTATCAATCATCAGCTAAGTGTGAACTCTTGTAGTGTGGTTTATTTATAAACTAATTTCGAGAGGATCACATGCTTATGATTGAACACAGCTGGTACCGTATTAGCTCCGTATATTTGCCAATCTGTCTTTTTATAGTTGCGGTTGGCGCTCTGAATTCTGACTTGGTCTACTCAAAGTTGATTTACCCAACTCAGATCAGCGCGCACACCGTGACTATAAAAAGGCATTATCAATGGAGCGCAGATATTACGAGTTACCATTAGCAACATCTGAAAAAAAGAGACAAGCATTTCTTTCTCAAGCTGAACTTGATGTGCTCATGCAAAGTTATAGCAAATATGAGCATATATTTAAAAAAGCAACACCACTACATCAGCGAGACAGAGACAGTTAGCGTGGGAAACATAGCTGCTTAAGTTAATCCGTAATTTTACATCTAAATAATTTAAATATTTAAGTATAATAAAAAAGTTATCTAATCTGTGACGTTAAAAAATTTGTACACGTTCCCACTTTTATACACATTGATCAGTTTCAATAGATTTACAAGTGCACTTGTGTGTCTGCCTCTATTATTAATCAAGTGATAGAGGTTGATATGACATTTAGAATGTAAGCAGAACTAACAAATAGTTTTTAGAACAAATAATAATCCTATTAATCTAGTTAGGGTCAGTGAATTGAAGCTAATTATTTAAAACAGGACAAGCCATTCTCCTACGTGACTTTGTTCTTTGTGTGACTGAAATGTAGGCAATAGCTATGTTTCCATCCACAAATATTAATTTAATGTATGTGCAAAACTGGAATAACGCATAAAAGATATGCGAATAAAGCAGCGTTTACATCCAATAAATCAAAGAGAACAAAATCGTCACTTCCTGATTAACTGGTGCCAAATATCAACAGTAAAAACAGAATTTACTACGAAAGAAGAAGCTGCGTCAATCTTTTCTTTATTTAATAGGCTAAACAAACTTGCGCCTCAGAAGACAATGTTGACACACAATGAACATGTTTGAAGCCATGAGATGCGGAGAACAAACTGTAACGAAGGAGATGCTGAGAATAGACTTTTGGATCCAAATGCAGGTTTAATAGGAAGTTCATAAAGCAAAGGTCAATACAGGGGCAAACAGATGTATACAGGCAATCCAGAGTCGTAGTCAGAATTCAGGCAGATGATCAAAAGACAGGCGGCAGACAAGAATGAACAAACTTACTGGATAAGCACGGGAAAACAAACCAGGAGATACGCTTTGTAAAGTTCATGGAAGAAACAAGACTCGGCCCTGAATGATTGAATGTGAGGTGCATATATAGTCCATGTAATCAGTGTAAATGAGCAGTGGCTGTGTCTGTGTGCGAGTGTCCGGATTCATGCCAGCTGTTACCAGCGTTGATGAGCGCAAGGGTTTCTGGGAGTTGGAGTTCGCCCAGCAGTAATCTCCCATATATCAATCAATCAATCAATCAAGGCTTTATTTGTCACATATACCGCCATGTATTCACATACACTGACATATAGTGAAATTGGACCCCCATCCCCCCCCCCCCCCCCCCCCCATCTTGTTGCAAAGCCGCTAATTTCACCCCGATGTTTTCCAATTTGCGGTTTAATACTGCAGCCTGATTAACAGCATATCTGCCTATTATAGCTTCAATCAAACCGGCCAGCTTGGTGGGGTTTTGAGATGCACTGACCGCTTTCATCAATCGTCGATACCCCAGGTCCCCGCATAAGCCCATCAGCAGAAACCCTGTTATCAAAGTTCTGAATAGGTAGATATCTTCAATATCCTCCAGGGACAGAGCAGCCATGCACACAACGCGCCACTTCTCACACCCGTCCATCACATATCCAGCTGCAAACGTCCCGGCAGGACAAGTGGGCTCTCCCGAGCCCAAACTTCTCGTCGAGAAGATGGTGTCAATCACGTTCAGAGACCAGTTGATCAGATCCATAATTCCTTATTCATTTGGATAGCAGGGCACGGAGAGCCTCAGAGATAGAATAAGACGAGACAAGAAGAGCCAGCCAGGGAAGATAAGGGACGGAGAGGGAAAAAGTGCGACCGCCTTCATCGAGAGCCAAGGGAAAAGCTTGGAAACCCCACTGGCAATTGGTAGAAACTACAGAATCGTGATCGCCAGCGGAGACTGATCTTTTCTAGAATTCAGAAGGATCTGGTGCCCCTGGCCATTAAAGAATTCACGAGGATCTGGCATCCCTGACCATTTGAGAAAGTCAGGAGGATCTGGTGCCCTTGGCCATGCGAGGGATCCAGAAGGATCTGGCATCCCTGGCCATTCGAGGAATTCAGGAGGATCTGGTGCCCTTGGCCATTCAAGGAATTCAGAAGGATCTGGCATCCCTGGCCATTCGAGGAGTTCAGGAGGATCTGGCGCCCGCCATTCGAGGGGTTCAGGCGGCGGCGACCAGTCAGGAAACTCAGGCGGCGGCCATTCGGGAAACTCAGGTAACAGTGGCTCTGGTAGCACTGGCGGTGACTGAGGATCTGGCAGCTCTGGAGGATCTGGCAGCTCTGGCAGTGACTGAGGATTTGGCAGCTCTGGAGGATCTGGCAGCTCTGGCAGTGACTGAGGATTTGGCAGCTCTGGAGGATCTGGCAGTGACTGAGGATCTGGCAGATCTGGAGGTGGTGGCAGCTCTGGCAGTAACAGCTCTGGTGGTGGCAGCAGCTCTGGCAGCTCAGGTGGTGGTGGCCATTCTGGTGGCTCAGGTGATGGCATTTCAGTAATAGGAACTTGGACTGGAACTATAACGGGAACAGACTCGGAACAGGAAGCCATCTTGTGAGCGGTAATCTCCCATATAGGAAACCCGCTGGCAATTGGTAGAAACTACAGGAAGTGATCGCCAGCAGGGACAATTCCACTGTCAATCACAATACAGACGCTCTTGACACGCTCCAGACACTATGTAGGTCATTAATAATATACATTAATACTAAAAAGGTTAAGGTGTTTTAGAATGACCAAAACAACATTTAAGATGTTCTACAATGTGCTCAGCCTGCTGGTTTGTGTATTCACACACATTTTCATCATCATCTCTTATAACAAACTTTTTTTTAATGCACATACTGGAATTTGTTCAGTAAAAGTGTTTTCATCGCAGTTTATGCGCATCTTTTCTCATTGAGTAAAATTTTATAATACTATATACTATATTATGCACTTGTTTTTATGCGTATTTTCAAAAGTTATGTGCATTAAGACGTTTCCATCAATTGTTTTTATGCACATATCCAAAATGAGCATTAAAATAGGTGGGTGGAAACGTAAGGCTAAGGCGAGAAATACTGCTTTGTCTTTAAAAAAAGGGAGGAGACTGACGGAAACTCAGAGAATAAAACCTGCTCCTGACCAGGTTAGGTTCACAGAGTAAGTTGCCACAGTAACTGACTCTGAGCTAAAGTTACCTCTCTTTCAGAAACAGACTTGACTTACCCTGCTTTCTCGAGTTTGACAAACCTGCCATTTTGAAATGGAAAACTCAGAGTTTCTCTCATTTCAGGGTTAAAATACTCTGAGTTGTCACTTTAACCTCCTTTCTGAAACAGGCCCCTGGTGTGCTCCTTAACCAAATGGTGTTTTCTTATGTGTTTTAACAGAAATAAATGTGTTGCTACAAGAACGGACTTCGTCTCCTTCTTGAAATTGTAACATAGGGAATGAGGACAAGTTGGGCAGGTGGCAGTTGGTTACACAATGTCCCTTAATACAGACATAAGCCAGGGGTTAGGTGTCTCATTAGGTTATCTTAGAACATGTGGTAGGGGACAACTTGCATCTGCTATGGTGAAAAAAGTGAGTGACTATGCTCTTACAGAGATCTTTCTTTCTTGAAAAAAACAGCTGATGATGCACTGGCTGAAGACTTAATTGGACTACATAGATCATTTGAACAAGTAGGGCTGCATTTTAATGTCAGATCTCAAGGATCCATGTTAGTTGCAGTGTGGTTGGTCATGATGATCTAGATCAGGGGTGCCCAAACTCAGTCCTGGAGGGCAGGTGTCTTGGATAATTTAGCTCCAACTTTTCTCAATAAAATTGCCTAGAAGTTTCAAGTATACCCAGTGTGGCGGGCCGCCCAATGAACATTCAGCGTTATCCTGGGAAAGGAGCACACCAGCCAGCTGGACCTAATCACGCCGATCACCTGCACCTGGAACTCATCAACCACAGCCAAATATAAACGCCACAAGAAAGACAGTCGTAGAGAAGCCTCTCCGCTAACCAGACCTCTAATGAGTTCTCTTTCTCTCTCTCATACAGAAAGCACGGAGTGATCGAATCGGGCGATCGGCGTTTCACAGCAGCACGGACCAACAGGACAAGCCATTCACTCACAACCCACCTACGGACTCACTTACACAGCACGGACACACGGGAACCCAGGAAGCACCTTGAAGACACCTACAACACTTTCATTTCACCTCACTGTAAATAAAAAGCCCTTCGGGGGTGTGTTCACGACAACTTGTGGTTTGCCTTTTCACTCACCGCTGCTACACTGGTGGAGAATGCGCGGCTTTTTAGGAGTGAAAATTAAGGATTCCATCAACCGCTTAGACTTGTTGTTTGTGTTTGCAGCTTGTCATCCTCGCTCGCTCTCCCTACAGGACACAGGATGGAGGACTACTGCAGCAGCTCACGGAGGTGGCGTCCCGGCAACAACAGCTCTCGGATAAAATCGCAGCCAGGCTGGAAAGAACTGAGCAGGCGGTTGAAAAGTCTGTTGAGCCAACCGTGTGCCCTCTTCCGGGACGCCAGGAGTACTTGCACACCCATCTAACGAAGCTCAGTGACCTGGATGACTTGAAGCATATCTGTACACGTTTGAGGTGATAGCAACCAGAAGAGCTGTGGGATAAAAATGAATGGGGCGAGAATCCTGGCTCCATTTTTAAACTGGTGAAGCGCAACGTGCTTATTATTCATTAAAAACCCCCACAAAAATGAAGATTATGAGATGTTAAAAAGAGAGATACTAGCGAGAATTGGGGCTTTCTCTCCATCAGCGCAGCCCAGCAGTTCTGGCAATGGTCGTATGATGAGCAGGTCTCCGCTCGAGTGCAAGCCACACAGCTCTCCAGACTGGCACAGCTCTGGTTGCTATCGGGGAACACCACCGCCTCCCCCGTCGCTGAAAGTGTGGTGAACGACCGCCTGCTCAGAGCCCTCCCCAGAAAGCTCCGCCGCCCCGTGAGTATGAGAAACCTACCAGTCTGGCTAGTTTAGTAGAAGCCATCGAGCTAGCAGATGCCTCGTTTGCACGGGATGCGGGAGAGCGAGCGGCTGCAACCCCCCGAAGGGTACCCCGGGATCGACGCTCGCCGGAGGGCACCTCACGTGCAATGAGCAGGCCGACGGCCCCCTCCCTCATCGACGAGCCCATGCCAACCGAACCACAGTCTCCAGGGGCCCGCGCATGGATGGCTGGCTGCATCGTGCACCACACAGTGCCAAATGGAGCCCCACAGCGCATGGTGAAAATCGGGGGAAAAGAGCTGATGGCGGTTTGGACTCAGGATCATCTATCACACTGGTCCAACCACATATCATCATCCCTCCCCAACCAGACTTAAAGCGACAATGCCAATCACCTGTGTACATGGGGAGACGCGCCATGTACCCACACGCCGAGAGTAACAGTGGCAGCTGGTCCAGGCGCTTGGCCGATGGAAGTAGGAATTGTACGAGACTTACCAGTTCCAATCCTGTTGGGGAGGGATTATCCCGGTTTCCAACAGCTCCTATCCGCCACGATGCAGCCAGCAGGACCGCGACAGAGGGGACGGGCTCGTCCGCAGAAAAGGGGGCCGTCCAACGTCATGCTGGCCACAGACAGCGAGCGAGAGGGTGAGTGCGCACAATCAGATCCTAATCCATTTTTTGATCTGTTTCAGAGAATAACCACAGGAGGAGAGTTTGGAAAAGAGCAACGGGAAGATGACCGATTAAAACATTGCTGGAAGCAAGTTCGAGAAATAGATGGAGAAGTGCGTATTCCAGGGCCTCACCCTCTCCTGTACTTCGTGGTCAGAAAAGGCCTGCTCTATTGGAGCGGTTTAACCAGACCCTTAAACAGATGTTGCGCCGGTAGTCGCAGAGGATGGGCGTGACTGAGACATCATGCTCCCGTACGTGCTCTTCGGAATAAGAGAGGTACCTCAAGCATCCACCGGCTTTACTCCATTTGAATTATTGTTTGGGCGCCAGCCCCGCGGGCTGCTGGACGTAGCCAGAGAGACATGGGAGCAGGAACCGGCTCCGCATCGCACCATCATAGAGCACGTGCGGGACATGCGAGAGTGCATAGACCACGTGATGCCTCTGGTCCGAGAACATCTAGCGGCCTCCCAGCGCGCCCAACAAAGAATATATGACTGGCCCGCACAACCCCGACAGCTCCAGCCTGGTGATAAAGTCCTGATACTCGTTCCCACCACCACGGCAAAGTTCCTGGCATCCTGGCAAGGGCCGGGCACCATCGTGGAGAAAGTCGGGCCGGTCAACTACAAGGTTCGTCAGCCGGGCGTCGACGTGAGAGAGAAGGTCTACCACATCAATCTTCTGAAGAAGTGGGTAGTACCCCGAGAAGATCTGGTGGCCTTCACCCAAAGCTCCCCGCCGATAGTAGGGATGGGAGAGCAACTGTCGGCGGGTCAGAAGATCGAGCTGGAATCCCTGGTCAGTCAGTTCCAGGATGTGTTCAGCGATCGACCCGGGCGGACCAATTAGTACACATACCATCCGGACTCCTCCTGGCCAAATAGTTCGGCAGCGGCCCTATCGGGTACCAGAGGCCCGCCGGCAGGCTATCGAGGGTGAGATATCCCGGATGAAGGAGTTGGGAATAATAGAACCATCTCGGAGTCCCTGGTCCAGCCCGATAGTCATGGTACCGAAGCAAGACGGCACTCTCCGCTTCTGCAACGACTTCCGCAAGCTAAACGACATCTCCAGCTTCGACGGATACCCAATGCCCAGAGTGGATGAGTTATTAGACCGTCTTGGTGGGGCCAGATTTATCTCAACACTGGACCTAACAAAGGTTATTGGCAGGTAACTCTAAGAAGAGAAGACAAGGAAAAAACTGCTTTCAGCACCCCTCACTGGCATTATCGGGTCCTTCCCTTCGGGCTGCATGGGGCACCCGCTACGTTCCAGAGACTAATGGACATTGTGCTCCGGCCCCACCAAGAATACGCCGCCGCCTACCTCGACGACGTAATCATCCACTCTGAGCGTTGGGAGGACCACCTGGACCGGTTGCGGAGAGTGCTGAGGGAGCTCCGTCGGGCTGGACTAACCGCCAACCTCAAAAAGTGTCACCTAGGCCTAGCCGAAGCACGTTACCTGGGTTTCCAAGTAGGACGGGGGTTAATCAAGCCACAGCCCAACAAGTGGAAGCAGTTCAACGAGCGGAACGGCCAAAGAATAAAACCCAGGTACGTGCATTCTTGGGGTTGGCTGGATACTACCGCTGTTTTATTCCCAACTTCTCCTCGATAGCCTGTCCCCTGTCCGACCTGACAAAGAAGGGGCAGCCTGAAAAAATTCAGTGGTCGGCAGCAGCGGAGGAAGCCTTCCAGACTCTGAAGACGGCGTTAACGTCGACACCGGTCCTCCACCCCGGATTTTGGCTGCCCCTTCCTACTCCATACGGACGCTTCCGACACAGGGCTGGGTGCGGTCCTGTCACAGGTCCACAATGGAGAAGAGCACCCAGTCACATACATCAGTCGGAAGCTCACACCCGCAGAGACCAGGTACGCAGCCGTGGAGAAGGAAGCCCTTGCCATCAAGTGGGCAGTCCTGGAGCTGCGCTATTACCTTCTCGGCAGGAGCTTCACACTGGTGACCGACCACGCCCCACTACAGTGGATGTCCCGGGCGAAAGAGACCAACGCCCGCGTCACCAGGTGGTTCCTCGCGCTCCAGGACTTCCATTTCCGGGTCCAACATCACCCAGGAACCTCCCACGGCAACGCGGATGGTCTCTCGTGGATGTGGTCAGGTTGGGCAGGTTTGTAATCCAGCAAATTTTACCCCCCCTTCTTTCTTCTCTACCCTGCAGGAGGATTCCCCGGACCAGGACGTCGCTTGGGGGGGGGGGGGGTGGTGGCGGGCCGCCCAATGAACATTCAGCGTCATCCTGGGAAAGGAGCACACCAGCCAGCTGGACCAATCACGCCGATCACCTGCACCTGGAACTCATCAACCACACCAAATATAAACCACAAGAAAGACAGTCGAGAGAAGCCTCTCCGCTAACCAGACCTCAAGTTCTCTCTCTCTCATACAGAAAGCACGGAGTGATCGAATCGGGCGATCTGCGTTTCACAGCAGCACGGACCAACAGGACAAACCATTCACTCACAACCCACCTACGGACTCACTTACAGCACGGACACACGGGGAACCCAGGGAAGCACCTTGAAGACACCTAACCTTTCACTTCACTGTAAATAAAAAGCCCTTCGGGGGTGTGTTCACGACAACTTGTGTTTGCCTTTTCACTCCACCCTGCTACACCAGAAAGAGCTTGATTAGCTGGTACAGGTGTGTCTAATTGGGGTTGGAACTAAACTTTGCAGGACACTGGCCCTCCAGGACCGAGCTTGGGCCCTTGATCTAGATGAATAAAGCAGCATCTTGAGGTCTGGTCTTTCATCATGGGAGAACAAGGAAGAACAAATGTAACTAATGCAACAGACTGTATTTACACTGGCACTGGTGTACCAGGAATTTAGAAGATTAACATGTGAGTTCAGAAACAACAGTAATCAAATCTGTGATTCTAATGGCAAAATTCAGTTTTTCTGATAGCAAGAACAACCTCAGAATAGTGGTGAGTACCATACTTTTATCATTAATTTCAGAGTACTTATATCAGAATGAGTCTTTTTCATTTGCAGGTCCGACTGTGGATTTTACTGAGCTAGACGGAAGATCATAAGACAGGCTATTGGACAGGAAAACTTTGCAGTGAGGTAAGCAATCAGATATGTATTCACAAAATCAGATGGTGACTGAGTGAGATTGAGCATGTTATTTTTTTTTTTTTTGAACAGTGTTTTTATTTGCTTTTTTCTTTTTAGACATACACAAACAAAAATACAAATACAACATAAAATGCCTGACACAAAACATAATTGCATATACAAAAACATACATATGGCCAACGCTATAAGCTTTTATGTTGCAAATAATACAATATGGCGGGAGGAGTGAGAGATTTGATGAGAACAGAACACACATGAATGAATGTCCATACGGACATTATGTCATTCCGAGTTTCAAAATGTCACATAAAGCAAGGTTTATATTGTCCAAATATGGTGACCAAGTGCGAATAAATGTGTCAGTTGTGGAGTGGCTGAGACATGAGCATGTTATTTTGATTGGGGAGTGACAATTGCAAAAGATCAGTATTCTGATGATTGGGATCATGCTGGAGTTGTTAATAGGTTTGACAGTGCTGATGTATGCATGAACATTGACAGGAACCTTGGATATTAATTTTGTTTTGTATGTTTTTGTCTCAAAGGGGTGGTTACAAAGACATTTTATATTTTTTCAGCATAGACCACGGTTTCAGCTTAAATTCTTCTTTTTATTCGCTGAAATAAAAATCACCTACATATTTGATGCCCTGTGGGTGAATAAAATAAAATTTGGGGGAACTATCCCTTTCACATCTTGAGTTTACATTATTAATTATATTCTTTTTTACATTATATTACTACTTTGTCAAGTTTGTAGGAGTTTAACTATTGCTGTAAATATCATTATCACATCATAAGATTGTTTCTTCATATCATCCTGTAGTCCATGTATTGATATTCAATGAAGTTAGATACTGGCCCTCGATATTTAATTACAGGGATAACATAGGGACAATATTTTAATGAAAATGGTAGCCTTTGTAATGTTAGCCTTTCCAACAAAATATTCTATCACAGGTACAAGAAGATGAAAAAAACGTCATAAATTCATATCTTCTTTTGACCTCGTGTACACTTCTGAAGAGCAATACAGTCTCGTCATTCTCTGTCTCACTTTAGGTTTATGCTATCTCTGAAGTGACATGCCACCAGGCTTATTTTGACAGGCTTCTAAAGATGTTTCCACCTGATACCTGTAAGCTGTTTTCTCCAAAGGAAATTGGATGACTTAAGATCCTTGCTTGAAAAGGCAAACGTAATGTGTTTGGCAATGCAGATGATGAGATGATCTAAAGCTACAATGCAGAGACTGCACACCCCAATTCTGAAGAAATTTGGTATGCGTTTATAAAATGCAATAATCAAGAATGATGTGTTAATTCTCTATACCTATTATTTAATTGACAAAACTACAAAGAAAATATGTCAATGTTTTCACTGCTGTTTCGCTTTGTTTCACCTTTTCATAATGAACCACACATTTTCAATTTAGGAAACTTATTTGAACTTCAGGCAGGCCAGTCAACACGTTCACTTTGTTTATACCAAACTATCATGGTAGCACATGCAGTATGAAACTTTCAATGAAAGTTGTCATCATGATGTCAGTACATGTTGCTGTGCTATCCCAGTATAGGCCTCTATGTCAATGGTTCCTGTGCATAGTTGCCATTCTCCTATGCAATTTGCTTTGCTGTTCCATAAACCATGACAAAAGCTTGCTTTTGAATGTCCAAATGGTAACTTTGGACAACTTTTAAGTTTTCAGTCTTAAAAAACATTTTCACCAGAAACGACTCATCTAACCTTACACACATTTCCACTGTCTACTTGATTATCTGGATGAGCTCCAGCCTAACCCAGAAACATCCATGCACATAACTAATATATAGCTTTATTTAAGAATAAAAGTGAGTCAAGTTGCAATTCTTGATTCAGTAGCAGACTGTGTACAATAACAGTGGTTTTTCCAAAGTCCTCATGAGCCCATATGGCTTTATCTAACTCCACAGCATGATGGTTTCTTATGCAGTGCCATTTATGGCTCAAAGATTTAGTCCATTCAGGTGAGGTTTTCTATTTGCTCAACACCAAGGATGGGCAAACTCGGTCCTGGAGGACCAGTGTTCTGCAGAGTTTTGCTTCAGCACTAATCAAAACACCCCTGAACATGTGAATTAGTATCTTAAAGATCACTAGCCATATGCAGGTGTGTTTGTTTAGGGTTGGAGCTAAACATTGTAGGACACTGGCTCTCCAGGTACACACACAAACAACATACATGTACATAGATTTTTTTATTCATGAAAATGCTAAAATAATATGCTGCTATTGTTTATAAAATTGTTTATAGAATAATTGTTTATTTTTGATAATGGTAAGGTGAAGGTCTGAGGGCCGAGCTAAGAAAATTAGATGGCCACTATTCACTCTCTGAGTGACACTCACTGTGTCTCAGTGTACGTAACGTGTGATGTTTGCCAGTATGATCTGATGAAGTGCAAACAAATAGTTATTTCCTTTAGTTACCCCTTTATTTAGACATCCCCTGTGGTGTCCTAGAGAAGAAATCAAGTTTTGTGGGCCTTTATGATAGAGCACATCAAAGACAAAAGGCTGCATTTCTAAATTACACAGTGTAATGCAGGAGTTATTCTCCTTCATTCGGCCCAACCAACTATCTCTTGTCTACCTTAGAGATAGTATTTAATACAGTGCCCACTTTGCTGCCATACACTCTTTCTTAACAACAGAATATGGTGTTTCCCATTTTCTTGTAAGAGTGCTGCACCCAGTCCATAGTCTGAAGCATCAGTTTGTACTGTGAATTACTTGTCAAATTTTGGGCTCTGTAAACAGGGTCGCCACACAGAGCTTTTCAAATCTATAAAAGCATTGTCACAGTCTTTAGTCCAATTTTCCCCACCTGTGGTTGTATGATCCCGTGACCAAGGACATGGCCCAGGTATATGGTTTAAGCTTTAGCCAGGTTGCATTTGTCTGGTTGTAAGACCTGCAGCTTTGATCCACAACAGTACTTTCTTGACAAGCTGAAGATGGTCTTCCCAAGTCTCACTAAAAATATATCATTCAGATATGCTGTTGCAAATTTCTGTGTGCCTCAAAACGTAGTCCATTAATTTTTGGATCATCGATAGTGCCAATGAGGTCCAAATGGTATAACCAAATGGTGTCTTGAAAGCAGTTATCTCTTTTCTTTCTGGGCTTAACAGTACTTGCCAATATCCTTTACAAGTCCAGTATGGTGTGAAAATGTGCTTTGTCTTTCTACCAGCTCATCCACTCTGGGCATTTGAGTATCAAATTTACTCACAACATTCCGAAGGTCTAAACAGAATCTTTCTTTGGGACTAACATGGTGGAGTTATTCCATTAACTGTTGGAAGGTTCTGTATCTCAGAATTTGTGCATTGCCTCAATGTCTCATACTTTAACAAAGGCATTCATTTTTGTGGTACTCTGTATGGGTGTTGGTGAATTGGCTTATCATCTTTCAGGTAGATGTGGTGATGTTCTTTCTTACCAGGTGAGTTACAAAAGACCTTGTGAGGGATGCACTATAGCAGTTCTCCCCTCTGCTCTCCTGTGAGATCCAGACAGCCCTCATCCTGCTGAACAGGCAAATACTGCTCCTGTAATTTCTCCTTCGTGTCCACTGCCCCCACCAGAAGCTACTGTTTGGCAACTGCTGCCAGCTCCAGCTGTGAGGCTTGCTCATGCCATCTCTTCAGCAAGTTCACATGGAATATTTGAAGTGGTTGCTGTCTGCAAAGTATCTTAAATTCACAATTGACTGGACCAATTTTTTTTCTCGCCTTGTAAAGGGCCTTGTCATTTTGTCAGTAACTTATTTTTAGATGTAAGGAGGAAAAGAAGGACCTGGTCACCTTTTTATAAAATCCTTATTTTTGCCTTTTTTTTTTTTACCATTCTTTTGGTTTCATTTGAGCTTACTGTAAGTTCTCAGCTGTAGTAGTAGCTTTTTGTAACTTGTCTCTCATCTGCAGGACATAAGAGATCAGGTTTTGCTTATGTGACTTGTCGTTGACTTCCCAGCTGTCTTTCAAAACATCCAGTGGACCTCTCTTGTGGTGAGTGAAGAGTAGCTTGAAAGGGTCAAAGCCTGTAAAAGTTTGGGGCATTTCACAATAGGCAAATAGCATGTATGGCAACCATTTGTCCCAGTTTACCAGTGTCAGAGACAAATTTACTTGTTTGAATAAAATGTTCTACCAGTCCATCAGTATAGTGCAAACACTTTTGATGGCCAATAACTGATAAACTTGGTTCAGCATACGACTTATGAAATTTGTTTATTGGTCATTTAAAACTTTTTTTTTGGTATGGCTACATGTGAAGTAGTGCATTTGCTACTTGCTTTGCCATTACACCTCTTAATGGATAAGCTTCTGTGTATCTGGTTTTGTAACTTCAAATGACTAGAATAACTCTGTTATCTTTTTTACTCACAAAGACCCACATGTCTATTAAAATTTGTAAATTGATGTGCTAACTGCAGGGATTAGCACCAAAGGTGCTATAGAGGGTGACTTGCCAGCTGTAATTTAACATTGTGGAAATGCTACATGTACATGCTGGGCTCACTCTCTCCAATCTCATAGCTGTATTGCATTTAGCTAGCTCATTGGATATATCAGTTTCTGTATCAACAGTATCAGGCTCCAAACCTAAATACTACAGCTCTGATTTACTTATTATATCGGCTACCAATTGTCTATTTTTTGCAATCTGTCATTTGTCACACAACACTTTTTGTCAACCATTATTTTGTCATTAAAAAGTCATTTGTTGAAGTGAATGTTGTTCAAAATTCTGATATTGTGACAAATTGGGAATTCTTCAAGCTTGTGCACTAGTTAACGCACTACACCAGGCTGTTTTCTGCACTAGATCTGATAAAAACAGGCAAATCTGTACCCAAAATGAACTGGATTATAGTAACAGAGTAGTAGCACCTCCTCTCATTAATTATGGTGCCAATTTACCTCAATGTAAGTTTCAGCTGTTAATAACTCTGACCCTTCCTTATATACACAACATATAGAGATTGTGTTATTCTCACATAACTCTCATCACTAACTGCTGCTTTACCAAGTCTTCGCATAACCTGTGTCTTTTAATTTCAATGACTTGCCATTTAAAATTAGCATGATTAGCAAAATTAGCATAACAGTCAGATCACTGTCTGCCTTAGCTGTCATTACAGGGCAAGGTAGTTACACAATCTAGCAGATTTAGGCTTTTTCAGGGGACATTGAGGGTTTATTTGACCTGGTTTGTCAAAGTTGGTTTGGCACAGGTGCTATGGTCTTTTGTTTAGTGGACTTTAAAATATGGGATTGAGACTGTGTATTCTTTGGACTGCCAGCATATTGGAGTGCTCCAGCAGACCCCTTTCTTGCCACGATGTATGCCTCCACAAAACTCACTGCCTCTGCTGCCATAACTGAATTTCGCTCTTTGACTCAGCTCTGTATGTCAGGACTACAACAAGGTCACTAGTTTGAGTCCCGGCTGGGCTGGTAGGCATTTCTTTGTGGAGTTTGCATGTTCTCCTCATGCTTACGTGGGTTTTGCTTTGGGTGCTCTGGTTTCCCCCACAGTCCAAAGACATGCTCTATAAGTGAATTGGATTAACTAAATTGGCCGTAGTGTATGAGTGTGTGTGTGTGTGTGTGTTAATGTGAGACTGTATGGTGTTTCCCAGTACTGGATTGAGGCTGGAAGGACATTCGCTGTGTAAAACATGTGCCAAAATAGTTTGGCGGTTTATTCTGCTGTGGCAACCCTGCTGTGGTTGCCACACCCTAATAAATAGGAGACTAAGCTAAAGGAAAATTTATAAACTAATGAATGATTTGTCAGGTACTCTATCCAAAGCATGTAATTTTAGTCTGTAGGTCTCTGAACTTATTTAAACTCTCTGAGTATCACCTGTTTAAGATTGTACTGTCATGTTCACCAGCGATTAAGGACTGAAGAGATTGCTGGTGAACTACAATTCAGTCGTGAACTACAAATCCCTTCATTCCGCTACATACCAGGTTTCACTTCCACTGATCACACACACAGCTGATCTCATATGTCTCATATGTGGAGGAGGAAAACCCCTAGGAGAGAGGGTTGAGAGGAGAACGGCAGGAATTTTTGGTTACTGGACTCACTGTTCAATCTATGGGCGAGAGGAGGATAGCCAAACTTAAGCTCCGTGCCTATCCCCGGCGGTCAAGTTCACGAGCAGTTTTATTCTGAGCCACTCGAAAGACTAGAATTCTAGAATTATGTGACTCCCCAGTGTCACCGAAGCTGCCACTTGAGCCCCACAAAAGGCTGCCAGAGCTGTGTGACTCCCCAGTACTGCTGGAGCAGTCGTCTGAGTTCCACAAAAGGCTGGAGCCGCCACTTGAGCCCCACAAAAGGCTGCCAGAGTTGTGTGACTCCCCAGTACTGCCGGAGCAGTCGTCCGGGTTCCACGAAAGGCCGGAGCTGCCACTTGAGTCCCATGAAAAGCTGCCAGAGTCGTGTGACACCCCAGTGTTACCAGAGCCGCCACCTGAGTCCCATGAAAAGTTGTCAGAATCGTGTGACTCTACAGTGCCACCAGAGCTTTCACTTGAGTCCCATGAAAAGCTGGCAGAGCCATGTGATTTCACAGTCTTGCCGGAGCAGTCGTCTGAGTCCCCATGAAAGGCCGGAGCCACCACTTGAGTCCAACAAAAGGTTGCCAGAGCCGTGTGATTTTCCCCAGTGCTGTCGGAGCAGTCTTCTGGGTCCCACAAAAGGCTGGAGCCTTCACGTAAGTTCCACAAAAAGCTATTAGAGGCATGTGACTCCCTAGTGCTGCTGGAGCAGCTGTCTGAACCCCAAGAAGAACTGTCAGAATTCTGTGATTTTTTTTTTTTTAGTCCCGTCTGAACCTAAGCCTCCTAATTCATTGGGTCTAATTGAACTACTATTGTTTCCTGAACCTAAGCCCCTGACCCACTGAGATGGTTTGAACTACCCGAGTGCCATGCTCCAGGTCCTATGCAGCTCCATGCTCCAGATCTATCTGAGTTCCATGCTCCAGGTCCCCCGCAGCTCCATGCTCCAGATCTACCTGAGTTCCATGCTCCAGGCCCTCCGCAGCTCCATGCTCCAGATCTACCTGAGTTCCATGCTCCAGGTCCTCCACAGCTTCATGCTCTAGATCAGGGGTGCTCAACCCTATTCCTGGCGATCGACCATCCTGCAGTTTTCAGTTGCAGCCCTTATCAAACACACCTGCCTGTAATTATCAAGTGCTCCTCACGTTCTAAATAATTGGTTCAGGTGTGTTTGATCAGGGTTGGAGCTGAAATCAGCTGGAAGGTCGATCGCCAGGAACAGGGTTGAGCACCACTGCTCTAGATCCACCCGAGTTCCATGCTCCAGGTCCTCTACAGCTCCATGCTCTAGATCCACCCGAGTTCCATGCTCCAGGTCCTCTGCAGCTCCATGCTCTAGATCCACCCGAGTTCCATGCTCCAGGTCCTCTGCAGCTCCATGCTCCAGGTCCCCCGCAGATCCATGCTCCAGGGTTTCTGCAACTCCTGTTCCTGCTCCTTCACAGTGTTATGTTCCAGTTTTATTATAATTACAAGTTTCAGACCCTCCATCCCTCCCCCTGTTCCGCCTCCGCTTCACCTCACTCCGGGATTGTCTTGTAGCGTCTGGAATCCGCTCCTTAGGAGGGGGGTACTGTCATGTTCACCAGCGATCGAGGACTGCAGAGATCGCTGGTGAACTACAATTCAGTCATGAACTACAAATCCCTTCATTCCACTACACACCAGGTTTCACTTCCACTGATCACACACACAGCTGAATCCTGTCACTATTGATTGTTTGGACTATTTACACCCTGCACCCGTTTGTTTTTACGGTATGTTGTTTGTGTGCATACCTTGCCTTGGTTCTTGTTTTGTTTATTATGGTTCTTTTGATATTTAGATTTTTGGATGTCCTGTTGTTTTTCTGTTATCTGCATGTTTATTTCCTCATTAAATGCACTTGGATCCTGCCTTTTTGCATCTGTCCTTTCAACGTACTGTGACAAAGATTGTTATAGTTCATCATTGTTGCTGGAGGCATATCAACTAATTCAGTCCTTGCTCTCTCTGTAAGCACTGGAATCTTCAAACTGAACTGCCCTAAAGCAGGAAGTCAAACCTGCCAGAGACATCACTGGTATCAAGCTATCAGCCAACTTTTAAGCA
This sequence comes from Danio kyathit, assembly GCA_903798195.1. Lineage (NCBI taxonomy): Eukaryota > Metazoa > Chordata > Actinopteri > Cypriniformes > Danionidae > Danio > Danio kyathit. The sequence continues at coordinate 17,119,068 of LR812538.1, forward strand.
TATAACTCATCTAAGCTTATATTGTATATTTTTTTATAATAAGCCATAATGAGTATACTTGCAGCATATAATCTTCCAGTTATTCCCTGACCTTGATTTTATTTTGTAATGAACTGATATGTTAATACACACAGAGGGACTCCAAGGTGACACCATTTTGCTGGAATCCCAATAAAACCACTGAGCATCTATGAGGTTAATGCATTTTATTTAACAGCTTTGTGAAGCCCTTATTGTGATTGCTATCCCTAATGCAACACATTCACTGCCTGTAATTCTCTCTCTCTCGATCTCTCTCTCTCTCTCTTCTCTGAGCTGGGAGGCAGGAGAGGCAAAGATTACAAAAGCAGGCATTACGTAATTCATTATCCAGACCAGTCTGGTTTGGTTCAGGGGGAAGGGAGGGAGTGGGGACACCTTCAGATGGTGGTTCTGACAGAACAACAGAACCTGAAAATGGCTGGGCAACGCCTCATTGGTTTCAGTGAAAAATGAAGAGAGAGAGAGAGAGAGAGAGAGAGAGAGAGAGAGAGACCGAGAGAGATCAACCGGTTTTCAAGTCTTTCGACTGGGAAGAAAGCACAGCGCGGTGCTCAGTAAACAACACAAATGAACACAGTTTGATAAAAGAACATTTTATTACAGCTTATTGATATTCTTAATATTTTAATACTGTCAATTATTAATGTTTTTTGCTAAGGCAATCTATTTACTATTAAGTTAATATATGGATATTAATATATTCATAATGAGAAATTGCTCTGACCAAAACAGACCAATGTTTAAATCTCTCAATAGAACAATCAAATGAATAATATGTGCTATAAACAATGCTATAAATACAGTAGAGCTCAATTAAATAAAAAATTTTTATGTTATATAATCATATCATTCAGCACTAGAAAGTTACAAAGGTGTAAAAAATAACCAGACATCCCAAGACTCCCAGAAGCTCTCCTGCGTATTCACAGTGGCTCCTTGATGCCTGTGCATGAGATATACTGTCCCGTAAATGTAGGCCCATACCCATACTTCACCCCATTCTACATTTTGGTGTAACTTCAACCCCGACCCCCGCGCTTCATTTTGGTGTAACTTCAACCCCCCGTTCCCCTTCCCTCCCGCATATGGAACAAATCTCCCATGCGCACCTTGCGCAAGCTACTTTGGCCAGGTTGGTATGTCTAATTAATTTTTTGATTAATTGTTGATCATAATAGACATCTAATATAGCACTAGCAATAACCCATTCACCTAGCAAAGAATCAACATGTCAACAACTACCCCCAAACAAACAAAGTAAGCAAGTGGCTTATCTTTTTGTTTTTGTCTTGTTGCGCTCAACGAACAACCAAATGACCAGAGAAAGATCTCATGACCTTAAGGTTAAATTCACACCTTTCTCCAAATTTCAGGAGGCAGAATAATGACTCTATGATAATCATGCTGACTCTACAAACCCCACATTTGTGCTTTGCAATCAGAAACATTGTGCAGCTAGTTGAGAGAGAGAGAGAGCGGGCTTAATCAACTCACTCTTATCTCTTACCTAATAGGCAGACCTTTGGCCAGCACCCAGATTTTGATCATAAAGGTGAGGGTTTCTTGCTGAAACATTGGCAGCTTAGCCATGAAATAAGTGCACATCACCCGGCGTTCTTTGACACACATGTTGGTTTTCCAATGTGACTGCAACAGGCTCCCCAGTCTTTGTAGAGGAAAATGATGGCACATCTCTGAGGTTGTATATACTTATATCAAATTGCGTGGGGTTTCAGTATCTGTCTTTTATTCATGTAATAATTATTACTCCTTTTTATTTGACATTATAAGCCTTTTATGCAATCTTGTTGTATTTCGATCAATGATGTTTATGAGTATTATTCATGATTATTGACTATTATTGTGATAATTATTATCAGCTCTATGTACCAGCAATGAACAGTTGTATTGCTTGATAAGTATGGTGTATGGACCTTTATTGGTGCCTCCACTTGTCAATTACTACCCCACTTGTCTCACTTGCATTAACACAAACCATATTAAAACCTTTTTGGTGTGCTGAAACATTTTACATACTAAAAATTTGGGGCATACTAAAACAGCAAACAAACAAAGAGACAGATGCGAAAGGCTAGTAACAACCATTACTATGCCTGTAACCAACAGTTGTTTCATTTTAAGGGTTGCTCTCTCATAGATTTTTTTTTTCAATTGCATACATCAAGGAAGTCGAAAAGTAGTCATTAAACTGATTTATTTCTTTTGAAATTTAAAGTAATTTCACTTATCTTTCAATGTAATGTTTCATCTTCACAACCTTTAAAATGAGACACAGCAAATAAAATAAACATGAAAAAAAATTATAGCAACTGCCGAGCAAGCACCTGAAATGTCTAGTTAATGCCAATCTTTTGAATAAATTTGATGTACATCTACGTGTGCTATTTGTCCACACTATGGCTATTTAGTTTATCAAATTCCCCTATACTGCATGTCTTTGGACTGTGGGGGAAACCAGAAAACCCTGAGGAAACCCCACTGTAACACGTGTCACAAAGCAAGTGTAATATCTACCCTCATCCAGTGATTATTGGAAAGGGGTGAGAAAGGGATGCACTATTTTTAGGTTTGGACCAGTTAATAGGAGACTACAGTATGTTCGCTTAAAAGACAGACTTGACAACAATGAGGAAAGAAACCACAACAACACTGGATTTGTTAAAAAAGGTATGATACAAATATAAAATGATAAAACTAAAGAAACAGTGTTACAACTTTTGCATGGAAGGTGGAAAAAAAAATCAAGAACAAACAAACAAACAAAAAAAACTTGTTGTGAATAGGGTTTACCTAAAGAGCTTACCTAAGAGTTTCTTTCTTTTTGTGTTTCAGATCTTATTAGTTATTTTCCTAATAATAATATTATAATCTATAAATTTTTTTTTTTTTTACTTTGACCTACTTACATTCAAGTTCCTTTTTTTTTCGGCTTAGTCCCTTTATTAATCTGGGGTCACCACCGCGGAATGAACCGCCAACTTATCCACCATATGTTTTATGTACAGGATGCCCTTCCAGCTGCAACCCATCACTGGAAAACACCCATAGACTCTCATTTACACACATACACTATGGACAATTTAGCTTACCCAATTCACCTTTACCGCATGTCTTTGGACTTTTGGGGGAAACCGGAGAACCCAGAGGAAACCCACGCCAACAAGGGGAGAACATGCAAACTCCACACAGAAATGCCAACTGATCAAAAGGCTCAATCTAGCGATCTTCCTGTCGCAAGAGCGCTACCCACTTCAATACATTCAAGTTAATAATATTTATATATAATTACAGTTGATATTTCCTAATTTGTTTAATCTATTCCTAATCAGTTTGTTTAGTGTAATAAATTGTTTGTTTGTTAAGAAATACTCAAATTTCACTTGGGATACCTTTTTACCTTGCCTGTCAGGTAGAAAAGCAAAATAGAACAAGAAAAAGAGAAAAAAAAAACAATAAAATACAAAAAATACAATACAATGCAATGTCTGAAAATGAAAATCAAAACAACAGCTTTCAACAATTTTAGTATGAATTGAAAGTTTAGTCTCTGTTTAACATATGTGATCCTTCTTTGGCTTCAACATGATCCCTCTTCGGACAATCACTTAGTTCTGACCAAGACAGTTCAGTCAAAAAAATTAATTATATATACTACAAAAAAAAAAAAAAAAACTATACTCCTACCACTTTGTTGATTACTCGGTCCTTAAAGCTCAGTCATGGCTGACTCACCAGTTCCATCACACAATGACACCCTATTATGTGGAGCAGGAGCAGTTTCAGCTTTCAGATCCTCCAAAATCATTCAGTATCCAGAAGAATACAATAAGTATCAAACGACAGATGATAAGCAAAAGGGAAAGGATACAAAACCAGAGAAAAGACCCTACCTTGAAAAAGACAAGGCCAGAAATATAATTAGACATTTCTTTGCAAATTAAACTTTCCAACAGTGTTGTTGTGAGTAAGTAACTTTCAACATATATTATATTATATTATATTATATTATATTATATTATATTATATTATATTATATTATATTATATTATATTATATTATAGGCGACACGCTCGCTCAGTGGTTCGAATTTTCACCTCACAGCAAGTTGGTCGCTGGTTCGAGTCCTGGCAGGCCAGATGGCATTTCTGTGTGGAATTTGCGTTTTCTCCCCATGTTTGCATGAGTTTCCTCCAGAGTCCAAAGATATGCGGTATAAGTGAATTGGGTAAACAAAATTGTTCGTAGTGTATGGGTGTGTTTGTGAATGAGTGTGTATGGGTGTTTCACAGTACTGGGTTGAATGAATGAATTCCGCTGTGGTGACCCCAGATTATTAAAAGGACTAAGCCGAAAAAACATGAATATTTATTCATTAATTTTCTTTTCGGCTTAGTCCCTTTATTAATCCAGGGTCGCCACAGCGGAATGAACCGCCAACTTATCCAGCCCTTCCACCCGCAACCCATCTCTGGGAAACATACACTCCCATTCACACTCATACACTACGAACAATTTAGCCAACCCAATTCACCTGTACCCCATGTCTTAGGACTGTGGGGGAAACGCAAACGCAGGGGGAACATGCAAACTCCACACAGAAATGCCAACTGACCCAGCTGAGGCTCGAACCAGCGACCTTCTTGCTGTGAGCCCACACAGCACTGCGCCACTGCGTCACCTAGAAAATGAATGTATTATATTATATTATATTATATTATATTATATTATATTATATTATATTTTATTATTTATTCATTCATTCATTTTCTTTTCGGCTTAGTCCCTTTATTAATCCAGGGTCACCACAGCGGAATGAACCGCCAACTTATCCAGCACATGTTTTACGCAGCGGGTGCCCTTCCAGCTGCAACCCATCTCTGGGAAACATCCATACACTCTCATCCACACTCATACACTACAGACAATTTAGCCTACCCAATTCACCTGTACCGCATGTCTTTGGACTGTGGGGGAAACCGGAGAACACAGAGGAAACTGACGCGAATGCAGGGAGAACATGCAAACTGACCTACCCAAGATTCGAACCAGTGACCTTCTTGCTGTGAGGCGACAGCACTACCTACTGCGCCACCCATATTATATTATTTTACCGTATATTATATTACATATAACATTAACTTCATCTAAATAAACATGAACATGTTGAATTAGCAAAAAAAAAAAAAAAAATCTTTAACACATTTTAGCATTATTTGGCCATAACACATTCAGCTCGTAGCTAAATCACACATCGATGAATTAAAATAACACTTTTCAAAAGTAGTCTTAAACCTTCCAACATCAATTAATTAGCACACTGAAATAATATTATTCCTGTTTTGAACAGAAAAATAGGTTATGGAGAGGTTGATGATAACTCTCAAGAGTTTATTCATGTTTGGAAATATATTGGAAGGGCAATTGTTTAGTACTTCCTATAGTGATGAGAACATTTGTCCACCCTCAAACTTCCTATGAATCTGATCGGAAAAAATACTTAGCTCAGCATCTGTGATCTTTATGGCATTTTTGACTTGGTGATTCAAGCAAGTCTTTGTTTGCTAATATTTCAGAATGTGGTTGACATGCTGTCACTGCTTTCATTATTCGATACTGATCCTCATGAAAATGTCTCTTAGCTTGGAAATGACTGTATCTTGTTCCATAAGCACTGCAGTCCATCATCATTCGTCATTAGTTCTTCTAATATTGATACATGCACTCTTCATCTAGTTGACTTCTGTGCCATGGCCCAATGTCTGACAGTTTCTATAGCCGTTGCATTTTTCAAAAGCAGTCAAATGATGCTAACTCGCTTGGTGCCACTCAAAGCCCTGCATAATGTGTTTCCAAACTCTGTATCTATCTTTAAAGAGGCCCTCAAACATTGTGTGATAAAAATGATGACACCTTCCAGAACACAGCATAGTTGTTATACTATATTCAAGAAACAGGTACTTTGCGTACAACTTGGCCACAAAACTGGACCAGCATTCAATTTGGGTGGGGCAGTGCCACACTGTGTATGTAGCCTCTCTGCTGCTATTATTATCTAGTAGAAAAATATTTTCCATGCATATGACATAAGTAGTGGCAACATGGTGGCAGTGGCTAGCACTGTCGCCTCATGGCAAGAAGGTCACTGTTTCAAGTCCTGGCTGGGTCGGTTGCTATTTGTGTGGCGTATGCATGTTCTTCCCATGTTGGTGTGGGTTGGTGTTGGTGCTCCAGTTTCCCCCACAGCCCAAAGACATGCGGTATAGGTGAATTGAATAAATAAACAAACATAGTGTATGTGTGTAAATGAGTGTGTATGAATGTTTCCCAGTACTGGGTTGCAGCTGGAAAGGCATCTGCTTTGTAAAAATATGCTGGATAAGATGGCGGTTTATTCCACTGTGGCGACCCCTGATGAATAAAGGGATTAAGCTGAAGGAAAAGTAATGAATAAATGTATTTACCTTTAAATTTAAGAGAAAATTCTATGTAGTTTGATGTACTACAACAGTTAAAATGTTCCTACTACTGTACCTGCAGATAAGTAAAATTTAGGATTATTAGTATGGGGTAAGGGTGTATTACAGTAAATATGAAAAGGGCATATGTACGTCATCTAATTGTTTATTGTATGCATGCAACATACATGTGTATCATAATAAGTGTGCAATGCATATTAACACATGAAAAACCTCAAAAGCTTGAAATGACTTTAGCGTTTGGTTGCACATGATATTTATTCATCATGATATTGGCTTTATTCTGTATTTGTGTACATTTCATACCATTATTGGTTGTCTTGTATCAGGGCAGGTGAAATGTGGTCGTTGAATACATTTGATGAGAAGGAAGATTTTATTGTGGGAGAGGGAGAACCAAAAATCAGTTAATATGAAAATTTGGGTGCTGCTTAGGTACCTCTTAAAGATCTAGACTTGTGGACCCTTCAGGGGTCAGTCAGCATGAAATGGAAGTTGAAATTATTGTTTTTTCTTACTGTGACAAATCTCGTTTTGAAACGGCTTTCAAAATGAGAAAAAAATGTGATTTGAATACCAGTTTTTTACCCAGTTGTGCAAAATTACCAGATACTGTGGGCACCCCACAAATAGCATCTTTTATTAAACACAATGACAATGAGAATGAGGAATCACCACATATTTAATCAAATTAAATATGCCTCCCACAATCAGTAATGAAACTATGTACTTAAATCTGAATAAGATCAAATAATGTCATTAAGGTGTTTATATTTGATTCCTTTTGATTCCTGAAATACCACAGTGACAGCGAGTCTTCACATTCATCCTGTGGGCCAGCCTGATCACCTACCGGTGACCTACTCACACCTGCAATACTCCATGATGGACGTCCAGTGTTCTCCAGCTTCCGGTACCTAGACTGCAGCTCTGCACAGGTAGTTTGGCCAGAGGAGAAATGGTCATACCCAATTGTGCCCAGTATCTCTCTAGGTTTTTTTCCTTCACTTTCGTCAATTGAAGAAGTTTGTTCTGTCACCACTGGCTTGTTTGGTTTGGGACTTGTGGAGCTGCGCATCAATGTATTTGCTCTTTAGTGCTTGAACTCTCAGCAGTGAAATTCAAACCACACTGACTGAACTGAACTAAACTGAACTTCTACTCTGAAAACTGGACTGACACAGTTTCAGTTTACTAGGACTTTTATGTTAAGCTACTTTGACATAATCTACACTGTAAAATCACTATAGAAATAAACATGAATTTAATTGAACATATGAGTTGCTTTTAGAATTTTTCTTTTATGTTCCTATTACATATTATAATACATAGTTTGATTAATATCATTACATTACTATTCAACACTTGTTTCCTCAGGCAACAACCACTCATGTTCATCAAGGCACCATATGTGACTTTTTAAAAAAATAACATTTAATTAACTGTTAAAACGCAGTTAATTTCTTACACTATTTGTGCAAACAGATGATGGTAAATATAAATTCCCAAGCAACAGGCCACCTCTGCCATTTCATTCACTAACTTTTCATTCATGCCCCTGTGACAATCTCAGAGGTACTGTATAAGTGTTATGATCACGAGCAATTTAGCCTTGCAGATTGATGGAAAACACTGTTATGCGCACAACGACACATCTACCACCGAACTGTACTACATTCTAGATCACCCCCTGATTACACAAACACAGCTGAAACTTGTGAGGACTAATTACTTGGATGATGTACACAGCACACACCTCTGTGTTGATTCTTGTTATAGTTTTCCTTTGCTTGTCTAGCTGTTTTTTTGCCCATTGCTTTGTTTATCGTTCTTGAATGTTTTAATACCTGCCTCGACTAATTGCCTGGGATTTGCTCCTGTCTGTTCGTTGGTTGACCTTGCCTGTACATTCATTTTCTTAATAAAAGCTGTACTTGGATCCTTACTTCTGTTGCCACCCTGACGCCCCATTCACACGGGGCGTCAGCTTAAACGCTTCCCATTCACTTTGAATGGGTGACGTCAGGCGTTGCCGAACTGCATTGTGAATCCGTCGGCGCCGCTTCAGAGGCGTTGCTCGCTGCTGAAGTTGGGACTTGCTCAACTTTTCAAGCGCCGACGGAAGCGTCAGCCAATCAGATCGCTGTATGCAAATACACCAGCTCAGACAGTGGCTTATTGCTGACTAATTTCATTGGCTGACGCTGCTATGACGATCGCGTCAGCCCCAGCTTCAGACACGCCCTCTGTCAAGCGTTGACGCTGAAGCCTCGTGTGAATGGGGCGTGACTCATTACAATGAGAGTACACAGTAAGGTCCGGTGGAAGAATTCTCAGCAGAGTCCTCGTTTCCTGCTCACATCAAAAATGTGCTCTCTTGCTTGAAGGCATTCTTTTTTGTTTAGTTGAAACGCTTGACAATTGCCATGTGTGCATCTTGCCAAAAATATATAGCAAAAAGTGCTACAAAATCGTGATAGTTTGATTATCGTGTTTACATATCTGTACTGCTCTTCAAAAATGTGACTAAAGTAGGAATACTCTACATGTCTTAATTTGAATTCTGTTTAGTTAAATTATGTCTTTAGTTGGATTAAGATAATCAAAAATCGCTGTTTACATGGTAAACTCTTAATTAGAGTATTGTGTTAATCAGGGGCGATTTTAGAATTTTCATTTTAGGGGGTCTCAGCTCCTTACGAGAAAACAAAAATAAATAATATTTCTGTATATATATATATATATATATATATATATATATATATATATATATATATATATATATATATATATATATATATATATACATACATACATACATACATATATTAAATAAGTAATAGTTTAATAGTAATACACTTAAAAATGTTTGACTAATGGTAGGGTTGTATGTTAAACTAGCAGTATTTCACTGTATTGTATAGACGTGCATAGTCATTTGAGTTCTGAATGAACCTGTTTACTGTAGTAAAAGCCACTTTATATGTTGAAGAACAATTTTTGTTTCCATGTATTTAATAAATAAAACTGCCACTTTTCTAATTAAACAGCATATATATATATATATATATATATATATATATATATATATATATATATATTAACTAATACACATATTTCACGAACTGAATCATAATATTAAAATAGGAAATATTTTTAATACAAGACAACACATTATGTTTCTATCTCTTTCAGTGACTGACAGTTAAAATGAGTACATTCACTAAGTGGTTCTGTCACTGTGTTTAATCCTTTCTGTCCATGACTGTGGTATAGATAATGCCACATGCACTGTAATGTGTTTTATAATGTTAGTTCATTTTGAAATAAAAATAGTAAAATGTTCGTTAAGAGTTACATTTTCGCTGGAGAAAACAGCTGTGATTGTGAGGTGAGCACTGTCGAAACAGTAGATTGGAAACCTGATTGCTCCTATATGACATTGGAGTACAAGTGATACAAATGTGTCTATAGAAAAGAACTGCAAATAAGCATATTTTATAAAAATGTATCGATAAACACACACCTTGTTCTCTCGCTCTGCACAGCTGTGGTTTGCTGATCAAATTAAAAACGAAAGTCGGGGAGAAGCTGAATTTTGCCGCCGTCTTCATATCAAATTTAAAGGGAACAGAGATGATAATTTGGTCTACAGTTTATGAGCTAATCTGAAAAGTTTTAGGCTACAGCACCCCTAAAATAGGCCTAGTGACATCCATGGTGTTAATTGTATTAAAATTGGAGTATTGGTGTCCATGTAAACATATTTACTAAGACAGACCTGATAGCCCCACCCTCATCAGACATGACAAGAAGTTAAGAAATGTATCAAGGGGAAGGGTGTTAAGGTATTCCATTAAATATTATGAACCTATTCACAAATAATGAAGAGGTCGGCACTAATAGCCTGGTGCTTAAGTGTGTCAAGATGTGGTGCTCATGGAGACACAAGGTCATTTCCCGGCTCAAGGTCCCCATGCATTCCTGTCTCCATTCATCACTGTCCTATCAATTAAAGGTGAAAACCCAATTAAAATATTAAAAATAAAATAATAGAGCACAACCTAATCATTTATAATAATCAGCAATATTTTATATTTATTTTGTTATATGAAGTTATGTCAGGATTTGTGCTCGAATGTTGTGAACCACTGGGAGTGGCTCAGAGGCAACAGCATTTGAAAGGACAAGCAGAGGAGTTTTTCCAAAAAGAGAGATTTGTGACAAAATGTGCAAAATGCTGTGGGATTTGTAATATTCTGAGAAGGTTATGCAGCTTGCATTGCTAGCAAAGACAGTCTCACACTAGTGTTTGTTATATGATCTGTAGACCACTGAAAGAAAAAATAATTATCAGTAGCAGTTGAAAAACATTGAGATGAATAGGCAGAGTTTCAGGCAGAGGCAGCCTCACGCTTGAGTCACCTGTTATAGCTGTAGGCCACAGGAAGGGGGTTGGGTTTCCAATACTCTAAAGGAAATTCTGAAGAGCTTGTGTGAAACTGCAGTCGAAGTCAGGGATGGGTAGTGCATTGCAGCAGTGAGATCTGGTGTGTAGGCATGGCCTTGGTGTTCTGAAAGCCTGTTGCTACAATTTGATCCTTAAGGAAGCCTGAATATAGAGCAGGAGAATGGCGGTGTACACAAGGGTAATGTACAGATTGTACATTTCTTGCAGGGCCAATGAACAAAGCAAAACTTTACAATCTGTATGCTACCTTGTGAACAGCCAATCTCCTATTTATCACATTGATAAGTGCTACAGGTTGGTATAGCTAAAGCAAATAAAATTGTACAATTGCAAATAATAACTTTTGAAGAACAGAGAATAGTCTGTTGCATGCACTTATACCCTATGATAATTAGGTTGATTACTAAAAGAGGCCAGCCTTGTGTTAGGCTATTTATCGTAATGCAGATGTTTTTCGCTCTTTCTTTTAATGCTGAGTAATGCTGAGATGGGCAGCATCATCATAAATGCCTGGCCAAAAGGGAATGAATGTCCATACTTCTAATGGGGCTCCTATGTTCATTGACATGAGTTTAGTTGTCGATTGGCTTTGCCAATTTTTTGCAGATCACATGGGAGTGAAATTTTTTGAAATTTAGTCCATTTCTTGAAGAAATATGAATGTCTGAATAAAGTTGTTTTCACACAGTGTTTTAATAGAGTAGTGGTCATAACATCTGGACTAAATGTGGTGCGGGCTAAAGTTAAGGAGAGGGCGTCTATGGCCTAAAGGCTGGTTTATACTTCTGCGTCGAGCGATTGCTGTGACCCACGACACATGCCTTGCGCTTAGCCATGTTTATACTTCTGTGTGGCGTTTGTGTTGTTCTTCAATAACACTTTTGATGCACTAGCTGGCAGGAGGTTATGTTATATTCCTCTATATCGAGTTTCTTTGTGGGTGTTTTGTTTTTTAGCTAAAACTCGCTCATTCAGAGGCAGGAATTGGCGGACCTGCAACAAACTTAATCATAAGGTAAACACAAAACATCTGGAGGTCCTTCACGAGACTTGACACTTGTAAACACTTGTGCTCTCAGCACCACCCACACTCGGCACAGCTACCAAGACGACTAATCAAGGCTGATTTATACTTCTGTGTCAAGCACACGCGTATGCTCCGGTGCAGCCTTCGCACGGTCGCATAGCCCTCGCCGTGGCTGACGCTAACGCGCACCTCTTAAAAAATTTAACTACACGTCGCAACGTCGCGTAGCGCAAGCTCTGTCATTAGTCGGCTTGGTAAGAGCGTGGGTGGTTCCTGAGAGCTGCGAATGTTCACAAGTGCCGAGTCCCGTGAAGGAGCTCCAGATGCAAACTTTTGTTTTGTGTTTACCTTATGATTAAAGTTGTTGCACGTCCGCAGGTTCCTCAACTGAATGAGCGAGTTTTAGCTACTTGTAGCATTCAGAAAAAACAAAATATTCAGAATAAACCAGCCTTCACAGAGCTTCCGCTGTGTTGTTGCAACGTGTAGTCACAATTTTTGAGAGGTGTGCGTCAGCGTCAGCCACGGTGAGGGCTATGCGACCGTGCAAAGGCTGTGCCAGACCATGTGCTAAATGCATAAGTATAAATCAGTCTTTATTCACACACTACTATGTGCATTGACTTATTTAGTACTGGCTCAAGATGCTTCAAAACATAAAAACTTCAAAACCTTTTTTGCCTATATAAATAGGCTACCTGCATTTTTCTCTAGATCCCATGGATGCAAACTAATGGTGTTTCCCAAGTCTTCCTTGTTTGACACCAACATGGTGGCAATATTTATTGAGATTGGAAAATAGTCTTTTAAAAAAAGAGTTACCCTTAATGAGCTGTTTCACTACATACTGCAACATTATGTTGAATATGATGAGGATACTATGTGTTCCGCTGATAAATGTAATGCTTTTTGAGCATTCAGGTGTGCTATTCTATTGGACAAAACATTGAATATACAATTCTGTTTGGCAAGTGTGAATGAGCTTGTAATGTCATTTAGAAAGAAAAGGGCCAGTCTGATCTGAAGTCACCTCGCAAATCTTAAGCAAGTGCTCAGAACAAGGTAGATGTTTGCACATAGTAGCACCAGCACAGCAATGTTCTGGACTTTGCCAGATATGAAATAGATTTCAAGACCATGAAAAGTATGCTTCTTTCCCTCCTGTATTACAAGCAGTTTTAGACATCCCACATAAAAACAGCCTTCTCTAACTTAAAGAAGAGTCATGAATATTCAATATGTCACAGATGAAAACAGAACAATGTATGGCTATGACTAATTTTGGAGGCAAAAGTCCCTCTGATCTATTTGATTTCTTCAGTAGAAAAATCTGGGCAAGAGTAGGAGACAGCTGTACACATTGGCGGTGACTATCCCTTTGTCTACTGCTTCTGTCAAGCAGACATTCTCGGCCCTAAAGCAAATGAAAACGTATGCCAGAAATATGACTGGACAGACTTGACTATCAGCCGTAGCCTATCCATGGTGATAGAAAAAGATTTATTGCAAGAAACTGAAATGCACAGATAACAAGAGTAATTGATCTCTTCTTGAGGAGAAAATGAGGATGGCTTTTGTTTACAAAATGTTTTTTTCAATAAAATGCATTTTATTTAGTAAATAGTAAAATGTAAATTTGGCAGCATGGTGGCTGAGTGGTTAGCACTGTTGGCTCACAGCAAGAGGGTCACTGGTTCAGTTTGCATTTATGTGTGGAGTTCACATGTTCTCGTGTTCGTGTGTGTTTCTTCTGGATGCTCCGGTTTCCCCACAGTCCAAAGACATGCAGTATAGGTGAATTGAATAAACTAAATTGGCCATAAAATATGTGTGTGTGTGTGTGTGTGTGTGTGTGTGTGTGTGTGTGTGTGTATGGATGTTTCCCAGTACTGGATTGTATCTTGAAGGGCATCCACTGCGTAAAACATATGCTGGGATAGTTGGTGGTTCATTCCGTTGTGGGGACCTCTCAAATAGAGACTAAGCTGAAGGAAAATGAATGAATGATTGACATTTTAAATTTTACAAATGCAAATAGTGTAAATATATATATTTTTTTACAGTCAGCCTTTGGAAAACACTTTGTAATATCTTGCTGGCTACTTTCAAGAACCATTTATGTTTTCTCAGAGTTTGTATAAAAACAGTATAAAAAAGACTTGTGTGAACTGTGCTTTTTTCATTACTATGTAAACATTGGCATTTTAGAGCTGTTGTGGTGAAGCTTTGGCTGCAAAGATTGGAGTTTATTCATATAAATCGGGTCTTATGACATTCATTCTCACTCCTTCCTGTCTGTGATGTAGCACACTGATGTACGGCAATTCTGTATAATATTGACGATTATTAGAGTTGGGGTCGAGTCCACCTTTGTCGAGTCCAAGTCAAGACCACGTCCTTAACCATTCGAGTACAAGTCCAAGTCCAAAAGGGGTCAAGTCGGACTTAAGTCCGAGTCCTTAACATCCGAGTCCGAGTCGAGTCTGGCCGAGTCCAGAAAGTCATAAAACTCATTCATTAATTTTCTTTTGGCTTAGTCCCTTATTTATCAGGGGTCGCCACAGCGGAATGAACTGCCAACTTATGCAGCATATGTTTTACGCAGTTAATTCAATTCCCCTATAGCGCATGTGTTTGGACTGTGGGGGAAACTGGAGCACACGGAGGAAACCCACACCAACACAGTAGGAACATGCAAACTCCACACAGAAACACTCCTGGCCCAGTCGGGACTCGAACCAGTGACCTTCTTGCTGTGAGGCAACAGTGCTAAGCAATGTGCCATAGTGCCACCTAAGTAAAAAAAAATTAAAATAATAAATTAATAATAAAAATAATAAATCAAATAAAAATTTCAATTAACAATTAAACTGTTAAATTGATATTTTAAACTTTTGATACATTTTTACAAAATGCCTTGTAATTGTTTTTTTAGCTTGCTTTAAAATGAAAATAGGAGGTTATATGTAGAACTTTTATTATTTTGCAAGACTCACACCTTTGACATTTTTCTCATGCCACTTTCTCACATTTCTTCTATTTAAATTACGCTTGCATTACCAAGGCAACAATTCATTTTTATTAACATTAATTCCAGAAACCTCTGTTATCAGCCCCAGCGTGGAAAATGAAACCATTTTTATGCCGACTGACCCAGATCTGCCAGAACATAAAGGTTCAGCAAAGAAAGACCATTCGGCTTCACTCTTGTCTTAACAGGGAATTAACAGTCAGAAGGAATTTGTTCTGAACAAACAAATGTGAATAAATAGCGGGGACGATTGAGTCCGCCTGTTAGTGATAGCCTAAAACAGGGGTTCTCAATGTCTACATTAAAAGGTCCAAATCAGAATTTTTATTAAGGTCAAACATATGAAACAATTGATATTACATAACTTGTTTTTAATAAAAATCCATAAGATGCATCACGGCGACGCAGTGGCGCAGTAGGTAGTGCTGTCGCCTCACAGCAAGAAGGTCCCTGGATTGAGCCTCGGCTGGGTCAGTTGGCGTTTCTGTGTGGAGTTTGCATGTTCTCCCTGCGTTCGCGTGGGTTTCCTCCGGGTGCTACGGTTTCCCCCACAGTCCAAAGACATGCGGTACAGGTGAATTAGGTAGGCTAAATTGTCCGTAGTGTATGAGTGTGAGTGTGTATAGATGTTTCCCAGAGATGGGTTGCGGCTGGAAGGGCATCCACTGCGTAAAAATGTGCTGGATAAGTTGGAAAAGTAAATGAATGAATGAATGAAGATGCATCACAGGCAGCACGGTGTAGTAGTGGGTAGCTAAATTGCCTTGCAGCAAGAAGGTCACTGATTCAAGCTGGCTTGTGGCAAAATAAACACATGCTTATCTGTTCATTCAACTTTGAACTGTCTATTCTCTTCATCAAGTTTTCTTTTTCGTGAGGCCGACATCTTCATCCATTCAAATGATCGTTTTGCTGCGGTGTGTTTGAGCAGGCACGCACGATTATCCTGCTTGATCACGATTAGGCCCGGCCCCAACCAATTTAGGGCTTAGGCAAGATTTTAGGTCAATTCCAGTAAATTCCACTGCTAGTGTACATATACTCATAAGAAACTTATTAGCTTTGTCTTGGACATTCTTTCTTTAAATAAAGCAATTGTACATTCAAAATACTAAGAAGTTTTTGCAACTGTGGGACACGTCGAAAAAATACGCAGCTCATGCATTGTAAAATCCTGCGTAACGGTCTTTCATGCTGAAGTGTCGGCACAGTGAGTTTTGCAAGTGGACAAAACAAAAATTTAAACAATATGATGATGATCTTATTTTAACTAAACATGCTATGAAGCAGAAAGGAGGGATGACAAGTCAGGGAGGTAAGATTGGGCCTAAAACAGTTTACCATTCAGGTCTAAAAAGACAATAGATAATTCTCAGTCATTCATTCATTTTCATTTTGACTCAGTCCCTTTATTAATCAGGGGCTGTCACAGCGGAATGAACCGTCAAATTATTCAGCATATGTTTTACACAGCGGATGCCCTTCCAGCTGCAACCCAATACTGGGAAACACTCTCATACACTACGGCCAATTTAGATCATCAATTCCCCTATAGCGCATGTGTTTGGACTGTGGAGGAAACCAGAGCACCCGGAGGAAACCCACGCCAACACGGGGACAACATGCAAACTCCACACACCACACAGAAATTCCAACTGACCCAGCTGGGGCTCGAACCAGCGATCTTCTTGCTGTGAGGCGACAGCACTAAACACTGCGCTACCATGCAGGCCACAGATAATTCAATAAAACATTTTTTTTTTTGTATCTTATGGAATTGTCAAATTAAATTAATATTCTTGCAAAAAACCTCTTAAATGATCTTAGCATATCACTCCAGTTGTGTCTTTGTGTTCCAGTTACATTTAGGACAAATTTCTGTTATTTATTTAGAATTTTAATTGTATAACAACAATAATAATAATAATAATAATAGTAGTAATAATAATAATAATAAAACCAACAATAATAATAATAATACCAACAATAATAAAAATACTTTTATTTATTCAAAATAAATCTAAATATTTTTAATATATTTATTTATAATAAATATTATACATAAAAGGCGGGTGAGGGGCTTTTGAGGATAGGTCCTGGTCTTCAGTTCAAAAGACAGTGATGACATCAGCATACAACTATTCATAATTCTGAATAATTTCAAAATAAAACTATGAGATGATTAATTATGCTATACACATACAGTATTCTTGCGCTTTGTCATTGACTACATATAAATGGACTATTTTCAAATCAGAAATTTGTCATTATCAGATTCTCTCCTGCATATTCAACATGTAATGCAGATATTCTGCCACTCACACTCAGTAAATGTTTATTCTCAAACAGAAGACATTGTCTTCATTAAAATATTACCTGAATATTCATTTTTACACAAACCTCATTCTATCTTTAAAAAGATTATAATATTGCTTGAATGTGTAGACTTAGTCAAGTGAATATCCATTCTGAATGTTGACTGGATTTAAATAGAACTCTACATTAAAACCATTTGTGCTTATATTGACTTAATATAATATGCAACTCCAAGCAAGATCATTATTACAACATTATTGCTATTCCATTATTTAATTACTGTAATTTTACACACTCTTTATACTCTCCTAACCCTACCCCCCAAAATCAGAAGCTGATCTGGGATCTGGGATGAGTTTATTATACGGAACACATGCGTCAGTCAGCATGCATAGGCTACACTGATTCAGAAGTTGTAACGATCGACGCACAGCTTTAATGGAAAGAAAGTGAATGCAGACGTTTTTATATTCATTTTAGTGGCTTTCAAGCCAAAATAAAGCGAAAGCACAATTCTGTTGAACAGCTCATGCAGTTCTATCACATTTGAGATCAGCTGTGTTGATGGTACTTTCATTTTGCATAGAAAGATTAAACATAAGGGGGAAGTATTGGAAAATGAAACAGGATGATATCGGGATGTCATTACAAGAGTCACAAAAGAAAACTTTGAATATTACGGAGTCCGGATTTGAGAAGCCCTGGCCTAAATCAAGCGCTGAACGCATCTTTCTCTGGCTCAGAGCCAAAGCGCTGAACTTTGAATCTGGCAGTTATTTGCGGATATATTGACCCAAATATAAACAACAAAACAATATCTTCAGTATGTATAAACATCATCCTTACGATATGAATATAAAATTCAAGAAAATAAGCTCTTACCTTTCTTTGTTTTCTTTCAACACGTCGGTAGAAGACAAACTATTGCTGATTTTGAAGACATTATTGTCCTAGACCTAGCCACGCATTGTGTGATGCTATTTCTGGTTACACATTTAAGGTAAAGACGTGCGCAGTGTTGCCAGATGTAGCTGACTGATTCCAGCCCAAAAACTACACAAAACTCGGCAAAATGCCTATCAAAACCGCCCAGTCTGGCAACACTGGAAATGCTACTGCTGCCTGCCGGTGCGGTGGCGGAAATAAATGCTGGCAGCCAGAGTTAGCTAAATTCTTGTTATAATTTCATGCTGTTATTTATTCATTTTTAATCTCTTTATTTTTGTTGTAAATGATATGGACTCGACTGGACTCGTGATATTTTCCGAGTCCAAAATGTCCAAGTCTGAGTCAAGTCCGAGTACAAGTTTAGCCAAGTCTGTGACAAGTCCGAGTCCAATCAAAACTGGACTCGAGTCCAGTCCGGCTTGACTTACCCTGCTTTCTCGAGTTTGACAAACCTGCCATTTTGAAACAGAAAACCCTGTCTAATCCAGTTAATGACATACATTAATAGCAGATTAACATAACTTTGTATTTATTTATTTATAAGTCAAAATCATAATCAAGTACTTGTCACACCTGTTGCAGTGCCCTTGTGTGGATACTGGAGATCAATAGCATCTGTTTGGTTTTTGCATGCATCCCTGCACACGTGATCACTTATTGTTTTCAGCTGTTCCTTGTTTGTTTAATTGAGTCCTGTCTTTATAAGCCCTGTTCTGTTGCGTTTTTAGTTGCCTTTGAATTTTTGCTTTGTGCTTTTTGTTCCCTATGATTGTGGTTTGTTTGATCACTTTGTTTTGTATCTTCTCAAGGTTCCTTGTCTAAACTTCCTGTTTTTGGTAGCACTGATTTTTGTATTTCTGCTAGTTTCTTGTCTGCACTGTGTTTTTTGGGATTGTCGTTGTTTTGTTTAATAAATCCATTTTGCTGCACATGGATCTTTTCTTGTTTTTGTGAAACCCTATCGTGACCTAATCCAAAGGCCACACCAAGATCCGACAGCAGAATATATATTTTTCTATTTTTGTTTTTTCTGTTTTTGGTTGAAGGGTGAGTCTCCAAATTATTCCACCAGTAACCAAAGGGGAGTGGTTGCTTCGTTCTCAGGCATTGGTGACTAAACGGCAGCAGGGGTTGGAGGTAGGAGCTTTTGTCCAGTCTTTTTGGACTTTGGCTGTGGGACTGAAATTATCTGACGTTGAGCTGATGAGAATTTTTAATCAATGCCCGGATCACCCTTTTTCTACTGAGGAGATGGATGAACTTAAGATCACTCAATTTTGGGACTTTGTTATTTACCTCTAACAAAATGCTCTGAAGTTTGATTCTTTTCCCAAGATGGGTGTCCCTCCAGAATCCCCACCTCAAGAAACCATCATCCCAGACTGTGTTTATACAGTCATAGATTATCTTGACTCTCTTGGTGACATTTTGGCCAGTGTTAAGTCTCAGCTCAAGATTAATGACTGTTTTGAATCACAGCCTAACGTGATTTCCAGTCCTGAGACTCCAATTGAGTTTGTTTTTACCCCAGGACCCCTGTCTAAAATGGCTGAGGATATGGAGGATTTCTTTCATAAGACTATTAATCCTGAACCATTCTGCAAATTGACCATTAATTCAGATTTTTTTTGCCCAGAATTGTGGTCACCTCACAGCCTTTGCCAAAGATGGTTAACAATTCAGAGTTTTTGTCTCATGTCTCTGCATATTTCAAGTTTCTGCCTGAGTTTACTGCTAGCTTTTTTTGTTCCTGGAACCATTTTGGAGTCCTCATGCTCACATTTGGGGGAACTTTTGTTTTCTGATTTTTCTGGACTCATTGAACCCGTTTTTTTTTTTTTTCTAATATTTTTGAGTTATTGTTTTTAAGCTTTGCGCCGGAGAGCCCTCGCCCCCAAGCAGCGGTGAGCCCTCGCCCCCAATCGCCAGTGAACCCTTACCTCCAAAACAAGCTTATGCTCCAAGGAAGACTGCAATCCCATCTTCACCATCAGGGTGGCCTTTTACCCCATGTAAGTGGCCACCAAATCTACCAGTTGCATCTTGGTGGACCCATGACTGGTTTAAAGGGATTTCCCCCCCTATTGTACTACTATGGTGGTTTCCAGTCAGGTGATCAATTCTTCAAGACTCCTTTGATTACCTGCTCTATGGGCTCTACCTTGGCTGTTATAGACTCACTTTAATTCCTTGTTTTGTTTGTTCTGTCCCAAGTATAGACCTGACCCACCATCCCTCCCGCTCTGACGCAGTGGTGTCAGGAAAACCACCTCTCACTCAACATCAGCAAAACCAAGGAGCTGGTGGTGGATTTCAGGAAAGAGAAGAAAGAACACACTCCCATCACCATCAACGGGACACCAGTGGAGAGAGTCAGCTCTTTCAAGTTTGTTGGAGTACACATCGCTGAGGATCTGACATGGACTGCCCACACAGACGCAGTGCTGAGGAAGACACAACAACGCCTCTTCTTCCTCAGGCGTCTCAGGAGGTTTGGAATGAGCCCCCACATCCTCCGCTCATTCTACACCTGCACTGTGGAGAGCATCCTCACTGGCTGCATCACCACCTGGTACGGAAACAGCACCAGCAGCAATCGCAAAGGTCTACATAGGATCGTGCGTACTGCTGGACGCGTAGTAGGAGGTGAGCTTCCCTCCCTCCAGGACATCTATACCAGGAGGTGCATGAGGAAAGCCAAGAGAATCATCAGCAACTCCAGCCACCCAAGCCATAGACTTTTCTCTCTGCTACCCTCAGGCAGACGGTTCCGCAGCATCCGGTCACGCACCAGCCGACTGAAGGAAAGTTTCTTCCATCAGACTATCAGGCTGATGAACACTTAACACACCCCACACAAACTCTTCGCTACCCCACACTGCACACCATCAAGATGTAGCATGCACTGCACTTTAACAAATCCATACTTAAAACAATACTGCCTACGTATCGCTGTCAACATTGCCAATTTTACATTGTCTTCTTGTTTGTGAGTATGTTGTTGTATACTGCACTGTCTGTATTTTGCACTGTCGTTGTATTTACACTGTCTGTATTTTGCACTGTCGTTGTATTTACACTGTCTGTATTTTGCACTGTCGTTGTATTTACACTGTCTGTATTTTTGCACTGTCTGTATTTCGCACTGTCGTTGTATTTACACTGTCTGTATTTTGCACTGTCTGGAGCCAGCACCTAAGCTTTTCACTCATCATAGCACACGTGCTGCTGATGATGTGACAATAAAAGTGATTTGATTTGATTTGGTTCATGTGGATACTGGAGGGCACTAGCTTTTGTTTGATTTTTGCATGCATCCCTGCACACGTGATCACTTATTGTTTTCAGCTGTTCCTTGTTTGTTTAATTGAGTCCTGTCTTTATAAGCCCTGTTCTTATTGGATTTTTTTGCTTTGTGCTTTTTCTTTGTGATTTGGTTTGTTTGATCACTTTGTTTTGTATCTTTTTGATGTTTTAGATTCCTGATTTGTTTCTTGTCTAAACTTCCCGTTTTTGGTATCACTGATTTTTGTATTCCTGCTCGTTTCTTGTCTGCACTGTTTTTTGGGATCATCGTTGTTTAATAAGTCCATTTTGCTGCACATGGATGTTTTTTTGTTTTTGTGAAACCCTATCGTGACAGTGCTTGTGCTTTAGTATTGTAAGATGGCTAAATCTCTCCAGTATGTCAGACCCATGAGATGCATGAGATGCAATAAAACAACAAACTTTCTGATCTGAGAAGAAGATCAGGAAACCAGCTGTTTAACTGTTCTATTCAAATCACTGTTGACAATGCAAACATGGGCTAGAAACACAGAGCTACTTCACCAAGGGGGAATGCGAGAAAGTTCACCCTTCTCCTTTCACCTCAAAACCCCCTTCTTGACCTTTGAGTGATTTACTGATCAAAGCACAATTCACATAAAATGCCCAAGGTTTCAATATGGTGTATCTTGTAGCTCTGTATTCATGTTTGGTATCATTTTAAATGTCTCTGTGTGATTGGTAAAATGGTCTTAGTTTCACTGTAATATTTTATTTGTATATGTTGATTTGGTTTTTGGCTTTGATAAGAAATTTGCCAGATGCTCCCCCCTCTAGAGATGATTACCACCTCAAATTCACCAGGCAAGGGTCTCGGTGATGCTTCTATTGTCTTGAATTTATGGCTGTTTGTTCTGAGTCGAGTATTTAAGGGTAATGGGCACAAATATCTTTGGGTTCTTGTAAGCAAGAGACCCCGTTGCAGCATCTCTGAGGCCCCGTTTACACTAATACGTTTTAGTTTTAAAACGCATAAGTTTTGCTACGGTTACGCCATCCGTCCACACTACGCCGGAGTTTTCGAGCCCCGAAAATGGAGCGTTTTGAAGACGCTGGAGAGGCTGTTTTCATTCTAAAATGCTGCTGCTCCGTCTCAGTGTAGATGAGGGGAAAACGGAGACATCTGAAAATGGAGGCAGGGCTGCAGACATTTGCCTATCTGATTGGGGCTTTTTCCTCAATATTAAGTAGCCTTCACACAGTTCAGTCTTACATCCTCTCCGTGTAAGTTCAGACTTCGCAAGTTTAATATGTAAAAAAAACTGTGTGTACTTTTGTAGTCATTCACATCACCCTAGCTATGCTGTTTCACTATCTTGACAATAAAATCAAAACATGATGTGAGGAAGTGCCTATTTTCATTTTGATATTAACTTAACAGACACTAAAAATGTTGAGGCGTCGTGTAGCTGCATGATATGACCGTCATCTTCATGCATATTTATAACAAAACGGATCTATAACAGAACTGCCTCCTTTCATATTCAATGAAAATACAAAACATACCCTCTCTCTTTCACTGAATATCCGTTTTAATGATCAATAATGGCCATTATAAAAGTATAACACACAATAAGTTTATACAATAGAGAAAATAAAGGCAAACAATCCGTCAGATGTGCAGAATCGGTGTCCGCGGTTACATTAATTAATATTTAACCTAACTTATCTTTGCGCTCAGCCAAAGCACGTTACCTGGGAACAAGTAATAGATTCAAAAGACCAAAGTCGGGGAATATGTAGTTAGCTAAAGAGAACAAGATGAATTAAATATCACGTTTAACAAATATAGTGAGATTAGATCCAGCGGTAGATCCATGATAAACAGTCCGACGTGCACAGCTCTCGTGTGGGTGTGTGTGTGTGCTCAAAGCATGCTGCAGTGTGTGCCAGAGAGTGTGTGTGTGATCACGTGATGTGCATTTTCACCGTTTTAATGTAGACGGAGAGCTGTTCAGAAAAGCTGGGTGAAACGCTAGTGTGGACGCAGATCGTTTTCATTCTAAAATGCCATTTTAAAACTAAAACGTACTAGTGTAAACAGGGCCTGAGACTTATGCTGCAATGCATTTCTCTGGTCTGGTATGCATGTCTAACTCTTTGATTTATCCTTGAGTAATGGATGTTATATTGTTACAGTATCATCTCTGAATTGGCTTTATGATTGTTTTATTATTTAATTGGCATAATACAATTTTACCTGACAAATAAAATGTTAAGTTTTGATTCATTCTGAATTCTCGTGTAATCTTTTTATATCCAGTAGATTAATTAAGGACTCTTGCGCTACCTTTATGATTCGACATGATTAGAATTGATTTTAAGGCACATTTGACTGTATGGAGCCGTTTGGGCACGACAGCATGGAGATCTTTTATCATATAATTGCTGAAATTAGCTAGTTGTCTGGAAGTAGCTAAATCCACTACTTTATAGGATGAGTGAGCAGTTTGCAACCAGACTATTTAAGTATTAGCTAACCCTAGGTCCTCTGACTAACTTCAGAGTGTCGACATACTGTCCATGAGAATACACGCAAACCCGGGGCGTGAAACTCTGAGCGGTGTTTGGTCCCTAATAAATGTATAAACTGAAGAGTATGAGAACAGATATAGATCAAAACTCTAAGTTGAGCCATAA
Source organism: Danio kyathit (assembly GCA_903798195.1). Classification (NCBI taxonomy): domain Eukaryota; kingdom Metazoa; phylum Chordata; class Actinopteri; order Cypriniformes; family Danionidae; genus Danio; species Danio kyathit. The sequence goes on from LR812538.1 coordinate 17,143,367, forward strand.
ATGATGAATGTGATCCATTCTTACAATTAGAAATACAGTCTAAATTTGACGATCACTTAAAATTGGAGTCAGATTAAATTCGGAGCTAAAAAACGAATATAAATAAATTCTAATAAATAACAAAATTCTTTTCAGAAGCACTAGAAAGGGCTTACATGCATTTAACCTTCGACCATGCTGTTAGTTTCGTCATTGGGCTAATAGATGGACTTCTACAGTATGTTTGTCCACATCAAAACAAGTGTTTCTATCAGACATGACAAAATATCATTTAAAATGTAACACTTTCATATTATTACACAGTTTACATTTTAACAGTATACTTTTGTTTAAAAACTAATCATGAAAGTGGACTTTAACACCACACCTGTTTCTTTATTTTTATGTATTATTTTTAAATATACTTAATAACATTTTTAAAGGCTGCATGGTGGCTCAATGGTTAGCACTGTTGCCTCACAGCAAGAAGGTCGCTGGTTTGAGTCCCGGTTGGGCCAGTTGGTGTTTCTGTGTGGAGTTTGCAAGTTCTCCCTATGTTCACGTGGGTTTCCTCTGGGTGCTCCAGTTTCCCCCCACAGTCAAAGTCATGCTGTATCAGTGAATTGAATAAACTAAATTGTCCATAGTGTGTGTGTGTGTGTGTGTGTGTGTGTGTGTGTGTGTGTGTGTGTGTGTGTGTGTGTACGTGTGTGAATGTGTATTGGTGTTTCCCGATATTGGGTTGTGGCTGAAAGGGCATGTACTGCATAAAACATATGCCAGAATAGTTGGCGGTTCATTCCGCTGTGGCGACCTCTGAAATATACTAAGCCAAAGTAAAATGAATGAATAATATCTGCAGGTACAGTAGTAGGAACATTTGAACTGTTGTAGTACATCAAACTACATAAAATTTTCTCTTAAATTTAAAGGTAAATACATTCATTCATTCATTTTCTTTTCGGCTTAGTCTCTTTATTATTCCGGGGTTGCCACAGCAGAATGAACCACCAACTTATCCAGCACATGTTTCTTCCAGCTGCAACCCATCTCTGGGAAACATCCATACACACTCATTCACACTCATACACTACGGACAATTTAGCCTACCCAATTCACCTGTACCGCATGTCTTTGGACTATGGGGGAAACCGGAGGAAACCCACGCGAACGCAGAGAGAACATGCAAACTTCACACAGGAATGCCAACTGACCCAGCCGAGGCTCGAACCAGTGACTTTCTTGATGTGAGGCGACAGCACTACCTACTGCGCCACTGCGTTGACAAGGTAAATACATAAATATTTTTTAGACCATTCTTTATTTTTAAACAGACTTATATCATGTATAAGTCTGTTTAAAAATAAAGGATGGTCTAAAAAACATTGGCAAATACATGTCCTTTCTTTATCAAGGCTGTTCTTTCTTTGAGGTTGCTCCCATCAACTTTCATTTAACTGTTCTTTTTCCAGTGCAGTTAATTTATTTTCATTGCCAACATTTCACTTTGACCTTGCTTCATTTCTGCTCAGTCTTACAGTAGACGGTTGCTTTTAACCTTTCTGAGCAATCTTGCAAAGTGCAAGTTAATATTTTGTTCTCTGAATTGAATTAGTTGAGCTTTTAATGGGCAACAACAGCCAACATTATTAACCACTGAAGACTGAGGAGCAAATTTGAGGTGCTGTGTCATTGCCATGTGCTATTACATCCACGCTGTCCATTTTGTTAGCTTCAAAAGAATCTCCTTTTCACAGACTCATGTAATGCATTATTTTATTGAAAAATAAAACTTACACCACAGCATTCATAATCCAGAGCAGCTCTTTTTTAAGGCTGAAACAAGATTAAACTAGTATTTTTTTTATCCATCCTTGAATACAAAAACAAATCAAAACATTGAGTAGCACCACATGCAGCCCAAAATTGCATGAGAAAGTATTATAACTGTGGCTCAGTGGTTAGCACTGTTGCCTCACAGCAAGAATGTCACTGGTTCGAGTCTCGGCTGGGCCACTTGGCATTTCTGTGTGGAGTTTGCATGTTCTCCCCGTGCCGGCATGGGTTTCCTCCGGTTGCTACTCTTTCCCCGCTATAGGTGAATTAAATAAACACAAATTGGCCATAGTGAGTGTGTGTGAATGTGAAGGAGATTTCACACCTAGACTTTTGTTTCGGAACCTGGCACGTTTCCCCAGTTAGTGTGATTCGTATGGTATACATATCCAGCAATCGTGCTCGGATACAAAACAATTGGTCTGAGATCGCCTGAATGAGGTGGTCTCGGCTCGATTGAAATAAACTTAGGAGCAGATCGATTGTAGTGAAAAAGCAAACGATACAAGCCCGGCTATATCACAGTGTATTATGGATATGTAATGGGCATATATATGGCTATATGAAGAGAGAATTATGAGTAGGGTAGGATGTCATCATTCCTACCGGTAAATGTGCATTTCGTGTCAAATACGAAATACTATTAACGAGAGCTGTTTATCTATTAGGAAAACTGACTAAATTGCAGTATTGGTTTATCTGTTATTTCTGTCTATAATGTAAAGCCTATAACGCAAAATTCTAGCCAAGGGCTATGTATGAGAAAGTTTTAACTCTGATTTATATCTGGTGACAATGTCTGTGGGTGCCACCATTCAAAATTAAAGCACAGGTTTTCGCTTGTAATGTCTTATTGCTCATTGCCATAAATTAAAATCAGGACGCATGACAGCTTAGCTGGACTCTGCAAAATAAACTGTGAGACTCTGACCAATGTGAGGAGAGTTTACTCACACGTGACTTGTTTTAGCTCTTTTGGTCCATTTAGAAACTTTGCCGTTTGAAAGCAAACCGCACCAAATACAAAGTGCAACATTGTAACAATTTTAATCCCTGTTTTGGAACAAAACAGGTGTGAAAGCACCCTAAGATTGTATGTGTTTCCCAGTACTGCCTTGTGCATGGAAGAGCATCCGCTGTGTAAAAAACATATGCTGGAACAGTTGGTGGTTCATTCCACTGTTGCGACCCCTGATAAATAGGGCACTAAACCAAAGGAAAATGAATGAGTATTATGATTTGAAGGTAGTGTCATTTGAATTTGAACATACTTCCTAACCAAGTATGCACATAATATGAATGTGGGTAATATGGATGGAATTCAGACATACTATATGCGCCATGTTGATGTTATCATGTCCTGCATTGGCACCTTCTATGGCAAGCTTTTTTGACTTTAATTCATTTTCAGGATATTAATTCTTTATCCAAACAAATTTAATTCTTGATATCAACAGTTCAGTCATTGATATCAAAAATTGCATTTCAACTAGTAACAATATTAATTCTTAATATCAACAATGAAGCATCATTCACAGAAATACAATTTATGATATCTGAAATTCAATTTCAACTAGTAAATTATTCTTGAGTTATTCTAATCTTCATATTCTTTAAGAATTCACATCCAGCAATAAAAGTGAATATTAATCAGGACATGAATTTATACACTGTTAACGATTTTTGTAAATTACACAGCATTTAACTGTAATATAAACTGTATTTTACTGTAGGACAGATATGCAGTGTGTTACTGTATTTTAAAGTTGCACTGTGAAAATTACTGTATATTTTACATTAAAGATATACACACAATTTGCTGTAAATACGTATACAGCAAGCTAAATGGTGCTGTGAATGTAAATATTTTTGTTGTAATTGTTTTTCTGTAAGTTACTGGCAAACTGCTGCCCTTAAGTTACCATAGATTTTACAGGAAATTATTAACAGTATATAAACATTGTTATTGTTGATATCAAAAATGCTAATTGTTCATTCATTCATTTATTCATTCATTCATTTTCTTTTCGGCTTAATCCCTTTATTAATCTGGGGTCGCCACAGCGGAATGAACCGCCAACTTATCCAGCATATGTTTTAAGCAGCGAATGCCCTTCCAGTTGCAACCCATCTCTGGGAAACATCCATACACACTCATTCACACACATACACTATGGACAATTTAGCTTAAAGCTAATTGTTGATGTCAGGAATTCATACCCTACGTGTGTTTAAATCTTAAGGGCAACAAAAGTACAGATATCAAAAATGCTTGTCATATGCTTTCTGCAATTTTGTAAATATAATGCTTCCTCTACTGTATCCTCATGGGATAGTAACCTCTTAGTCAAATGCCTACTCCAGAATGCAGTAGGTCATCTGGGTACTTTCGTACCTACAGTATTGTTTATCAAATACCACGCATTCCAACATACTATTCAATTCAATTTATGTTTATTTCTATAACGCTTTTACAATGTAGACTGTGTCTCAAAAAGAGTTTATAGTAAAATTTCAGTTTACTTCAGTTTAGTGTGACTTTTTACTGACTGATTTAAACTTATTGTATACTGATAAGTAAGGGGTTTAAACTTACCAAATACTGAAGAGCAAATCCATTGATGTGCAGCTCCACAAGTCCCAAACCAAGCAAGCTATTGGCGGGAAACAAAACTTCACCAATTGCCGAAAGTGAAGGAAAAAATAATTGAGAGAAACCAGGCTCAGTTGGGTACGACCATTTCTCCTCTGTTCAAACTTCTTGTGCTGGAAAACACTCGACGAAGCTGAAGGTGTTAGCAGCAGTGGCGGTTCTGCACCAGAGTAACTGGGGGGCCGGGCAGGGGCCACTTGTACTTTTAGGGGGCACACTTTAACATACATCACAAACTACTTAAACAATTATTCAAGTGCACATGAGAACGCGCGAAAGAGGCCCCAGTCCTATCTCCGCAGTCTGTCGCCAATGGCTGATATCACTTCTCCGTGACATTTTCACACAAAAATACACATCCAAATTTAGGGGGGCCAGAGGGGGGCCAAGGTTGTTGACACGGGGGCACCGGCCCCCCCTGCCCCCCCTAGAACCGCCACTGGTGAGCAGGTCACTGGCAGGTGTTCAGGCTGGCCCACGGGATTAATGCAGAGTCTCGTCTGTCTCGAGAGTATCATGCTCTCCGCTCCTTCATGACCACCACAGCATCTGCTCAGGATACGGCCTGGTCCAGGTTTATGGATACCTTGGCATCATCTCTTCACATCACCAATCATCTGGATCACATCAATGGTGCCGCACAATTTCTAGAGGCCGCGGGATGAGTATCCTCAGGTGGAAATAGAGAATAAAGAAAATAATTAGTGTAGCTGCTGTTCATAGTGTATTTAAACAAGAAATGCAAAAATGAAGTGCTATAAATGAAAATAGTAGTTGTATAAACAAACATAGAAACAAATATGTAAAGCATATGAGTATTTCTAGCAAGATGTCTGGAGGAATTTAGACAGGAGGAGCTCACTCGTCTCTTGTCAAGCTCACTTAACTGCATGGAGCACACTCATGCACATACCATTATGTGATGCATTGTGTGTATGCTTCTCTAAAAAGAGAGGTCCTTAATCTACTTTTGAACAGAGTGTATCTGAGCCTTGGACATTATCAGGAAGGCTAATCCAGAGTTTATGAGCCATAAATGAGAAGGCTCTACCTACTTTAATAGACTTTGCTATTCTGGGTACTACTAGAAGCCCTGACTTTTGAGATCTTAAAGACCGGGTTGGATTGTAGCGAGACAGAAGGTTGGTTAGATAAACTGGAGCTAGATTATTGAAAGCTTTATTGGTAAGTAGCAATATTTAAAATCAATACGTAACTTACAGGCAGCCAGTGTAATGAGGATAAAATTGGTCATTTTTTTTTTTTTTGATCCGGTAAGAACTCTGGCAGCTGCATTTTGCACTAACTGAAGTTTATTAATAGAGGATGCTGCACAACCAGTGAGCAGAGCATTATAGTAATCCAGCCTAGAAGTCATAAAAGCATGAACTAGCTTTTCTGCATCTGAGATGGATAGCATACTTCGTAACTTAGCGATATTTCTCAGTTGAAAGAAGGCGGTTTTTGTAACATTGGAGATATGATTTTCAAAGTTAAGTTGCTGTCTAATATAACACCCAGATCTTTTACAGTAGAGCTAATACTAACTTTGTATCCCTCTAATTGCAGGTCGAGTTGTAAGATCTGCTGTGTGCTGTGTACAGGATTTTGGCCCAATAATTAATACGTCAGTTTTGTCTAAATTTAAGAGAAGAAAAAATTTCTACTCTCCTTGAGTACTGTATACCATTTTGGATTCATCATTATTCATTTTTGTTGTATTCATGCCTTTTGTGAATCATTTGGTGTTTCACTAGTTTAATCACTAATTGATATTTGCTCATAATGCGATTTTACCAGAAATCCATCTGGTGCAAGCATTTCTGTGTTTAAATTTTAAAATATGCTGACAGGTGGTCCTAATTATGCACCATTCTTGTAGCATATGATTACAGTTCTGTGTGGGCATGCAAGATCAGTGTATATGATTCATAATTCAGCTGTTCTGCGTGTCACACTTTAATGTTTGACAAGGTTAACCCCTTTTCATCTCACTCTGTCATTGTAATTCAACAACTGGTGTCATGGCTGCAATAAAAGTCTCTATAATTTTCATTGAAAGTTTGCTTGTGGCATATTGTTCTGAATTTGTCTATGTGTCTATTAGTGCACTGTACATATGGCTTTAGTTGTAATACTTAGAGAGCATAATTAAGCCATCTTATTTAGTCTTAATAACATTTGAGATTATATTATATTAACAGAACTGCAGTCAATGGAATGATTGGCAATATTAAGTGTCTTTTTTTAAACTAGGGTTCCCTGTTAAAGGGATCGTTCACCCAAAAATGAAATTTTACTCATTATTTACTCTCCCTCAAGTGGTTCCATACCTTTATGAGTTTCCTTTTTCTGCTTACCATATCATAACATGCAGATATTGTGAAAAATGTTGCAAACCTGTAACTATTGACTTCCATAGTAGCAAACAAACATTTATCATGGATGAGAGATAAGCTGATATGGGTGAGTAACCAGCCAACCAACCTACCTACCTACCTACCTACCTACCTACCTATCTAGCTATATATTTATGTTCATTTTAATATAAATAACTTCATTTACAAAAACAGATTACACTTCATTTTCATAATTTTTCACAGATTATTATTATTATTATTCATTAATTTATTTTATTTAGGCTTAGTTCTTTTTTTATCAGGGGTCGCCTTAGTGGAATGAACCACCAACTATTCCGGCATATGTTTTACGCAGCGAATGCCCTTCCAGCCGCAACCCAGAATTAGGAAATAATTATTATTATGCAATGAAGTGATCTTGTTTTATTTCAGCTCTATTAGATGTGGCTTGTTAAACCTGGAACATTCAGATTACATATTGTTGTATTAGGGACTATTTCAGTCAAAAGGATGAAAAAAAGGACTTAAACAAACATAAATACACTGATAAATAAAAGCTATCATGTCAATTTATTATAACATCCTTTACAGAACTCCATCATACAAATGGAGAGTTCAGAGTCACATAGAGATACTCTTTCTTCTAAAGTGAGCTGAGAATAAATTCCACCATCCTACGCCTCCTCCTCAAAGAAGCCACTAAATCTTGCCAAAGACATAAGGGCTCCCCTCTAGGCAAGCTGCCAAAGAACAGAAGCACAGAAAAAGAACTTCCCACAACTAACCGCCAGCCAAAGCAATCAGACTGAAATCGTTTTTCCGTCTTTTTAGTTTAAACCAGTGTCTTGACCCTAGTATAAACCAGACAAGTTTACAAGCATCATTAAACTGTGTAACTGAATGAACATGCCCTACAATATTATGTACAGTATATATAATTTATTTATACAACAGTTCTGTCTCGTTCCTGAACCTGATTGGCTAATAGCCATACGATATTCTGCAATATCAGAGCTCATACAGCCTCTTCACTCTTGTGTTTTACTCCGCCCACATACAGTGACAGCAGATCAATAAACTCACTAGTTTAGTGTTTAGATTGCAACTATGCAGTTTATTTATAAGGAGCAAAGACAGTTGACGTTTTGCCACAAGATGGTGACAGAGACCGCATAATAAGTCCTTAGGGGGAAAAACAGCATTTTCTAAGCATTAGTTTCAAACTACAGCTTAACAAATCATTACTGAACAGGTAAGTGACATTCTAAGTCGAAGTGAAATTCTAACTCTCTCTTTGTATGTTGAAGTGCTGTATACTATAGTAATCTGGTAGTGTTTGCTTTGGCTTTTTCGGTGGTTAATTATTGTGAAATCCCAATTGCAACAGATAAATATTGAGAAATCTCTGTACACTGATGGCATTTCATGCTGCTCAGCCTTATAATCTTAAAATGTGAGCAAAATCCCCTCTTTTGCCATCAATTTAGACATAATGCTAGAGAATCATTCAAATACTAGTCCTAAAGTGATGTTTGTGAAGTAGGAACAGTTTCTGCTGTTCTGATGTCAGCTGCAGATGTGAATGAACGGCGGAAAAAAGTTAGTTCCTCATACAAAATGATTTTTGAGGCTCTCAGTGTTTGATTTTCTTTTTTATATAACATTTATGCCGTTGAACTGTTGTATAAACGCAATATCACACTCGTAGCAGTGCGATACGGCTGTATACCATCACTGGTGGGACACTAAGGCACTCTACCTGTGGCCTTGAGCCAACGCACACGTACCACCAGTATATATAAATATAGCTCCCCCTTAATTGTTACCTAATAGTCAAACTATCCTTAAGGCTTGTGCAGTAACAATTAAGTGGGAGCTGTGCTATCAAGGTCCAGCACATATTCCCACAGACATTTATAATTCATAAAACAAATAATTAATAGCTAAGAATAATATAATTATTTCCAACATGGCACAAGTTATGCATATTGTCAGCTAGTTCATAACATTTATTTATAGCATAAATTATACTTACCAGACAACTACCAAACCATCAGTTCCCTTAGGTCAGTTGGTACTTATTGCAAACTCATTTTGTCTTTGTAAAGCAAAACATTTATGAAAAATTAAAATTTAAAATTGAAGTCTCAATCTACATTTAATGTCTATTGTCATGATACTCAATGAAAACACAACTCCAATCACAAAGTCCTCCATCCGACAATTGATTTTTTTTTAAATACTGTATTGTGACCCACTCCCCCTTTTCAATGTGCACTTGAATATACACAGACCTTCCACACAGTAATATGTTTAAGCCAAAGTAATACTTTATTATAAATTAATCTGGACCAGTGTTAGGATTATTAGATGGAGTGATCACAAGACCCAACGCAGAGTACTCCATTCATTTATACACTCCACTAGCCACCCGGACTATGCATCCCATAATCATTTGCACCTCACACCTGATGCACATGAACCTGATTCCTATTACACAGACACCTGCAGCAGATTTACACACAAATATAAGCACATCAGTCACTTTCTGTCTTGGTGAATTCTTGTGACTGCATGTACAATTTTGAGCATTTTATGTATCCCTCATTTTGATTCATTTTGATCTTGGACTTTTAGCTGCCTGCCCCAACCTATTGCCTGTATTTTAGATTAATCAGTTGGAACCTCACCACTGTGTACAAGTTCTATTACATTATGACCAGATCTATAACCAGGGTTCTTGCACCATTTTAAAAGTAAAATTTAATGCTTTTTAAGACCTATTTAAGACCTCAACAAATATAATTTAAGACCCAAAAATTTCATAATTTCTTTGAAATAGGTTACTCAATTTATTGCCTCCTACAATGGAAATCAAAACTTTAAAGTTTTCCATTTGGTATCAATTATGTGCAATGTGTAAACCCGGTAAGTAAAAAAAAAAAAAAGCAAAACTATTTTTCTTTGAGACCTTTTTCTTTCTTTTTTTTTGTTTCTTTGTGATGTAGAACAGAGCCAACATAACATAGATAAGTTGGAATACACTAAACAACACAATGCCTTGTATGAAGGAACCATATATAACAGAATACTGAAAATAAGCTCAATAATGAAAGTCCTCAAAACAGCCTTTCACAAGCCAAAATGTTGACAAATAATCTACATAACTGTTAGAAAACACAAATGTTAATACATGACTTTCAATGAGAGGAAGTTTTGTAACATCCAAAATTCTCCTCAAGACATGTGGCATCTCTCTTCTCATCTTCTCAATTTCATCATCTAGGTCAGTGGTCGGGAACCTATGGCTCGCGAGCCACCTGTGGCTCTTTGACCAAAAATAGGTGGCTCTCCAGCTGTCTCCCTTCAATAAAATTCTACAGTTTAAAAAATGATAATCGTCAATAGTAATCAGTTTCCTATTGAAAATACATTTACAATTGCCTCGTTACTGTAATTTTATTTTGTAGGAAAAATAATAAAAACTCGACGTTTGTCTGCGGCCCCGGTAATAAACCAACTTACGTTTCTATGGTAACCGCACGAGCGCGCACGTAAATTCAAACAACGTTCATGAGTGATGATGATGGCAAAAAGAAATTCGGAGGAACTTCGAAAGTTTCAAAATGCTCTGCCCTGTCTGATCTGCACCAAATGCATTTCCTCTTGTAAAACATCGAATGTTAAGAGACATTTTGAAACCCACCATGCAGCTTTTGCGGCAAAGAACCAGAAGAAAGAAGGCGTGTTAGTAGCTCCAGCATAAAATGCAAATCAGACAAAAACAGCAGTGGCAGGACTGGAGTTTGGACAGGGGCATGTGGGAATTTGAGTGCTGCGAGGTCATTGGAGCTCGCAAGGCAAAGGAAACCTTTCACAAACGGTGAAAAAGTCGTGCATGCTAAGTACGGCAAATGAACTGTTCGCGGTAGTGATTAATCTGAGCCTTAATTTGAATCTTGTTCCGAGAAATGTCAGATATTCGTGTATTGCGTTCTGGTATTTATTTTAATTGATCTGGCCTTAACTTGTGCGTGGTGAATACGTGTGTGTGTGTGTGTGTGTGTGTGTGTGTGTGTGTGTGTGTGTGTGTGTGTGTGTGTGTGTGTGTGACATCCAATGCCTCAGTTTGTCACGCAGGTACACGGACCGGTCTTGAACGATTCGTTCATTTTGAACAAATCTTTTATTTGACTCAAGAACAATGAGTCATCTCAAGGAGTGATTTGTTCATTCGCGCATGCGCACATTTTTGCCGGTGGAGGAGATTAGTTCATTTTTTCGAGTTTTCTATCGGGTTTGAATCGTTCATTCTTCACACGAGAGACAGAAGCCAATCATATGCATTTAGAGCCGGAAAAAGATTTGATCTGTTCATTTCTCGAGTCCTTGGTCATCTCTTTACATACTAGTACTAGTATAGTAACTGTATCGTTATAACTATACTAGAAAAAGCTGTTACATGATGAACGAATGACTCAAAAAGTAGTGTGATTTGGGCTAGTTGTAGATGTGTTTGGAAGCATCTCGTAACATTTTAATGTTATTTTCGCAAATTGAACGAAATTACTCGGAAAAAAAGATTCGTACATCTCGATGAACGAGTCTCAAAGGTCAGAGTCAGTAAAATGATCCAAACTTCCCATGAGTCCGAGTGAAAAACAGCGAGCAAAGCGCTGTCGAGTGTGTGTGCGCGGCTGTGCGCACACACATAAAGGTAGTCACTTTTGACCAATCAGCTTTCTTATGTTTACAATCACGCTCATTGGTTGGTGATTATTGTTTCGCGCGCAGTGATCAGCGAAAATAAATAATGGCATAGTGGCCTACCTAAATAACATCTGTATTTTCAAAATGCCAGAGGCAGTCAAGCTGTATTGATATTTTTTAAAACCACGAGAAAATCTGATAATTATACCGTATCAAGAGAAGATGAATCTGCGCGAATGGATCAGGAGACAGCAGCAAAACGATCTCAAGTCAGCCAGAAAACATGACGGAAGAGGTAACTGGGCTCATCTGCAAGTTTAGGCTGAGTGAGTGATTTTTGCTTGGCACATAATAGTGAAGTGAACTGAGTGTCAGTTGTGTTAGTAAACTGAATAGTGATGTTTCAGGGGCCACTTGTACTTTTAGGGGGCACACTTTAACATACATCACAAATTACTTAAACAATTATTCGAAGTCATTGTTTACATGTATTACTCTGCAGTCTTCATAAACAAGCTAATTAAATAACTTAAAATCAAGATGATCTTCCATGTTAATTTATTTGACAAGTAACTTTGTATTGTAGCAGGATAACACATTTCTAACATTCAAGTACATCAAGGCTCATTTTTGCACCTGTAAACTTTAAAGGTGCAGTATGTAAGTTTGACACCCAGTGGTTGAACTGGGTATTGCACTCCTAGATCAAAATAAACACACGCGTGGGATGCCAGAGATTGAGTACAGGAGCGAGTGATTTAAACCGTGTTCTAAATAAAATCAACGACACGCGATAGAAGGAATTATGTTCCATATTAAAAGGAGTTTTAGTTCTAACCAACACCTCGAATTGAGATATTAGAAACGGTTTCTATTTCTCACAGCTCAACATGTGAAACCTATGACAGTGCACCTCAGGTAAGCCTCGTGTGTTTTATTCAGTGCTAAATGCTAACAATGTGAGTTTGAATGGATTCTAAACCTTACCGTTTCGTGAGTGAGTGCTTATTCTGTGCTTCTGAAAGGCTGCATTTACATTTTTGTCGCGTTTCGTCTGGTGCAAAGAGTCAAACTGCTGTTTGCGTGTTGTTAGGACACGAGATTACAATGTAACCTGCTCACCTAATGTTTACGTTCGTAATATTTATATCATTTGCTAATTGATAACCTCATGTGGAACTGAATCTGTCAAAGACAGCGTTCCGGCACGGAAAAACCATTTTCAAAGCAGAATATCTGACTTCAGCATTGTTTTTCAGTTAAACAAGTATGTTCACTTGGGATGTTTCTTAAATATCTGCAAACATATTATGGTATTTTTATGCTTTAGAAGAATCAAAAACTTACATACAGCACCTTTAACAGATACAGTTGAAGTCAACTTTTTTGCCCTCCCGTTAACTTAAAATAATGTTTTCCAAGTGATCTTTAACAAACCAAGGAGATTTTCACATTATTCCTTTTTTATTACCAGTGTCAATTTGGGGTTTAACTTCTGACGAATGCAGGGAACTGATGCGGTCAGCACCATCACTGACAGAGAGAGCGAGTGCGCGTGACACAGAGAGCCCGCGATAAAGGCCTCAATCAGTGTTGCCAGATTGGGCAGTTTTGACTTTGATTGCATGCATGTATGTGCATTTCGGCGGGTTTTGGATAGTATTTAGGCTGGAATCAGTCAGCTACATCTGGCAACACTGGCATCAGTCATATCTCCGCAGTCTGCCACCGATGGCTGATCTCGCTTCTCCGTGGCGTTTTGACACAAAAATACGCGTGATATTGAAATTTAGGGGGCCAGAGGGGGGGCCCCAAGCTTATTGACACGGGGGCACCGCCCTTCCCTTGCTTGCTCAACTATTAGATGTTTTACGGTGGAACACTGTGCTTCTCTATCGGCATTAAGCACACCGGTTAAAAAATTAATACCTACAGCAACTTTATGGTAAATTTAAGACAATTTAAGACCTTAATTTCCCGGATTTTAATTTAAGACTTTTTAAGGACCCGCGGGAACCCTGATAACATATAATAAATTGTCTTTTGGTAACATTAAGACCAAGACCAAGATGGCGGCGCGTACACATCGCGAGGCTCAGTGTCTCTCCAGTTTCTGCAGTTTTGCAGTGTTTTTCCAGCTCATTTCGGGTCTGTTCGTGCAGAACAGTAATGCCTTTACATCGTACACCCAACAGGAGATTTTGGATATTGGTTTGTGCATTTCGGACAGTTTTATCAGCAATCTACGACTCATTCCGGACATCGCCAGAACACCCGAGGCAGAGCGCTCTGCCCAGCCGGGCGGAAGTGCTCGAAGGCGGCGGCGCGATCGTAAACAAAGACGGGGGAAGCGCGGCGGGCTAAGAGCTAAGCTAAAGCTAACACCATACCGGCTGTCCTTACCCAGCATCTTTCTCGCCAATGTACGGTCCCTGATGAACAAAATGGATGAGATTCGACTGCGCATCAACCACAGCAAAAGATTATGGAACTGTAATGTCATGATTTTCACAGAAACATGGCTAAACAGCGGGATACCAGACAACGCTGTATCTTTAACTGAGCATCACACATTCCGAGCAGACAGAACGGCGGATGACTCCGGTAAGACCCGAGGCGGAGGATTATGCATTTATATTAACAAAGCTTGGTGCACAAACTCTGTCATCGTTGGGAGACATTGCTCTGTTAACCTGGAATTTCTGATGGTCAAATGCAGTCCCTTTTATCTGCCACGCGAGTTCACCTCAACTATCATTACTGCCGCTTATATTCCTCCTGATGCTGATGCCAAGTTGGCAATGAAAGAACTTCATGCAGCCATCAGCAAACAACAGACTGCTCACCCGGAGGCTGCTTTTATTGTTGCGGGGGATTTTAATCACTCAAACTTAAAGACAGTGCTCCCCAAATTCCATCAAAACATTTTCTGTCACACACGGGGAAACAAAACGTTGGACCATGTATACACAAACATGGCTGAAGCCTACGCTGTGACCCCCCTCCCCCACCTGGGTCAATCAGATCATCTTTCTTTGTTCCTCAGCCCCAAATACTCACCCCTCATCAACCGTGTGAAGCCATCAGTGAGGACCATCAAAGTGTGGCCAGCGGGGGTAGACTCCACACTCCAGGACAGGTTTCAACACACTGACTGGAGTATGTTTGCTTCCCAGGCCACATGTGGCTCTAGCACAGACATTGACAGCTACACTTCCTCTGTTCTGGAATACATCAACACCACCATAGACAGTGTGACAACCCAGAAACAGATCACCGCATACCCAAATCAAAAGCCATGGATGAACAAGGAGGTGCGCCTCCTGCTGAAGGCACGCAACACTGCCTTCAGATCAGGGGATGCACAGGCCTACAGCCAGTCCACACCCACAGCCACAAATGTCTCCTTCCTGAACGAGCTTAATGACTTTTATGCCCGCTTTGAAAGAGACAATAAAGAACCCTACACCAGGATCACTTCCTCAACCGACCACTCACCCATCACACTCACCTCCTCAGAAGTCCACACCGCACTGAGTCGGATCAATGTGCGTAAGGCTGCTGGACCAGACGGTATTCCTGGGCGCGTCCTCAAAGCATGTGCAGAACAGCTCGCTGGGGTATTCACAGACATTTTCAACCTGTCCCTTAACCTAGCAGCTGTGCCAACATGCTTTAAAACCACCTCTATTGTGCCAGTGCCGAAACACTCCAGCCCAACATCCCTGAATGACTACCGCCCTGTAGCACTCACACCCATCATCATGAAGTGCTTCGAGCGGCTGGTCCTGGCACATCTGAAAGACTCTCTGCCATGCACACTGGACCCACATCAGTTTGCCTACCGTGGCAACAGGAGCACAGAAGATGCAGTCTCCATAGCACTGCACTCTGTACTCACACACCTGGACAATAAAAACACTTATGCACGAATGCTGTTTGTTGACTTCAGCTCAGCATTTAACACTGTCATACCCTCTAAGTTAATGATCAAACTTAGAGACCTGGATATCGACACGTCTCTCTGCAACTGGGTTATGGACTTTCTGACTAACAGACCTCAAAATGTTAGATCAGACCACATCTGCTCCACCACCGTCACACTCAACACTGGTGTACCACAGGGCTGTGTGCTGAGCCCCTTCCTCTACTCCCTTTTTACCATCGACTGTAGGCCTGTCAACAGTTCTAACACCATCATCAAATTTGCAGATGACACCACAGTGATTGGTCTAATCAGCAACAATGATGAGACTGCCTACAGGGAGGAGATACAGCATCTGGCCACTTGGTGCACCGACAATAATCTGCTCCTTAACACAGACAAGACCAAGGAGCTCATTGTGGACTTCAGGAAGGGACGAACAGGCTCACATGATCCCATCCACATCAATGGGATGGCCGTCGAGCCTGTCTCATCCTTTAAGTTCCTGGGGACCCATATCTCAAAGGACTTTTCCTGGACCACCAACACCTCCAGCCTGGTCAAGAAGGCTCACCAGCGCCTATTTTTCTTAAGGCAACTTAAGAAGAACCAGCTGTCATCAGCCGTCTTGGTGAACTTCTACCGCTGCACAATAGAAAGCATCCTGACGAACTGTGTCACAGTCTGGTATGGAAGCTGCTCTGTTGCGGAGCGTAAGGCACTGCAGCGGGTGGTGAAAACTGCCCAACGCATCACAGGGACCACACTGCCAACCATAGAGGACATCCAGAGGAAACACTGTCTGCGCCGAGCACGCAGTATTCTTAAGGATTCCTCTCATCCTGCTCACAGACTGTTTTCTCTCCTGCCTTCTGGCAGGCGCTTCAGGCTCCCCCGGACAAAAACCAGCAGACTAAGGAACAGCTTTTTTCCCAGGGCTGTCTCGCTTTTGAACTCTGCCCCCCACTGACTCTTTGCCCCCCTGATACACCCCCACTATCCTCATAACTCAGACTCCTCATAATCACTGCACTATTTAACATTTGCACATTTAAAAATTGCACATATTCATTGCACTGATTCATTTATTCTAACTGTACATACCCATGTACATTTGTAATTATATACACACCCACTGTACATATACATTTGTAATTATGTTTATATATCTGCACACTTCTGATTATTAATAGCAACCTGTACATATATCCATCTATTGTAAATCTCTGTTCATAGCTAACACAACCTGTATATAATGTTCATAGTACATCCATTTGTAAATATCACCATAGTTTTTCTATAACTGCACTTTATAATTTATACCTGTATCCTGCACTTGCTGCTATTGCACTCCTGGTTAGACCTAAACTGCATTTCGTTTCCTTGTACTTGTACATGTGTAATGACAATAAAGTTGAATCTAATCTAATCTAATTTTATGGGTGCACTGATATATGAACGAATGACAAAATGGTTATGGAACTCCATACGAGACAAGACCACGAGAATGGTCAGGCACTAATACAATCAACTTACTAATCTGAGAAGAAGATCAGCTAGGAAGCCAGTTGTTCAGGTTGTCTTGATCATGCATCCTGAGCCCCCATTTTTGCCCTGGACTTTACCTTCTCCACCAGAGCAGCTCCACACAGAATGTCTAAGTTTTTAATATGGTGTATCTTGTGGCTCTATATTGATGTTTGGTGTCATTTTAAATGTCTCTGTGTTATTGGTAAAGTGGCCCTAATTTCACTAATATTTTACAATTTCCCTTATATCAGTTAATGTGGGTTTTGACTTTGATAAGATTTTTGCCAGATGCTCCACTCCAGGTAAAATGGTCTTCACATCAACTCATGACCAGGCAAGGGCCTTGGTGAAGCTTTTATTGTCTTGAATTTATGATGATTTGAGTATTTAGGTGAAAGCCACAGAAGTGTCTTTGGGAATCTGTAGACAGGATTCCCCGTTGCAGTGTATAGATCTGCATCAGGACTTATATGCTGCAATGTATTTCTACATGGTCAGGTATTAATCTCCAACTGAAATGAACTGAAATGAATCTTTGGGTAATTATTGTTGCACAATCTTGATTGGTTTATTTGTTTAATTATGTGAATTGGAATGTAAAATCTTTGCCTGACAAATAAATGTAAAATTCTTGTTTAACTCTAATACCTCCTGAAATCACCTAAATCTAGTAGATTGTTTAGGCTGATGTTTCCGCAGCCTACGACCAGGATTAGTCATACATTGAGGCTCAATGGATGGAGCATAGACACAGCATTAGAGACCTGTTGATTTCTGACAATTACTGACTTAGTATGATATAATCTAATGGCTAAATCAAACTTTCTTTATGTATGAGCAAGCATGGGGCGGCCTAATATTACTTAAAGGAAATAAGGAAATTGTAAAAATTGTAAGATATTACAGTGAAATAAGGACCACTTTACCTATCACACAGAGACATTTAAAATGACACCAAACATGAATATAGAGCCACAAGATACACCATATTAAAATCATTCTGTGTGGAGCTGCTCTGGTGGAGAAGGTAAAGTCCAGGGCAAAAAGGGGTGCTCAGGATGCATGATCGAGATAACCTGAACAACTGGTTTCCTAGCTGATCTTCTTTTCAGATTAGAAAGTTTATTGTTTTAGTGCCTGACCATTCTCGTGGTCTTGTCTCTTGTGGAGTTTTATAACAGTTCTCAGGGTTGAATATTATGGAGAGATATAGCCATTCTTACACTTTTCATGAGTTATCTGATTATCTGTGCATTAGTTAAGCATTATTTAATTCATATGTGCACCAGTATTTTAAAGGATTACCATGTTTTTTCATCATTCTGCTAATGTAGATGTTGTACTGAAGCAGCTAATATTAATTTACAATGACAAATGGCAGTGGGTTGCTAAATAAACCTGCTGTCTTGGCTTTCACTGCTTTTTTACACCTCCCTTTCTTCATGTGTTCAATGCTTTTTTTCCTGTGTCATTTCATTTTATTACACATAACTTAATTGTAAACTAATTAGATTTGTTTTCTTTTCATATATGTATGTCTTTGGTTATTATCTACAGTATATATGGTAAAAAATTCAAATCAACAGCACCTTTAGAAATATGTGTTCTGAGAAAAATGTTGAAATGTTGAATACTTATTTCCCCCACATACTGTATATTCTCAATGCTTTCTCTCATGAGAGCCATTTTGGGCAACACTTTAGATCAACCCAGGCTCATTATTGATACATACCCCTATATACATTTCTGGAGATTGCGAAATATGTCTCAGGAGGTATGTTTTTTCTAGTTTTTGTTTTTTTGAAAACACCAGAGGCCGCTGTGTATGCTTTTAAAACAATTTTCTTGCGTAAATTCAAGAGGCCGCTGTCAACTGACTGACTGACCGACCAACCAATAACCCCACCCACCCCCTTCCCTAAACCCAACTGATGGTGTTTTCAAAAGCAATACAAAGAAGAAAAAAGAAAAGCCCTCAAGGCCGCCTGATTTTGACCATGTTATTTTTTTCCTTCTGTTTTTGTCTTACCTGCTTTCTAGTAGGCCTACTGTTTTTCGCTGGACTCAATCACCGTCATCGCAAGTAAACAAGTAAACCAAGTAAAAAAGCAAGTAAACCAACTTTAATTTACAGCCTGCTATGATTTCAATTAGAGTTTACTATGTATGCCACTTACCAATGCTAATGTGACTGTTATCCACTTGTTTCTCATACAGTATTTACAGAGAAAATATAGCTTTGCATCCTGTATATTAAAGTGGTGTTCGTTATCCCCTTGATTTTTACAAAGAGTAAATATAATGCTTATTGGCTGTAAATTAGTCATGCATATTACCCTCTTGTTTGCCCAAACCTTTCATATTTTTTTTTCATTTATATTTACATATAAATACTCTATAGGTATGCTATTGTCACAAAAAGAATGGTCTAATTTAAATCAAGCAATCAATCTTATTTCTCCATTGAAAGCCATAAAAACACAGTATTTGTGTGTTCATGTATTGGGTCACTAACAAATTTTGATTATTTATTTTGTGCTAAAAATATTTTGCTGTTGACGCTAATAGCCTGGTGATTAAGTGTGCTGACATATAGCACCATGATGCTCACAGTGACAAGAGTTTGATTCCCGACTTGGGGTACTATGCTGATCCTTCCCCTCTTTCTGCTCCCAATCCTTGTCTGTCTGTCTTCGACTATCCTATCTCAATAATAGGTGAAAAAAAGATTTTGGCCAAATAAATCCTGAGTAAAGCCTCTCCCTGTAATACACATTTAATATTACTAAATATTAACGGTTGAAAAAGGACAAAGGGGAGAATGGGGTAATGTGAGCCATCGGGTAATGTAAGACACCCCCTGTATCTAGGCAACGGATTTTATATACCACTCTATGACAATTTTGTTTTCAAGCCCCTTCAATTTCCCCTCTACCATAAAGGACAGGAATTCATGGTGCTGTGGAAAGCATGTTTTTTCACAAAAATATTATTTTTGCATGTAAACGTAATTTTTCTTGCTGTCAACTTAATCAACTGTTGTGCCAAAGCAAATTGATTCAAGTAGAAAAACTTATATCATACATGTTGACAAACTATCAACATATAAAACCATGTGATGCTGCTAGCTGAAGATTAGCCTGAATTGCTAAGACAGATCATTTTTTTCTAAAATGTGGTAGAGGGGTAACGTGAGACAAATGCTCTGGGGTAAAGAGAGACATACAGCGCAAGTAAATTGAGTCTACTAGACTGCAGAACTTGTGAATTTTATTTATTTATTTATTTGACATGGACATCACAATTACACTGGACAACCAAATGCATTTGTTTAAGTGTTTTAGCAAACTTGCTACTTTTCAACACCTGTCCACAGGAGGCTTGACAAAATTGACAAAATGGAAATATAATAATACATATACACAACATTATAATTCTTTACATGAAATTAATGAAGTCAAAAGCAAAGGCGACATGATCCAACAATCTAATAGTATACTACTTGTGCAAACACTGCTGTTTAGTTTTTAATCACTTTTTAAGAACGCTACTAAAAATACTGATATTACTTTCTGATTTTAGGCTAACAGGTAAATCATTCCACAGTTTGGCTCCCTTTACAGAGAAAACAGATTGACCAAAGGAGGTCTTACACTTCGGCACTAGACAGTCACCATTAGCAGTTGCCCGTGTGACTCTGTGAGAGGTTTGATGCCTACTGATTTGATCAGAAAACAGCATTGGAACATGATTATTTAAACATTTAAAAACCAATTTAAGATAATTGAATTTAATGAAACTATCAAAACTAAAAAGGTTATGTTTACATAAAACTTCACAATGATGCCATCGCATAGGCTTTAAGTCCATAATTTTAACAGCTTGTTTATATATTGAGTCAATAGGCTTCAATGTAGTTAAAGAGGCTTGCGACCATGATGTAATGCAATACGTTAAGTGTGAGAATATCACTGTGTGCATGTATAATTTTGCAGTTTGATATGTTAAAAACCTTCTAATAAAACGAAAACAATTTAGACTTGGCTTAACTTTCTTTCTTATATTTTTAACATGACTATCAAATTTTAAAATAATGTCTAAAGTTATGCCAAGATACTTAAATTCCTTCACTTCTTTAATAACATTATTTTTAATCAGCACCTCAAATGTATCCCGTACAGGCCTATTTCTTATAGAGAAGCACATAGAGACTGTTTTCTTGACATTTAACGTTAAATGAGAACGCTCAAGCCAATTTGAAATATGTTGCAAAGCCTGGGTCAGTTGCTCACCTGCCCGGCACGGTGTTTTTGCTGACACATAGATGACTGTGTCATCTGCATATAACTGGCAGTTAACATCTGAGCAGCAATCTGGAAGATCATTTATGTACATTGTAAACAACAATGGGCCAAGAACAGACCATTGAGGTACTCCCATATTGCTAGAACGCACAGATGACTTCACCTTATTGACCCTCACATATTGCTGTCTCCCACCCAAATAAGACCCAAACCACTGTAAGGCCTCTGCTGACATTTTAAACTCTCTTAATTTATTCAGTAAGATACTGTGATTAACAGTGTCAAAGGCTTTCTTTAGGTCCAGGAACACTGCCCCAACCACACTACCTTTATCTAGCTTCAAGCAGATAACAATTTGCTGTTTCTGTGGAATATTTCTCTCTAAATCCAAACTGCTGTGGATAAAGCAACTGTTTAGAGTGTAAATGCTCCATTAATTGTTCCGCAGCAATTTTCTTCAGCACTTTTGACACTACAGGTAGAATGGCAATAGGCCAAGCAACATCCTTATCACCAGATTTATAAATCAGTATAATTATTGCTGTCTTCCAACTATCTGGGAAAGATTTTGTTTGTATCGACAAGTTTACTAAATACGTAATTGGCTCCAACAGAAGATGTTTATATCTCTTAATAAATTCAGAGTGAAAATTTAAAATATCCTTAGCCGTAGAATTACTCATATTTTCTATTACTTTTTGGACTTTTTCACAAGATATTTTTTTAATATAAAAGGAGTCTGGGTGAACATAATCTGGTTCCTCAGGGTATGATTTGGTGCAGTTAAAATTACTTGACAATTCTTGAACAGACTCAGTAAAAAAAACTATTAAAAGCATTTGCTATAGCCTCGTCACTGCAAATCATATTATTAGTAACTTTAAGATGCTTTATTTTAAAATGTTTTTGCCTGTTTAAATTAGATAGTCTATTGATATGTTGCCACAGTTTAGAACTGCTGCCATGGGCCTCCTCAATTAATTTAGAGAAATATTTCATCTAAGCCTTTTGCAATTCAGATACCACTTTGTTCCTCAGCCCAGTATAAACAAAATTATCAGTATTAGTTTTCGTTAGTAAAGATTTTTTGAGAGCAAGATCTCGCCTTTTAATTAACTGAAAAATATCACTGTTAAACCATGGAAGTGAAAATTTCTTATATCTACTCTTCCAGATTTTTGTATATTTACTTGTTAAATTACTTCAAATATTTGCAAAATGACCAGCACTCTGACTTATATCTGATTCTTTAAAAACCTTTCCCCAATTAACTTCCTTTAAATCATATTCAAAATGAGCTATTTTCGATTTCGGAATTACTGTTATTAACATCTGGTTTTCCATCTTATTATGATGCAGTAACCGTTTTTGAGTTAACTTTCTTACAATTAATGTCAAATTATGATCTGAGAGACCAGTAATTAAATTATTTGTTTTTGTTACTCTCTCCGGTCTATTAGTGAAAATCAGATCTATAAGAGTTTCACTCTTTCTAGTGATTCGGGTAGGTCTATCAATTAATTGTGTAAAATTTAATTTCTCCATATTTGATTTCAACTGTAATTCACTATTTTTATCCATCCAATTAATATTAAAATCCCCGAACATCATACATTCACAACGATCATCAACAAGTGACAAAAGACTCTTCAATTCTTTAAAGAAACTTGCATCATGACGTGGAGGATTATAAAGGACGATTATGTTAAATTTCATATTTGAAGAGAGAATTACATTTAGTGCTAAACACTCCATATTCACGTGAGTTTCAAGCTGCAAACATTTCAAATTTTCCCTTATATAAATTAAATTTTTTTTAAACATTTTAAAAATGTTTTTTAAACATTATTAAAAAAATGAGACCTTTATGTCAGCAGTGACACCACGCAACATCACTTCTGGATTTATGTCCACTGTGATTTTTCCATATAAGCGAGAAATGTTCCTTGATGAAGCATTTGCACCATCCATGGTGTCAGACTGGCCAAACCCTGAGCTCGAGCCTGCCACAACAGAAGATTTGGATAGTCCACTCCCTTCAGATGATCCACCTGCAGATAATTCACTCACTGATGCTAATCCATTCCCTGGGCATGGTCTACATGGATGTGCCATGTGTTTCCAGCCAACCTGAATATGTGTCTCCTCATGAAATTCTACCACTTCTCAAATGTCCCCCCAGAACACAATCCAAATGACAGCCATCCTAACTGATACTCCTGAGAAGAATACAATTGAAAAGGCTTATAAAGAAAGACAAAAAAAAGCTAGCAGGGAAAAAGCAAAAGAATAGCAAATAAAAGGAAAAATCGAAAAAGAAAGCAACCCAAAAAGAAATCATAGTTAGCAGCTCTGAGAAATTGACGTCCCTGTCTCAGTTGATAATGTGTCTGACGAAGAAAGCTCTGATGATGAGAGTAGTGATCCAAGAACACACAGATCTGTCTGTGGGAGACTTTGTCATAGTTAACTTTGCAACCAAAAACACAAGCGCTCATTACATTGGCATGGTTAAGAAAGTTGTAGATGACGAGATACGCACGTCATGATTTTGCCAAGTACGATGTGATCCTGGATTAACATCTATGTTGATCCTGGAACATCATTTTTGTTGGAAAATGTAATCCATACCTGTTCCCTACCCCTAAACCCAACCATAACTATAAATAGTTCCCAAAATCAGAGGGGAATAACAGTTGGATAACAATCATGTACATGTAGAAGTGCATAAACCTAACCGCAAGCCTAAACTTATCCCTTAATTCTGATTGGCTGATTGGAATGTTGTTCCAGGATCAACATAGGTATTAACCCAGGAACATGTGGGCACGAGGTACATGCACAAATTATAAAAAGAATCCAGAGAAACACAAAAGAGTATAGTATGACAGTAGGCTGATGTTCTAATCAAGGTGGGTCTAGTCCTGTGCTCTGAGTCCCAAGCTGTTTTGTCTGTTTCTGATTGTCTTTTTCTCTGACCCCCATACACTAGTGATGCCACAATTCTCAATATAATATTGAACCGTTCGGAACGGCATCCACGGTTCAATACGCGCTTGTGAATTGCGGTTTTCTCGGTTTTACGTTTAAATAATTTATGCGCGTTTTCGCCGAATTGACTGTTTGTGTGTGCCTGTAAGTCCACGAGCTGAGTTGAGGAAACTCCTCCCCGCGAGTATATATTCAATAACTATGCTCAAAAGTTAGGGGGCGCTTAACCATCAATCCAGGGCAATGGTGAGTGGAGGAGAAGAGGAAACACTACGAGGAAGCTTCTTAACTGGTGTCTTTCAAATCTCCGGTGTGGGAACATTTTGGTTTGCTGTTGAGTATAATGCAGAGGGAAAAAAAAACAGTAAGCTAAAAAATGACTGTGTGCACTGCAAGCATTGTTTTACACGTATAGCCAGGGCTTAATTTGTGCCGGAACACGCCGGTTCTGGCTCCTCATTTTACCGCTCCCCATCCTCAACCACCCTCCTCCCAGTCCGCTGTTCACTTTCATTTTCTTCCACGATTCCCCAACCCTCTTCACGTTCGTCCGCAACAACCCCTTTGCTCTTTACTTTCGTCCTTAGTCCGCGACACCCCTCCGCCATCCAACCCCCTCTCCCGCTCTCCACTTTTGTGCGCGACACCTCTCCATCCGCGGGTAACATGCCGGATTTATTATCCCGATCTGTTTCGGGACCTCGCACTTCACAAATTAAGCACTACGTATAGCCTACTCAAACGGAAACACTTCGAACATGACTGCACATCTACGGTGCCATCACCCAGCAATATCACTCTCTGAAGGCAGAATAGCAAAGAAGGTAATAAAGTCAACAATCCCTCGCTGAATCTTCCCAGCAAACATACCCAACTGTTTTCGAGAGACACAAATAAATGTTTATTTGAAACGGTCAATTTATGTTTATTAACTTCACATGCATGTTTATTTTCAAAATGCAAGAAGTTATGTGTTGCCCAGTTTGTACATGGGCTACCAGCAGCTGTGAGATTTCAGTGCTCATTTTTTTATTATACAATACACCAGGAACTAGTGTACGTTTCTTGGCTTTTAAGTAAAATAAAGAATTATTGCAATAAATCGTTTTCATGTTTTTCTCCTATTGCCTATTGCATTAAGCATAAAATAACAAAAAACAAACAAAACAAAAAAAAAACATGTGTCAAGCCATCAGAACCGAACCGAAAACCATGTTAAAAAACCGAGGTATGTATTGAACCGTAGGCTAACTGTATTGTTGCATCCCTACCATACACTATAGCTGGCTCTAAGGGTCTTTTGTTTTGACCCCCAAATTGTCTTCTAATCTAACTGGTTATATCTGTCATTTGAATGTAAATTCAAATAGTTTGGATTAGATTGTTGTATTCGATTTTGTTCAGAGTATTTTCAAGTGTTTAGAAAAACAAATGTGCTTAATTGATCAATTCCCAATCCATAACTGACTAGTCTGACATTAGTTCTGAAATGTGTGGTTGTCAAGCTAGCTGTCAGGATTCAAACTCTGACAACATGTGTTGTTATGGTAGTTTTAAAGTGGAAAAAGTAAGTGGATCAGTTTACCCTTGGTCGGTTCACTTTACTCTTTTGATTTCTCTGGTCTGTCTCAGTTTACCCCGAAGCTGGGGTAAAGTGAGACACAAGACAACTTTTTTTAAAACAATCATATTTTCAATGACCTTGATCCTAAATACAGTCTGATAAATTCCATTGCCAGAAACATTCATTCATTCATTTATTTTCTTTTCAGCTTAGTCCCTTTATTAATCTGGGGCCGCCACAGTGGAATGAACCGCCAACTTATCCAGCATATGTTTTTACGCAGCAACTGCCCTTCCAGCTGCAACCCATCACTGGGAAACATCCACACACACTCATTCACACACACACACTCATACACTACGGTCAATTTTAGCATACCCAATTCACATGTACCACATGTCTTTGGACAGTGGGGGAAACCGGAACACCCGGAGCAACCCATGCAAACACTGGGAGAACATGCAAACTCCACACAGAAATGCCAACTGACCCAGCTGAGGTTCAAACCAGTGACTTCTTGCTGTGAGGCGAACGTGCTACCCACTGTGCCACCGCGTCACCCATTGCTAGAAACATTTGGAATAAATGAGAATTGTGTAAATTTTACTGATATATAATGTTAGCTCGCTAAGAGGGAAGCAAATGTAAAAAATGTCTCCCTTTACCCCACTCTGCCCAACCTTATCTTAATCCAATATATTCCTAAACGTAATAGACAATATATAGTAAACAGTCTGCCCTTCCTTCATGCAGGTATGACTAATATAACTAATCCACAGTCAATACACTTCAGAATTTGTTTTTAGCTACTGGGAACCATAAATGAAATGGTTTTGTTATCAGCTATAATCACTGTGATTTAACCAAATAAATGCTACCTACAATGCACTCTTCTTCTTCAAGCAGTCTGCTAGCTAGCTCACCACATGCCACGCTTTCATTTCTGCTATTTATAGAAGTCATGATCATCGGCTTTTAGGGAGCTTTAATCTTTTTTTTTTTTCTCCTTTTCCCTTTTTTCCTTTTTTGTATTAACCGCACCAGTGGCTCTCTTTTCCTAAAGTGCTTTCTTGCTTTTAGCTGTGGGTCTCCTGCCGTGTCCTTGAAGAGGTCAAGTGGTGCATTGTTCTTGACTTTTTCCTCAGTGGCCAAATAATGTAAAAAATACACAAACTTAACAAAAACATGCTTCCAATTCAGTATCAAACCAAGTTTAAACCTTCACTTCATTTCAATTGAGAAGGCGATCCCAACGCTTTTTGAGAATAAACACTAGTTTCTTAGACACAAATATATAAAGTTTCAAAGGATATAAATCAAGGATATACACTCATCAGCCACTTTATTAGGTACACCTTACTAGTACTGGGTTAGACCCTCTTCAAAACTCCCTTATCCTTTGTGGCATAGATTCAACAAGGTACTGGAAATATTCCTCAGAGATTTTGGTCCATATTGACATGATAGCATCACACAGTTGCTGCAGATTTGTTGGCTGCATATCCATGATGCGAATCTCTCATTCCACCACATCCCAAAGTTGCTCTTTTGGATTGAGATCTGTTGACTGTGGAGGCCATTTAAGTACAATGAACTCATTGTCATGTTCAAGAATCCAGTCTGAGATGATTTGCACTTTATGACATGGTGCGTTATCCTGCTGGAAGTAGCCATGAGAAGATGGATACACTGTGGTCATAAAGGGATGAACATGATCAGCAACAATACTCAGGTAGGCTGAGGCATTGACATGATGCTCAATTGGTAATAATGGCCCAAAAGTGTGCCAAGAAAATGGTCACACTTTATTTTGATGGTCCGTTTGTTGAATTTAAGTTACATTGCAACTAATTCTCATTAGATTATAAGTAGACTGTTAGGTTGGGGTTAGGGTTGAGGTTGGGGTTAGGGTTAGTGTAAGTTGACATGTACTTGCAAAGTTTCTTATAGTCAGTTAAATGTCTGTTGAAGAACTGTTAAATGTCATTATCAACATATATTAAGCAGACAGTCTACTAATACTCAAATGGACCATCAAAATAAAGTGTTACCAAGAAAATATCCCCCCTACACCATTACACAACCACCACCAGCCTGAACCATTGATACAAGGCAGGAAGGGTCCATGCTTTCATGTTGACTCCAACAGAAATCATAGCAGAAATCGAGACTCATCAGACCAGGCAATGTTTTTCCAATCTTCTATTGTCCAATTTTGGTGAGCCTGTGTGAATTGAAGCCTCAGTTTCCAATTATTACCTGCCAGAAATGGCACTGGGTGTGGTCTTCTGCTGCTGTAGCCCAACCGCCTCAAGGTTGGACGTGTTATACATTCAAATATGCTCTTCTGCATACTTTGGTTGTAACGAGGGGTTATTTGAGTTGCCTTTCTATCAGCTCGAACCAGTCTGCCATTTTCCCCTGACCTCTGGCATCAACAAGACATTTGCACCCACAGAACTGCAGCTCACAGGATATTTTCTCTTTTTCGGACCATTCTCTGTAAACCCTAGAGATGGTTGTGTATGAAAATCCTTGTAGATCAGCAGTCTCTGAAATACTCAGAACAGCTCGTTTGGTACTAACAACCATGCCATGTTTAACGTCACTTAAATCACCTTTCTTCCCTATTCTGATGCACGGTTTGAACTGCAGCAGATCATCTAGACCATGGCTACATGCCTAAATGCACTGAGTTGCTGCAGTGTGATTGGCTGATTAGAAATTTGCGTTAATGAGCAGTTAGACAGGTGTACCTAATAAAGTGGCTGGTCACCTGTCAAAAAAGTCAGTTTATGGAATAACTATATATTTGCTGTAATGTATTTGTATATACAACAGGTTTTGATGTAGTCTTATAAATATTGATTGTTTCTGCGAGAGAGTGAACCATCCCTTAAAATGTACAACAGGAAATCAGTAATGAATACAATAGACATAAGAAAATGATGACAGTCTCATGCAACCTGTTGTGTAAAATAAGTTTAGGAAATCCTAAAGAGGTACATAGATTAGAGGTTTACCCCATTTCTAGAATGTTCACTTGGAACATGGCCACAATGCTACCGCAGTGAATTTAAATCATCAGAGCCCCATCAGTGGGCTCATTATACAGTGAATGACCCCATTATATCAAAGGGAAACTACTATGCTCCCTTGATGACCCTCAAGCTTTGATATAAGTGATCTCTTGGGACACAATTTAATTTGATGCACTATACCAGACCACTTTTCAACCTGTGCTCTATAATTCAACAACATTAAAAGACAAAAAGCCTACACTGCATTTGCACATTTGGAGTGTGAAGTTATTGACAGCAGTGTTTGATAGCTGATGCCCCTCTAGCCATCTGGACTCATAACATAATGAGCTAATCTAAAAAGTTATTTTTAAATAAATCTGAAATGCCTGATGATATCTGTCAGTAAATTTATTTGATTAGATGTCCTCTCAGAAAGGTCTTATAAGACATCAGGCATCTGCCTCTTATTAATCAATCCACACAGTTTTGGAATAAAGTCAGATTTAAGACAACATAGACTCATTCTGAAAATGTACCCCAATATTCATCTCTGGAGATCACAAATTATGTAGCCAGAAGTATGTATGGCTGCATTTCGTCTTTACAACAAACAATACGAGGCGGTATGACACTGTTCCTTTTCACGCTTACCAGCTGACCGCTTATCTCCATATATGGCTTTCCCACTGCTACCAGTTTGTCTAGTAGCTTGCCATGTACATTGGTGGACTTGAGATGCAGAGAGAAGTTGACGACAACAAGGTTCGAGTCGGGCGAAGAATGGTTCCAGAAAGTGGGTAGGTCAAAAGCTAAAAGCCAAAAAATAAAATAAACAAGTAAATAACAGGGTGAGAATGTGAATTTACACAAGAACAGCAGGCGCGAATGGCACTAACAAGAAAAATTTGAGTAAAAAGCATACGCAGCGGCCTCTGGTGGGTTAGCAAAAACAAAAACTGCAAAAAACTTAGCTCCTGGGACGTATTTGGTGCTCTCCAGAAATGTATATAGCAATACATTTTCAGAATGAGCCTGGGTTAATTTAAGAGATTAATTAATGTTGAAAAAATTTGGTTAAATTGCACCCTTTGTTCAATAAGCTTTTTCTATTTTGGCTTTTATTTTTAGCTATTAGTGCAACTAGTTATAAATGCATTAAGATTTGTGGTAACACTTTATAACTACACACTATGAACCATTTATTAAGAATTAGCAACTAGTTAACTTACTGTTTGTTAAGCATTAACTCTACATTAATAGACATTAGTAAATACAGCTACAGATGCTTTATTCTTGGTTTATAAGCACATGTATAATGTAATTTAATAGTTGTATTTTCCTATTTTGAAATACATTTATTATTAATCGACTCAAGTTGCAAAGGTTCAACTATTTTGAGAATTGACCATATCATGCATGTGTAAGAACACCAGATGGTGGCCATAGCAATGACAAACAATTAATTCTGTCCTTTGGGAACAGATTGGATCGACAGAAGTTTGGTGTTGCTAACAAAATGGAGGAAGATTTGAATTCTGGTTTGTACTCATTTTTAGAGGATTACCAGAATCACCATTGACACCCCCTGGTGCGTAATGCTTTCAGATGCCTGAATATGGCAAGAATGCAACCCAGGCTCTTTCTGAAAATGTTGTCCCGTGGACGTGTCTGGAGACCGCAAAATACGTCCCGGGAGGTACGTATTTTTGCAGTTTTTGTTTTCACGAATCCGCGAGAGGCCGCTGTGTGCGCCTTTTTGTATCTCAAACGTCTCTCGCAAGTGTCGTTCGCGCCCACGCTGTTCTCGCATAAACCCACCAGAAGCCGCTGTCGACCTACTGTCTGTCTGTCTGACTGAATGATTGACTGGGCGACCGGCCAATCGACTGACCTACCCTCCTCCTTCCCTAAACCCAACCAATTTTACCGATTGACCCGCCCACCCACATACTTCCCTAAACCCAATCAACGGTTTATGAAAGCCATCCAGAAAAAGAAAAGTCCTCATCTGATTTGTACCACGTTTTCAGATTTTACCACGTTCTCACCCTGTTGTTCACTCGTTCATTTTATTTTTTTGAATTCTGTATTTGTCTTACCTGATTTCTGGAACCGCTCTTCCCCGGACTCGAACCTGGTCGTCGTTGTGGTCAACTCCTCTCTGCGTCTCAAGTCTGCCGACGTACACAACGAGCTAGCGGGACAAACTGGTTGAAGCGGGAAAGGCCTCCACACGGAGGTAATCGGTCAGCCGGTAAGCGCCAAAAGGAACGGTGTCCTACCGCCCTGTAGGGTTCGCTTAAAAAATTAAATGCAGCCATACGTACCTCTGGCTACATAATTCGCGGTCTCCAGAAACGTCCACGGGACTACGTTTTCAGAATGAGCCTGGGTTGCAAGAACGAGGAGCTAAATTTAACAGATGGAATTGTAACATAATCATTTGAACCACTGCCTACCACAAAGGCAGAACAGCAAAGAGAAACGCATTGATAGCCCCACCCTAAAGGCATTCCATGAGACCATAAGCAAAGAAAAGTTATTTATTGTATTTAATTAACAATTATTAGGGCAAAATTAGTTTTTACAAAATAATGACGATCAGATACATCGTTTATAACAAGAACAACTATATACATTTTGATTTCATGCCAACGTTAAGCTAGCATCATTCTTAAGTTGCACCTTAAGCTACCCAGGCTCATTATTGATACGTACCCCTATATACATTTCTGGAGATCGTGAAATATGGCAGCTGTGTACACTTTTTCAGATCTCAAATTTCTGTTGCGAATGCTGTTCTCATGCAAATCCACTAGAGGCCACTGTCCACTGATTGACTGACTGACGAACCGATACCCCCAGCCACCCCCTTCCCTAAACCCAACCGATAGTGTTTTCAAAAGCACCGAATGACTCAATTACCCCCTACCCTAAACCCAACCAACAGGGTTTTCAAAAGCAATCCAGAAAAAGGGCCTTCACCTGATTTTTTTTACCAGACCTTATTTTTTCAGATCTTACCATGTTCTCACCCTGTTATTTACTTGTTTATTGTATTTTTTTTGCCTTTTTATGTGTTTCTTTTACCTGCTTTCTGCAACAATTCTTTGCCAGACTCAAACCTCATCATCGCGATCAAGTCATCTCTGCATCTCAAGTTTGCTGACGTACATGGTGAGCTACTGGATAAACTGGTAACAGCGGAAAAGCCGTCCACACAGAGGTAAACAGAAGCCGTCAGCAGCATCATACCAGCCAGTAGTGTTCGTTTTAAAGACAAATGTAGCTCTACATAATTTGCGCTCTCCAGAAATGTATACGGGGATACATTTTCATCATTTGCCCGTGTTGCATTAATTTGTGGTTTCAAAGTAATTACAGTATTTATGTTCCATACACTCATCTTTGCTTGTTGCCATTTCTGTTTTTTTTTTTTTTTTTGCAGCATTGGCTTCTTTAGTGGATCTGACTCTGGTTTTGACAAAATTATGATTGTTGCTTCTGGGAATGTAGAAAAACAAACATAATAGGGCTCTTAATCTCACTAAAGATAATAACGATTTCCATTCTGATGTAAAATCCTGATCTTCATTCTCACATGCTTTAGTTCCATCACACAAGATGGCACTTAAGCAGCCAGAGTAACTGTATGCCTGCTGTGGTTTTTACGTGCCCATTTTGTTTTTCAGTGCAAAGGGCTTTGTGTTTATAACCACTAAAGAGCCAGTCTGCCCAACAAATGCAGAATGGCTAAGCGAATCTGAGATTTGTCGTAAGCACTGTGGGTGATCATTGACAATATTTTGGTTGGTCCAGACAGATATTGTGGACATCTGATAAAAGACTGTTCTTGTCCAATGACACATTCATCTATCTTGAGACTGGTCCAGAATGCTGATGGGATAGGTGTAGAAAAACAACCTTGGGGACACAGAAATTGGCTTGATGCTTAGCAAGCTAATTTCAATATTCAGAAACTTGCTTGCTTATTTATAAACAATATTATATTATATTATATTATATTATATTATTTTATTTTATATTATATTATATTAAATTAAATTATATTATATCACGTAAGCTTTACTATGACATATGTTAATTAACCTAAGCAATTTTTTGGCCTGTATGGTATTGAAATTGCTAAATAGTTTAAATAGCTCACAGAAAAAAAAAAATCTTGCACTGATAAGTGAAAATGTATCCCTATATACATTTCTGGAGAGCACCAAATAGGTCCCAGAAGGCACATTTTTTTTTGCAGTTTTTTGTTTTCGTGAATCCAGCAGAGGCCGCTGTGTATGCTTTTTGAGATCTCAAATTTCTCTTGCGAGTGCCATTCGCACCTGCTCTTCTTACGTAAATTGACTGACTGACTGACCGACCGAACGATAACCCAACCCACCACCTTCTATAAACCCAACCAATAGTGTTTTAAAAACCACCGATTGACCAGCGCCCACCCACTTCCCTAAATCCAACCGACACTGTTTTGAAAAGCAATCCAGAAAAAGAAAAGCCCCTTAATTTTTACGACAGTTTCAGATTTTACCACATTCTCACTGTGTTATTTACTTGTTTATTTTGTTTTTTGGCTCCCGTTTTTTTTTTCTTAACTGTCATTCCTTGCCAGACTCAAACGCTGTCAGTAAATTCTTCTCTGTGTCTCAAGCCCACCAACTTTTGCTGCGAGCCACTGGACAAACTGGTAAAAACTGGAAAGCTGTCCATACAGAGGTAAGTGGTCAGCTGCTATAGCGTGAAAAGAAACAGCGTCATACCACCTCGTAGCATTCGTTTTAAAGACTGGACCAGATTTGAATGATAATGGAAATAAACGTGGCCCCGATTTGGGCCAGTTTTGGTTTACTTGTTGTATTTATGACAAACAGTCAGCCTTCCTTTGGTTTGCTGATGGCCCAAATCTGACATACAAAAGCAGACTGTCCAAGTGCTGTTTTTCCTTGCAGCATGTAGGTCATATAAAGATGTTGAATCTGGGCAAGATTTGGACCAGAGTTTAATCTGACCCAGATTTGACGCAATTCTGGCTTGTTCAATTTATTTGTGGTTGACAGTCAGCCTTATTTTTGGATTGTTTGTTGCACAAATATGTATAGTCATTATGATTTTGTTATTTAATTCAAATTACCAATGCACCCTTTTTTCATACACTATCTGACAGAGCATTGAAATATATGCATAAAACTGTTAACTGCCAACCAAGGTTTCATCACTTGAAGCTGTACAGGCTAATTTATTCAAACATTAGAATGCAGACTTTACAATACAATACTTCAGATGCATAGCAAACAGCTTGTTTTCTTTTGCAGTGCTAAACTACAGTAGCTGACGTAAGCTTTTAGTTTAATTAAACTTCAAAGTGAAATTAATAGAACATTGTCTAGACTCCTTTTTATAGCTGCAAGAGTTTGCCTAATAGGTATTAAAGCGGTCTGAGAGCAGAGAAACTTTAGACTTCACGTCTAATCATTTCATGCCCCCAGGTCACACTATACAGAGCAGCAGACACTTTAAGACAGAACACTCAACCTGGGATACGTGAGAAATATAGCAAAGACACAGTGATATCCCTGTGGATGTAATATTTCGAAATCATTTCAGTTGTGTCGATTTATTTCAACAGCTGTACATTAGCCAGACGACAAGGTTTACTGCTGGAAAATTCAAAGGACATGTTGTACAACTCATCAAAACATCTTAAGCTAGAGGCAGTTACTGAACACACAATTTTCAATTAAAGTCCATAGTCTAAAAACAGAAATATTGACTAACTCATTATTTTTTATGATTAAAAATCCAGATTACACAATTTGCTTGGCATGGGTCTAACAGGAGCACATAGTCTCTTCTTTACACAGCTTTTATTTATATATATTATACACAGAACTATTTCCATCAAACGGATGAATGATTTGTGGACTTGTGGCAACAGAATGCATTCCTTTATGATGCGTCATCACAGCATTAACATGACAGAATTTGAAGATAAATATTAACAATCGATAACAGAGGCACTTTTGCATCCTAATGAGTTACTGAAATTACCATGTACATGCATAATTCACTCATTATGTTCACATGATCAAATTGTAATTTTATATGAATATTGTGTAAATTCTAAATGTAAAGTTTACATTTTTGCTCCTTAAGACAAAAATTTAAATAAAATATAATAAAACAGGTCACCTTAGTTATTTTCTTTTAGACAGTCAACAGATAAAGAAGATTTGCGTAAAACTTGCATACACAAGCTGAGATCAGACATGAGATTCAAACACCGCACACATTCATATTGATAAATCCCAAGTTTTGCTTTTCTGTCACTTTGATAAATGAGGCTCAGTAAGTTCGCAAGTCTGTGTGAGCAACCAATTTCAAATGAACACCTGTTTAGCAGTTGCTTCCACCCCAAGTATGATTTTGCTGCTATGCATATGGAGAAAAGCAAGTTGTTTGTGGGTAAAATTAACAATAATTGAAGCAAAATACTAATAATGTCATAAAGAGTATTATGTTTAAATGTGGGGTGGCTCAGTGGTTAGCACTGTCGCCTCACAGCAAGAAAGTAGCTGGTTCGAGTCCCGGCTGAGTCACTTGGCATTTATGTGTGGAGTTTGCATGTTCTCCCTGTAATAGGTGAAATGAATAAACTAAATTGACTGTAGTGTATGAGTGTGAATGGATGTTTCCCAGTACTGGGTTGCAGCTGCAAGGGCATCCACTGTGTAAAATATATGCTGGATAAGTTGGCGGTTCATTCCGCTGTAGCAACCACTAATAATAAATGAAGGGACTAAGCTGAAGGACAATGAATAAATTAATGTTCAAGTGTCAAGAGGAAAAAAAACAAAGAATAGTCAGTAGAATAGTCAATAGTAACAGAATATCTATTTAGGAAAAGTCACAGGAAGCAGTTTCCTAAGAATAGTCAATAGTAACAGAATATCTATTTAGGAAAAGTCACAGGAAGCAGTTTCCTCAGCTTTTGTTGTTGTTTGACAAGTTTAAAGGTTTAATTTTTTTAATGGAAGTGCAATATTGACATTGAAATTGGGGTCAGTGAATATGGAATGATATTTGTGCCAAAAAAAAAAACAAATAAAAAATTTCCTTAACATTCACATTTAGCCAAAATCAATATGATTACTAATTAAAAAGATAGCATCTCGGCTTTGCCAGAAAACATTTTGATGATCCCCAAAACATTTGGGGAAATACTCTGTGGGCTGACGAGACAAAAGTTTAACTTTTTGGAAGCTGTGTGTCCCATTATGTGTCATGTAAAAGTAACACTGCATTTCAGAAAGAAAAAAAAACATCACACCAACAGTAAAGCATGCTGGTGGTAGTCTTGAGATGATTAGCTCAATGATTGAACACATGAATTCTGCTGTGTACCAAAATATCCCGAAGGAGAATGTCCAGCCATTTGTTAGTAACCTCCAGCTGAAGTAAACTTGGGTTCTGCAGCAGGACAATAATCCATAGCACACCAGCAAGTACACTTCTTAATGGCTAAAGAAAAATAAAATGAAGACTTTGGAGTGACCTCGCTAAATCCAATTGAGATGCTGTGGCATGACCTTAAAAAGGCAGTTCATCATTCAGGCTAGGCGGTTAATTCTTCTGAACTGGAAAAGCCCTTACCCTCCTTCTCACTCTTGTTGGATAAGAAATGTTCTTTATTTTATGAAATTAGATATAATTGGGTACTCTATTCACCGAGAAACCTGATGATTGATAATAAAGCGTGTTTGGGCACAGAATATCCTTGAGCCCCAGGCTCCCTCCCGTTTGAAGGGCGAGAGGAGAGTTTGAGCTCAGGTAGGTCTCGAGAACTCCCCTACTTGTGAACTGCTGAAATATAACTGACTAAGAGTTGCCTTAGGATGCTATTTTTAAGTAGTCAATTTACTTATGGTGCATGTCTTTGGATGGTGGGATGAAACCAGAGAACCCAGAGAAAACCTATGCAAAACACGGGGACAACATGCAAACTCTGCACAGAAACACTGACCGGCTCGGAGAGGGTCAAACCAGCGGCGTTCTTGCTGTGAGGCAACAGTGCTACTCACTGGGCCACTGTGCTGCCCAATCAAAGGAGAGGAGTAGGCCCATGACTGGCATGACTCAGATGGAGTCGAACTCGGGGAGACTCCGTGGGAGTCCGAGTTGAGGAGTGATGGCCTATGCGAAAATAGAAAAAAAAGAGTAGCGGAGGAACCCAACGCTAGAAGGAAGGGAAAAAGTAGCGGAGTAACTCGATGCTGAAGAAAGAAAAGTATCGGAGTAACTCGACACTGGAAAGGGGGTAGGGATTTAGAGGTGGGAAGGGGAGTGGGGGGTGGAGGAAAGAGTGGAAGCATTCGACGCTGGAAGGAAGGAAAGAAGTTGCGGAGAAACTCAACGATAGGAAGGAGAGAACAGTAGATGGCATCTGAAGGGGATCCATGAATTAGTTTATGGAAAAATTGGATCCCGCTTAAGTAGCTTCCAATGGTGCTGGCTTGTATGCACTTGGAAATATGAAGGTGAGATATGAATAAGGTGATAGTGAGACGGGAAAAATCATTAAAAATGCTGTGTACAGTGTATAGAAGTGTTTGAAGGCTTTCTATGCTGTGAGGTATAATTCAAGGGTTCTAGGTGTTATTGCTTGTAAAATGGGAGATATGGAAATTTGGCTGAGGTTATGTAAAGGGTGGTTTATGGCAATATCATTTCAGAATAAGAAGGTACTGGTGTTGGATGAGGGTCTGCTTCTGGAGCCAATAGATTAAACTTCTGGAGAGAGAGTCAGCAATTCGATTTTTGCAACCTGGTACATGTTTAGCAGTCATTATAAATAGTTTTTTGGCTGCTGTCCATACGAGGCGTCTTAATAAGGGCATGAGCGGAGGGGAATGGGAACGCCCTTTATTAATGCATTGTGCTGTAGTTTCTTTGTCACAATGCATAAGAATGCTGGAGACGGACCATTTGTCTCCTCATAAAATAGCTGCAGAGACTATAATGACTATAATTCAAACAGAGCTGACGAGTGTTGGTTTTGGGGAAGTTTGAGCACTTGGGGGGGCCACGAGGAAGCGAACCAATGCTCTTGGTAAAATCCCCCGAACTCAACGGAGGGGGCGGCTTCAGTGAATAAACTGATGTCGATTGGGAATGAAATTAGGTTGCTATAGAAAAAGGAAGGAAGGATATCCATAATCTGAGTTTGTCGCAACTTGGATTGTTAAGGAGAATTAAGTAATCTAAACCGTGTACTGAAGTGGCTAGCTGGAGGAGGCGAGTGATAAACGGGCGGCCTTGGGGGATAATACGCATGGCGAAATTTGAATGCCCGAGGATGGAGAGGAGTTTGCGTTTAGTGCATTCTTGTTTCTCTAAGAAAATTAGAGAAAGAGAAATGATGCGATCAATTTTCTCTTTGGGGAGGAATGCTTGGAATTTTTTTGGATTTGGAGTCTAGATTAATGCCCAGAAATTCGATAGAAGTGCTGAGTCCAGAAGTTTTCTCTTCTGCGAGAGGAATTCCGAGATCAGTGAAAACATTTTGTGTCATCGCCAGATGTTTAGCAGGTGGCGCAGACGGGGAGGAGATGATGAGAAAATCATCTAGTAGATGAATTATGTACGGGACCCCGTAATTGTTGGTTAGGATCCAGCATAAGATAGCTTGGTCAATATCGTGGTAGTGGAGCGAAAATTCGTCGGACTGAATAGTGCTATTAATACTGAGAAAGACGGAGTTATGCGGAGATGAGAGATCAATAATCAAACGTTTTTTGCCAGAGAATTTGCGAGTTGCTATGCCTATATGACTGATCGGAGCGGAGAATGGACCGATCGTAAATTTATTGTTGATTTATTTTTTGATCAACTGTTTCTGGTTCTGTGGTTGCTGATTGTAGATTGGGACAAAAGAGGTTGTAGGAAGGAAGTGCTGAAACGCCAGGGTGAAATCCGTGGGTAAGACCTGAAATGAGAAAATCAGAAAAGTTAGTATCAGGGTGATCACGTAATTCATAGGCCAGGTGGGAAACATTAACAGTAGTTGACAAGTAGTTTTTTATTTTTTATTATTAGATTTCCATGCTGGGCAGACAACTCTAGCGTGAGTGCCACCACAATAGGTGCAAATATGCAGATATCTGCAGGGATTTTTGAAACACCTGCCAATATTGAAGTTTTGGAAGGAATGTTATAGTTAGGGGGGCGAGGGACATAGCTGGTAGATTTGGCTGCAGGTTGTGTATCAGAAGAAGGAATGAAGAAGAGACAGGAGGTGGTGGGGTGCAGGTTTGAACGGCAGACTGTGCAGGATAAATTGCGGCAACCTAAAAATACTCAGTTGTTGAGGTCAGCGTCTACCACTCCCCAGTAGAGACACTTGCCCCACTGAGTCACTCTGATGGCGCATTTGGCAGAAAAAAGTTTATGGTATGTGTTGACGTGTGTTACCCCATAAGAGAGCGTGAGCTCGCCGATGATGGCCATATAGTCATTTAGCTCGTGTCTCCTGTGGGGCAAAACTGAGGAGATGATATCGTTGTAACGGAAAAAGGGAAGT
This sequence comes from Danio kyathit, assembly GCA_903798195.1. Lineage (NCBI taxonomy): Eukaryota > Metazoa > Chordata > Actinopteri > Cypriniformes > Danionidae > Danio > Danio kyathit. The sequence continues at coordinate 17,182,842 of LR812538.1, forward strand.
TAAATTCGGCTAATGACAAAATACGTGACTGAGAACTGGAAGGTTGTTTGAGGGTGAGTGTAAATTCGCTGCAATCCACCTGCCGTTCTGCCGTGGGAGGTGAAATGGGTGACAGGAGTGTGATGAGGTCGATGTCAGCACCTGAAAGCATCTGGTTTCTTGCAGCATGTGTGACTTGGGTGGGTTCCGAAGCTAGAGAGTTATGTGGTGGCGCGAGGGGCGTGGCTGTCAAAAGGGTGAATGGAGGACGTGAGGCGGAAGCTGGTGCAGGTAAGGGTGCATGCTGGGTAGAGTCTGTGCTGGTTGAAGCAGGGGGGGGGGGGGTAGCTGAAGTGGAAGAAAGATTGAGACTGTTTGGAGAGCTGGAAAGGGCGACAGGAGGCCAGGACAGAGAGGTAGAGAAGGATTGGGGAAGACAAGGGTGGGAAATGGAGTTCGTTTGGTTAGAGTCTTGTTGGTTGGTGTTGTGTGACATAATTTAAAGAGCCTGGGATTCTTGGGGGCGTGGTCTAGCGGGAGTGCGGTGGGGGATGCGTTTAGTTTTGTCTTTTCTTTTCCATTGTGTAGGATAAGGAGTGTGATGGGAGCTGGATTCCCTGACGTTATCTCTTGCTGATGATGAAAGCGAAGGGTGGGAGTCTGATGTGGTGTTGGAATATAATCTGAGGAGTTCTGGTTTATTGAGGAATCGTGGAGCGTGGATGCCGAGGTATGATAGGTGTTTCCGAAGTTTTGAAACTGTGATCCTTTTTGTCGGGTGGATGAAGGAGGTGGCTGATGCATATGATGAGGTAGGTGAATTAATTTGTTATCTTGGTGCAGAGGGAGATGGGGATCTTGTTTGGTAGAGGCGAGCAGAGGTGGAGCGGGTCATTTTACAGCCTCTAGTAGAGTCAGGCTCGTGTATGGAGCCTCGCAGGGCTGAGCGGTGTGGTCCTGTGGGTTGTGTTCCGGGTTTTATTCCTGGTTGTTGCTGGTGTTATTGTTGTTGTTTTCCATTTTGCGTAAGATGATGGCTGGTGTGTTGGTATGTAGGTAGGTTGGATGGTATCTGTTAGGCTGGTATGCTGGTTGACTGGTAGGTTGGTAGGCTGGTTGGTTTGTTGGTTGTTTTTTGTGTTGTTGTTGGTTGTAAGTAGTTAGTAGTTTGGTAGTAGCTTAGTCTGCGTTGAGAGGGCAATTCGGATGTAGCGGTCTTCAAGACGAAGATGACTGGAGTAGAAAGCTCTGGTAATTTATAGTGTGTCAGTATTCATCTGATTGGTGCAAATATATGAAGCTAATGTGTACCAGCTGTGTTCAATCATAAGCACCTGATCCTCTCAAAATTAGTTTATAAAAAAACCACACTCAGTGAATTTGCTTATTGTTACATGTTGTCCTTTTTGTATATATTTGTAATGTGTTTCATACTTTTTGTTTATTGTTGTAATTTTTACAACCTATAAATAAAACATAAACAAAAAAAGGCAGTTTTATGGGTCTTCAACAACATACTGATATGCATGCAAGGTCAAAAAACACTTTCATGGTCTTATAATATGCATTTATTTTTACCTAATTATCCCAGCGACTCCCATATGAAATCGTTCAGTGATTCATTTGTTCCCAAACCCCTCCTTAGCGCGAAGCTAATCTGCACTGATTGGACTGATGACAGCCTGTTGCCATTGGTAGACAGCGTTCAGCCCGAGACACGGTTTATCAAGCCCCAGGGTCGCCAACACTGGTATAGGATCCGATCGCAGCAGACGCCCGAAACACGCTTCATAGTGAAACTTACTTACACCACAGTAAACAGTACCCTGTTCTCAACAGGGTTATTCAGGCACCTCACCCCCGAAAGCAGTGCAGTTAAACACAAACGCAAAGCAGCACGCGTTGCGTTTTCAACGTGGCATTAGACGCGATATGGGAATATAGAGTTAACCTGATACAGTGCAAGCGGTTACAAGTAACAACACAATTAAATACATTCTTTACAAGCTAGAGAAAACAAGGAGGCAGCTATTTACTTAAACTTATGAAATGTGTCATGGGCCAGGTCTGATTTCATTAATTATCTTTCATTTTGGAGCTTTTCTACCCTCTCAGCTGTAGATCATTTATATTTGCAACCATTGCAGTGGCATCTCTTGCATGAAGTGTTAAATGTTCTCAGGGCTTACCTGTACATCCCCAGCCAGGGGGTTGTAGCGCTCCTCCTCTGTCCTCTGACAAGCTATCTTTGCGGGCTCCTATGTGCTTACCCTGAGCCTTCTTTTCAGTGCTGTGCACCAGCCCAAAGCCAAGCGTACCTAATAAACTGGCCTTATTTTGCACGTGTTACCAAATTCCATCGTATTCTGTGACCCTAGTAGGCGCTGTTCTCGCTGTTTGGCTTAAATTGGCTCCCACAGGCAGATTGGACATGCAAACAGCTTTCATAGCCTACTCTCACGTGAATGCGCTGGAATGAACTGTTCAATACTAGTACTTATAAAATCCCTTGTATTTCACACAGAAGAATTTATTGTTCTTTAAATGCAAACAACATTGCAAACTCATGACTTCAGGATCTGTTTGTATTTTTTGCTGTGTTAGTGAGTTCGGCTTATAGCCGAAACGACTAAAGACTTGTTATCAAGACGATTCATTCCAACCACTATGAGTCAACTCTTTTTTAGATGAATCAATAGTTTTAAAAACTGTCCACTTTCAGATTTAAGCTTTAGCTGGATATTTCACTTCACTTAGATCTGTGTTACACACTACATGGAAGGTCATTTTCAAAAACTCATAATAGGGGCTCTTTAAAAAAAACCTCCAATGTGGTTGAATTACAACAATTATGCAAAGATGAGTGGCCCAAAATTCCTCCACAGCACTGTAACAGACTCATTGCAATTCATCAAAAACGCTCAAAATGCAGTTTATTAGGTTTTTAGGATTAGGGACAACCCATTTTTAACACAGGGCTATGTAGTTTTATATTTTGTTTTTCCTTAATAATAAAAACCTTCACTTCAAAACTGCTTGTTGTGATTACTTGTGCTTTTTTTCTGTTATTTACAGTTTTTTGTTCATAGAAATCAAGTGTTTGCATATTTATGCACCTGATTAATAATATGGAAAATCATCATTCATTTCATTTCTTTCGGCACACGCACTTATATACTACCTCCAATTTAGTTGATCCAATTCACCAATAGTGCATGTCTTTGGGCTGTGGGGGAAACTGGAGCAGCTGGAGGAATCCTTGCGAACATGGAGAACATTAGATTACATTTTAGTTAACAAAGTCAAACATTTTTACCTAAGGATCATCATTTAACCCTTTGGCTTTGGGCATCCACAATGTTTGTAGTGTGTTTGTGGTTCTAACTGAAATCACTTCCAATGCACAAATCTGCACTTTGATTTTCTATTAGAAACCAATGCCCAATGCATTCTCATTTTGAATTTGTGCCAAATTTGTATGAATTTGTACGGTCTCATTCACTTATGTAGTGATGCGACCAACCAGTGCTAAGCATATTGTGGGTGGATCCTCTAATTAGGGTATTTGGGGTGTATAAAAGACTGCATTGACACCAAATTATGCGCGTCTGTGTGTCTTTGGGGAGTGACGTTATCTCCAGGGCGCCATCTGAAAGGTAGGACACTGTTTGTGTGGTGCTATGGTTAGCTAGTCGAGTGGTATTACTTGCACTTTTCCGACTTAAGTGGCTCCAACACTTAAAACCCAGTGCCCCCAGTTCTGAGGAGGGAGTGCTGAGTGGAACTTATTTTAAATCTATTAAAGTTGTTTGCACTGTTTTAGCATCAGAATTTGTAATAAATGTGAATTGATTTATTTAATTTGTTGTCTGCAGTCTGACTGAGCCATAATGAAATTGTGTGTCCAAAAAACTGTTGCATAGAATAATGTAATGTGGGTCCCTGGCCACTAATTTCAGCATGGCGTAGTCGTGCAACCGTTGTCCCCCCAACGCCACATCTGATGTAGTCAGCAGGACAGTGGCTCATTCAGACTCCGATATTATTATTGTTATTATTGTTTTGCTTGTTTTTCCCTCTTCTTTTTTTTTCTACCCTTAGTTTTGTGGTGCATTACTAACAATGGTGACTGTGCAGAGGAATTTGTTGGGTAAGTGCCCATTTGTAGCCTCTAGCTATCGAGAATGAATTACAGGAAATGAGGGAATTGATAGCCCAGTTAGGGGCCGAAAATGAGAGACTGCGGCAGGACCGACAGCCTCTAGTGGTGCGTCATTGCCTGTTATGCTTCAACTGGCCGATGCAGTTGCTGGTGTAACAGAACGATTTGTGTTTATTCCAAGAGATCGACGCTGTCCAAAATTTAATGGCAGGACTGGTATTGGGGTTGAAGAGTGGGTTGAAGAAGCACATGAATGTATGCGTTTGCGTAACATGATGGTGGCCGATAAGGCTTTCTTCCTATTTGATCATCTTGAAGGAGAAGCCCATGTGAAGTAAAATATCGTTCAAGTGCTGATAGGAGTGATCCAGAAAAGATTGTTTCTGCGTTGCACGAATTATACGGGTGTGCAGAGTCTTATATTACACTTCAAGAAGCTTTTTATTTGTGTCGACAGCTGGAGGGAGAGACTTTGTTGGAGTTCTCCCTGGCTTTGTTAGACTTTTTCGAACATTTTACAAATAGGTCACCCCATGTTATTGCAAATGCTGACGTTTTGGTAAGGGATCAATTTGTTGAATGCAAATTAGATAATTCCCTTCACAGAGAGTTAAAACAATTGATACAATGTGAGCCTGCTGCATCTAGGGGACACCAGGTTGGGCAAGAGGGCGTAGTCAGTCTGCTCCCCTGGTTAGTCGGATGCAGTTTGGTGTTCACAGGGATTCTAGGTTGGGTGCAAAGGGAGGACATAAGGGGTCAGAATTGAGCGAACTGCGAGAAATTCTATGTCAGCAGCAAAGCAGATCAATCGGCTTACTCAAACATTGGCCCATAATCAAAATCCTTCGTTTCGTGGTCTTCCGTCTCGTCCCGATTCAGTAATGTGTCAACGATGTCAGCGACTGGGCCATTTTGCCTGTGAATGTAATGGAGAATGTCAGCCTGACTGCTCCTCATCCCGTCCGGTCACTAGCTTTTCCTCGAGTCAAGACATTTTCTGGCTCTAATCAGGGGGGGGGGGGGGGGGGGGGTAAGGGCCCTGCTACAGCGATTTTAAAAATGTGTTCTCTACTGGTGAGGGAGATGTGGGTTGCACTAACATTTTGCCGTGCCAGAGCTGCATACTTTCCTGGGGTTCGTTAGTTATTATAGGCGTTTTGTTGAAGGGTTTGCTAAACTTGCAGCCCAATTGCATCAAGTAGTGGCAAAACTGACCATGAGTAAAATGGGATGGGCTAGCCAAGAGTTGGGAGCCGCATGGTCTGAACAGTGCGAGCAGGCATTTCACACCCTAATACAGAAGCTTACCACTGCACCGGTTTTGACATATGCCGATTTTACTAAATCATTTATCTTAGAAGTGGACGCAAGCCATTTGGGACTGGGTGCAGTACTTTTCCAAGTGGTCAATGGCAAAGTGAGGCCAGTGGCTTATGCGAGCCGTACACTTTGGCCAGCGGAGCATAATACAGCCACCTACAGTTCCATGTGACTCGAGTTTTTAGCTCTAAAATGGGCAATGACCGAAAAGTTCCGTGAGTATTTGTTAGGACACCATTGCATCGTGCGTACTGATAACAACCCACTGAACCATTTGGCTGCCGCCAAGTTTTGGGAGTTGACAGCCTTTGATTTTGAGATTCATTATCGGTCAGGTCAGTCAAATCAAAATGCAGATGCCCTTTCATGCTTGCACCCAGTAGGGAAGTTCATTAAGGGAAATTATTATTTTGGGGCAGTAGTTCCAGAGTTGCTGAAGCGCGTGGTGAGTGAGAGTCCCACGGAAGCTACTACTTTAAATGCAGTGCAGGTCATGCCAAGTCGCTCTGTGCCTGAACTTGTTTCATTACAAGGAGCAGACCCTACCAACAGTGCAACTATTCAGTTTTGGCGTCATGGAACTTATCCAGGGCCCCAAGAGCGTCAAACGTTACCCTGGTTAGTGTTGACATTACTCCAACAGTGGGACCGTCTTGTAGAGTTAGAGGGCCTTTTGTATCGTCAGGTCTATCATTGCGATGGGGGGGAAGAGGTGTTCCAATTGGTGCTGCCTGCTGCGTTGCACACCGAAGCGTTGACACAACTACATCAACATCATGGACACCAGGGTATTGAGTGCACACTTGTTATCGTTGTTACAACAATGTTATTGGCAGGGGATGTCTGATGACGTGGCCCGTTGGATGTAGGAATGCGAGCAGTGTCAGTAGGCTAAAGCAGCTGCATCGGGTGTTAGGGTGTTTCATGGGACATCTACTTGCTTCCCTTCCAAATGAGATAGTTGCACTTGAGTTCACCATTTTGTAGCGCTATCAGTCAGGGCAGGAGAATGTGTTGATAATCACAGATGTTTGTGGTGCCAGGTCGGATTCATTTAGACCAGGGCTGTAACTTCGAATCTCAGTTAATTCAGCAGTTGTTCGGCTTGTATCAAGTAGCTAAATCTCGCACAACTCCATACCATCCAGCTGGTAATGGCCAGTGTGAACGGTTCAATAGAACCTTACATAATTTGTTGTAAACTCTGCCTACTGAGAGGAAGAGAGATTGGGCTTCTTGCCTGGCCCAGGTCCTCTTTTTTTATAATACCACTCCCCACCAGCCCACTGGCAAATCTCCGTATTTTCTGGTGTTCGGGCAAGAGCCTCATCTGCTGGTGGACTTTCTACTTGGCCGGGTTCCGGAATCGAGGGCTGTTAAGGTCCATCGTTGGGTAGAAGAACATCAGGCTCGATTGCAGGTGGGATTTGATGGTGCCTGAGAACGTCTGCAAGCGGCCGCTCAGTCAAGAAGCGAGTGAGGGAACAGCCTTTCGGTGAGGGCCAGTTGGTCTACTTCCGGGTCCTTGGGATCCCAGGTTGTCATAAGATCCACGACCTGTGGAGTCCCATTATATATCAGGTGATTATGGCCTGGCGGATATGATTCATCTGCAGTGGAAATGAATGTTCTGGAAGCTTGGTTTAGGCCTTGGGACTAGGGAAGTTCAGAATCTTGATTCATCAGCGGGACTATGATGATTAATGGAGGGATGGATTGTAGTGATGTGACCGACCAGCACTAAGCATATTGTGCGTGAATCCTCTAATTAGGGTATTTGGGGTGTATAAAAGACTGCATTGACACCGAATGTGCCCAACGCCCCATGTGTGCCCCAACGCCACACTTAGTATGACTTTCTCATGCCCTAATAAGAGGTTGGTTTAGGGGTGGTGTTTGAAGACTGGTCTTCTTTTAAAAATTGCACCTTTTCAGATGAATGAAACATGTATGAATTTGTATGAAGTCTGACATTACATAAAATAGTTATGTATTATTATTATAGTTATGAATAGTGATTATAGACCCTTTTTGTGAGATTATGCTTTAAACTTGCTGCTTTGGCAAGGGACTTGGCAGTGAAACACTGCTAGCTAACCAATCACAACACATTTCATTTGTTTTGGAAAATGGGCATTCATCAAACCTACTATTCAAGCTGTTTGTGCCAGGCTGGGGATAAAAGTACTGTGTGGGGACGATGCAGACACCAATAACTGAGTCGACACCTGTGATCAGAATCACCTTGATCAAGAGCCGTTTTTGGTCTCTGACCAAAATCAGAAGGTCAGGCCATATTTGTTGCAGTACAGAGCAGGAAGCTGAAGCCTTGCGGCTATGGGCCCCATGACTGGTTCATCATCATCAGTTAAGTGTCATCGGACCCACTATTCTGATCAAGTTAACTCAAGACGAACGGGTAACTGATCACGAGAACACAATTTTCTTAACAAAGAGCTTGTGTTTGAACTCAGGAAATGGGGTTTTCCAGCCCCCATGCAAGACAGAAAATTGACTGACTTTGGTCCAAAACAGAGAATCAAAATCCTCTCTAAAATTTAAAACTATCACCAAACATTAAAGTTCATCAGATCATCCTCAAAACGATGATAGCGGACTTTTAATGAAGTGTAATGTTATTGCTCTTGTATGACACCTGAATCCTGTATATGTTAAGGATGCATTAATCAGGGGTACCCATTATGCTTTGAGTTATTACAAACGTACCATTACGTGTATGTTATTTGTGATGAATGAGTGAAATCCTTTCCCTTTCTTTCATTCCTTTTTAATTATAGATATGTAAAATGTATCGTTCATATTATAAATGTATGCTTAATGCTATATGTCTGAGCACCATGGCTCATGTGAGTGAGTCACGCCAAAGTACATGTGCTGACATGGGACTACCACGTAGATCCACGGACAATGCCTTATTGATCCAGCTATGTTAGGGGCCGGAAACATTGGGTGATAAAACCCATCTCCCCAGACATTCTTTGGGGCAGAACGGCAGGAAAAGCAGAAAAGCGAAGCAGCAGCAGCTGTCCAGGACAACTCTTCTCCGGGTCCAGTCCAGCTGGACTTGGACATTAAGATGGGTTGAGACCAGCCTCAAACTTCCCCATCTTCCGTTTACTCTTCTTTCTTTCCTTTCCGGCGAGAGTCTAGTTAAGTTAAGTTGCGTCGCGAAACCCGTCAACACGACAACAGTTTGGCCGTCTCCAACTTAAATTACCGGACTTCACTTCAGCAGCCTCAGAAACGTCACTTCAACGACCAAACCAACCGCCAGCGAACTCATGTGGGAATCCAGCTCCACGGAGGGATTTCACCACATCACTACGGAACGCAAGTACATCTCCAGATCCATTGCTGAACTGGTGTATGATCTGCTTATCATGTTAAATGATAGGTAACCCTGTCTAAGAAACAGTAAAGGTTGAATTGATTATTTGGTTCGCTTGGTTAGGTTTTACATCTTGAGGTTTTGCATCACATCTCTCCTAAACTCTTCTTTCCTTCTATTCCTTGTCTGCAACCAGTATGAATGCGTGTGTGTGTATGTGTGTTTTTGTTAGTTTGTTTGTAGTCAATAGTCTCTTTTGTATTGAAAGGAAAGTGACCTGTGTATACTTGTTAATCTAATGCCTTATACCTAGATCTTGTTACCCTGCTTAAATATTAAAGTGTTTTACTTTAGTTCGAATAGTAATATTCATTTTTGAGTCAACAGCCCTGTCTGTTCAAACGAGCGCTGGACGAGTCGTTTGTTCAGTTCAAGAGAGTCGATTCTTTTGGAGCAGCTTTAAGTTCTGTTATATTCCCTTTGCGCTAATTTAAAGTTAACACACTACATAATTGTGTATTACGTGTGTGAGGCCCTACAACTGTAATAATGTAAATTATGAGGAAAAACTAACTTCATTTTTTGAACCACCAAGCATGAAAATATTTTTCTAGTACACCCTTAAACAGAATCAAGACTTAATAAAAGAGCATAATAGGAAACCTTTAAGTTGCATGCATGGGTGAAAATGCAAAAACTTGGGATTTTATTTCAAGACCAGTCAAGACCACAACTGCAAGATTTCAATAAATGAATGTAAGATCAGGAGGAGCCTAATAATTCAGGTGTGTCAATAATTATCACATGAGTATATAAGCAGCAGACATTGCACAGTGAAAACCAACATGAACATAGGGAGAACATGCAAATCAGAAATGCTCCTGCCCCATCCTGGACTCTTAACTATACAGGTCTCATCAAATGTCTCATAGTGAATCAGGCTATGGTAAATAGAGGTTTGGTTACAGACTGGTATCCCTTCTTTTAATCATTGCTAAAACATTTGAATGAGTTTTGTTCAACCAAGTCCTTTGCCATTCTCATGCAGAAAAAAACCCTCATGGACAGTAACTAGCTTGGATTCAGAAATACACATCTAATCAAGACTTTAAGTCACTGAAGCCCTGATACTGACAAGATCCTTTTCTATGTTCATAATCTTGCTAAATAATGTTGACAGGGTTATCCACCAGATCCTTCTGACAACCTTCACAACAATATTCATCTTAGGAAAATCAGGCCCTTCTTATCACAGCTTGCTATGCAACTCCTTGCCAAATTTCATTGGTCCTTACATATCATGACCTCCTAATAATCCCTATCCACTGAATTGGCTCTATCACTGTTTATCCTGTCCACCGCTGGTGTTTGGTGAGCACACTGTGCTGTCAATGAGAGACCCCACATGTTATTGTAAAGTGATTAGGGTGTATGGCAATACATGTTAAAACTGCTATGTACATCCATCCATCCATCCATCCATCCATCCATCCATCCATTCATTGATTCATTGATTCATTCATTTATTCAACTCTGCCCTCTAAGCAAGTCTCTAGCCATACTATCAAACCTTTGCAACTGATTAAGAATGCAGCAGTGAATTTTGTCTTTAACATTCTAAAAAAGCTTCTGGCCCAGAAATATTGCAAGGTTCTCACTCAGCTTAACAGTACAGAATCACTGGAGATGCAGCTGGTCCTCTACAAAAGTGGTTCTAAACTCTGGCCTTGAGGTTGATTCCTGCAAAGTTTGCACCAATCCTAATTAAACACACACAGAAAAGCTAATTTATGTCTTCAGAATGACTACATATTTTGGTCCTAAACTCTGCAGGAAAGATCTTGAGGACCAGAGTTGAGAACCTCTGTAGTACAGGATGGTTCTTTTGAGGTCATTGTAAACAATGCATTTCTTTTTTGCCAGTTGTTGAAACCCACTGGGTTTGAGGTTCACTGGTCAGTCATCATGCCTCTTCAGTTTTCAAGAGAGATTGCACAGGTGTGACTCACTTTTCCTTCCAAATGTAATACAAAAAAGTGAAAGAATTCAGGATCAGTGAGGGTGGACTTGTGTCCTTTTTATTAACCACTCATGTAAGACAAGACCTCGAGCACACATTGTGCTTCCAATAATAGATAAACGCTTCTCACTAACACTGCTTGGCAATCGACTAGCACAAGTACACACATACAAGTCCACATCTGTGCACATCTCTTGTCTCTGGCCATTCTGCAGCAACTTATCTTTAATCTGATCAATTGAAACTGAAAAGAAAAACAGTTCTTTTTTCTTTATCAAATCAAAGCAGAGTTTTTAAGCAGACCAGAAAGTTAATGTTTGTTAATGCTACAAGGATAAGTCAGACACTGTATAAGCTACAATTATTCTTGTTGAACGTAAACAACTGTTTATTATATTTTATAATGTTCCCTTTTTACATAATATTTTGCATTTAAATGTTTTTTCCTGGTGTCTACAATCCCAACAGACCCATCACCCATATTTTTGGTCACAAACCACCAATTGAGAATCCAAGTTTAGAAGTTTAAACAGTGTTCTAAACTATCATAGAATATATTTGATGCAGCAGAAATGTTGTTTGGATGTAGTGGAGAGTGTTCTCTGTTTGTATCAAGTGGATGTGTACTATAGTACTTGAGTGGCACAAGATCAAACAGGGAGCTGTTGACCCCACAGGCAGGTGAGAAGCAGAGGCAAATAGAACACACTTGATACGCAACACAACAGCATGGAGACATTGGTTTCTAAGTGTGAATCTCATCACAGAGGGCAAGAGAAACAGGGAGAGTGAGTACTCCATGAATACTAAAACACATCCTGCAGCACTGCATTCTAATCAACAATCAACTCAGAACATATATGCTGTGTGCTTCTTTACTGATGATACAAACCAAGTTTTAAAATCATACGGAAGTGAGCATGTGTGTTTTAAAGATTTGTTCTGTTCAAAACATACACAGGTGTTAACAAATTAAATACTATGAATATGTTTTAGGTAGGTGGCGCAGTAGGTAGTGCTGTCGTTTCACAGCAAGAAGGTCGCTGGTTCGAGCCTTGGCTGGGTCAGTTGCCGTTTCTGTGTGGAGTTTGCATGTTCTCCCTGCGTTTGCGTAGGTTTCCCCCACAGTCCAAAGATATGAGGTACAGGTGAATTGGGTAGGCTAAATTGTCAGTAGTTTATGAGTGTGAATGAGGATGTATGGATGTTTACCAAAGATGGGTTACAGCTGGAAGGGCACACGCTGTGTAAAACATGTGCTAGATAAGTTGGCAGTTCATTCCGCTGTGGCGACCGCAGATTAATAAATGGACTAATCTGTAAAGAAAATTAATTAATGAATGTGTTAAGTGTGAAATATTATATGCTTCATGCTGCTTGTATAATAAATTTGGATACTTAAGATTGTGGGTAATTTATAATCAAGGCCTTGCAAACAAATGTAGCACAAAAGTTGCATGTATGCACAGGTTATATGTAGGACAGGTCCCTAATGGAACATGCCACCATAAATCTTAATGTGGTCAGCTGTCAAAACCAGCTCCTGAGTGCTTTGAGGCAGCAGCGATATTTGATATGTGCCTTGTGCTTCATGATTGATGGTGTGATATGCACATGTGGTTTGTTTTGTAGGATCATGATTTCGACACTTAAATGTTCCATTGCGAAACAAACTAATTAATTTTAAGACTCTTTGTCTTTGTATTAGATGGCTATATATGGTCTCTAAAGATGTAGATGCAGTATTAAAGGGTTAACAGGGGGTTGAATTTTTGTGCAGAAGAAAAAAAAGGCATAATTTCTTGCAGAGACCCTGCTGTGTCTGTTCAATGCAAAGTGCTTCTACAGCTTTTAGTGGCGTGACAGCAATTAGATTAGAAACTTCATTGCAGTATTGATTCTTTGATAAATGACTTCAAACGCATTTGTTTGGCTCTTATAAGCAGATGAAAATGAACAGCTTGCCTCTAAATTAGGACATCAGTGAGATACTTGGAAAACATTGTCTTGAAGAGGTTGTGGTGTGCCATTTTAAAAGATTGGTGTATATGGTGTTTTAGAGAATAAATGCTCCAATAATACTCGTCCCAGAACAGTGGACACATAAAAAAGAATTAAAAGTAATCTATTTAAAGCCTCAAACTAAATAAACAGCAACATTTCAACAAGGACAGTTCTTATATTAACGTGGTGTAAATAGTGATCTACAAAGCTGGTAACTTTGTTTCATTTGAGGCTTGTGTATCCTGTCAGTCTGTTTGAAATTCTGGGGAAAAGAAATCCACAAAAGTAAACTGCAGTAAAAAAAAAAAAAAAAAATTATATATATATACAGGGCGGTACGGTGTCTCAGTGGTTAGCACTGTTGCCTCACAGCAAGAAGCTGGTTCGAGTCCCGACTGGGCCAGTTGGCATTTCTATGTGGAGTTTGTATGTTCTCTTTGTGTTCGCGTGTGTTTCCTCCGGGTGGTCCAGTTTCCCCCACAGTCCAAATACGTGGTATAGGTGAATTAATTAAACTAAATTGTCTATGTGTGAATGAGTGTGTATGGGTGTTTCCCAATACTGGGTTGCAGCTGGAAGAGAATTTGCTGCGTAAAACATATGCTGGAATAGTTGGTGGTTCATTCAGCTGTGGCAATCTCTGAAATAGAGAGTAAGCCGAAGGAAAATGAATGAATGAATATATACACAACCGGCCACTTTATTAGGTACACATTACTAGTATCGGATTGGACCCCCTTTTGCCTTCAGAACTGCCTAAATTCTTTGTGGCATAGATTCAACAAGGTACTGGAAATATTCCTCAGAGATTTTGGTCCATACTGACATGATAGCATCATGCAGTTGCTGCAGATTTGTTGGCTGCACATCCATGATGCGAATCTCCTGTTCCACCACATCCCAAAGGTGCTCTATTGGATTGAGTTCTGGTGACTGTGGAGGCCATTTGAGTACAGTGAACTCATTGTCATGTTCAAGAAACCAGTCTGAGATGATTTGCGCTCTATGACATGGCGAGTTAATCTGCTGAAAGTAGCCATCAGAAGATGGGAACACTGTGGTCATAAAGGAATGGACATGGTCAGTAACAACACTCAGGTAGGCAGTGGCATTGACATGATGCTTAATTGGTACTAATGTGCCCAATGTGGTCAAGAAAATATCAATCACACCATTACACCACCACCACCAGCCTGAACTGTTGATACAAAGCAGGATGGATCTATGCTTTCATGATGTTGATGTCAAATTCTGACCCTACCATGCAAATGTTGCAGCAGAAATCGAGACTCATCAGACCAGGCAATGGTTTTCCAATCTTCTATTGTCCAATTTTGGTGAGCCTGTGCAAATTGTAGCCTCAGTTTCCTCTTCTTAGCTGACACGAGTGCCCCGGTGTGGTCTTCTGCTGCTGTAGCCCACCAGAGATGCTCTTCTGCATACCTTTGTTGTAATAAGTGCTTTTTTGAGTTACTGTTGCCTTTCTATCAACTCAAACTAGTCTGGCTATTCTCCTCTGCCCTCTGGCATCAACAAGGCATTTGCGCCCACAGAGCTGCCGCTCACTGGATATTTTCTCTTTTTCGTACCATTCTCTGTAAACCCTAGAGATGTTTGTGTGTGAAAATCCCAGTATATCAGCAGTTTCTAAAATTCTCAGACCAGCTCGTCTGCCACCAACAACCATGCCACATTCAAAGTCACTTAAATCACCTTTCTTCCCCATTCTGATGCTTGGTGCTCGGTTTGAACTGCAGCATATTGTCTTGACCATGTCTACATGGCTAAATGCATTAAGTCGGAAAAATTTGCGTTAACAAGCAGTTGGACAGGTGTACCTAATAAAGTGGCCGGTGAGTCTATGACCTACTGAGCAACTGGACATGATAAGGAGAGTATTTATCCCCATCATCAGCACAATTATGTTAAGTAATTTACACTGCAAAACAAGTAAGCTTTTAAACAGTTGAGAATTGTTTATTAAAAAGTAGCTAAGCAGATAGGCTAAATGTTGCAGGTGAATCCTGCAAGCACCCACTTACCACTGGGTAACACCTTCACTGTATTAATAAACTTTCCTTTGCTTGAAGGCATATTAACTGAGGGATAACATCAAGGAGACTAGAAGGACTGGAAACATGAGCAAGAATTGTCCTGGTGTAGACGAACAGTGCCATATGAAAAGTGTGTCTTTTATGTGGTGATCCTGTTTAAAAGTCCAGGGAGGGTGATCAGTACAGTTCAAACATGCAATGTTTCACCGCAGCCTTAATGAAGAGCTACATACGGAGCTGGTTTGAAAAGGTGAAGATTTATCTTCTCCTGAATTCATCAAGTTAACAATCAAGCTTGATAATCTCATGAAACAAGCACCTCGACGTAGAAAAAATATCACTGTTCATGAGTTAACCCGATCTATGCATACCATCGAACTAAACAGTCCAGAAGAGCCAATGCAATTAAATTCATCACATTTACCTGAAGAAGAGAGAAAACTACGCCGCCGTCACAAACTGTGTTTTTATTGTGGTGAATTTGGACATCCAAGGCTTCGGATGTCCACATAAAACCTCCAACCAAGCCAATGTAAATATGGAACACTTCTCAGTACTCAGCAATAAATCACTCATGCTACCAGTCACCCTGCAAATTGATGCTGTTTGTCTTGATTTAACAGCAATGATCGATTCAGGAGCTGCACTTAATATCATAAGTAAAGACATCATTGAAAAACACAACATCCCCACTCAAACCTGCACACCACCCATTAAGATCAAGTCGATTGATGATGCACTCATAGAAAATGGAATCACTCACCAAACACAAACTATCACGCTCAAGACTGGAACTATGCATCAGGAATCCATTTCCTTTTATGTCGTTGATACTCCCAAGTATGAAGTGGTCTTAGGATACCCATGGCTTTATATTCATGATCAAGAACTGTCTTGGCATTCAGGAGAATGAACTCGTTGGTCTACATTCTGTTTGGAGAGATGCATCCATGTAAAACCACAACCATGCCTGACAACCAGTATAGAAAGCCCAGAGACCCATAAAACAGTAGTTATTCCTGAGTGTTATCATGATCTGTCTGAATTGTTTAGCAAAGCCAAAGCAACTCAACTTCCCCCACATCGTCCATGGGATTGTGCTATCGATTTGCTTCCCAACGCTATGCCACCAAAGAACTGAGTTTACCCTCTCTCTCTCAAGGAAAGCCATGCCATGGATGAATACATCGACGAAGCTCTCAATTTAGGTTTGATTCGTCCATCCACATCACCAGCAGCAGCAGCATTCTTTTTTGTTGAGAAGAAAGATGGAGGCCTCAGACCATGCATTGATTACAGGGGTTTAAATAATATCACAGTTAAATTCCGTTATCCTCTTCCGTTGGTCCCTTCTGCCCTTGAACAGCTACGAGAAGCCATCATTTACACTAAACTTGACTTGAGAAGTGCATATAATTTAATTAGAATCCATCAAGGGGACGAATGGAAAACAGCATTTATCACCACCAGGGGGCACTCTGAATATCAGGCCATGGCCTATGGACTGTCAAACGCTTTGACTGTCTTCCAGTCATTCATCAATGAAATCTTCAAGGATTTAATAAACAAGTACGTTGTCGCCTACATTGATGACATCCTGATCTATTCCAAAAATGAAACAGATCATATAAATCATGTCAGAGAGGTGGTTTCAAGATTATTGGAGAATAAAGTGTATGTCAAAGCAGAGAAATGTGAGATTCATGTAAAACAAACTTCATTTTTGGGCTATCATATCAGTCATCAGGGAGTACGTATGGATTAACTCAAGGTCCAAGCAGTCACAGAATGGCCAGTACCCACCACGATCAAGGAACTTCAGCGATTTTTGGAGTTTGCAAACTTCTACAGGAGGTTCATACGGAACTACAGTACGGTAGCTTCAACTATGATGTCATTGCTCAAGGGAAAACCCAAGAAACTGAAGTGGACAGAGGAAGCAAACCAGGCATTCAAGGAGTTGAAGGAAAGATTCACCACAGCCCCAGTACTGAAATATCCTGACCCTAACTCACCGTTCATCCTGGAGGTGGATGCCTCAGATCTGGCCATTGGAGCAGTAAGGCAAGGCAAGGCAAGTTTATTTATATAGCACATTTCATACACAGTGGCAATTCAAAGTGCTTTACATAAACAGGAATAAAAAAGACAAGTGTAAGAAAAAATAAGAACAGATAATAAAAAACAGATAAAAATATGTTAAAATAGGTTGTAAAAGAATGAAAAAGAAGAGAAAAACATAATAGTGCGATTTGTCGGATGTAGCACAGTGCTCATTCAGTAAAGGCACAGCTAAACAGATGTGTTTTCAGTCTGGATTTGAATGTGCCTAATGTTGGAGCACATCTGATCATTTATGGGAGTTGATTCCAGCAGCGAGGGGCGTAGTAGCTGAAAGCCGATTCACCCTGCTTTGACTGAACTCTTGGAATTTCTAGTTTATATGATCCTAGAGATCTGAGTGTTCTTCTAGGTTTGTATTCAGTGAGCATGTCTGTAATGTATTGAGGTCCTAGGCCATTTAGTGATTTATAGACAAGTAGTAATACTTTAAAATCTATTCTGAATGTAACTGGGAGCCAGTGTAAAGACCTGAGGACAGGTGTGATGTGCTCAGATTTCCTGGTTCTGGTCAGAATCCTGGCCGCAGCGTTCTGGATGAGCTGCACCTGTCTGACTGTCTTTTTGGGAAGGCCCATGAGGAGGCCGTTACAGTAATCCACCCTGCTGCTGATAAAAGCATGAACAAGTTTCTCTAAGTCTTCACTGGAAACAAAGCATCTGATTCTTGCAATGTTTTTGAGATGATAGTATGCTGATTTACTAACTGACTATTGAAACTCATATCTGACTCCAGAGTCACACCAAGATTCTTGACCTTATTTTTTGTTGTTTGACCTTTAGAGCCAAGGTACGCATTCACCTTGAGAACCTCATCTCTGTTCCCAAATGCAATGACTTCAGTTTTCTCTTTGTTTAACTGAAGAAAGTTTTGGCACATCCAACTGTTCATTTCATCAATGCATTGGCAGAGGGTGTCAATAGGGCTGTAGTCATTAGGCAATAAGGCTAAGTAGATCTGAGTGTCATCAACATAGCTGTGGTAGGAAATTTGGTTCTTTCTCATTATTTGGCTCAGAGGGATCATATAGAGGTTGAACAGGAGAGGTGCCAGAATCGAGCCTTGTGGGACTCCACATGTCATGGGTGTCCACCTTGACCTATGGTCACCTATACTGACATAGTAACCTCTCCCTTCAAGATAAGATCTGAACCATTTAAGGACCGTCCCAGACAGCCCAACCCAATTTTCCAGCCTATACAGAAGTATGCTGTGATCGACAGTGTCAAATGCAGCACTAAGATCGAGCAATACCAGCACTGTTAGTTTACCTGAATCTGTATTTAGGCAGATATCGTTGTGTACTGAGTACTGTCATAAAGACACGGAACACTAGGTAAACTGCACCCATGTGTGTTTTTTTTTCAAGAAAGCTAACCTCTGCAGAACGCAATTATGACATGGGTAACAAGGAGCTACTTTCAATGAAGTATTTCTGAGTGGAGGTATTGGCTAGAGGGAGCCATTCATCCGTTCCAAGTCATCACGGATCACAAAAATCTGGTGTATATAAAGAGTGCTAAACACCTAAACCCTAGACAAGCCTGATGGCCCCTATTCTTCACCCGATTCCAGTTCACAGTCACGTACAGACCAAGAAAAGAACTGTAAGGCAGATGCTCTTTCCCGTCGTTACGACTCTCCCACTTACTACAATAACACCCAAGGAACTATACTCCCTCCTACTGTAGTCATTGCTCCAGTATCATGGGACATTATGGAGGAAATCCATAGAGAACAACAAAATGAAGCTCCTCCCCCACAGTGTCCACCCAACAAGAACTATGTAGCTACTACATTACGCCAAAGAGTCATGCAATGGGTCCATACATCCATCTGTGCAGGTCATCCAGGTATATCACGAACGATTCACCTAGTCCAAAACAAACCAAGAGAGCAAAGACAGAGAACATACGTGATCAAGGCAGGCAGGGTCATACACAGGATAACAGTCATGAAAGTCACTTGGAACAACGCTTGGTAAGGCACGTAAACTGGCAATACTTTGCAAGGAAGCATGGCCTGAGCTCTCGCTGAAATACAGCACAAAAAGGAAGTGACCACAGAGAGAGCGAAGCTGAGTCAGTAGTCGGGCGAAGGCTCCCTCTGCTGGCGTGGCGTTTCAACATCACTGAAAAAAGTATCTCAAATAATTCCCTATGGCAGGCTTTGGTGGAGCAGTAGGCAAAAATATGTAAAGAATTACTGTCAGTTAATGAATGAATGAATGAACTGAATAATTATTTAATTCATTATTTAGTGAATCAAAAAAATAAAGTAGATAGAGTGCAAATAGTGCTACTTTAAAATACAGCCCTGATTTACATGATAGCCAGGACGAGGGGACAGATTCATCGTCTTCATCACCTTGATCATACATTTTTTTCCTTATCATCTTCATCTCTATCTCTATCATCATCACCCTTGAGTCATCTACTTGATCATTATCATCTTCATCACCTTCATCATTTTTTTCATCTTCATCCTCATCTTTATCATCTTCATCCCCTTCATCACTTCATCTTTAAAGATTTTATTAAATCACTTTCATCATTTTTCTTCATATTAGATCATCTCCATCTACTTGTTTATCATCTTCATCACCTTCCTCATCTTTAAGATTGAAATACAGCCCTGACCCACACCCATCCCAAAACCCAACCAAAAGGGGTTTTCTTGCATTCTAAGACATAGCCCTGTTCTATGGTAGCCCCAGGGTTCAACTGGGGAAGGTTTGATGGCATTCTACCCCTAGTGAAGTATAGCCCTGGCTCACCCAAACCCCAACCAGGAGGGGTGTTTATGTAGACCCAATTGAGGCCTTTTATGGGAGGGTTCAGCAGCCCTTCTACAGGCAGTAAGGGATGACATTATAGATGCATAATCTGGAGAGTATTCTGATTTGTTTTTACGTTTACTGTAGTGGCCTTCAACAAAGGATGGGCCTGACCCACTACAGCAGGGGTGCTCAACCCTATTCCTGGCGATCGACCTTCCTGCAGTTTTCAGTTGTAGCCCTTATCAAACACACCTGCCTGTAATTATCAAGTGCTCCTCACGTTCTAAATAATTGGTTCAGGTGTGTTTGATCAGGGTTGGAGCTGAAATCAGCTGGAAGGTCGATCGCCAGGAACAGGGTTGAGCACCCCTGCACTACAGCCTTGACACCCAAACAGAGGAGGGAACTTGCTGGCAGCCTTGCCCTTTCGGAAATACTTGATATGACCCAGCACAGCCCTAACAGCCAACCGGAGGAGGGAACTTGCTCGCAGTTAATCCCTGCTGGAGGTGGGAACTTGCTTGCAGTCTATCACTACATGACGTGCATGCAAGTCGTAATGATTTATTTTTATACATACACAATTTTTGGACTCTCATATTATGAGACATTTTGACAGCCAATGACCCTACAGAATAGGCAAACAGGGAACTTGCTCACAGTCTAGCTCTACTGGAGGAGGGAACTTGCTTGCAGTCTATCCTTTTTGGAAGTGCTAGAAAGTCGTAACCATAATAATAATAAGAAGAAGGAACTTGCTTGCAGTCTATCCTTATCGGAGGGAATTCGCTTGCAGTCTAGCCCTACCGGAAGTGCATGGAGGTCATAATAATAATGATTTTTTTCTTCTTCTGGACTCTTCTGGATTTCTTCTGAATTATGAGATATTTGGACAGCCAGTGACCCTTCAGAAATAGCCAAAAGAAGGAACTCGCTCACGGTTAAGCCCTACCAGAGGGCCCTTGTTTGCAGTTTATCCCCACCTGGAGTGCTAAAAAGTCATAATAATAATGATTATAATTATATAATATTTTTGGACTCTCTTATCCAGAGAAGTTTTGACAGCCCATTACCCTACAGAAATAGGCTAGGCATTCAAGACATTAAACCAGATCAATTTTCAGATGATAAGAGTCTAACAGGCATGGGCCAATGCCTTTCCTCGATCTCCCTATTCCAAACTTGCAGATTACAGATGCTGAATCAGGGGGGAGTCGTTGTAATGTTCCAAAACCTAACCTTAAGCCTAGTCCTAGCCCATTACCCTTCCCCTAACCCTAGCTCTAAGCCTAGCTTTAGTTCTAACCCTAACCCACGCCTAGCACTAAGCCTAAACCTAATCTAACCTAACCCTAGCCCTTACCCCAGTCCCAACACTAACCTTATATCTAACCCTATACCTAACACTATTTTAACCCTAGCCTACTATAATGTAGCATGTTGTTAACATGTTTCTAGTGTGGTTGTCATGTCACTAGCATGTAAGTATTGTTAGCACAGCTATCACAGTTTATGGGGCAGTTGCTATGATGCAGTATCTGGCTGCTAGGCAGCTTATAAAGTTTAGCGTACCACCATGTGATCACCTTGAGGCAAAACCAACTGGCAGTCGGCCCCTAGTCCGGTTGTTAAGGATGTCCAACACCCTAGCCCAATCAGTGCATCTGGCAACTTCATCCCCCATGGAATTGGGGCTGCTTGGAAATTCCAACAATTGGCTACAGACCAGACTGTGAATCCTCCGGGACCATTATGAGGAGCACCTAGAAAAGGCAGTAATGGAATCAGAAAATTACCAAAGGCTAGGGGCAAGAAGGCTTGGAAGACTGCTAACCATAGATGCTTCCGGAGCCAGTGGTGGAGATCCCCCACTGTCACAATCACAGAGGGACATGTTTTAGTGTGCAATTTGGCAGAAAAAGCCAGAGATTGAGGGGTGACTAGGACCACCTCTAGAAGGAATCCCCTAGCTTTCTCTAAAACCTCCCTGGGAAAAAAATCCATATAGTAAGATAGATCCTGGTAAAATCCCTGTTGGGAGAGCTTCTGCTGGGGGAACCCCCCCATGCAGGTTCCCCCTAGGGCTACCCCTTCGAGTTTGGACCCCTAAGAAAGCTCAAACTGGAAAAACTCCCCCTTTGAGGACTCCATGGAAGGGAGAGGTGGAGACCAATAAACTGGGCCCTGGGAGGAGGGCAACCTAGCCGGTAGTGCTAGGAAGACCAGCACAATGGTGGACCCCAACATCACCTGGTTCTCCCACATCAATGATGGGGTCACACAAGCGATGAGATACCCTGGGGCTAGGTTGGAACAGGCTATCCACTTAAGGAACAAAACCCCTACATCCCTGGCAGCAAAAAAAAGTTAGCTTTTCATCTGGACAACCACCCGGACAAGGACCCCATGCTCCTGAAGAGGTTTTTATGCGCCAGGGTCTACATGACAGTGATCAATTTGGACCAATGGTGGCCATACAGGAGAAGAAGAACTTAGGGATGTTAAACGGCATAATTAGGGCAACAGACAGCTTTGTCCCACCTCTGCCTTTTTTAACTTCTACACAAAGGCACTCCTTTGGCTGGATTTTTTGAAAGGCCAGTAAAAAGGGTGAACTAGCGATTTGGACACGAGGACACTGTTCACACTGTGTTGCTCTCATCTCAAAGGTAAGGTGTCAACAGTGGAGTAACATCTACCAATGCTGTTAGTGTTTACCTAAATTTCTGCATCCACACTGCACACGTACTGCAAATGGGCCATACCTGCACTGCCTGCAGACGGGGAGTGTGTGTGAAAAAGGCATAATTAGCGGATTTCCCTTACTCCAGCGCTATGATCAACAGAACTACTCAAGTAAATTTATCCATCACTCATCTTTAGCGTGGATGTAAGTAAAGGTTAACAAAAGACTACCTGGGGCTCAAATTTAATGTACAACTAATTATCCAAAAGTTCAAATTTAAATAGGCTGTTGTCAATTTGTCTGGCTAACACCCTCGTGATTAATAACCAAGTAATAAGTTGGCTAAAGTTTTGCCAGGGCTATGTTATAGGCATACAGGCTAACGAACTACTAATGTAAATGAGAAACCACAGGTTGATAAAGGAAATATTACCCACTTGTTTTTGCAGTAAGGACCTGTTTGCTTCCCACAAATCCTCTCACTGCCAAATGTTTTACTACCTGACCCAATCCCCCATCAGCATGGATGCACTGGCAGGCAGCTGGCACCGGGCTCTGTGCAAATATGCATTTTCCCCAGTGAGCGTACTCACAAAGACTCTGCGCAAGGTAACTGCTTCCCAGATCTCACATTTCTTGCAACATCTGGGACCTGTGTCTAGATTTTTGGAACTTCAATGTGTGGCTCCTAGACAGGACACAGAGGACGTACGTGACCTAAAGCTGGATTTACCCTAAAGCTGTACAAGCACTAAACACACAGTGAGATAAAATGTGAGAATTAACTTATGTTCTGCAATATTCAAAATCATATTATGTAATATTAATGTGCAATATCTGTTATTTCCCACAAAACGTATATTTAGTGTAGAAAGTGTCATTTGCAGTTTGTGTATCTTGTTTAACAATAAAATATATTTAATGACAATACAATATATTCTCTTCTATCAAATTCAGGCTGGCTATTTCTCACATTAAACTGAGGCTCTGGCCTGGCTATATGTAAAAGACATCTATAGAAATGCAGGCTAACAATTAATCAGATTTTACAATCTTCAATTGGAACAAGTTTCCTCCCTATTATTAGAGGAAACAAGATTGGTGTCAGGCTTGATATGCCATTCTTTCTTACCCAGAGATGTGTGTGACTTTCTCTTTTAGATTGTTCCCTCTGTAAACCCATGTCTTCCCCTGATAGTTCAACTTGCCTTAGTTTATATGTAGTTTACCCAGCCCCTATGTGATAGGGCTGGTCCATATGCTCTCTGTCTTAATGTATCCCACCTGACAGTGTAATTTGATATGTATTTCTAAAGTTGTTGTCTGTAAAGTAGAATGTCTGCATGGACATTCAAAATAGTTAATTCATTCATATTCGTGTCGGCTTAGTCCCATTATTAATCTGGGGTCGCCACAGCGGAATGAACCACCAACTTATCCAGGACATTTTTACGCAGCGGATGCCCTTCCAGCCCAAACCCATTTCTGGGAAACATCCACACACTCATTCACACTCATACACTACAGACAATTTAGCTTACCCAATTCACCTATACTGCATGTCTTTGGACTGTGGGGGAAACCGGAGCACCCGGAGGAAACCCACACGAACCCAGGGAGAACATGCACACAGAAACGCCAACTGACCCAGCCGAGGCTCGAACCTGCGACCCAGAGACCTTCTTGCTGTGAGGCGACAGCACTACCTACTGCGCCACTGCGTCGCCCATTCAAAATAGTGTTATCATAAAAATGTTAAACTTTATCATTATAAACAGTAATTCAATGTGTAAAACAAAGAAGGGCAGCACAGTTGCGCAGTGGATAACACAATCACCTCACAGCAAGAATTGGTTGGAGCCCCGGCTGAGTCAGTTGGCATTTCTGTGTGGAGTTTGCATGTTCTCCCCGTGTTCACAAGGGTTTCCTCTGGGTGCTCTGGTTTCCCCCACAGTCTAAAGACATGCGGCACAGGCGAAATGAAAAAGCTAAATTGGCTGTAGTGTATGTGAGTGTGTGCAAAAGTGTGTGGGGGTTTCCCAGTGTTGGGTTGCGGCTGGAAGGGCATCCGCTGTGTAAAACATGTGCTGGATAAGTTGGGGGTTCATTCCGTTGTGGTGACCCCTGATTAATAAAGGGACTAAGCCGAAAAGAAAATGAATAAATGACAAAGAGTAATAAAATAACAACTGCCAGATGGAAGTTTGGGAAATATCTGAAAAGGATATGTGCAAAACCATGTGCACACCATGGTGAATTTGGATTAACAGTGCCATGAAATATTAAATCTCTGTGTGGGGATTTTTGTTATTGTACTTCCTCTAATGGAGGTTTGTGCATTGAGCTATGAGAAAACATTCCGCTCGACTTCTTGCCCAGTAAAACCCAAAGCTGTCAGTAGCAGTAGTTCCTTCTCCTTGAACCTCCCTACCTTCCCTCCTTTAATTTATTTTTTCTGCTTTAAGGCTGGGTGTTTCTAAAGTTGAAATAGAACATGGTTATTTTCTGAGAAGGTGTGTGTGTGTGTGTGTGTGTGTGTGTGTGTGAGAGATGATAACAAGAAAGTTTGTGTAGTGAGAGAAGTGCTTTTTTGACTAGACAAAGGGTTTAAGTTTTGATCCGTAAGTTTTCGACAGGAGGAACTTAATGTGTGTGTCTGATATAAGACACTTTTTTCAGAATACACACATGCATAAGATGCTAAAATTGTTCAATCAAAAATGTGTTGGTTGAGGTCTTGATAGGGACAGCATCTAAAACATTTTCAGGCTTCTGGTTTTGATCATCTATGATTGACCATGCAAGAAGCTCGATTTTGTCTGATAATTTTTTTAATATCTAATATATGAATATTATTATTATTAGTTAATGTATTACAGTAAAAAGTGGGGCAGTGCGGTGGCCGAGTGGGTAGTGCTGTGACCTTACAGTAAGAAGGTCACTGGTTCGAGCCTCATCTGCGTCAGTTGGCATTTCTGTGTGGGGTTTGCATGTTCTCCCTGTCTTGGCGTGGGTTTCCTCAGGGTGCTCCGGTTTCCCGCACAAGTCCAAAGACATGCAGTATAGGTGAATTGCGTAAGCTAAATTGTCCATAGTGTATGTGAGTGTGTGCAAAAGGAAATGAGTGTGTATGGGTGTTTCCCAGTGATGAGTTGCAGCTGAAAGGGCATCCACTGCGTAAAACATATCCTGGATAAGTTGGCGGTTCATTCTGCTGTGGTGACCCCTGATAAATATAGGTACTAAGCCGAAAAAGAAAATGAATGAATGAGATTGCAGTGTTTTTTTGTGTATATTTGGTGTTTTCCTTTTTAAATGTAATTGAGGAAAATAGCACCTACTGTAAATTTGTGTATGAAGTAAGCAAAGATCCAAATTCAAATAAGGGTATATTGAACAGAAACACAATACATCCAGGCTAGTCAAGGACAAAACAAAAGACAATAACAGATATACAATACAATCACAAAGGAACAAACACCAGACAAAGATTTATGGCAAAAACTAGGGCATTAAAACATAGGATAACATGCTTAACAAGAGGGACGGGCTAATCAATAATTATGGAAACTGACAAGGGTATCAACAGAGCAAAACTAGTAAACAAGGCAAAACAGGAAGTGGATACAGAGACAGAGGAAACAGAAAAAAAGCAAGTCAAGACATGGCATGACAAACTGATCATTTTGCTTATGTTGCTGTTGTTGTTGGGTGTAATTAACTACAAACTTGTCACTGTAATTAAATTACTTATCTGCTGAAAAGTTAAAATAAGGGATTACTGTTAATTTTATGTAATTTAATCATAGTTACCAAAATGTGCTTGCCTTAAACACATTAAATTAAACTATTATTAAAATTATTAGTAGCATTGTGCTGTGCTACTGTGCTGTGGACAACCTGAAACTATACTTCATTCATAGCCAGTTCATAAAATGTAAGTGTAGCTATAAGAAACAATGACAGTGAATCACAGCTGTATTTAAAAGCTGTATAATGAATTTATTGTCTGGAATTTCATGTCAGTTTTATAGTTATAATTTGTAGTTGGGCTAAATATGGGTTTACATACTGTACAATACATTTCTTGTTTTGCAAACTTCTTTCAAATTTTGAACAGATGGTGTATAATGCATGTACATACATTCAAAAGCCACTTTATTAGGTGCACCTTACTAGTACCGGGTTGGACTCGCTTTTGCCTTCAGAACTGCCTTAATCCTTCTTTGAATACATTCAACAATGTGCTGGATTCTGGTTCTGGATATTCCTCAGAGATTTTGGTCCATATTGACATGATAGCATCATGCAGTTGCTGCAGATTTGTCAGCTGCACATCCATGATAAGAAACTCCCGTTCCACCATATGCCAGCTCTATTGGATAGGGATCTGGTGACTGTGGAGGTCACTTGAGTATAGTGAACTCATTGCCATGTTCAAAAAAACAGTCTGAGATGATTTGCGCTTTATGACATGGCGCGTTATCCTGCTGGAAATAGCCATCAGATAGATGATGGGCACACTGTGGTCATAAAGGGATGTATATGGTTAGCAACAATACTCAGGTAGACTGTGGCATTGACACAATGCTAAATTGGTACTAATATGCCCAAAGTGTGCCAAGAAAATATCCCCCATTTTCTGTTTTTTCGGACCATTCTCTGTAAACCCTAGATATGGTTGTGTGTGAAAATCCCAGTAGATCAGCAGTTTCTGAAATACTCAGACCAGCCTGTCTGGCACCAACAGCCATGCCATGTTAGGTCACTTAAAATTACCTTTCTTTCTCATTCTGATGCTCGGTTTAAACTGCAGCAGATCATCTTGACCATGGCTGCGTCCGAAACTGCATACTTCCATACTATACAGTATGCTAAAATCAGTATGCGAGCCGAGTAGTATGTCCGAAATCATATAATTTGAAAATCAGTATGCGAGAAGTACCCGGATGACTTAC
The DNA here is from genome assembly GCA_903798195.1 of Danio kyathit. Classification (NCBI taxonomy): domain Eukaryota; kingdom Metazoa; phylum Chordata; class Actinopteri; order Cypriniformes; family Danionidae; genus Danio; species Danio kyathit. The sequence continues at coordinate 17,210,278 of LR812538.1, forward strand.
TACTTCCGGCGAGATTCTGAAGTGCGCATCCCATGCACGCTGCGCTATCCCGTGATGCCCCGCGATAGAATTCATGAATGGGAGTGAATCGACTCAACTGACGCAGGTAGGTCACGTGACCATGACAGAAGTGCAGTGTATCTTGCACTATACTCTTTCCATCACACTTTTGAAAAACTTTTATACATTTTCTTTTCTTACATGCTCTATGACTGTTAGTATTGTAAACAGTAGAAAAATAATATTTCTTTGTCAGAATAATTACTTTTATTGTAACAGACTGATGATCACTGTAACGCAGGGAGTGACACTGACAACAGGGGTGTGGATCCACATGCAGGTTTATTAAAGGGATGGTCAGGCAAGCAATGATCAGAACAGGAGCAAACAGATGAATGAGGGCAATCCAGAGTCGTGGTCAAAGTAGCAGGCAAATGGTCAAAGGCAGGCAGCAGACAGGATAAACAGACAGACGTGGCAAAGGTCAAAACCAGGCAAACTAGAACAAAGGAAAACGCGTTGTGGTGTCACTGTAAACAGCTAACAAGACTAAGCCACTAATGTGTGTTTGAGTGCTGACTTTATAGTGCAATGAATCAGTCCTGAGTGGCTTCAGCTGTGCCAGTCTAATCAGTGGAGACGAGCAGGTGAGTGTGTTTGTGGCCTGACTGGGTATTGTGGTCCATTTCTCAGCAGATTAGTAGTTCTATGTGTTTGTGCAAGTTTACCAGCGATCTATGGAGAGAGGATCGCTGTGATCATGACAGAGCCCCCCCTCTAAGGAGCGGATTCCAGACGCTCCTAACACAGTTCAGGCGGGAGGTGGAGCGCAGGTGGAACAGGGGGAGGGATGGAGGGCCAGGGCCATGCAGCGGAGGTATACCTGGAGCGTGGAGTTGTGGAGGGCCTGGAGAGTGGAACTGCGGAGGGCCTGGAGCGTGGGGCTGCGGAGGGCCTGGAGCGTGGGGCTGCGGAGGGCCTGGAGCATGGAGCTGAAGTTGGTCTAGGAGCTTAGGTTCAGCAGGCACAGGCAGTTCATTTAACCCCCATGGGTCAGGAGGCTTTGGTTCAGGGGGCACTGACGTTTCAGATAACCCCAGTGGGTCTGGAGGCTTGGATTCAGGAGATACAGGCAGTTGATTTAACCCCAGTGGGTCTGGAGGCTTGGGTTCAGGAAGCACTGGCATTTCAGATAACCACAGTGGGTCTGGAGGCTTAGGTTCAGGAAGCACTGGCATTTCAGATAACCACAGTGGGTCTGGAGGCTTGGATTCAGGAGTTACAGGCAGTTCATTTAACCCCAGTGGGTCAGGAGGCTTGGGTTCAAGGAGCACTGGCAGTTCATATAACCCCAGTGGGTCAGGAGGCTTAGGTTCAAGGGGCACTGGTAGTTCATATAACCCCAGTGGGTCAGGGGGCTTGGATTCAGGATGCACTGGCGGTTCTTTAAACCCCAGTGGGTCAGGAGGCTTGGATTCAGGATGCACTGGTGGTTCTTTAAACCCCAGTGGGTCAGAAGGCTCAGGCAGCGGCGGCCATTTGGGAAGCTCAGGCGGCGGCCATTCGGGAAGCTCAGGCGGCGGCGGCCATTCGGGAAGCTCAGGCGGCGGCGGCCATTCGGGAAGCTCAGGCGGCGGTGGCCATTCGGGAAGCTCAGGCGGCGGTGGCCATTCGGGAAGCTTAAGAAGATCTGGAGCCCGCCATTTAAGGGATTCAAGGGGATCTGGCGCCCCTGGCCATTCGGGGACTTCAAGTGGATCTGGCGCCCTTGGCCATTCGGGGAATTCAGGCGGATCTGGCGCCCTTGGGCATTCGGGGAATTCAGGAGGATCTGGCGCCCCTGGCCATCCGGGGAATTCGAGAGGATCTGGCGCCCCTGGCCATTCGGGGAATTTGAGAGGATCTGGCGCCCCTGGCCATTCGGGGAATTTGAGAGGATCTGGCGCCCCTGGCCATTCGGGGAATTTGAGAGGATCTGGCGCCCTTGGCCATTCGGGGAATTCAAGTGGATCTGGCGCCCTTGGCCATTCGGGGAATTTAGGCGGATCTGGCACCCTTGGCCATTCGGGGAATTCAGGAGGATCTGGCGCCCTCTCCGGGGACTCAGGAAGGGGATCTGGCAACTCTGAAGGATCAGGCAGTGACTGAGGATCTGGCAACTCTGGAGGATCAGGCAGTGACTGAGGATCTGGCAACTCTGGAGGATCAGGCAGTGACTGAGGATCTGGCAACTCTGGAGGATCAGGCAGTGACTGAGGATCTGGCAACTCTGGAGGATCAGGCAGTGACTGAGGATCTGGCAACTCTGGAGGATCAGGCAGTGACTGAGGATCTGGCAACTCTGGAGGATCAGGCAGTGACTGAGGATCTGGCAGCTCTGGAGGATCAGGCAGTGACTGAGGATCTGGCAGCTCTGGAGGTGGCGGTGGCAGCTCTGGCAGTAACAGCTCTGGTGGTGGCAGTAGCTCTGGCAACTCAGGTGGTGGTGGCCATTCTGGTGACTCAGATGATGGCATTTCAGAAACAGGAACTTGGACAGGCACTACGGCAGGAACAGACTCGGAACAGGAAACCATCTTCTGAGCTATAGGCAGATTGGCACTTACCCATGCGTGAGCTGGAGGGCTGGTTGTGGCCATCTTGTGAGCTGGAGGACTGGAGGCGGCCATCTTGTGAGTTGGCAGACTGAAGGAGGCCATCTTGTGAGCTGGAGGACTGGAGGCGGCCATTTTGTGAATTGGCAGACTGAAGGTGGCCATCTTGTGAGCTTGAGGACTAGAGGTGGCCATTTTGTGAACTGGCAGAGTGGTGGCAGCCATCTTGTAAGCTGGAGGACTTGAAGAGGCCATCTTGTGCTTGACTGGACTGGTGGCAGCCATCTTGTTAGCTGGAGGACTAGAGGCGGCCATTTTGTGAACTGGAGGACTGGATTGGGCAGCAAGCCCCGTCGCCAGCGGGTCTTGCTGTTTATTGCCCCCCTCCAAAAAACATTTAGGGGTCTCCTTCACCTCGCCCACGGTAAAGGGGGACCCACTAAGTTGCAGTGCCAGATCAATGTAATATTTCAGAGTCCAGTGAGGGTTATGCAGTGGCATCGTGGAATAAAGGGGCTCAGAAAGTACTCCACGAAAGAAAATCATTAAACATAACTCACTTAGGGATGTTAGGTGTGCCAGTTCAATGAAATCCTCTACGTACTCCTCAATAGATCGTGCTTCCTGCTGCAGACGCATGATTTCAATACCCGCTGGATCCATGTTTAGGCTGAGTCTTCTGTAACGCAGGGAGTGACACTGACAACAGGGGTGTGGATCCACATGCAGGTTTATTAAAGGGATGGTCAGGCAAGCAATGATCAGAACAGGAGCAAACAGATGAATGAGGGCAATCCAGAGTCGTGGTCAAAGTAGCAGGCAAATGGTCAAAGGCAGGCAGCAGACAGGATAAACAGACAGACGTGGCAAAGGTCAAAACCAGGCAAACTAGAACAAAGGAAAACGCGTTGTGGTGTCACTGTAAACAGCTAACAAGACTAAGCCACTAATGTGTGTTTGAGTGCTGACTTTATAGTGCAATGAATCAGTCCTGAGTGGCTTCAGCTGTGCCAGTCTAATCAGTGGAGACGAGCAGGTGAGTGTGTTTGTGGCCTGACTGGGTATTGTAGTCCATTTCTCAGCAGATTAGTAGTTCTATGTGTTTGTGCAAGTTTACCAGCGATCTATGGAGAGAGGATCGCTGTGATCATGACAATCACACTGTTAGCTGACAAGTACATCAGTTGATCGTAACATTCTGCTACAGTTAGCTCTAAAAGCTAATCTAAACATTCATAGTTAATTATGTTGCTGTTAATTATTTGTATTTAGCTGTAATCCCCTTTGACTTAATTTGCTATCATTGTGAGGCAATCCTTTGCTGTGCTTTAGGATGCATTACAGTCATCTGTACAGTGATGACTTTTTGTCTGTGTGTTTCTTAATGTCAATGTTTCTCTGGGCTGCCATAAGCATTAGACTGTCAGCCACAACTTTTCCCAGTGCCTTTCTTCCAAAAAATCCATTAAACGCTCAAAAGGTCATCATTGATAAATTCTTCCATACTTACTACTCATGATGGTAGTGCAATCAGGGGGTATATGGATGTTCCCCAGGGAGAGCATGTGATTGTGGTCCATTTATGGTAGCACCTGGTAGTATTACCCAAGAATCAGCAGCTGCCCAGACGTTCTCAGGCAGTCAGAACCAGATGGGGACCATTAAAAACATGTCTCTGAGTAATTTCACCTCCACCTCCAGGCTGCCAAGGTCATGTTCTTTATCTGCCATTGCCAGGAGTGTCTGCCTACAGTTACTCCCAAACACACAACCTAGTTGCAGCATCATCTTTCTCAGTGAAGGGTCTGCTGAGGAATTCCCATCCATTTCTCCCATTACTTGGCCAAATTTTCAATAATGAGACATTACCCCATTGTCATTTATTCGTAACATGTTCATTTATTCATTAAGAAAACATATTTCTAAAAAAAGTGACTCACAAATGAGGATAAAAGTAACACTTCAAATCACCAGAGATCAGCATAATAAAGATTTCATGAAAGTCTAAATTAGTTTGGCAGTTTTATTTTCATTTCATGATTTGTAATGTGTAGATGAGATTTGTAAGAAAGAATCTGGAGTGTATATCACCAGCGATCTAACCCTCATTGATTGCTGAAGAACATTCACTTTCACTCGGACTACATTTTTTTTTCTATATATGAACTACTACTCCCTTCAGGCATCACACACACACTCACACCTGTCCTGGTTTTCCATTGATTACACACACACAGCTGGGAGCTACTTAAGTTTGATTACATGGCCCATATATATATAAACAGTACACACACTAACAGACATTGCTGAGTCTAGTTTACACACTGTAACATCTCTAAGCAGTTCTTGTGTCTAGTCTCTCCGTGTTCGATCCTTGCCTTGTTTTATTGTTTATACTGCCTGCTGCCTGACAATGCTTTGTATTTCTCTGTATGTATCTGTTTGTCCCTGTTTTGACTGTCGCTTGTCTGACTACTGTTCTCAATAAACTGCACATGGATCCTCAACTCTATTGTCCAGCACCCTTGTGTTACAATAGAGAGGGAGAGGCATATTTCCTACAGGTGGTTTGTCCAGCGCATTCACCTGTGTGAAGCTCACTCGGGTATGTACAAGTTTTTCCCAGAAACATGGACTGTTTATAAGAAAGTGTCTGGTGCATATAGAGAGGAAAGAGTGTGTCTCTCACTAATGGTTTGTCAAACACGCTCACTTGCACAAAGCACACAGATTTTACAGAAACATGGATTGGATGTTAGTGTCTGGTGCAAATAAATAGGGAGTGGCATTCATTGACAATTAAAAGATCTGGTTCAGTTGCTTTGAAAAAGATCAGAACTGTTCGCATAGAGTTTAGCGATTCATTTTACCAGGATGGATCATTAAAGGTGAAAGTCCTTGCTAATAGCAACATTAATTGCTGTTAATGTTGTCCCCCTTTGGGCTTCACATAACCGTGAAGTCATGGTATCATGAAAATGTGCGCAGAGTCGGCAGTTGTTTTGAAGGTGAATGACTGTGCCTTGAATTGGCAGATCTTTTCGGTTCTTTAAAAATCACTTTTTCTACTTCATTCTGAATGAATTGCAGAGGCTTGAGGGTGTTGATTGGAAGACCAGACTAGGGATTGAACAAGAGATGGACAAACAGTTGAACAGGATGAACTAATATGAAGTGTCTAATCTCCCAAGTGTTATTTAAAGGAAATCTGCATGAATGGCAGTTGTACCAATGTGGTCTGTAAAGGTCAGCTGGTCATCAAGGTCAACTAGGTTCCTGACAGTCCTGGAAGGAGTTATGGAATGATTGGTCGGGTTGTGTGCTTTTAGGATAGCAATGGTAGGAAAAGCCATGTTTCTTAATAAAAGACCCAAGTAACACCATGTAAATGAAGAAGAAAATCAGTCCAAGAACTGAGCCCTGAGGCACCCCAGTAACCAGATGGTGAGGCTCGAATACTTCACCCCAGTCAAGAGATGAACTGCTGGAGTGTGGTTCCTGAGATGCTTATTATCTCAAGCGTTGCCAAGAGAATTTGGTCATTCATTGTGTCAAAATCAGCAGATAAATCCAGCAAGATGAGCAGTGAAAATTTGGATGGAGCTCTTGAGAGTCCCAGCACTTTCACACTTGAGAGCAGGTCATTCTCAGCTAAATGTCCACTTTTGAAACCCGATTGATTAATGTCCAGGTAATTGTTCTCAGTCTGTGAGATTATCTGGCCCTGTCATGATCATAAATATTATTATCACATGAGGCTCATGTAAGGGTCCATCTATTAGTTCTATGACGGAACTAACTGTATGATTGAGGGCGTGTAAGCCTTTTTAGCACATGCGAAAACAAATATTTGTATTTAATATTTCTAATATTAATTTGTTTCCAGCTCTGACTCCAATTTCTAATAATTTAAATTTAGTTTCATCCAATTCAAGCTGATCACGTTGTAGGTTGTGATTAGGTCTAATTTAGATTGATTAACTTAATAAATCCTTATTTTCAGTTAATAGTTCATTGTTTACCCGAAGTCGCTTAGAGTCAGTATGCTGGCCAGTTACATCTGCTTATGGACACATCCTCGTCAGTTCTGGTTCTTAGAAAGTATATATGCTAATTTCCTTTAAGTAATATAGGCCGCCCCATGCTTGCTCATACTTAAAGAAAGTTTGATTTAGCCACTAGATTATATTATACTAAGTCAGTGATTGTCAGAAATCAACAGGTCTCTAATGCTGTGTCTATGCTCCATCCATTGAGCCTGAATGTATGACCTGAATAAATGTATCCTGGTCGTAGGCTGCGGAAACATCAGCCTAAACAATCTACTAGATTTAGGTGATTTCAGAAGGTATTAGAGTTAAACAAGAATTTTACATTTATTTGTCAGGCAAAGATTTTCCATTCCAATTCACATAATTAAACAAAACAAGCCAATTCAGATTGTACAACATCAATTACTCAAAGATACATTTAAGATTTAGAGATTAATACCTGACCATGTAATAATACATTGCAGCATATAAGTCCTGATGCAGAGCTAAGAGACTTACACACTGCAACGGGGTATTCTGGCTACATAATCTCACAGACACTTCTGCACCTTTTGCCTAAATACTCAAATCACCATAAATTCAAGACAATAAAAGCTTCACCAAGAAACTTGTCTGGTCATGAGTTGATGTGAAGACCATTTTCCCTGGAGTGGAGCATCTGGCAAAGATCTTATCAAAGTCAAAACCCAAATTAGCTGATATAAGGGAGATTGTAAAATATTACAGTGAAATTAGGACCACTTTACCAATCACACAGAGACATTTAAAATTACAGCAAACATGAATATAGAGCCACAAGATACGCTATATTACAGACATTATGTGTGGAGCAGCTCAAGTGGAGAAGGTAAAGTGCAGGGCAGGGGGGGGGGGTCTAGTGTTCAGATCTAGTGTTCAGACTGTGTTTTGTTGGTAAGTACAAAAAGGAAAGAGACTTTTTGAAAATATTTTGGTTGTATCACACATGCCACCAAAACTGCAGTGTTATTCATTCATTCATTTTCTTGTCGGCTTTGTCCCTTGCGGGGTCGCCACAGTGGAATGAACCACCAACTTATCCAGCACGATTTTACACAGCGTATGCCCTTCCAGCCGCAACCCATCTCTGGGAATTTCCACACACACACACATTCACACTCATACACTACAGACAATTTAGCTTACCCAATTCACCTCTACTGCATGTCTTTGGACTGTGGGGGAAACCGGAGCACCCGGAGGAAACCCACACGAACGCAGGGAGAACATGCAAACTCCACACAGAAACGCCAACTGACCCAGCCCAGCCGAGGTTCGAACCTGCGACCCAGCAACGTTCTTGCTGTGAGGCAACAGCACTACCTATTGCGCCACTGCGTTGCCCACTGCAGTGTTATATTGGTCTCAAATATTAAGACTATATTAAGATTTTGACCTCACTTTCATTTAGGGTGTGTCCGATGACTTATTCATTCATCAAGTTTTATTAACAAAATAATAAACAAGGGAAACAACTACTAAACATATATAAAATGTAAGTGCATACGAATGAAGAACGCATGTGAAACTGAACTGTAAACTGTAAAGGTCCTCTATACTAGAAGACACAGAAAGATGGATACTTGGAGGTTAGAGTTCTAAAGTCTGGAAACAATCTGGACCATCTAGAACAGGGCTGCTAAATCCTGGTCTTGGAGATCTACCTTCCTACAGATTTCAGCTCTACCCTTGATCAAACACACATGAACCAATTATTTAGGACCTGAACAGCACTTGATAATTACAGGCAGGGTGTGTTTGATATGGGTTGCTACTAAAATCTACAGGAAGGTAGATCACCAGGAACAGGGTTGAGCACCCCTGATCTAGAACATGCAGATGTGGAACTTTTGAAGATAACTTACTGAAGCTGATGACCATGATGATGCAAGGCTCTAATTTTTCTGTTCCAAACTTTTCAAGTTTGATTTCTTTGTTTCCACCACCACCACCAAAAAAAAAAAAAAACATTTTGTTTTTTCTTAGATATATTAGACATATTTTTTCTTTTTTTCTTTTTTTTTGGAGAAGGGTAGGTTTGCAAAGATGATGCCTTTCAAATCCAGAATTCTGATTGAATGATACTGTCAGTGGTGACTACTGGGGAATCAACACTGGTGTGAATGACATTTGTAAAATCCATATCCACATTTAGAGATGTGTCTTAAATTTTTCCTATTCATAATTCCCTTTTTAAATTCATTTTAGATTAACCTAGAGTTACAGCTCAAAGTTGTAAAATAAGAGACAATGCGGAGCAGGTAAATTGTAAAGAGAAATGATTTATTAACAAAATACATAACAGAAGACATTCAAAGCAACCAAAGTCAATATAAATGAAAGTCAGTGGTGAAGCGTGTGTGCATGGTAGTGAACTGAGCTCTTGATCCAAACCAAAATAATATAATCAAAACGACAGGCATAAATGTCCAGCTAATCAAGCTCCAATCTTACGTCAAATGTTGGACTCTTTATATGTGCCACATATTGGGTCTCAGGTTAAATGACCCACCCACAATTCAGGAACCATGCAGGCTTTGCAAGTCACAAAACAAAACCAAAACAAACAGGTCCAACGTGGGTCTTATCACATAGTCACTGTGCTGAAAACAAAGTGCAAACATGCAAGGATGAACTTTACCTAAACATTTCTGTGTATACAGTGGGTAAGTAAATATTTCACTCTTTTTTTTATATTGCAGCCATTTGCTAAAATCATTTAAGATCATTGTTTCACTCATTAAATGTACACACAGCACCCCATATTTACAGAATTTTTTTTTTTGCAGATTTATTAAAAAGGAAATATCACATGGTCCTAAGTATTCAGAGCCTTTGCATCTAACACAGCCATGAGTCTTTTTGGGAATCCTGGTTTTAGTCCAGGATATTGCTGTACTTGGCTGCAATCATCATTCCTGTCCCTGCAGCTGAAAAACACAACAGCATGATGCTTCCACCTCTGTGCTTCACTGTTGGGACTGTATTGGACAGGTTTTGAGCAGTACCTGGGTTTCTCCACACATACCGCTAAGAATTAAGGCCAAAAAGTTCTATCTTGGTCTCATCAGACCAGAGAATAATATTTCTTACCATCTTGGAGTCCTTCAGGTGTTCTTTTAGCTAACTCCATATGGGCTTTCATGTGTCTGGTCACTCTTCATTACCTCTTTTATCAAGGCTCTTCTCCCCCGATAGCTCAGTTTGGCCGGACAACTATAGCTCTAGGAAGGGTTCTAGTCATCCCAAACATCTTTCATTCAAGGATTATGGAGGCCACTGTGCTCTTAGGAACCTTAAGTGCAGCAGAATTTTTATACTGTATGTACCTATGTAAATCTGCCTATGTGAATAGCAATGTTACTGAACTAATGTTTAGTACATTTAAATTAGATCTTATGTCAAAAGCTGGGGCTCCAGGCAAATAAATGACTATGGTGTCTAGTAGCTGCATTATCACATTTGGCACGATGAAATCTCAAATTACTAGTGCTCTTTTTGCAAGTTTCTCAGTGGGGAGAACTTTTTGAAGTCTTGTCCTACAACTTTACTGTCTAACTGTCACCCAATCACCTTGCTGCAAGGTTTTTTTTTTTTTTTTTGACAGGAACCGAACAATATACTATCACTAGCTTAGTAATTCACATCCAAAACCTTGTCTACAGTCCTACCACTCTTATAACCTTTAGATACAGTATGTGTCTCTAATTTAAAGTCTTCTCTTTTTTTTAATGTGAATTCTTCACTATTGACAGAAAGAGATAAAGCGAACACATGGCAAGCAGTGCATGTGACAAAAAAAGCAAAAGCAACAACTCACCAGTATGCATGGTAAGTAACACTCATAGAAGGTGAAATGTGCACACTAGACGAGAGGGTAAGCACGAAAAATAAGGATAACACTTAAACAAATGTTATCATGCTGTGTAATGATGTTCTGTAAAGTGCAAATGTGTTGCAAGTAAACGTTAACACTTTAATATGCTAAGGTACTTTGTTAGAGGCTGTGGATTATTTGAAGAGATGGTGATGTAAAATGAATCTAAAAAAGTCTAACATGATAAAGTGAAATTTACAAGTATTCATATGTTGTAAGAACAAGCTGTAACGGAATATATTTTCCACATAACTCTCACTTGGGATAGATGTGTTCTCCATAGTCTTTGTTTTTTCCTTAAATTGGTGGAAATGCTTGTTAGGGATTAACTGCTAGTCTTTGCAGCTAAAAAAATATATGTGTGTTCATTCGAAGCATTGTAGGGCCTGCATGAGACTCTTGGAAGGTTATAATGTTTCCAGTGTCCTTGGTCCTCTTAGGACCAGAACAAAATCAGGTTTCATCCTTATAGTTAGTTTGCAGGTCAATATACTGCTGATGATATTATGGTAATAAATACAATGCAAGAACGATATGCTGTAAAACCATTATTCTCATGTAAATCACTTTGTGGCTGGGGTTGATATTCTAATCTGGGTTTAGTTTCATGTTTCGCTTTCTTATTAGTACCAGTGTTGCAATTATGTCAGAGCTCCTGAGGGTTTTTAGAGATTGTGATCAATGGATCATAAACTAACAACTTCTGGTAAATTTACTGTTATCACCTGACCAATGTGATCCACTGTGTCAGTCCTTTTGAGTAAACTTGGATCAATGTTGTTAACCAAAATGCTGATACAATTTACCAATGAAGAACAAGATTGTGTCATTCAAAAAATGTTATGTATTTAAAAACATATAATCCCAAATTAGAAAAAAATTGGGACAGTATGGAAAATGCAAATAAAATAAAAAAATTAAGTAGTGACTTCTAAATTTACTCTGACTTGTATTTCATTGCAGACAATACAACAAACATTATTAATGTTTTCCTCATGATGTATATTGTTTATTTTTTTTCAAAATAAACAAGTATTCAAATTTTGGTTCCTGCAACATATTTCAAAAAAGTTGGAACGGTAAAGCATTTACTCCTTTGTAATGTTGCCATTCCTTTTCACAACACTTAAAAGATATTTAGGGACTGAAGACACCCAGTGATGAAGTGTTTTAGGTGTAATTTTGTCCCATTCCTCAAGTCTTAAGGTGGAAAACAGTATGGGGTCTTCATTGTCACATTTTGTGCTTCAAAATGTGCTACACATTCTCTATTGGAGACTGCAGGCAGGCCAGTCAAGTACCTGTATCTTCTTCATCCACAGGCAAGACTTTGTAATGAGTGCAGAATGTGATTTTGCATTGTCTTGTTGAAATATGCATGGGCGTCCCTGGAAAAAAAGGCAGCATATTATGCTCCTAAATCTGTAATATTTACTTTTCAGTATTAATGGTGCCATCACAGAAGTGCAAGTTACCTTTGCCAAGGGCACTGACACAACCCTATATCATGACAGTCACTGGCTTTTGGACTTGTTGCTGGTAACAGTCTGGATGACTTTCTTCTTTGGTCCGGCCCAAGGTGTTTTTTGAAAAATGCATTTTTTATTTCTCTTTGCTATTTGGGCTTATTGGAACATAATTAGAATAAAATCATCTTTTGATTTGATGTACTTTTAGAGAAAAATGCTGTCCATATATGTGGACTTGTGGTTCGAATTTACATAAAACTATTTTTCCTTATTTTTTTAATGCATATTTAACTTTTTTTTTTTTTTTTTTTTTTTTTTAACTTGCTTTGACTATCAGAGAGTAAAAACAACATTTTTTTTCCCATTTCGGAAAGTTAATAATAGGGTTTGGGACATTTCATATGCTGCAAAACCGTTGCAGGATGACACTGTATGTCTGTAGCAAAATATAAAATATTCAAAGTATTTTAAATAGCCACTTAAGAGCTAAAAATGTGCTGTCCACGTATGTGGACACTCAGGCCCTAGAAGGTTATATACAGATTCGTCTGACCACAGTACATGTTTCGACTGTGTGATGGTCCATCCCAGATGCCTTCAAGCCCTTTTGGACAGTGCTAACATAGGGCTTCCTTTGGCTGTTACATCCCCGGCTCGTTCCTGCTCACCCAATCCCATTACATCACCTCACACCAGTCCCATTCAATCACGTGAACCTTCCCCTGAGTACTAACCATCTGCACCTGTTCCTCATTAGCCCGGACACTATATATACTTACCTCCTCCGTTCATTCAACGACCGGTATTGAAGTCGAATGGTTGTCTTCAACCAAGCTCCCTCGTCTTCTCTTCTTCCATGGATGTTCCTTCTGAGTCTTCGTAACCATCGCACTGATAAAGGGAAGTGACTTTACTATCTGACTTTGTCTGAAGATCTGTAATCACCCTCATGCTCTATATGCCTATTACCATCAACGGAGGTCTAGGATGCTAACCCATGCTTAACACTCACCGTACTTACTAGGCGGAGACTTGTGTGGTGGTTCTCTATGATCTGTCAGTTCCCCATGAACTGTGTGACTGTGATTTTCCCCGCTGTACTACAGCTAACAGCACTGCCCAGCTCTAACATCGCCTCTACTCCAGCAGTGCTGTGTTTGATATCACCGGCATCTAAGATCTGCCTTTCACACAGCCTGTGTGATATTCCTTTGTTGCTTGCTTTGAATAAACTTGTGAATAAGATAACCATCTCTGTCTACCAGCGTGACATTGGCACAGTACAGGCATTTTCACTGGCATTTGTAAATGTAACTTCGTTTTATGGTACTTGACGCATCACATCATCATTTAACCAATTGACCTGATTACTAGCCATAAATTACTCCTGTCCCAACTTTTTTTTTTTGCAATGTGTTGCAGGTCTGAATGACAGCTGATCAGACAAAACGTGGAATATTTTGTGTTCATATTGTCTGCAATGAAATACCAGTCAAAGTAGATTTTGAAATAACTTTTTGTATTTGCATTTTCCATACTGGCCCATTTTCTGATTTGTGGTTGTACATACCAAAGTTACAATAGTGTCAATATTACTTATACTGACTATGGCTATTTAGAATTTACATAAAACAATTCATAGATGAGAAAAATATATATATTTTTTTTTGATTAATTACAACTTCAAAGTGAACTTCACAGATGTATTTACATGTAAATACCCTAGTATTGTTCTTGGTCAACCAATATGCATTGCACAATAAAATGCCGTTAGCCATTCAACTCACTATTTCAAACTGTGTTCCATCATGTATTTGAAAAACTATCCTTCCATTAAATTTGAAAATGTGTACAATTACTGAATTGTTAGTAGTATCTTTATTTTAACAAAAGTGTTTCTGGCTCTATGCACTTGATATATATGAGGTTTGACTATCTAACATTGTTCCCTGAATCTACATTACATTTCAGTTTAATCACTTTGTAATCAATAGAACAATATAAGTATAATGAGTGCAAGGCTACACTCTGTGGGTACCAAAAACCGTTTAGGGTAACAAAATGCAATACAAAATGAAACAGGCAATAAATCACACATTAAACAGTCCAAAAAGGCAAATATGTAAAGGAGGTAATCCAATGGGAAGAATCAAGAAAAACAGACACTGGGGAAAACTGAGAGAGAACATACAACCTCCACACAGAAATGCCTCCTGGCCCAGCTGAGACTTGAACCACCAAGAAACAAATAGACCAAAAGAAAGCAACAATATGTACCTCCTATAGCAAGTCCTAGTACATTTAAAACAGCAGACACAAAAAGATACACTATAGTTGAATTAAAAGCCCCCCTGTTTATGTTTTTACCCAATTTCTGTTTAATGGAGAGAAGATTTTTTTTTAACACATTTCTAAACAATAGTTTTAATAACTCATTTCTAATAACTGATTTCTTTTATCTTTGTCATGATGACGGTAAATAATATTTTACTAGATATTTTTCAAGACACTTCTATACAGCTTAAAGTGACATTTAAAGGCCTAACTAGATTAATTAGGTTAAGGTTAGGGTAATTAGGCAAGTTGTTGTATAACGGTGGTTTGTTCTGTAGACTATCAAAAAAAAATCTAGCTTAAAGGGGCTAATAATATTGACCTTTTAAAATAGATTTTAAAAAATTAAAAACTGCTTTTATTCTAGCCGAAATGACGAAAAGACTTTATCCAGAAGAAAATATATTATTGTGTGTGATAATAAAGACTTTTGAGAGCTAGTGGCAGTGTTGCCGATTTTCTTTTGATCTTTTGCTACAGTGTTTATTTTTGATTGAGCACCTGCCTCCGAGATTTTTTAGATGTGCGCACATTTCTGTTTTTTTTTGCTTGCTTTAGAAGATTTTTTTCAACACATTTCTAAATATAATAGGTTTAATAACTCATTTCTAATAACTGATTTCTTTTACCTTTGCCATGATGACAGTAAATAATATTTGACTAGATATTTTTCAAGACTTCTATACAGCTTGAAGTAACATTTAAAGGCTTAGCTAGGTTAATTAGGTTAACTAGGCAGGTTAAGGTAATTAGGCAAGTTATTATGTAATGATGGTTTGTTCTGTAGACTATCAGAAAAAATATAGCTTAAAGCGGCTAAGTTTTTTGTCCCTAAAATGATTTTGAAAAAATTAAAAACTGCTTTCATTCTAGCCAAAATAAAACAAATAAGACTTTCTCCAGAATAAAAAAATATTATCAGACATACTGTGAAACTTTCATTGCTCTGTTAAACATCATTTTGAAAATATTCAAAAAAGAAAAAAAATTGAAAGGGGGGCTAATAATTCTGACTTCAACTGTGTGTTTATATGTGTGTACACACATATATATATATATATATATATATATATATATATATATATATATATATATATATATATATATGAATGTGCTGAATGCTGACATGTAAATGGCAAGAAAACATACAATGCATATATATGAAATGCATTAAGGCAAATGTTTCTCATATATATATATATATATATATATATATATATATATGTATGTATGTATATATATATATATATATATATATATATATATATATATATATGAGAAACATTTGCCTTAATGCATTTCATGACATGGATAGGCTGCTCAAGTCAAATGATGTGAGTACTTACTGGCAAACAGTGACCAACCAATGACCACTCTCTTCATAGCATTCTAGAACCTTTGTAGTAGATGCTTGAATGCCTGACAAGAAGTGATACAATAATCCAGGCTGTATTATTCTAGTCTGGAAGACCATGGATGCAGAGTTTTTGTAGCATGCTCCGATAGGAAAAGCCTGATTTCTCTAATGTTGTGTGAGATATTGCTTTCTGGTAACATAAAAGATCAGTTCAATTGATCATTAATCGCAACTTGAAAGTGGCTTATGGTTAAGGAGTCTAAACGAAAGATTGTTGCATTGGCTGAATTAACTAGTGGTTCTGACTTTTCATGATTGGACAGGATTAATGTTCCTTCATCCAGCAAGAAAAGTCTGTCAGGTAGTTTGTGATGCAAACATCAACTGCTGGATTATTGGATTAGAATGAGAAGTACAGGTGATTGACATTAGCTTTGACGTGACAGAGATGTCAGTGTCTCTGAATGACTTTGAGAGAATGACTCTGAATGATTCAGTGATTGCGTTGTTGAGGCAACCCCAATTGGTAGATACTGCAATTTGGACACCTCCCCCTTCCAATACATCCAAAATCACTATCCGAAAGATAAAACTCGCAGTGCAGTACAGAAAATGCATTTTGTCATTAGGATTGATTTCCTAATCTAGAAGATCTAACCCCAAAAGACTTGGTTGAAAATATTTATATTTATATATGTGTTTTTGCAACAGATGACTGTAACTGACACATGACACATGGTCAGGAACACATGGCACATGGTCAGAAACACATTATGACTGGATGAATGTAACATAAACAAGTTAGCCAAGCACTGTATAGAGAAACATATACCAAATGAAACAAAACAAGCATCCCAAATGATACAGTCACCAGAGCTCATACAAAAAGGCATCTTCAGGATATGTTAGAGCATAGGAGGTTCACATCAAACCAACAAATCTGCAGCAACTGGCATGATTCTGACATGTAAACAGATCAAGATTTCTGATAAAATAACAATAATAAAAAAATTCCAGCAACTTGTTCAACATATCTCATAAAAAAATAATAATAATGGGAAAGTTTAACCTAATAAAATGAGTGTATAGCATAAAGTAGTATGAAATAAGTGTTACATTTAACATTTCATTAATGCTGCTTTGAATTAAGAACTAAGCTTCTTGTATGTTTTCTTGCCATTTACATGTCAGCATTCAGCACGTTCATAATAGCAGCTCGTGATGTCATTCACCAAAGAGATGCTCTTCTATTGCAAAAAAAATTATGGCAAATAACTTAAATCTCAAGTACTGTACAGTGCAAGGTGAAATGTATGTAAAAAGACAAAGAACATATTTGCTTTTTTTGTGCCACAGTTTTGGAGGAGTACGTTTATTTCTAAGGACAATTTCCACACTGCATCTATTTCTGTAGAGTGGGACATGCTGAACTCAGCAGAAATATAGTAAAAATGCCCTAAAAACCTATTTATCAACACAGTATTTTCCAACAGGCCGTGCATATTTTTTTTCAACTGCTTTAAAGAAAAGCTTTCACTGTTAAAAAGCACAATCCAAACCTGCATTGTTTATGTAATCCATTCATATGCATTGTGAATCAGGCCACTCTGAACTTTGGAAAATACATTATAACATACTGTGTATTCAACTACACTCACTGGCCACTTTATTAGGTACACCATACTAGTACCGGGTTGGAACCATTTTGCCTTCAGAACTGTCTAAATCCTCCGTGGCATAGATTCAACAAGGTACTGGAAATATTCCTCAGAGATTTTGGTCCAAATTGACATGATAGCATCACAGAGTTGCTGCAGATTTGTGCTCTATTGGATTGAGATCTGGTGACTGTGGAGGCCTTTGAGTACAGTGAACTCACTGTCATGTTCAAGAAACGAGTCTGAGATGATTCACGTTTTTTGACATGACACATTATCCTGCTGGAAGTAGCCATCAGAAGATGGATACACTGTGGTCATGAAGGGATGGAGGGCTGTGGCGCTGATACGATGCTCAAGTGGTACTATTGGGCCCAAAGTGTGCCAATATCCCTCACGCCATTACACCACCACCACCAGCCTGAACCGTTGATACAAAGCAGGATGGATCCATGCTTTTATGTTGTTCACGCCAAATTCTGACCCTACCATCTGAATGTTGCAACAGAAATCGAGACTCCAGGCAATGGTTTTCCAATCTTCTATTGTCCAGTTTTGGTTAAGGCTGTGTAAGTTGTAGCCTCAGTTTCCTATTCTTAGCTGCCAGGAGTGGCTGCTGCTGTAGCTCATCCGCCTCAAGGTTCGACATGTTCTGCTTTCAGAGATGCTTTTCTGGATACTTAAGTTGTAACAAGTGTTTATTTGAGTTGCTGTTGCTTTTCAATCAGCTCTAACAGTATGGCTATTCTTCTCTGACCTCTGTCAACAACAAGGCATTTGTGCACACAGAATTGCCGCTCACTGAATATATTTTCTTTGTTCCAGACCATTCTCTGGAAACCCTAGAGATGGTTGTGCGTGAAAATCCCAGTAGAGCAGTCGCTGAAATACTCAGACCAGCCCGTCTGGCACTAACAACCATGCCACATTCAAAGTCACTTAAATCACCTTTCTTTCCAATTCTGATGCTCTGTTTGAACTGTAGCAGATCGTCTTGACCATGTCTACCATGCCTAAATGCATTGAGTTGCTGCTATGTGATTGGCTAATAAGCAGTTGGACAGCTGTACCTAATAAAGTGGCCAGTAAGTGTATATACAGAATAAAAAACTAGAAAGTAATACAAATTTTACAACTAAATAAGAACTAAAAATGACATTGGAACAGCCATTAAAGGCAATACCTCACCAAGAACACAGTCAGCCTTAACTTAGATGTAGGCTGAGGAGGAGAAGAACATCACGATGGTATGCATGGGACATCAGGGAGCATGAATGGGGTGGGAGGGCATACTTTAGAAGAAAAACAAATTATGTGCTAAAGTTAATCTATAAAGCTGGTCAACAAACTAAAATTTCTATCATTTGAAGAAGATCATCATTGTTAGGATTTTGAAGTAGCCACTTTCATCATCCAAACCAGCAGTCATTGTATTCAAATCAGCTTCAGGCTGGCGTGGCAATTGGCTGAAATGCACACTGTGAGCCCATGGATAAATGTGTGTTTGATCAGACCAGGAATAAAACTCTGCAGGTTAGTAGATCTCTAAGAAAAGAACTGGGCACCGTTTGTACAAACACCCTCTTTAAAACATGGTTTCATTTGCCTGAGTGGTCTAACTAATGGCATGGGTTTCTTTTAGGGGACAACCTATGCATCCAACATATGGCGGACAAGCAAAGACACCTTTGGATAGTGTGGATTATTGTTTGTGCAATCTGTGTTGATGCCATAAATATTGCATGTATTTCATTACATTATTATTATTTTTATTATTATTATTAATTTGTTTGTCTTAATGGATTGTATTGAAGTAAATGACAACTTAGGTTAATACTACTGATATAATGTGCTTTGTTCAGTAGGCTTGGGAAAAACTATTGACACAACATCTGTTCCTCTGAAAAAGTGCACTTATATGAAGAGTCCACTTAGGCCCAATCCCAATTCTATTTTTGTACCCCTACCCCTTGGCCCTTACAACCGAGGGTTATGGGGAAGGGCTTCAAAACTTACCCCTAGGAATTGGGACAGCACTTCAACGCCTGCACACGTCATCATATGTCATCATGATATATTGCTTCATATGAGATCAGCTATGGCGACTGCTGTAGTTATTGCAGTTGTGTTATTTTTTGGTGTTTATCTTCAGGAAATCACTGAAGGGATATATTATGTTATCATAACAGTCTAATGTGCCAATAAGATCGTAACTATACTGTGTATTTACATAGTGGCCATATTCATCTATGTAAACACAAAAAACAACATTGATGGTAAAACATAAACCCGGTTATGAATATATTAAAACATGTGTTTGTTTGTCGTAAAAATACTTCCTTACTTCCGAATGCAGTGAAACTGCCGTTGTGGCAGGTGTATTCTGGGAAATTTTCTTACCCCTCCATTTTGAGTTTGCTCCTGAAAAATCTTCGTTCAAAGGGGTGTATACCCCTTGCCCTTAGCCCTACGCCTTCAAGCTAAAGAGAATTGAGACACCACTACCCCTTGACCGGAACACGCAAAACGAGGGGTAGGGGTAAGGGGAAGGGCTAAGGGGTAGAATTGGGATTGGGTCTTAGTCACAGAAAGGAAACAATTTTTCCAGAAGTGGAGATAGACAGTCTTCTATTACTCTAACAGCATTCTACTATATGTCCTAGTTTGACCCTTATTGAATGAATCAAAACTAAAAAGCGAGATAACATGGAAACTCTGCTCTCATTCATAGGTTCCCTCTCAAAACTATATTACAACAGCAAAAGTCAGTGATGTGTAAGAAATAATAGTATTTTATCATCATATTTTTTGAGTACTTTTTTATGTAAAGCAAAGAATTCTGTAAGGAAAATAACAAATTGTCAGCAAGCTTTCAGTTTGGACTGTGACATTGTTTTGAGGCATTTGAGTATTTTAATAAGAATTTGAATACTATTTACTGTGTGTGAAATAGCATAAATCTGTAGTTCCCGCTCAATGGATCATTACGAGTTTGTGTTGAGTTGATTGACTAGGAGATTCATTTAAAAGCACCAATCACTCGGATTTGTATAAAAATGGGCCAATGGAATACACAGAAAATTGGTGTGAGCAGCTCTCACAGATGTAGCTCCTCTGCGATTAAGAGTGTAAAGGCTGCCTTAAGAAGAAGCTCCTCAGACTTTCGCTTCAGAGTCAACATGTCTCTTGAAGAGCTAGCAAGTTCAAGTCCAAGCTGGATTTCGGTGCAAGAAATGGTGCATTCCATGGTGGTCAAGCTGGGCTTTTCCTCCTGTTCCCGGGCACACTGGAATTTGTCTGCAAACTACTCTGGGAATTTGCCATAAAAAAGAGAGCAACACAGCTGGTAAACGCATCTTTCTAAAGATAATTGTGTCAGCCGTGCATTTCTGGATGCAGTGGTTTTCCTATCCGGCTTCAGCATGCAATGCAGTGTTTGTGAGCAGCTTGTTCAATGACTCTGGCGAACAGATGTCCATCGCGGCATCCGAGGGTGACTTGTCAATATTTGAACAAAGCATGGGGGGGCACAGCCTTTGTTGTGCTCGCGGCCCCCTCGTGATTCGATTATACAGTAATGGCTGTGCTCTTCCATATAGATGGGTGGAACACAAGACTATATCAAATCAACATGGTGGGGACAACCCCGGCTCGTTGTCCCCTTCTTTGTGGAGGAGCAGGAAGAGCTTCAGACATTGAGGGCTTCAGGTGTTTTTCTCAACCCAGATCTAAATCCCCCCCCCCATCCCACCCACCCCGTTCTTAGGGTGGGTCACAATTATGGTCAATCTTGTCCATGTTACTCACTGTACGATGGAATGGGTGCAGTGACTCCCGCCTAATGTGTATGGGTTTTCTGCCCCCCTCAGTCAGATCCTACACTGCCATGGGCCAGACCACTCTGCTCTGCATGCTTACCACCAACCACAAGGAGTCCTGGCAGAGCTGCAGGAGGGAAATCTCTCCCCAGGGGTCTTGCACAACTACGGATGGATTCTGACTTTGCTCTCACCACCAGGTCAGCTGTCTGTGCCCTAGGGAGAGTGATGGCCACTCTGGTGGTCTGGAAGTACCACCTTGGTATCATCTTTGGGGACCTTGCCCAGGGGTTCTCGAAGGTGTATGAGCAGTTGAGTGCAGTGAATTCATCTGCAAACGGCTTCTGACTTTGCTCTCACCACCAAGTCAGCTGTCTGTGCCCTGGGGAGAGTCTGTGTTTGTGCCACTCTGGTGGCCATCTCACCTTGCCCAGAAGTTCTTAAAGGTGTACGAGCAGTTGAGTGCAGTGAGCATGTGCCGGTGGTCAAAGGGGATTGCTTTTTGGGACTGTTTACCTCCACACCGACTGCTCCCCACCAAGGATGTCTGCCTGCATCCTCTGCTCTGCCACCACAACTGGTCATGTCGAGCTCAGAGCAGGAATGTAACATACCCCATCTTGGAGGTTGCCATTTGAGGATGGGCTCCTTCCTCTCATGCCTTCAGCCCACTTACAGGATGCTGAGTGAAAGGATCGCTGTTCTTTGGTGAAGGACACAATTGAGCCATTTCTCCATCTGAGAAGGAGTGTGTGTTTCTTAACCATAATTCATCGCATGTTATAAGTGCGGTGGCTAATGGCCGATCCTGGTTTTGTGCATTTTTTGAACGGTTATCTGTTCGCAAGAGGCCATTCACTAAGCCTGTGCGGAAGAACCTCCCTGAATGTGTCCATCTTCAGGATTAGTCTGCAGCCTCTGACCTGAGGACATGTGCTTATGTCTTGACACCACCAAGTCTCTGGGGCATATGATGTCCGTAGACGATACGTGCAGCTCAGATAGGATATATGAGACCACTTCAGTATTGGCTTTGTGAGTTCCCATATGGGCATGGCACACCGGCGCACAGAGAGTGTACTTCACCTCACTGTGTTCCTGTGAATTCAGTCTCTGGGTGGACCTTGTTTCTATAAGAATATTATTTCACCATTTACTCACTTAACTTATTCCAAATCTTTTTGACTTTCTTTCTGTTAAGCACAAAATAATATATTTTGAAGGAAGCTGGATACTTATAACCATTGACATCCATAGTAGTTTTTTTTTTACCAATGGAAGTCAAGGTTGTTTATAGGGTTTCAGCTTTTTTCAAAATAGCTTATTTGGTATTCAACATAATCAAGAAACTCATAAAGGTTTGGAATTATTTGAGGGTAAGTGAATAGTGATTACATTTTTATTTTGGCTATGCCTTTACCTTAGAGCCATTAATTTAAACTGGGAGTATGACAATTATAAACTTTCAGCAAAAACAAATCCATTGCTCACATGCAATTATTATTTATATCATTTTGAGGAGAGAATATTTTATATTTGGAAGTGTTAAAATCATGGGAAATAATAAACAATTTCATACACTGATCATTCAAATGGTCTAGCTTCAAAATATTCATACCCCTGGCAATTTCTGACTGCCACTCTTTGTTCAAAGGTAAATAAAAGCTGTTTGTCACCACAATGATGTCTCTTGTACATTGTCTTATAATATTTTGAAAGAAGTTAGCACCATTTTTGGTAAAAAAAAAAAAAGAAGAAAAAAGATGGTTGTATGAATAATTCTGGGCTTGACTGTACATATATGGAAATGCATTTTTTTTGCATAGTTTATTCTTGTGTAAGACCAAAAATGGGTGAGTTACAATGACTAATACGATTCATGATTCATACAGTATACTAACTAAAAAAAAATCTGGGTCAATCAGTACATTTTTAACTTTATTATTTAGCTAGAGGGTGTGAACATAGACAAGTCCTCCCACTCTACCATGCTGGCCTCAGGCAGAACAGACAAAACCCAGAGGCCAAGACAGCATTGATTGAAGTGTCCAGGGCATATTCATCACTGCTCACAAAACAAGAACAAGCACATGTCTTACCTCAGAAAATAAATAAATAAATAAATAAATGAACAGAGGACAACTACAGCTGGCAAACACTATAGAAATTGCTCTCTCCAAGGCAATCTCATCAAACAGAATTATTGACTCTGTCCCTTAAATGCAAGACAGCCTGTGACCACTGGAGACCAAAGCAACCAACGTCTGTTATTGACACATTGATCATCTTTCTTCTGTGATTCCCCCCCCCCCCCCCAACTTGTTTATCCACAAATTTTAGAGTTGACTTCCATTAGTATTCCATGTGCATGTTAATGTTAATGGGTTTCACAGATATTGATTAGTGGGAAGAATCTTATCTGTTCGACAACTCCTAGACGTTTAGCTTGGCACATGGTAACAGATGGCACATGTGGATTTGTATTGCTGAGCAGCTGGGCATCATGTTGATTTAGTTCTGAAGTGTAGATGTTGCCAGTATGTAGATTAATTTCCCTTTCACATAAAGCAGTGAACTGCCGTTTGCAAAGTCCTAACCAATAATGGCTAATAAAAATCCTAGCCAAATGGCACTGCTGTCCAAAGTGCACAGATGTTCATGCTGCTGTATATATTGACTGGCTCCCAAGCAATCTAGTGTAAATTTCTATGACTCTGTTTATACTTAGTATCATCAACATAAATCTTAAATCATCTCTGATTTAGAAGTAGCTGGCAATGTGTGGTCATGTCACATTTGCTTGACTAAATTTTACATAAACCTTTGAGAAGTATGGCTCTTTATTTCTCTCTGTTTTCCCTTGAAAAGTCACAAAGACTAACCATTTTCATGGAGATTGTGTAACTATTTTTTTTCTTGAGACCACCTACACTTGGATAATAAAAAAAGACTAATAAAACAAGGAAGAGGAGGCAGAAGGATCTTTGTGTATGTACTTTTTACATGTACTATTTAAATCAAAAGCTGCATGTGAACATTTTTTACAGCCACAAAGGACAAATGCA
This sequence comes from Danio kyathit, assembly GCA_903798195.1. NCBI lineage: Eukaryota > Metazoa > Chordata > Actinopteri > Cypriniformes > Danionidae > Danio > Danio kyathit. The sequence goes on from LR812538.1 coordinate 17,234,520, forward strand.
ATCACACAATACATTTGCAAATGCAACTTCACAAACTGCATGGAAAGTTTATGTTTTCCCAGTGTTCCTGTTATTCTTGTAAATGGGTTCACTTTTGTCAAAATCAGGTGTTGCAATACAAAATAGAGCAATAGAGAGAAGTGAAAGAGTTCCCAGGGCTACATATTTGAGAACCATTTTTGTCTTGTTTTTTGTTTAAACCAACTGTTTAAACCCAAGGCTGCCTTGTGCAATTTTTTTCAATCTCAAATATGCTACTTGGTCATGTTTTCTTTTAAGCGCTATTTCTTGTAATTCTCTGGTCTGCTTCATGTACCAAGTCCTCGCCATACATGGCAAGCTATTGAGCAAACTGGTCATGCTGGAAAAGCCATCCATATGTATGTAAGCAGTTAGGGGTATAGTGCTAAAAGAAACATAATGTCGATGACATCACTACTTTGCAGTGTTTGTTTTACACACAAAATGCAGCCATATATACCCCAGGGTGCATTTTGTATGGTTTTCAAATATGTAGCCCTGGGCACAATTTTCTATTGAGCCTGAGTTGAATGATCCAAGTATGAATCAAATAACCCACGCTCATTCTGATTATGTAGCCCTATATACATTTCTAAAGAGAGCAAAATATGTCCCAGGAGCTACGCTGTTTTGTAGTTTTTGTTTTCGCGAATCTTCCAGAGGCCGCTGTGTATGCTTTTTCAGATTTCAAATTTCTCTCACGAGTGCCATTTGCGCCTGCTGTTCTCACGCAAATCCCGCCAGAGGCCGCTGTCGACTGACCAACCGACTGATAACCCCCACCCACTTCTTTCCCTAATACCCAACTGTATTTAAAGTCCATGTAATCGGTTCGTAACTATCCTCCGGCTGTGTGTATGCAATCAGTCATGATCAGGAACCGGTTGTGAGTGTGTGTGGTGCATGACTGGATCTTGTAGTCCATAATGGCGGATTTGTAGTCCGTTAGCGATCTGCAACTGTTAGATCGCGGGTGATCATAACACCTATGCTGTAAAAAATTATTTGTTAGTTTGACTAGTTTTTTCAGCTTTGTTACAAGCTGCATACATTGGCAACAAAAATGCAATTAATGCACAACAAAAATGTCACATATACAATTCTGTTCATATACAGTAGTTTGTGTGTCAGTGTGGGTGTGGGGGGAGGGGGGTTGAACAAAACAATAGTTTAATGAAAGTATTCCTCATTCTGTGGGGGAAAAAAACTATCATCAGTCCTTTAAAAAGGAGAAAGGTCAGCAATGTGTCACGCTGTTTTAAAATATATTTATTTTTGAATTGTAATGTACACGGTTAACTTGGATAGGGAACAGATTAAATATGATTAAACATCATCTAAAATATTTCAAATGCTTTAAAGTGGCAGCAAAAACTGAAACAAGTGGAAAAACACAGCTATTGACAGTATATGGCCGTACCAAATCGATCATTTGGGAGTTAATATGAATATTTTTTATAGACATGTATTACTAATTGCATTGTTTTTCTTTAGGCTTAAAATAAATTTAAAATGTATTGGCAGAATATGACCAATACCTTTTTGTTTTTTAAAGCACAGCAACTGTTATTGAATAATAACATAAGTAAGCAAATTCCATTAACTCACAGTCATAAAGCTTGATCTTTGAGCTCCTCCAGAACCTAGTCACACTCGTATGATGATATGAACTTTTTTTTAACATGGTTTAATCAATCAGTTAATCAATCAATAAAAAAACAGACGTGCAGTGTGGAGTTTAATGAAATAATTCATCTTTCAATGAAACAATACCTGTGTCATTGATGACCCATTATTGAGGTAGATCAGCAGTGTGCCACACATTGTTATAAATGTATATTTAACCTCAAATGTTGATCTGAAAAGGAAACATAAGTATATTATAATAATATTAAAATAATGGTGGTGAATATAACTATATTATAAACAAGTGCAGCAAATTAGATGATGCTCATCGAAAATTATGCTTTTAAGTAGCAGCCAAAACTCAAGTGAAAAACTCAATTAATAACAGTTCAAATGAATAACAAAATAGTCAAAATGGCAAAGATTTAGCCAATCATCCCATCCTTGTATGGTAGGCTATTGTATTAATCAGGGGTAAGAATTTATGCCCCGGCCCATGCCCCAAGCCCTGCCCATACCAAGCCATGCCCCATTAATTTTTAAATATATACAATTTATAAATATTCATTCATTTTCTTTTTGGCTTAGTCCCTTTATTAATCTGATATGTTTTACGCAGCGGATGCCCTTCCAACTGCAACCCATCACTGAGAAACATCTATACACTCTCATTCACACATATACACTACGGACAATTTTAGCCTACCCAATTCACCTATACCACATGTTTTTGGACTTGTGGGGAAAACCGGAGCACCCGGAGGAAACCCACCTCAACACGGTAAGAACATGCAAACTCCGCACAGAAATGCCATCTGACATAGCCGGGGCTCGAACCAGCAACCTTCTTGCTTTGAGGCGATTGTGCTACCCACTGCGCCACCGTGCTGCCCAAATTTATAAATATATTATTTTAATAAATACTTTTTATTAAATATTTATTATAAATAAGAGTATTATTATCCAATTATTATTTTATTCTAAATAAATAAAATAAATTCTAAATGTGGCACAGTGGGCAGCACGTTCACCTCACAGCAAGAAGGTTGCTGGTTTGAGCCCTGTCTGGGTCAGTTAGCGTTTCTGTGTGGAGTTTGCATGTTCTGCCCGTGTTTGCTTGGGTTTCCTCTAGTGTATGTGTGTGAATGAGTGTGTATGGATGTTTCCCAGTGATGGGTTGCAGCTGGAAGGGCATCCGCTGCGTAAAACATATGCTGGATAGGTTGGAAGTTCATTCCACTATGGCAACCCCAGATTAATAAAGTGACTAAGCAGAAAAGAAAATGAATAAATGAATTCTAAATGTAACTGGAAAACAATGTAATGACACAACTGAAGTGATATGCTAAGATCATTTAAAAAATATTTTGCATAAATATATTAATATTATTAGAATGAAATTCTATGGACAATTCTATAAAACACAAAAAATATGTTTTATAGAATTATTTGTTGTGTGTTGTCTAAGACCCAACTCATGGCCGAGAATTAGGATTATTAAGTCTTATCTTCCTGAAACATCTATCAGGTGCTATGCTTAGTCAAAATAAGATCATCATCATATTATTTAACTCATTGCATGCACGTCCTAAGTTCCAAAACTTATGTACACCTGTACATAAAAAGCTATTACCCCTGCCATAAAATGCATCCCCTCTGAAATGTGCATCTATTAACTTAAATTGATACAATTTTACAAGAGTTATGACACTAATGAGAGTGAACCCTTCCCTTACAGAAGATATACAGGTATATATAGTCACTTAGTCACTTTTATTAACCAAAATGAATGTCCTTCCAGCCGCAACCCTTCACTGGGAAACACCTATACCCTCTCATACACTACAGACAATTTAGCTTAGCCAATTCATCTAAAGCACATGTCTTTGGACTGTGGGGTAAACCGGAGCATCCGGAGGATACCCACGCCAACACCGGGAGAACATGCAAAGTCCACACAGAAATGCCAGATGACCCAGCCGAGGCTCGAATCAGTGACCTTCTTGCTGTGAGGCAACATCGGTACCCACTGTGCCACGGGTGCATTTCTCGGCACAACACCTGTTGCAACACGCATGAGCGGCACATGAGTGGCGCGTAAGAAGAACATATTTTTTTGACATATACATGTCAAGATTCAGGATACAGAATTCAATTCTGCGCATGTGCATCAGTTCAGAATCAGAATCATTTTTTTTTGCCAAGTGTGCTTCACACACACAAGGAATTTGTTTTGGCAACAGAAGCTTCCAGTGTACATAAAGTGAAAAGTGACAACACAAAATTAAATATGAGAAAAGAAAAAGGCGATAAACATTAAACAGAGATGCAGTTAGTCAAAAAGATCTGGATGTTGAATTGTATGTACAGATTTGTTGTAAATATACAGGTTATAAGGTGCTGTGTATCAATACGAATGGAGAAATTATTACATTGTATATTGTTAAAAGGTCCTGTGTACAAGTATTGCACGTTTATTGCACAGTAGGAGAATATTTACTGTTCATGAGGTAGATGGCCTGAGGAAAGAAACTTTTCCTGTGTCTGGCTGTTTTTGTGCTTGGTGCTCTGTAGCACCGACCAGACGGTAACAGTTTGAACAGGTAATGTGCTGGGTGAGAGGTGTCCAGAGTAATTTTGCGAGCCCTTTTACTCACTCTGGAAAAGTACAGTTCTTGAAGTGTAGGAAGGGTAGTGCCAGTGATTCGTTCTGTAGTCTGGACTGTTTGCTGTAGTCTACGGAGGTTGGTTTTGTCAGCTGAGCTGAACCAGATGGTGATTGAAGTGCAGAGGATGGATTGGATAACAGCTGAGTAGAACTGTATGAGCAGCTCCTGTGGCAGGTTGAACTTCCTCAGCTGACGAAGGAAGTACAGTCTCTGCTGGGCTTTCTTCACAATAGAGTCTATATGTCCCACTTCAGATCCTGAGAGATGGTGGTGCCCAGGAACCTGAATGACTTTACTGCCGCCATAGTGCTGTTCATGTTGGTGAGTGGGGGGAGTGCAGGGGGTTTCTCCTAAAGTCCACTATCATCTCCACTGTTTTGAGCGTGTTCAGCTCCAGGTTGTTGTATCTGCACCATAAAGCCAGTCGCTCCATCTCCTGTCTGTATGCAGACTCGTCACCGTTCTGGATGAGGCCGATAACAGTAGTGTCATCCGCAAACTTCAAGAGCTTAATGGAGGGGTCTTTTGCGGTGCAGTCGTTGGTGTACAGGGAGAAGAGCAGTGGGGATAGAACACATCCCTGGGGGCACCAGTGCTGATGGTGTGGCTGTCGGATGTGATTTTGCCCATTCTGACTAGCTGTTGTCTATCTGTCAGAAAGCTGGTGATCCATTGACAGACAGAGCTAGGGATAGACAGCTGGGTCAGTTTGTTCTTGAGCAGTGATGGGACGAAGGTGTTAAAGGCATAACTGAAGTCCATAAACAGTATCCTTGCGTAGTTCCCTGGATTGTCCAGATGTTGTAGGGTATAATGCAGTCCCATGTTGACTGCATCATCTAAAGACCAAAGGTCCAGTGATGTCCTTCAGATAAGCTCATAAGCCATGACTTCATGGCCACAGATGTTAAGGCAACAGGTCTGTAGTCATTAAGTCTTGTGATCTTTGGCTTCTTGGGGATTGGGATGATGGTGGAGCATTTGAAGCAGGATGGAACTTTACGCTATTCCCGTGATCTGTTGAAGATCTGTGTGAAAATAGGAGCCAGCTGGTCAGCGCAGGTTCTCAGACAGGCTGGTGAAACACCGTCTGGGCCTGGTGCCTTCCATCTCTTCTGTTGACTGAAGATCTGACACACATTATCCTCAATGATCTGAAGTGCAGGGGGGAGAGGGAGATGGCTTGAGGTGTTGATGGCTGTGTAGGGAGATGGTCCGGGCGGGTGTGAGGTGTCTGGTCAGAGGTGTCAAATCTACAGAAGAACATATTCAGCTCGTTTGCAAGATGTTTATTGCTGTCGATGCTGGGGGATGGTGTCTTGTAATTAGTGATGTTTTTCAGGCCTTTCCACACTGATGCAGGGTCGTTGGCAGAAAACTAGTTTTACAGCTTTTTGGTAGGGCTGGACGATATGGCAAAAATTTATATCACAATATATTTCTTAATTTCAGTCGATACGATATAATTCCGATATCGATATGGGCAATATTATAAAGACAGGAAAAACTGCCAAGAACGCACATGGATGTCTGTACCTACAAATGTCTACAAACTGAATTTGCAAAGTCTACAATACCTCCAGGCTCTTATAACTTTTTTTTTTCTAAAAACAGTACAAAAAATAAAATTAATGTTCACTTTGAGTATATTCGTAGTTCTGGTTGCTTTTTATCTTGAACGTCCTTTAAGGGTTCTTTCTGTCTATTTATATTTGTGTATGTATTTACCTGAATAAATTAAAAGGTTTAACATAAAAATATTTCTTATATATTTCATTCATTCATTTTCTTGTCGGCTTAGTCCCTTAATTAATCTGGGGTCGCCACAGCGGAACGAACCACCAACTTATCCAGCACATTTTTACGCAGCGGATGCCCTTCCAGCCGCAACCCATCTCTGGGAAATCTTATATATTTTATATAGTTTATTTATATAGACTAATATTTTATATTATTTTATATAACACATTTTCATTATTTAACAGATTTAATACCTCTATTAATCACATTCTTTCAATTTCATCAGCTTCGCAATAACCTGATTCCTGATAAATATGTTTGTGAATTTTATTTTGTAAGTGAGCGAGTTCTATGCCAGCATGCAGCGACTTTATGTGTATGTGAGTGTTAATTTGGACGTTTATGCAACGATCGAGTATGTGCAAGGATCGAGTTTATATGTACGTGCGTGTGTATATGGGTGTATGCATGCATCAAGTTTATATGTATATGCGCAAGTTTCATACATGTTTTGAACATTCAATAGTATAGGTTTATATTCGAGTGATTTATAGGTTTATATGCACATGTTGATAAGCGAAGTTTGATTTAAATTAGTGGTGGGCATAGATTTAAAAAAAAAATCTAGTTTAATCTAGATTAATCTCAAAATTAATCTAGATTAATCTAGTTTAAAAAGGGTCATTTGAATTTTGCTGATGGCATTTAGAATATGTGTGCTACCCAAATAATAAGTCTTTGAGAATGGGTTTCTCAAGCCAGGTGGCGCATTAGACCAGGGGCTCATCTCCTGTTTCCAAAATGCATCACAAACTGCTTGAGAAACTGTTCTACTATGATAATTGGTGATGAAAATAAATTATGTTTGATAAGATGTACTTGTGTTTACTAAGTGTTTATTCAGTTAAACATGAATCTTGAGCTGTAGGCCTACATAAGCTCCAAACAGCGATTTCATACTTGCTTTTGATGTACGTAGATACAGAAAATGCTGCTTCGCAAAGGCAAGTTCACAGTGCCCTGACGCTGTGTCAAGCATGGAGTATGTTCACATGGGCAACAATACTTTAATACGATTTTAATATGATTAAAACAATACTCTGATTAAGAGTCTACCATGTAAACGGCGATTTTCGATTACCTTAATGCGACTAAAGTCATAACTGAACTAAACAGAAATGGAGTTAAGACGTGGAGTATGCAGATATTAGTGGCATTACTGACAAACTATTACCGTCATGTAGGACTTTTCGCCATATTTTCTGACAAGATCCACACAGGCGGCTGTCAGTAAAGGACGCCAACACACACCGCGAAATGCGGCAGTTATTTTTTTATTCCATTTGTCCTGCGTTATTAAATTCCATAACACGCTCACCAGTCCTTACTCATTATTTGCGTATAATACCCCAGTTTGTCACTGCGCATAAATAAAATGTTCATGAGTTAAAGTGAAACTGCCGAACTGCAGTTAAAGTCAGGCATCCTGCTGGTTTGATTCAGAGGGGCACTTTTTTGTCAGACGGCTCATCGGCCAGGTATACATCCGCGCTAAACTATCAAGGTGAAAGTCATCATAGCTTGCATAGAATAGACCCAGCTCCCAACCCAACTTTGAGAATACAGTAGATTAACGGCAATATTTTTTTTTTATCGCGCGATAAGAGACTTGCATTAACGTAGCACGTTAATGCCGATAACGACCCACCAATAATTTAAATCCTACACAGCACCTCATAGCCATCTGTGTTTGCTTCATTGCCTTCTCTTCTGACACCGCTGGTTTCGGTGTCAGGGAGGTGGATGGTAGTGATGGTGAGGTGACAGGTTGGCTTAAACTTTTATGATGCCTCATCTTCTGACTCTCAGTATGTTTTATCAGGAGTTTTATCGGAACTTAAAAAGCCGAACCACTTCCACACCACTGCATTAGTCTTTCCTCTCTTATTAGCTATTTTGTCTGCCTTCTTACTTGTGGAAGCTTGTTTAATCACATCTGCATTCAGGGCACTCATTTTGTAGCTAAAACTTTCTGTGACTGTCACGGAGCTCAACCAACTGCTGTGCTGCTGAGCGCTTTCACCGTGTCTGTGATATACGTCATCACGCAGGTGACATCACGCTCTTTCTGATGGCTGAGCACTGAAAGTCATTCAGTGACAAGTGCTACAATGTGTAAGATCTTATGTATATAAAATAATATATGTTTATGCAAATTTACATCAAAATACCAGAAATGGGTTCAAAAATCATATCATCGTTATTGAAAAAAAATCTATTGCGATATATATTGATATTGAATTATTGTCCAGCCCTTTTTGGCATAGCTCTTCTTAGCCACACCAATCTCCTTTGTCAGTGTGTTCCTGGCCTGATTGTACAAAATCCTGTCCCCACTCCTGTGGGCATCCTCTTTTGCGTGACGAAGCTGTTTAAGTTTTTGTGTAAACCATGGTTTATCATTGTTATATGATAAGTAGGTCCTGGTAGGGATGCATAACTCCTCACAGAAACTGATGTAAGATGTTACAGTATCTATGAGCTCGTCCAGGTCGGTGGCTGCAGCTTCAAAAACACTCCAGTCAGTGCCTTCAAAACAGGCTTGTAAGACTTGCTCTGTGTTGTTGGTCCATCTCTTAACAGTCCTTAATACTGTCTTAGTAGTTCTAAGTTTTTGCCTGTAAGTTGGTATAAGATGAACCAGGCAGTGGTCGGAGAGTCCTAGAGCTGCTCTGGTGACAGAGCGATATGCATCCTTTATTGTGGTGTAACAATGGTCCAAAACGTTATTGTCTTTGGTGGGGCATGTCACGTGCTGTTTGAATTTAGGCAGCTCATATGTGAGTTTTGCCTGATTAAAGTCACCGAGAATGATAAAAATTGAGTCCGGGTGTTGTTGTTCAGTCTCTGGGATCAGATCAGACAGCTGTTGCAACACAATACTCACGTGTGCTTGCTGTGGAATGTAAACACAGATGAGAATGAACGAGGAAAACTCCCTTGGTGCTTAAAAAGGCTCACAGTTAATGAAAAGCACTTCCAGACAGCATCAGGACAGCACATCTTCTTTAACACAGTTACATCCGTACACCATCTTCTGTTGATGTAAAAGCATGTCCCACCACTACGCGTTTTGCCCGTTGACTCCATATCGTGATCTGCTCTGTAAAGCTGAGAGTCAGGTAGGTGTAATGCACTGTCCGGAATGGCTTCGTTCAGCCAGGTTTTTGTGAAACACAGGGTAGCAGAGTTGTTCAAGTTCTTGTTTTTGCATGCGAGCAGAAGTAGTTCGTCCATTTTGTTAGAAAGAGAGCGGAGATTCGCCAGATGGATGCTAGGCAGCGACGTTCTGAAGCCATGCTGTCTCACCCTGACGAGCGCGCCGGCTTGCTTCCCACGCCTGCACGTCTTGTAGCGTTTCCACAGTGCAACTGCTCCGCCGACGACAATGTTCCGCAAAAAGCCAGAGAAGTCACAATCCAGTTGGTGATTAGTTGGTGTGCTCTGCCGAATGTTCAGCAGCTCGTCCCTGGTATAACTGATCGTGTTTGTTAAACATAAAACAGGACAGACTAACAAAAATAGTGCAAACACTGGAGAGCTCCACACAGAGGCGGCCATCCGCCTCGCCATCTTGAGAAGGTCATGTTCACCAGTGTTGGTTCGGTTGCACATAGAGAATAACGTCTTTATATGATGAAAAAAGTCTTTAAATCTGTCTTTATTATAACAGAATTTTTTTTTACAGAGATCATTTTTCTGCGTGAGAAAATGGATGTGTGGCATGAGACTGAGAATACTGTCAATTGCGTGAATGCGTGCGAGTTGGCAGCCCTGTAATAATCATCAGAAAAATGACAGAAACAAATTTTTATTCACTTAAAGTTGTTTTACACACTGCATGAAAGGTAATTTTCAATAGCCCATAATAGGGGCTCTTTATGTTGTTTGGTGGGCCAAATTTTAAAGCATTTAAAATTTAGGAATAGTGTGTGTAGAAAACTTGGCAACTTTTGTGCCTGCATGACTTAATTTGTGAGTTAATGAATTGCTGTTATTTGAATTGTGGGGTATCAGGTCATAGTGTATATGGGGTTGAGATGAAAAATTAGAGCGTTTGACCCACTTACACATGATGGAACACTGGGCTCTCTCTCTCTCTCTCTCTCTCTCTCTCTCTCTCTCTCTCTCTCTCTCTCTCTCTCTCTCTCTCTCTCTCTCACAAACACACACACACACACACACACACACACACACACACACACACACACACACACACACACACACACACACACACTTAATATCTCTCCAAACACTGCGATTAAGCTGCGATCAACGCTGATCCAGTCCTGATCCTGTTTTATGTCCTCATGGAGATTAAGAGTTGGCCAAGTTTTGCTGATGCATCTCTCTGACTTCAAATGGCCTCAACTCAGTCACTTTTAACATCCACTCACACAAGCTTGTAAGGATAAACAATAAAATAAGAAATTCTCTCCCTCTCTCTGTCTCTTCCTCTCTGGTCAAGCAAAGGAATTTATTTTAATTAAGAGAGCAATTCAGTTTTCTTTAGTTTGTAAATAGAGGTGACCCTGAATAGTCGAATAGCTTTTGAAAGGATGAGCCTGTATTTAATATTTAATATTCACAGGGGTATTATAAAACAAAGATCATGCCATTTTGGCTATATGGGGGTTCCTTAAAGGGAACCTATTATGAAAAAAAAGTTTTATAAGTACTTTAAACACAGTTGTGTAGCAACAGTGTGGGAACATAACCAGCTTTTAATGGTCAAAATGTATTACATTAATTTTTAAAAATCACACATCATAAAAAGAGTCCTCAGAAACACTATGATTGACATCCCTTTGTACATGTAATCAGCAGAACCCAAACACCATGTTCGAGTATAAGAGTATCTATCAGTGCACATGCCACCAGGACAGCCTAGGCCAGAGATGTTTGATTTTGTGGTTGTATCATCTTATGTCCGACAGTATGTCTTGGACTCTTGGATAAAGAGAGAGGCAGATCTGTCAACTGATCACCACCTGGTGGTGAGGTGGATCTGCGAGCAGAGAAGGAGACCAGACACCCCTGTAAGGCCCAAACGTATTGTGAGGGTCCTCTGGGAACATCTGGCTGAACCACATGTCAGAGTGATTTTTAACTATCAGCTCCAGAGCAACTTTGATCAGATTCTGAGGGAGACTGGAGACATTGAGATTGAGGTGTCTATCGCTGACTGTATTGTTGAAGCAGCTGTGAAGGCCTGTGGTTCTGTCATGGCAGCAATACACAAACCCAGTGGTGGACACCAGAAATAATGGATGTTGTCAAGCTGAAGAAGGAGTCCTACCAGGGTTGGGTTGACCTGTATATTTCCGAGGCAGCTGATGGGTACCAACAGGCCAAGCATACTACTGTTCGGGCAGCTGCGGAAGCAAAAACTTGGGCCTGGGAAGAATTTGGGGAGACCATTTTATTATTTAGGGAAAACAAATACAAAACTACATAGCCCTGTGTGAAAAAGTGCTTTTCCTCTAAATTTAATAACTGGTCAGGCCACCCTTAGCAGCAACAACTACAAGTGTTTTAGATAACTTTCAATTAGTCTGTTATAGCACTATGGATTATTTTTTTTTTCCAAAGTTTGCAGAATTGTTGTAATTCAGCCACACTAGAGAGTTTGAGCATGAAACTTCTTTTTAAGGTCATGCCTGAGCATCTCAATGAGATTCAGATCGGGCCACTTTAACTAGGCCACTTCAAAGAGAGTCTTCATTTTGTTTTTTTTCAGCTATTCAAAAGTGGACTTGCTGGAATTGTTTTGGTTCATTGTCCTGCTGCAGAACCCAAGCTCGCTTCAGCTTGAGCTCAATAACAGATGGCTGGACATTCTCCTTCAGGATATTTTGGTACACAGATGAAGTCATGGTTACATTTATCACAAGTCTTCCATGTCTTTCAGGCCATCGCACTACCACCACCACATTTTACTGTTGGTATGTTTTTTTTTTCTTTTCTGATATGTGGTGCTACTTTTACACCACACACAATACGGCACACACCTTTAAAAAAACAAAATCAAAAAAAAAAAAAAACTTTTCAGTACTTTCCCAAAAGTACTGAAAAGCAAAAATGCTTTCTTGCAAAAATGAGATGAGGCTTTATGTTAATTTTGCTCAGCAGTGGTTTTCGTCTTGGAACTCTGCCATGCAAACCATTTTTGTCCAATGTCTTTCTTATGGTGGAGTCATGAACATCAACCTTAACTGAAGCAAATTAGGCCTGCAGTTCTATGGATGTTGTTGTGGGATTTTTTGTAACCTCTTAAATGAGTTGTTGCTGCTCTCTTGGGGTAATTTTGGGTAGTCACCCACTTGTGGGAATGTTAGATAATGGCTCTCACTGTGGTTCGCTGCAGTCCCACACCTTTAGAAATGATTGTATGACATTTTCCGGACTGGTTGATTTTAATTATATTCTTTCTCGTTTGTTTTTTTGTTTTTGTTTTTTTGTTTTGGATCTCGGCATGATATCTAGCATTTGAGGATGTTTTGGTCTACTTCACTTTGTCAGGCAGGTCCTATTTCAGTGATTTCTTGATTGTGAACAAATGTGGCAGTATTCAGGTCTTGGTGTGGCTAAACAAATTGAACAGGTGTGATAAACCAGAATTAAGTTATTTTAACAGGGCTGGCAACCACTTTTTTTACACAGGGTTATATAGTTTAGAATGTAGTTTTCATTTCAATAATAAAAGCACATTTGACCAATTAATATGATTAATTAACAATTAATACATTATTTTAATAACTATCCTATTGATATTGCTGAAAGATGTTCATACCTGTATAGGAACATTCCAGAAACAATCTGAGAAAAGTCCATATTCCCATGGAAAACAGCTCATGCTTTTGAAAAGGGGGGCTATGCATTTCTGAATTTTGGCCTTATCCAGGTGATCTCTAATCCAGCCCACCTATGTTAAGATCAGATGTGACTATTCGGTTCACAGTGCAGAAGTAACCATTAAGGGTACATTCTTCTAGGCAGGGACTCAACTGAGAGGCAGACATAGAGTGACTTAACAAGCTCTTTCTGACAGATCGAGAAGAACAGTCAGTGCTTAGCAAGTAGACCAAGTCCATCTGACTCTTGGCTGCATTATTTTGGTTTCTGTGGGTTTCACAGTTGAGTGACAGGAAGGTGACAGGTTGAAGAAATGTGCAGGAGTCAGGTGCAGTGCAGGAAAACATCAATCAACAGAATGAAGGCAAGAGCAAATTAGTCATGACAGGTAGATGTTATTAAAAGAAAATTCTGCTCATATGAACCCACTATTTATGGGCACCTTCGTATTACGCTATATCATATTTCTCAGGATATGTGAAGCAAGTTATTTTTATCTAATCAGAGCAAAGATCAGTCAGGTCAGCATTAGTTAATGCACTGTGGGTTAAAATGAATGTGAAAAGAACAACTGTGTTTTCATAAATACTCTATTAAATGTAATGGTTTGTTTATGTTAGTAAATGACTAACATTAACAGTAATACTTTACTTAAAGAGGGTGTTTGTAACACCTTTATAATGACGACATGATATATGTCATGAATATTAAGGAGATTTTTTTGCATGCTTATGACAACATGCTAATTTGCACGCTCATTTAGTGTCATTAACTTAGTTATGTCATTTTTAAATAGAAATGTGACATTAAAATGTCTTTATGTCAATTTGAGATAAACAAATATATCAAAATCTGTCACTTTATTTGTCATGACAACTTGACATTACAATTACAATAGTGTCTGGCTGCAGACTTGCACATGCACTCTCAGGCACGTGCACTCAATCAAGCAAGTGTCATCACTGTGAGGGGTAGGGTTAGGAGTGGGGTAGGTGTAGACATTAAAGTCAGTGAGACCCTTCTTGCATTTTTCATGACAACCTGACATGACCAGGACAACATAAATTGTCATAAATCTGTCAAAAACATGATTGTCATGAGGCCATTATTATCATGTAATAAATATTTTTCTGATCACTATTTTTCAATGTTACAAAATAAATGTCATTAAAATTTCTCAGTAAAAAAGTGCCAATACACTGTAACAATTTTAAAACAGTGTTATTCATGTTTAATGACATTTTATTAGCAATTTTAATTTGCACCACTGTAGTTGATGTCAAGAAAATGGCTTCATCACAATCATGTTTATGACAGATTAATGACAAGTTGTGTTGTCATGTTGTGTTGGTTATGATGTGCTTGGTTTTGTCAAGTTGTCATAAAGACTTCTCAAACAATTCCATCTTTGCACTTAATGAGAAATGAGGTTACGAGGTTCGTTATTGAGAAACTGTGCACCATAAAAGCATGCAGTGTTGAAATTCATTGTTTCACAAATCTGAAAAGATTTTATAATCTAAGGTAACCAATGACATATTCACATTTAGCTTTTGTCGATGAGACAATGAAACATACGTATGGCTTAATTTAACAGATATTATGAGAGAATCAGTAACTGAACAGAAGTGAAATTGTTGTCCTCAACATTTTTTTCACCATGGACCAGTCAACACTTTTTTATGCAGCCCGGGGTAGGGGGATAGGTTGTATATAGATTGCTATGCATTCATCAGCCGTCAATGTGTGAGTGTTCTGTGTTTGTCTGAGGTAATTAGTCTACCGAAATGTGTGTGTTCCATAAAAAGTATGAAGCTGACCAGTCAGTTCTTGTCACATGACTTGTGGCATTCTGAAAAGTTAAGGGGTTGTTTCTCAATATGCGTTCTTGTCTGTACTTGCGTTCTTGTGTCCTCGTGAAACGTCATCAACAGTTGCTGAAGTACTGTTCCAATTCAAAGTTCACATCTTGCCAAGTACAGATAAAATTCCCAGATGTGTACTTGCTCTGCCCCTTTTTCCAAGGATGCATTGAGAGGTGACTTGTGCGAACTTGCGAAGCACATGTATCCCAGAATGCATTGCAGCCCAACCACCGAAAGATAATGGCGGAGGAGAAAACCTGCACGATTTTAAAAATACTCCTCTGTTGTTACAAAATAAAGTTTTAAGAGTTTTTCAGGCAAGAATGTAATTGTTTTAAACTCGAATCAGCAGTTTATTCACAAAGATAGCATGTCTTTGCCTTAGCCGATGCGGACTCTAACCCCCCCAGCCTGTCAGCGGGACAGCCTGTCATCACCTCCCCTCCCCAAAGCAGGTGTAACAACTCGCGGCTGAACTATCATGGAACATTGCATCGGTTGGGAAAAAAACAATGTAGTGACGAGTGTTTCCCAAAACTCGTAGTTTCTCTGTCGCAGATCCATGGCTTGAACCACGCTAGTTATAGCGTAAAACGCCCATAATGATGCTCTACAACTTCTTTAGAGAACAACCCCATAATTTCTTTGTGCAAATTATACTGTTTTACACGCACACACATTTAAAATAAAGTTAGTTTTGGTAAAAACATGCACTCGCTTTCCATATTAATTGAAATATATGTAAATGGCACATATAGAGCCTGTGTTTCCTTTACAAATATTATTGAGAAGTTGACATTTATTTAACCATTCCAAGTTTAAATGTTAAAATTAATGTTCTAAATGAATAGGGCATAGGGGGGATAAATGGAAATAGAACACAGCCAGCTCCCCAGTCCATCACGGATGTACCGCTGGATTGCATATGTCCATTGTAGTTAAAACCTGATATTTAATACATCTTGTGCATATCTAACTGACAGTTTTTGGTTTTATAAATCTTTTATTTTTTCTCAGATGTATTATTTTGGCAGTCTTATTTTGTTACGTTTTATAATTGTCTTTAAATAATGTTAACGTGTTGTACAATGTTTGTCTTTGTTTACCAAATTGCTTAATGTTATCTTTATTCCTCATTGTTTACGTTTTGTACTTTATACTTGTATAATATCCATTGTAGTTTATTAAATCTGATAATCAAAGACACGAGTCTGTGTATAATAACACAATTTACTTTGCATTTATAGTGATTTATGTTTACATTTTCTTAAATCAAAAATATTGATTCATAATATCAATATATTTTTTATAAGGCTGTGCTTTATATAAATAAATCATTTTATTGTTAATGTACAGTGAACCGATGAATCCATGGTGAGGTAAGTGACGTTATAAAGTACACTGCCATTCCATTTGAAGAAGTACCCCACTTGTGTCCTTGCGCCCTCGGTAGTTTGTTCTTCCTGAACTTGGCAAGTCTGAACTTCCAAGGATGCAAGTCTGAACTTTTGCTTACTTGGTTTTGAGAAACAGCCAAGATATTTTCAACTGTGTGAGCCTGGAATGAAATAATGAACCAACTTGCGCGTGGAAAAGACGGAATATGTAAATGGCCACTAAGGCTGCCGACATTTGCGATCTCCAGCAGTTGATCATCATCTTACACAGACATGCTGGATTCACCTGATTTGTTGACAAAAAGGTTGCAAATCTTTTCCTTGGCAGTCCGTGGGTTTTTTACTGGGCACTTTCCTCCTTTCCTTCCTTTCCAAAGACATCGGTTTCTTACTCATTTTGCTGACTTGTGGGTTTAATTTTGGCACTCAAGTTACAGAGAAAGTACGGTCATTTTTCAAAATAAAAAATATTTTTCAAAATAAAAGATTGTCCAGACCAGATAATAAATAAAATGGAAATAATTAATGATTTATTGTGCGGCCCGGTATATTGATCCCCGGACCGGTACCTGTCAACAGCCCGGGAAATGGGGACCACAGGGTTAAAGGACAAATGACAGAATGTCTGACAAAGAAAAATGAACTGCTTAGATAAACATCATAATGGAGTTATAAGTAGTACTATTGTACCTGTAGTTTTAGTTTTTTTATGTGTGCCATTTTACTACCATATATCAAATAAACTTAAAAAATAATAATAAATAAATAAAATCTCTAACTCTCCATTTATATATTGCTTTTACCACACTCCAGCATTTCTTGTGGCTTTTAAACCTGATGCTTGGTAACAACATTCCTGATTAGATCAGATAATTTTGTTAATGGAATTCTAGTGTTGCCTTGTCCATGCTTTATTAACTATGATAAGTAATTTGATTATTCTGATATAGTCCATGTATTGACATTTCCTCAAATAAACATTCTAACCATTCCTTCAAGGAGAGGCTTTGAAGTTCCTCTTTGAGGTTCAACATCAAAGCCACGAGGAGAATACTTGAGGAGGGTGGAGTACAAAGGATGGTCTTTTACTCAAACAAAGCACAGAAAACATTCAGCTAAGATTAGCTATTTATACACTGGCCTATGACTTCTACAAAAAAAATTACAAAATGACAAATAATTATAATTATAATAAATTTAAGAAAGCAAGAAAGAAAGAAAAAAAGAAATTTGTGGAAAATTGTGATCAAAATTAGAGAACAGCAATGACTGCATGTAGCTCAAAAAATGTTTGCAATAAAATAAAAAATAAAATTACAGCTGCCATCACTGTCTACCTTAGCAGATCGCTGAAGAACTACATATCCCATCATGCACCTTACTCACACACCAGTCCCTGTTCACCCCCTGATTACACAATTAAAGCTGAAGCTCATCATGACTAATTCCTATATACAGTATATACATCTCACACACACACACACTAGAGATGCGCGGATCAGCTCAAATGTCATCCGAATCCGCTCCTTCATTCTATTCATCCACCCGCCACCCGCCCGCACATATTATTTTATCTGATATATATATCCGCACCCGACCCGCACCCGATCGCCACTTTAATAATTCTAATTCTTTGTTTTAAGCATGATGATAGGTGTTACTTTCTCCGCAATGTCCGGCGGCAGAGTAACAGCTCGTTAATTCATGCTCGAGCAAATGATGAGACGGACAAAAGTACTCGATGCATGCCCTTCTTTTACTTATTTCAGTGTTTTCAGGTTCACAGTGCAAAACAGCTCCCGGGTGGAATTACTGAAGTAAACATAAAACAAAACCGGATAAAACTTTCTCCCTCTAATTCACCGCACGCACAGCACACAGCGAGAGCTCACGTCACACAGCATGCGTGTCGAACTACACTACCCACAATGCCCCTCGCTATGGACTATGGACTAAAGCGGTCACCGTGGATCGTTCGTTATTAACAGCAGATTCAGCTTTTACATATACAGGAAAAAGAACAAAAACGGTGTCCCTTCAGCCTAAACAGCAGCTATGTTGTGTGTACTTGGCCCTTTTCTTAACACTGTGCATCTGCCTGGATTCGGGCGATTCCGCCTCGCCTCCAAAACACGGCTGGCTGCACTAAATGAGCGTTCGCGCGAACCGCTTGTTGCAGGAATGCACACGCTTCTCCTTGCAAGGCGCTGCAGTCCTGTAAATAAGCTATCTTGTTTCTCCCAGAACGATAGCAGATTTCCCTGATGACTCCTCTAACTGAAGTTAGCACAGTATTGTTGCACTTCATCCATTATTTTGGGCGTCTCATCTTCACATTCTGCGAAGTCCACTCTCTGCTTTTTTGCTGGTCAACTGCTATGACCCGCGACCCACCCGCAATTAATCATAATGTATTTTTTTATTACCCGACCCGCCCGACCCGCGGATTATCCGCAGCGCCCGCGGATATAACCGCCATCCGCGCATCACTAACACACACACATCCATTGCTGAGTCTTGTTCCATAGTGAACTTTACAAACGCATTTTCCCTTTGTTGTCCTGCTGTTATTTGAACCATTGTTTTGTTTATGTTGTTTTGCCTCCTGTATTGATCTCTTCGCCTGTGACCATGACTACTCTTTTGGATTGTCCTCATACTACTGTTTGCACCTGTTTTTGCATTTAACTCATCTCTAAATAAACTGCATTTGGACCCTCATCTTTGTTGTCCAGGCGGCACGGTGGCTCAGTTGTTAGCACTGTTGCCTCACAGCAACAAGGTAGCTGGTTTGAGTCCCGGCTGGGCCAGTTGGCATTTCAGTGTGGAGTTTGCATGTTCTCCTCGTGTTGGCGTGGGTTTCCTCTGGGTGCTCTGATTTCCCCCACAGTCCAAAGACATGAGGTATAGGTGAATTGGGTAAGCTAAATTGTGCATAGAGTATGTTTGTGAATGAGAGTGTATGGGTGTTTCCCAAGGGCAAACGCTGCGTAAATGGAAAATGAATAAATGTTTGTTGTCATCCGAGTCCATGTTGCAATCCCCTTGCATATCTCCACTGTAAAAATGTCACCAATTTTCTAAAGGTTTTTCTTGTTTGCTCAACATTTGTGAAAAAGAAATGTTCTACTTATTAAGAGAAGTTGTTAGCGATACAAAAATGTTAGTTGAATCAGGGTATTATTGTTAGTTTTCTGGAGGTGCAACAATTCTTAAACAAATCTTTTTTTTTTTTTTTTTTTTTTTTGCTAACTCCAATAAATTTGCCTGTAAAACTTAAACATCAAAAGTTAAGTGGAACAAAAAAAAAAAGGTTATTGGAATCTGGATTGTTGTGAATCCAAGTTACGTGGCTTATAATTGGTTCTTAATAGATGTATGGATGGATGGATGGATGGATAAATAGGGACCAGCATTTGCATATAGGTAAAATAGTTTCAGATTTTAAAGTCTTAAATATTTCCCTATGCATAATTCACTTTCCAAACCACTTCTAGTTTACACAAGCCATTGTGATAAGAATATAAAGACTAAACATCACTTTGATGTTAGTCTTTATCTAAGCATTCATATAAAAGGGATAATCAACAGCTTGCTGTGCGTTGATTATCCCGCTTATTCTATGGTCATTTGCTAAGGTAGGCCTAAGTTTAAAATAATTTAGCTTTTTGGAGCACACTATTTGTCAGATATTTTGTCAGTTTTGACATGTTAGGTTTTCTAGGGTGCTTTCACACTTGGTTCAATTGCCTGGACCGTACCCAAGTTCGATTGCCCCCCCCCCCTTGCCACCTTCTCGGTTGGTTTGTGTTCACACTGTCTTTTTTCCTTCTGAACCCTGGTACGCTTGCGTCATCGAGCTGCTGTTTCGTTTACGGCTGTTGCTAGGTCACGAAAACAAAGCGCCAAAATGAAAAGACTTCCTGCACATCGTGGACGATTTACTTTTGCTTAATCTTTTAGTTTTGGGCATACAGAAAGCCACTCGCGTCCATTTGCCGCAAAAATATTATAAACATTCAGAACATCACACAGTGTCTGCGGAAGCTGTTTTTGGAGGAGACAAGCAGACATCACTGTGTATCACTGTGTTTGCCCTGGCTCAGTCCCGCTTGTCACCAAGGTAAAATACGTGACACACACACACACACACACACACACACACACACACACACACACACACACACACACACACACACACACACACACACACACGTTTGTTTTTGTGAAAAGTGGGTACATTACATAGGCTTCCATTAATTTCATACAGATCAAACCGTATATTATATTGCCCTCACCCCACCCTACCCCTGAACCCAACCATCACAGGAGACAGTGTACAGCTTTACTCCCTGAAAAAACTCATTCTGTGTGATTTATAAGCTTTTTGAGAAGTGAGGACGTCACCAATGTCCTCATATTTCACCTGCTTTTTGTAATATCTGTGTCATACCTATGCCATTATACAGATTTGTGTCCTGATGTCACAAAAACACGTACACACACACACACACACACACACACACACACACACACACACACACACACACACACACACACGAATGAACGTTATGAAAACGACAGTTTGTTGTACAGTTGGCGGTTCACTGCTGTTATTTGGTACGATTGCATTAATACTAGAAGTGAACTGTACCAGAGTTTGCATGAACCGTACCCCAGACCACCTCTTTCAGGCGGACTCGGGTATGATTCACGGGTGCGCACCCGAGTTCAGAAGACACGTTCACACTAGCTAAACGTACCGTACTATGACGTCAAACGAACTTGTGTGCAGACCAAAAGTGCTAGTGTGAAAGCACCCCTAGTCCCTCCACTGAATCAGCAGTGACAGGCTGACAGACAAAGAGAGAGATCATGTGCTTGCTGTTCATACCTGCTAAAGTTATTAAGATGCAATTTCATCAATCCGATTACAGGTGGACAAATAACACATTCCCAGTCCAAATACTGAGCATTAGATACACACAAGATTAATTATAGATGCAAGAGATGAGATCCAGCAGCAGGTCCTGAGATGGTCTGTCTAATGTAAAACTTCTCTTCGTGGAGCTGCCACTGACTGCCTGGAGCTCAGAGTCCGACATTTTTAAGGATGCGCTATCCTTATACATACAATTGAAAAACTCCTAAAACTTTATTTTGGCATAATAAATGAGTACCTCCCATCCATCATTAACCATCCTCATTGGTTAATAAATTTATATGTATAGTAGAGTGTTTTAAACAGCGCACATTAAATATATACATGATTACTTGACTGTAATGTTATATGGAGTGAAATACTCCATTTTGTGTCCACTTCATGAGATGGAATGTTTTGTAATCCATGGCCACTGTGTGTGTCTCTTTGTGCCTAAGACAATTTTGATTAGAAGGCAAATGTTGATTAGAACAAGAACCTGTTCTGAAAGTTGTAGCACTCTTAACATCTTTGTTCTTCAGAAGAACAAAGGACAGATGTTTATTCACTGTCTCCATTGCTGCTGTTAACTGGCCAGCTTGAATAAAAGGGGCAGTCACACTTTAAGTTGCTGCAGCATTTGTTCATATTTAAAAAAAATAATTTCCACAACTGAATTTACATGAGATTCTGATTTTACCGCTGAGCACTGCAAGCTTTACATATATAAGGGCACAAACTTGTCATGAGATAAGCAACAACTAACCAGACATCATGGAGACTTCTTTCGAAACACTGAAATTCAATATCTTTCGATGGACAGGAGAATAGACCTTTAAATGTTTCACATCGGATGTTGTTTACTGTATCAGTGTTTACTATCTCCCATTTTGGCCATAATAGAGAGAGAGTCATTTCCTGTGCTGACTGGACTTTCAGACTTGTTTCCCCCCTTCTCTGTCTGAAAAAAATCAATGTGGGCAAAGAGCCTGCTAATTGTCGAGGTTTTTAGTCTTGTGATATTAGATAAAATGGGAGGCATACATATTTCATGGTTTCCATTTCTCCATTGTCACCCCTGAGCGCTTTCACAATCATATTTTGTCAAACATCCAGAGGAATTGAAAACGCTTTTGTTTTAAATTGCAGCATATGGAGATATGTAGAATGGCTGATGTGGCTAATCGACACATTTTTCTACAGCTGTTAGCACACAGATGTTTTGATCAGGTTTGGAATGACACAAGTAAATGATGGCAGGATTTTTGTTTATGAAGTGAACATTAAGATTATTCAGTTTAAGCTGATAAAGATAATTAGACAGCGTTTACAACGTTCTAAATAAAAAAGACTTGCACTGATATTTTTTCCTTATTTTGTTACAGTGTATTTAAAACATATTTATATTATATCATTTTAAAATCTTCAAGATGAAACCAGGTTAAACAGTTTTTCTTTACGCCTTAGGAGCTTTGCACCCTGATGTCTGAAATTTTCGTATGCGTTTCTTCTGTATTCCTATCTGAACAACTCATCACGCAGACAAACCTTGCACACCAAGTCTGAAGAGTATTAAATAATCAGTTGCAAAATATTTTGCCTTGCGAAATATTGAGTCTTTGAGTGGTGAAAATGATTTTGTCTTTTTTCCTGCTTAACAAAAGAAGAAGAAGAAATATTGGGTCCATCCCATCCTTAGATTCATTTATTCATTCATTTACTTTTTGGCTTAGTCCCTTTATTAATCTGCCACAGCATAATGAACCGGCAACTTATCCAGCACATGTTTTATGCAGCGGATGCCCTTCCAGCTGCAACCCATCACTGGGAAACACCCATACACTTCCATTCACACACATACACTATGGACAGTTTAGCTTACCCAACCTGTCTTTGGAGTTGTGAGGGAAACCAGAGCATCCAGAGAAAACCTATGCGAACACGGGAGAACATACAAACTCCACACATAAATGCCAACCGACCCAGCTGAGGCTCGAACCAGCGACCTTCTTGCTGTGAGGCAAGAGCGCTACCTACTGCGTCACCGTGCTGCCCCATCCTTAGATTATCTTGACCACTTCAAAGTTGATTTCAGGATGTCCGTGGCTCAGTTTTATATTTTGTTAGCGATACTGGAACCACATATATAAAAAAAAAGACCACCAAGTTCCATGAGCCAATTGATCATGAACAGAGACTGGCAGTTTATTTTTTTCATTTCATCTTTATTTGTATAGCGCTTACACAATGTAGATTGTGTCAAAGCAGCTTCACATGGAAGATTATAGTGAATTGAAACAGTGTCAGTTCAGTTTTCAGAGATTAAGTTCAGTTCAGTTTAGCTCAGTTCAGTGTGGGTTAATAATCACTACTGAGAGTCCAAACACTGAATAGCAAATCCATCGATCCGCAGCTCTACAGATCCCGAACCATGCAAGCCAGTGGCGACAGCGGCAAGGAAAAAACTTCACCAATTGGCGAAAGCGAAGATTTAAAAAACCTCGAGAGAAACCTGGCTCAGTTGGGCACGACCATTTCCCCTATGGCCAAACGTCTTGTGCAGAGCTGCAGTCTAGGCGCAGGAAGCTGGACCTCAGCGAAGACTCGTCTGTCCTTGGAGCATCACAGGAGTCAGTCTCATGCTCTCACTCCACGATGACCACCACAGCAGCTGCTCAGGATATGGCCTGGTCCAGAAAACCTTGGAATCATCTCGTGGCTGGTCTCGGATTGCGTCAGTGGCACTGCATAGTCTGAGGGCCTCGAGATGAGTACCCCCAGGTGGAAATACAGAATAAGGAGAATAATTAGCGTAGCTGCTGTTCATAGTGTATATAAACGAGAACCAAAATCATGTGTGGGGCACATCATGCGTCATACCGCTATGTACTGCACTGAGTGTATGCTTTGCTAAAAAGATAGGTCTTTAATTTAGTATATCTAATATGTAAGTTTATCTAATGCCAAGCTCATGCTGCATGATTTTAGCCCTGATTATGAATCTCCAACAGATTTTTAAAAATCACTGGCAAATGTCCTAAATTCAATTCAATTCAATTCATCTTTATTTGTATAGCGCTTATACAATGTAGATTGTGTCAAAGCAGCTTCACATGGAAGATTATAGTGAATTGAAACAGAGTCAGTTCAATTTTCAGAGATTAAGTTCAGTTCAGTTGAGCTCAGTTCAGTGTGGGTTAATAATCACTACTGAGAGTCCAAACACTGAATAGCAAATCCATCGATCCGCAGCTCTACAGATCCTGAACCATGCAAGCCAGTGGCGACAGCGGCGAGGAAAAAACTTCACCAATTGGTGAAAGCGAAGATTTAAAAAACCTCGAGAGAAACCTGGCTCAGTTAGGCACGACCATTTCCCCTATGGCCAAACGTCTTGTGCAGAGCTGCAGTCTAGGCGCAGGAAGCTGGACCTCAGCGAAGACTCGTCTGTCCTTTGAGCATCACAGGAGTCAGTCTCATGTTCTCACTCCACGATGACCACCACAGCAGCTGCTCAGGATACGGCCTGGTCCAGAAAACCTTGGGATCATCTCGTCGCTGGTCTCGGATCGCGTCAGTGGCACTGCATAGTCTGAGGGCCTCAAGATGAGTACTCCCAGGTGGAAATACAGAATAAGGAGAATAATTAGCGTAGCTGCTGTTCATAGTGTATATAAACGAGAAGCAAAATCATGTGTGGGGCACATCATGCGTCATACCGCTATGTACTGCACTGAGTGTATGCTTTGCTAAAAAGATAGGTCTTTAATCTAGTTTTGAAGAGCGAGAGTGTGTCTGAGCAACGGACATTATCAGGAAGGCTATTCCAGAGTTTAGGGGCCATAAATGAGAAGGCTCGACCTCCTTTACTCGACTTTGATATTCTAGGTACTACCAGAAGCCCTGAGTTTTGAGATCGTAAAGAGCGGGTTGGGTTGTAGCGAGACAGGAGGTTGGTTAGATAAACAGGAGCTAGATTATTTAAAGCTTTATAGGTAAGAAGTAATATTTTAAATTCAATACGAAACTTAACAGGCAGCCTGTGTAAGGAGGATAAAATTGGGGTGATATGATCATATTTTCTAGATCTGGTAAGAACTCTGGCAGCTGCATTTTGCACTAGCTGGAGTTTGTTAATAGAGGATGCTGGGCAACCAGCAAACAGAGCATTACAGTAATCCAGCCTAGAAGTCATGAAGGCATGGACTAGCTTTTCTGCATCTGAGATGGATAGCATACTTCGCAATTTAGCAATATTTCTCAGATGAAAGAAAGCAGTTTTTGTGACATGGGATATATGATTTTTGAAAGATAAATTGCTGTCTAATATGACACCCAAATCTTTTATAGTAGAGCTAACGCTAACTTTGTATCCCTCTAGTTGCAGGTCCAGTTGTGAGAACTGCTGTGTACAGGATTTAGGCCCAATAAGTAATAATTCTGTTTTGTCTGAGTTTAAGAGAAGAAAATTGTTGGTCATCCAGTCTTTAACATCTTTGATACACTCGGTTAACTTAGACAGTTCAGACATCTCATTAGGTTTAGTTGAAATGTATAACTGAGTATTGTCTGCATAGCAGTGAAAGCTGATCCCATGTTTTCTAATAATGTCCCCCAGGGGAAGCATGTATATTGTAAACAGCAAGGGGCCTAAAACTGATCCTTGAGGGACCCCGTACTTTACTGGCCTGACTTGTGAAAGCTGTCCATTAATATTCACAAATTAGTAACGGTTAGCTAAGTATGACCTAAACCATTCAAGAGCCTGTTTTTGGACACCTGTAGAATTTAAGCGGTCTATGAGAATATTGTGGTCAATGGTGTCAAATGCGGCGCTAAGGTCGAGTAAAACTAATAGTGAGATGCACCCTTGGTCAGCAGCTAAGAGTAAATCGTTGGTTATTTTTACTAATGCGGTTTCTGTACTGTGATGAGGCCTGAAGCCTGACTGAATTACTTCAAAAATGTTGTTTGTCCGCAGAAAGGAGCATAATTGGGTAGAAACAACTTTTTCTAGTATTTTAGACATAAACGGAAGATTTGAAATAGGCCTATAATTAGCTAAGTTGCTCGGGTCTAGTTGTGGTTTCTTAATAATAGGTTTAATAACAGCTAGCTTGTAAGGATTTGGAACATGGCCTAAAGATAAAGAAGAGTTGATAACATTAAGGAGAGGTTCTCCTATAATTGGTATCAGTTCTTTCAGTAATTTTGTAATTGGATCTAACATACATGTAGCTGATTTAGAGCTATTTATAACTTTATCTAGTTCTTCCTGTTCTATGGTTTTGAAGCATTGTAGGTTATTTTGATTCAGTTGAATGTTTACTGGCTGTGCAGAAAGTTTAACATCTTCTATTTTCTGTCTAATGCCTTCTATTTTGTCACTGAAAAAATTCATGAAGTCATCACTACTAATTTGCGGTGGGACATTTTATTCCAAAGATGATCGATTATTTGTTAGTTTAGCAATGGTGTTAAATAAAAATCTCGGATTGTTATGATTATTTTCAATAAGTTTGCGGAGGTGCTCGGCCCTGGCAGATTTAAGAGCCCTCCTATAGCTGGACATACTGTCTTTGTATGCAATTCTAAAAACCTCTAAATTAGTTTTTTTCCATTTACGTTCCAGAGCATGGGTTGCTGTTTTGAGAGCGCAAGTATGATTATTGTACCATGGTGTAGTTTTATTCTCTCTAGCCTTTTTTAATTTGATGGGTGCCACTGTATTAAGTGTGCTAGTAAAGATGGCATGCATACTGCTAGTTACTACGTCGAGGTTTGCGGTTTGCGGGTGTATTTCGAAATAAAGAAAGATCAGGTAAGTTATTTATAAATTCATCCTTGGTGGACGGAACGATAGTCCTTCCAGGGTGGTATATTGGTGCAGATCTGCTAATTTCAGGTAAACGCAGCTTATATAGCAAGAGGTAGTGGTCCGTAACATCATCACTTTGTGGTATAATGTCTACATCAAAGACCTCAATTCCATAAGACAATATTAGATCTAATGTATGCTTTAAGCAATGGGTTGGACCAACAGCATTTTGTTTTATCCCAAGTGAATGTAATAGATCCATAAAGGCGAGCCCTAGTGTATCATTGGCATCATCTACGTGGATGTTAAAGTCTCCTACAATTAGTATTTGATCAGTTTTAACTAGCAAGTCAGAAATAAAGTCAAAAAACTCTTTTAGAAAATTGACATAGGGTCCTGGGGGTCTATATATGGTGATTATAGCGAGAGATAACATAGGTTTTTGCATAATATCCGGTAGCATAACATTAAGAGCTAATACCTCAAAGGAGTTAAACATAATTCCAATTCTCTGATTAACATTAAGAATATCACTAAAGATTGCTGCAACTCCACCACCACGACCGGTTTGACGAGCCTTATGCTTATATGTAAATCCTGGAGGAGTTGCTTCATTTAAGCTAATATAGTCAATTTGTTTCAGCCAGGTTTCAGTAAGACAGAGTGCATTTAGATTGTTATCTGTTATTATTTCATTTATGATAAGCGTTTTAGGTGCTAGTGACCTTATGTTTAGGAGACCAAGCTTTACGAAGTTTGTATTATCATGTTTTATTGGATTTTCAGCTTTTATTCGTAATAGATTTTTTCTGGAGCACACAGTACGTTTAATTGTTGATCTAATAACATGAGGAACAGACACAGTCTCTATGGGGTAAGTTAGACATGTATTACTGTAATTTAAGTGGGACGAACAAGAGTCTATATGGATAAAATGTGAATTTTTACTTACTAGTCAGACAGAACGAAGCATCTTAGAGATGTTGTCCGACAGCAGTTCAGCTCCAACTCGACTAGAGTGCAGGCCATCCGGACGGAAAAGCCTAGGACGCTCCCAGAAAAGATTACAGTTATTGGCAAAGAGCAGTTTCTGTTCATTACACCATGTTAATAGGCATTCATTTAGAGCAAAAAGTCTACTGAACCTTTCATTTCCTCGGCGGTAGGTAGGAAGCGGTCCAGAAACGATGATCTGCATGGCGGGCGAGGTGTGTCGAACTGTCTCGATGAGGCTCCTGAAGTCCCTCTTCAGGATCTCCGACTGGCGGAGCCCGGTGTCGTTCGTCCCCACATGGAGGACAACGGCACCGAGGCTCTCGCCAGCGCTCAGGATACTCGGAATCTGTGTAGAAATATTCTTAACGCGAGCACCAGGAAAGCAGAATGTGCGTACTTTATTACCTGAAGTGGAAGCAGGACGGACATGGCGGACGATGGAGTCACAGATGATAGCCACATCGTGACCCGTCTCGCGGAGAGGGGCGAAGCGGTTCTCCATGGAGATCTCGAAAGCGGGAGGAGGAGTTCTCTGGTTCCTGGTCACCCTACGCGGCTGCACCCAGGGGCCGCGGTAGCCGGGTGTCGGTGTAAACGACCCCTGGGCGAACCGCGTCCTAGGTGCGCTGGGCCTGGACAGAGAAACACGAGGGGTTGAGGTAGACGGAGTGTCACGGCTGTATTGTGCACTTACCTCAGGTGAGCGAGCTGCAGCCCGGGGCATACCGAGCAAGGCCCTTTGCACCCTAAGCTGTATTCGCTTCACCTGCAGAACGCGGATGCGTTCTTCCAACTGCTCCAGCTTCATGTCCAGCGCCTCCATCGATGTCTCTCCTGCACACAAGGACGAAGACACAAGCGACATCATACAGGGTAACGAGCAAAGCCAGTAAGTGCGAAAATTAGGGAATGAAAGCAGTTGGTAGCTTTAGCTGACTAGCGGTGCTAGCAGGCTAAGCTACAAACAACAGGCGGATGCTCGAGAGACAGAACGTTTTAAAGTAGATTTATTTGTATAAAGTGTTAAATGTTATATAAAATGTATTTAGGGATCGTTCCCCCTAAGTAGTATTTAGCAAATGTAGAGGTATTTGATAATAAAAATGCAAATTGCGAATCTATGCAACAGAGCGAGCTCCAAACACACCCGCTGCAGCAGTAACAGCGGCAGTGACGTCACTCGAGCATGCGCATCTGTATGCGCATCTGTATAGTGTCCTAAATCACAGGCAAATTGGTCCTCATTCACAAGAGGAACAATCACACAGTGTGAACTATCAAAGACGCGATCTGAGAAAATCGCAGATGAGTCGCTGACCCCCGTGAGATATCTGGCATGCTACATTTCTGGAGCTGTCAGCAATTCAAAATCTGAGATGTGTAAATAACATCGGCGATTATCTACAGCCAATGAGAAAGCAGCATCCACTAGTATGGGTATCTGCAGGGCAGCGGGAGGTTGGGGAAAATGTTAAAAGGGCTTTTTTTCAGTCTATTTGGACCCAAGAAATGGAGGAAAAACTAGTGGAAATTTGGCAGAAGCACCCATGTCTGTTTGACGTGTCATCTGAGCAATACCACAACCGGGTCGAAAAAGAAAAAAAAGCTTAAGAGAAATGCTAATTCCCTTCAAAAGCCAGGTGAGCAAAATAAGTAGGCTACATTTTTTTACCCCACTAAAGGCTTCTTCTCATTATGTAGTTAATAACAAAAGATTTACTATGTGATCTTGCATCGTTTCCATGTCTTTTCTACCATGTGTTTGGTTGTGAGATGTAGTTTGCGGACCGAGACAATGTTGTCTGCGATTCACCTATTGTAAAGTCATGTAGTGTGAAACATCCTGTCGCCGATATATCTTGCAGTGTAAACACAGCAGCAACGGAACACCAGCCCAGATAGTCATGCAGTGTGAAAACATCTGTGACGTGACTACTTTGAAAATCATGCAGTCTGAACTACGCATAAGATACAGAGAGACAGACAGACAAACATAAACAGACCCACATGCACACACATACCAAACCACACCGACAAGCTAGCATACAATTAACCACAGAACATTTGAATTGAATTATATTTGTTTGTCCGACTCCATTTTGGATTTTGCCTTTCGCTTGTATGGCGACCCTAAGTTGTCAAAACACCTCTTGAAATGATTTTCGGATGTGAAAAATGGAAAAAAAATCAAACCGATTAAATTTTTTATGACAGACAAAAGTTTATCAATACAAGTGACACAATGTGAGGTTGAATTTTTTTAACATGTGGAAATTATAGATGAAAATTTCAGAATCTTTCTGATTCAGTGTGCAACAAACTTTACACTGAATAGAATTGTAGTATTGCCATCAATCAGTGCCATTAATGCGAAAATGTTGTTAAATGTATTTTTTAAATGTCTTTTTATTATTTTTAATTATTTGCATGCATGTGTTTGTCCATGGTAAACCAGAAAATAACCCCCGCATCCCCTTTCACATTACTAAAAAAATATATTCCAGAAATACCAGTAAAAAACACTTAAGTAAGAGTTTTTAAATTACAGTGGAAGTCAGACTTAATAAGCCCCCTGACTTATTAGCCCCCCTGTTTATTTTTTCCCCCAATTTCTGTTTAACGGAGAGAAGATTTTTTCAACACATTTCTAAACATAATAGTTTTAATAACTCTTTTCTAATAACTGATTTATTTTATCTTTGCCATGATGACAGTAAATAATATTTGACTAGATATTTTTCAAGACACTTCTATACAGCTTAAAGTGACATTTAAAGGCTTAACTAGGTTAATTAGGTTAACTAGGCAGGTTATGGTAATTAGGCAAGTTATTGTATAACAATAGTTTGTTCTGTAGACTATCGGAAAAAAAAAGCTTAAAGGCGCTAATAATTTTGACCTTAAAATGTTTTTTCAAAAATTAAAAACTGCTTTTATTCTAGCCAAAATAAAACAAATAAGACTTTATCCAGAAGAAAAAATATTATCAGACATACTGTCAAAATTTCCTTGCTCTGTTTAACATCATTTAGGAATTATAAAAAAATAATAAGTCAAAGGGGGTTTAATAATTTTAACTGTAGGTAATTTGCCCAAGCACTAACACTTCCCCACCCCCAACAAAAAAATGAAAGTTTAAGAAAACTTAAGACATACTTAAATGCAGCAAGGGGTAGAATAATGGCTTTCCAATCCACAGCCAAGCAACTCCAGCTCCTGCCAAGCAGACATAATGATATCAGAGCACAGATAATGACATATTTATGACACCACTTATTATTCTCACAGCTCTATACACCACTTACCCTGCTTTTGCTGGCACCCAGTGGCTCCCTGCACTTCCAAATACTGTAGGAACAACCTCGGGGCCACCCCGTGGAGATCAATGAGCAGCTCACATTTCTAGATCAAGAGTTATAGTGTCAAAGAGGTATATTCTGTCATGGAGCAAGTCAGATATAATCAGAAACTGAAGATCATTTTGATTAGATCTCAGAGTTTGATCATTTATTACATATAAATGATAATGATATAGGCAGGTCTGACTAGTTCAATGATTAACTTAAATTTATGAATGACTGAGGGCTAATGAATATTTTATGCAATAACAAGTCATCAGGCAACAGAATAAAAACTGAATTTATCTTTTTGGTTTCTTTGAGGCAGGGTTCTGTTTTTTAAAGCATTATGCTTGTGAAGAGATTTACTTTCCATCATTGGAAATGATGATGAACATGATGACTGTTATGTCCAGTGATTGGTATCTGGTCACTTTTTATTACCGGCTGCTGTCCAGAAGTAATATTTTGAATGATTAACATTCAGCTAAATTAAAATACAGGTGGCACGGTGGCTCAGTGGTTAGCACTGTCGACTCACGGCAAGAAGGCCACTGGTTCGAGTCCTGGCTGGACCAGGTGGCATTTCTCTGTGGAGTTTGCATGTTTTTGCATGGGTTTGCTTCGGCTTCCCCCACAGTCCAAAGACATGCAGTATAGGTGAATTGGTTAAACTGAATTGGCCATAGTGTATGTGTGTGAATGTAAGAGTGTATGGGTGTTTATCAGTACTGGTTTGCAGCTGGAAGGGCATCCGCTGTGTAAAACATATGCTGGATAAGTTGGCGGTTCATTCCGCTGTGGCGACCACTGATGAATTAAGGGACTAAGCTGAGGGAAAATAAATGAATGAATGAATTTAAAATACAACATAAAGCAAAAGACACATGGATAATAACTCTGACTGCAGTGTTAGAACTAGTGTACTATGTCTTTAACTCATATGTGAAACACTCAAACATCACAAATACTGCAAAAATTAAAAGTGAAATATGAGACTTATACAGAGGTGTTAATTTATTTAGATATTTATAAAAGCAACTGATTATGTAAATTTGTCTGAGATAAATTATCAGTTGCTAATGTCATTACTGCTCAATATGTATTATATAGTTCTCTGCACTATATAGTCTTCTCAAAATTTAATCATTAATTGCAGGTACATTTTCCATCAATTTTCCATATTAAACAGGCGTATAATTTACAGTAAAAAATATTGCATTAAAGTTTTTGTTTTTTAAAAGTAATAGATTTATCAAGGAGACATAAATGTACCCACAATTCTAAAATCACATGTACTGTATATTCTACAAGTAAGTAAGGAAGTAAGTAATGTGTAATTATATAGTGCATTTATTGTGTATGGCCATACACACCCAAAGCGCTTCACAATCATGAGAGGGGGGTCTCTTTACACCACCAGTGTGCAGGATCCACTTGGATGATGCGACAACAGCCACAGGACAACAGCAGCAGTGCGCTCACCACACACCAGCTATTGGTGGAGTGGAGAGACAGTGATAGAGCTGGTTTGGTGGATGGGGATTATTGGGAGGCTATGATGGGTAAGGGCCAATGGAGGGAATTTGGCCTGGACATCTGACCAAAGAGATTCTGGGAATGTGCCATGAATTGTGAAAGAGAATCTTGACATTTACTAATGAAAAGACTGTAGATCAACCAAAGATTTACTATAGTGCAAAGCTCTATCTCCATCTTGCCACAGCCATATCACCCTGCAGCCCAAGACCGGTTACTCACTGAAGCTAAGCAGGGCTGAGCCTGGTCAGTACCTGGATGGGAGACCACATGGGAAAACTAGGTTGCTGTGGGAAGTGGTGTTAGAGAGGCCAGCAGGGGGCGCTCAACCTGTGGTTTGTGTGAGTCCTAATGCCCCAGTAAAAGTGAAGGGGACACTACACTGTCGGTGGGTGCCATCTTTCGGATGAGACGTTAAAAACCGAGGTCCTGACTCTCTGTGGTCATTAAAAATTCCATGTCACTTCTCGTAAAGAGTAGGGGTGTAACCCCGGTGTCCTGGCCAAAGTCCCTCAATCGGCCCTTACCCATCATGGCCTAATCAAATTGGCTCTATCACTGTCTCTTCACTCCACCAATAGCTGTGTGGTGAGCGCACTGGCGCCGTTGTCCTGTGGCTCCAAGTGGATGCTACACACTGGTGGTGGTGTGGAGAGACTCCCCTCATGATTGTGAAGCGCTTTGGGTGTATGGCCATACACAATAAATGCGCTATATAAATACACATTACATTACATCTCATGAACCTTCGATTGGAAAGCACAAATAAAGACAGCACGAGTTACAAACAAGTAACAAGTTCTGGCAATGGATGAACATCTAGGGCAGGGGTGCCCATAATCAGTGCTAGAGGACTGGTGTCCTGCATATTTTAGTTCTAAGCCTAATTAAATACACCTGAACCAGCTTATCGATGTCTTTCTAGGTATACTAGAAACTTCAAGGGACATGTGTTGAAGAAAGTTGAAACTAATTTATTGAGTTTGAACACCCCTGATCTAGTGTCAACAGCTGAGGAAGAAGAGTACACTGTAAAAATTATTGTGCCAATTAGTTATGACAACCTAAAATGTAGAGTTATGTTAATTTATCTGTATTGAATGTGTTGACATAACTTATTTATCAAAGTTTTACTTGGCTGAACTTATTATGCTTAAAAAAGTCAGCTGAACTCATATAAATCCGTTAACATCTGAGGTTTAAATATACAAATATGTGCAAACAAATACATTTTTATGAAATGAATCAACTATAAAATTGTATTTGTATGTGCTTGTAAATATATATATCTTATATATCTTTCCACTGCCCTCATTCCATTTCCATGGCTCTCGGTTACGCCCCCCTCGTGACAATGATCCCCAGTCTTTTGGGAAAATACTCTGGACTGACAAGTGTAAAGTTGACCTGTTTGAAGGTGGGTGTCCCATTTTGTGTGGCCCTCTGTAGTGAGCTGAAGCAAACATTGGTTCTACACTGGTCTTAAGCACACCAGCAAGTCCACTTCTAAATGGCTTAAGAAAAACAAAATAAAGACTTTGGAGTGGCCTAGTCCAAGTCCTGATCTGAATACAAATTGGGATGCTGTGGCATGGCCTTAAAAAAAGGTGAATTATGCTAAAAAACTCTCCAGTGTGGCTGAATTACAACAATTCTGCAAAGATGAGATGGCCAAAATTACTCCACAGCACTATAACAAATTCATTGCAAGTTATAAAATACAATTGATTGCAGTTTTTGCTGCTAAGGATTGCCCAACCAGTTATTTTATCTAAGGACAATCACTTTTCCACACATGACTATTTCAAAACCTTCATTTCAAAACTGCATGGTGTTTACTTGTGTTATCTTTGACTAATATTTAAATGTATTTGATGTTCTAAAACATTAAAGTGTAAAACAAACATGCAAACATGCATTAAAAAATATATTATATATATAATATAGAGGTCAATGGTTACATATTTCTAGCTTTCTTCAAAATATATTATTTTGTGAAGAAGGAAATTCATATATTTTTGAAACAAATTAGGGGTGAGTAAATAATGATAGAATAAACATTTTATTAACTAACTCTTTATGAACTGTCCCTTTAATTTCTTCAGTGATGTAATGACAGACATCACAGGAGCACTGGACACAGGGCTCCTGATTTTGCACCTTATAAGGGTGCTTTCACACTAGCACTTTTAGTCTACATCCGGGTTTGTTTGACATCAGAGTACGTTTAGCAAGTGTGAATGTGTCTTCTGAACTTGGATGCGCACCTATGAACTGTACCCGAGTCTGGGGTACGGTTCACTTCTGGTATGAATGTAATCGTACCATATAACGGAAGTGAACTACCAACTGTACAACAAACTTCAGTTTTCATAACGTTCATTCGTGTGTGTGAGTATCACATACTGTACCTTGGTGACAAGCGAGACTGAGCCAGGGCAAACACAGTGATGATGTATGCTTGTCTCAGCTTCAAAACAGCTTCTGCAGACATCGCGTAATGTTCTAAACGTTTACAATATATTTTGTGGCAGATAGATGCAAACCGCTTTCTTTATGTCCAAAAACAAAAGATTCAGTAAAAGCAGAACAATTGCAATGTGCGGACGTCTTTCCATTTTGACGCTTTGCTTTCGTGGCTGTCACCTAGCAAGAGCAGTACACACAACAGCAGCTCAATGAAGCAAGCATACCACGGTTGAGAAGGAAAAAAAGACACTGTGAAAACAAACCAACCGAGAAGGTGGCAAGGTGGGACAATCAAACTTGGGTACGGTCCAGGCAATTGAACCAAGTGTGAAAGCACCCTAATTTCAAATAAAGACATATTAACTGTGATTATGAGTGTACTCCTTATTTATGTTTTAGAAAACATTTTAGTCTTATCAATAGAGGCAAATCTCTGCTCAAAGGGTGAAAGCTCATCAACTCCTATACAACTGCCTTTAAACTTTGTCAGTGCGCAGCAGTTCTCTGTTTGACTTCCACCTATCAGACCATTACTTTAAGTTAATTTATAAACTGAAATTACAATCCCACTTAAGTTTTTTTCTTCATTTTATTAATTCTGGAAGACACATTTTATTTCTAGTTTCTACCTCCGATAATTATAAATGCTTATCCTTTTGTTTGCATTCAGTCAGCTTTGCCCCACGTGTATGTACAAAAGGAAATTTACATTTTACATTTATACAGTATTTATTCATTTAGTAGATGCTTTATACAAAGTGACTTACTAATGAGGATAAAAGAAGCACTTCAAATGTTCAAAGAGCGATTCAATTGAAGCATAAAGTATTGATAGAATAGATACATCTTCATGCGTTTCTGAAAATGACCAAGGCCCAGCTGTTTCAGTAGAGTTTGGCTAGTCATTCCACCAGGATATTATTAATTATCATTAAAGTGTCAGATACCTGCTTGTCTACCTGATCTGTGTTGTCTGTTTAATGTTTCCTTGTTTGTCCTGAGTCTGAGCATATGGCTCAGTCTTTGTTTGTGTTTGCAATGTGCACCTCTGTTCCTGCCCTCTTATTTTGGGATTTGTTCTTCGTGTCTTGTACTCTTTATTTGTGCCTGAATGCCTAGAATCTCCCTGCAATCCAATTTATCCTTTCCTAATTATTTAGTATCCTAGTTTTAGTTAGCTTACATTTCTTTTCTGATTTGCCTTTTTGTTTAGTTGTTTTTAGAGACATCCTGTTTGGCTTATTTCTCTTATTTTGTTTAATTTTTCTCAATTTTGTGTAGTAATTTTACGTACTTTTGACTTAATTTTTTTCTCTTGTCTACAGCTTCAGCATTTAAGCTTTGTTATTTTAGTTTAGTGTTTGCTTTTAGATTTAATTCCTCCTGTCATGTTGTGTCATGTGTTCGTCTTGTGTCCTGTCCGTAATGTTAATGATACACATGCCAACTTTTTGAGCAATGTTGCTTGGCAACTTTCGGAAATTATACCATAAATGGGCAACCAGTTGAGACACAAGGTAACTAATTAGGGCAATGGGTTACAGAAACAATATTGTTGTACATTCTTAATAGGTGTCACAGCCAGGCCAAGTTCTCCCCACTCTCAGTCACTGCAATCACTCCAATTACTTTCACCTGAATACTAATCAGCCCCTTGCATTCCCCTTCATCATCCCAGCATCATAAATACCCTCACTAATCCTCACTCATTGTCCGGCCCTGTTGTTACTAAGAAGGACTGCACTCTCCTCATGGTCAGTGTCTATATCTAGTCCCAAAGATTACTTACCTCTCTCATACTCTTTCCTCCCCAGTGTTTTTTCTGGTCCCCTCTCTGGTTGTCATCGGTCCTCATATCTGTCTCTGTGTGTGTGCCTGGTTTCTCTGCATATCCTGCAAAATTGCTTAAAAAGTTGCCCTGTGTATCATAAGCATTAGTGTTCCCTAGTTCTGTTCAGCCCTCCCTCCTGTGAGTCCCTGGCTGCTGATGACTTGGCCAGACTGATACCAGCTCAGAGACTACGACCGTCCATTGACTGTGTTCTGCTGTGCCTCATCCAAGGCTTTCACAACCTTCAGCCTGTCCTGGTCATCCTTGTTCTGACTCCAAGCCAGTTTCTATCTGCTACTCGCTCTCCTGCCACCTTCACCTGTTGGACTGTTTGCTACATAACCCCTGTTTTCCCCTCTTTCTGTCAATAAACCCCCCTTAACCTCATTCTGGATTTGGGTTATCATTCCATATCCTTCACATAACAAACCAGCCCCACCTGAACCCAACAGAATGAGCTATGACACCCTTTTGCACTAAATTGCTTTGGAGAAGTTGGCAACACTTCTTTGGCAGTTGTGAGGAATGTGTGTGCAACCTTGGTAATCAAGCTGCTACCTGTTCACCCCATCTACTCTGTCAAGTCAAGACCATGCTCCATCTCTGTCTCCAACTCTAAGACTATGGGCTAGAAGAGAACAGCTGGTTCAGTTAGCTGCATCCCCGTCTGACCCCATGATTTAAGTGTCTGCTGCATTTAAGCAAATCTCTACTAAGCCTGTCAAGAATATTACCAATCTATAAACTCCATTCCTGTGTTCCAGCCTACAGAACCTGTTCCTGTTCAAGTCAAAATGTCTTGGCCAAACGTCTTGTGCAGAACTGCAGTCTAGACGTCGGAGTCTAGACGTCCATCTTGGAGAAGCTGCAGGTGGGAGAGGTCACCGGCTGGTGTACAGGCTGGCCCTTCAGAATCAATGCGTAGACTCATCTGTCATTGGGATTTTATAGGAATCAGTCTCATACTCTCCACTCCTCCATGACCACTACAGCAGCTGTTCAGGATACAGCCTGGTCCAGGATTATGGAAACCTTAGGAATTATTTAAAAAAAAAGACTAACATAAGCGCAGATGCCGTTCAAATTAAAATGTCTTTTGGGAAGTGTTCCTGGCTATGGTTGCCCTAAATAATGCAGACTAACAATCGTTTAGAGGATTTAGATTTCAAAAGCATTTGTGTTTTATGTGTATGCTAATGCAAAAACATGTGTCTTTAGTCTAGTTTAAAACTGACAGAGTGTGTCTGCTTCCTGAACTGTGCTAGCAAGTCTGTTCCAGAGTTTAGGTGCCAGATATCAGAAAGGTCTTCCGCCTACAGTTGATTTTGATATTCTGTGAATAATCAATTGTCCAGAATTAATTGAGCGTAGTGGAGGTGAGGGGCTATAATACACCAGGAGCTCTCTCAAATACTGGGGAGCTAAGCCATTCAGGGCTTTGTAGGTAGTCAATAAATTTTTTTAATTTATACAATATTTAATAGGGACCCAATGCAATGATGAAAGAACTGGAGTAATATGATCATATTTCTTTGTTCTAGAAAGCACTCTAGCAGCTGCATTTTGAACTAGCTGAGGTTTGTTAATTAGGCCAACAGGGCCTAGTAACGCATTACAATAATCTAATCGAGAGGTCATGAAAGCATGGATAAGCTTTTCCGCATCAGACATTGATAGCATATGTCGAAGTTTGGCAACATTTTTAAGATGAAAAAATGCAGTTTTACAGATGCTTGAAATCTGGCCTTCAAACGACAGGTTGCTATCAAAAATCAAAAATTTTGACTGAGGATGAGTACTGAACTAAGAATCCATCAAGGGTTAGACTGTTCTAGGTTTTTGCGTGTGAGGTTTTTGGGTCCAATAAGACCTCAGTTTTATCTGAATTTAGTGATAAGTCATCTAATTTTTAATATCAGCTATACAATCTGGTAATTTTGTTAATTATTGCAAGTTATCAGGTTGAGAGGAGATATAAAGTTGTGTATCATCAGCATAACAGTGGACGCTAACTCCCATGTTTTTTAATGATATCGCCTAGTGGTAGCATGTATAGTGTGAAAAGTAAGGGACCAAGAACTGAGCCTTGTGGTACCCCACAGTGTACTTTTGATCTGTATGATGCCTCTTCATTAATTGATACAAATTGATAACATTCAGATAGATAAGACCTGAACCAGGCC
Source organism: Danio kyathit (assembly GCA_903798195.1). NCBI lineage: Eukaryota > Metazoa > Chordata > Actinopteri > Cypriniformes > Danionidae > Danio > Danio kyathit. The sequence goes on from LR812538.1 coordinate 17,273,848, forward strand.
AATGCAGTTCTTGTAATACCAACATTATTTTCAAGCCCATCAAGGAGAATATTATGATCGATTGTATCAAATGCAGCACTGAGGTCCAATAACACTAAGAGAGAAATGCATTTACAATCAGATGACAGAAGGAGGTAATTTGTAACTCCTAGGAGTGCTGTTGCTGTGCTATGAAATGCTCTAAATCCAGAATGAATTTTTTTTATAAATATTGTTTCTCTGTAGAAGGAACAGATACAACTTTTTTCTAGTATCTTTAATAGAAAAGGCAGGTTTGAAATGGGTCTATAATTTACTAGTTTTTTTGGGATCAAGCTGTGGTTTTTTAATAAGATGCTTAATGACAGCTAGTTTAAAAGTTTCAGGAATGCATCCTTAAAGTAGGGATGGATTCAAAACGTTAAGAGCAGGTTCAGAAACTTCTGAAAACAATTGTTTTAATAATTTGGTTGGTATAGGATCTAGCATAGACATTGCTGATTTGGACGAATTTATCAGTTTAGACAATTCTTTCTCACCTACTGTTGAAAAAGATTGAAGTTTATCCATTAACGGTCTACAGTGCTCTAATTGGGACAATGCTGTAGGAGGCAGATTTATGGTGCTTATTTTATCTCTGATATAATCAATGAAAAATCTGTGAAAAAAATTCATAGTCATTACTGCTGTGTTGAGAAGTGCATGTTGATGCTTTATTTTTAGTTAGATTGGCTACTGTTTTAAAACAGGACCCTATGGTTGTGTTTATTCTCTTCTATTAAAGTTGAAAAATAAGCAGATCTGGCAGACTTTAAAGCTTTAAAAAAGCTTTAAAAAGTATACTTAAGTCTAAAGTTAAGTATACTTTCTTTCCAGGCCAGACGAAAAACCTCTAGTTTTGATTTCTTCCATCTACATTCAATTTTCCGGGCTGCTTTCTTTAAGGCACGTGTGTGCTCATTATGCCATGGCGTCAGAATTTTTTCCTTAATCTTTTTTAAGTGTAACAGAGCAACTATGGCTAACGTGCTAGAAAGGACAGAATCAATCATTTCAGTTGCAGTGTCAAGCTCTTCTAGGCTGCCTGAAATGCTATGGAGATTAGAAAGATCAGGTAGGTTACTGATGTAGAAGTCCATCTATTAGCCCAATGACGAAACTAACACAATGGTCGAAGGTTAAATGCATGTAAGCCTTTCCTAGTGGTTGTGAAAATAATTCTGTTATTTTTTAGAATTTATTTATATTCGTTTTTTAGCTCTGAATTTAATCTGACTCCAATTTTAAGTGATCGTCAAATTTAGACTGTATTTCTAATTTTAGGAACAGATCACAATAATCATTTATGACTTAATTTAGAGTTTTGATCTATATCTGTTCCCATACTCTTCAGTTTATGCGTTCATTAAGGACCAACGCCGCTCAGAGTTTCACGCCCTGGGTTTGCGTGTCTTCTCACGGATAATATTTCAACACTATGAAATTAGTCAGAGGGTGCAGGATTAACTAATATTTAAATAGACTGGTTGCAAACTGCTCACTCATCCTAAAAGAATAGCAAGTTTGGTCAAGCTTGTGCATCTTGCTAGTTTCAGTGATTAAATGATTAAAAGATCTTCATGCTGTCGTGCCCAAACAGCTTCGTACAGTCAAATGCGTCTATTAATCAAATAACTATATCGCAACATAAAGTTAACGCAGAATTCACTTAATCTACTAGATATAAAAAGATTTCAGGTGAATTCAGAATGAGTTTTTTATTATATATTATATTATATAATAAAACAATCATAAAGCCAATTCAGAGATGATACTGTAACAATATAACATCCATTACTCAAGGATAAATCAAAGAGTTAGAGATGCATACCTGACCAGAGAAATATGTTACAGCATAAGTCTCAGAGATGCTGCAACGGGGTCTTGGCTACAAAATTACAAAGATATTTGTCCCCATTTCCTTTAAATACTCAACTCAGAACAAACAGTCATAAATTCAAGACAATAGAAGCGTCACCTAGACCCTTGCCTGGTGAATGAGTTTTCTATAGGGGGGAAGCATCTGGCAAAGATCTTACCAAAGCCAAAAACCAAATCAACATATTCAAGTGAGATATTACAGTGAAATTAATATTTACCACTTTACCAATCACACAGAGACATTTAAAATGATACCAAACATGAATGTAGAGCTACAAGATACACCATATTAAAACCTTGGGCATTTTATGTGAAATATCCTCTGATCAGTAAGTCACTTAAAGGTCAAGAGAGAGAGAGAGGGGGGGGGGGGTACTTGAGGTGAAAGCTCTGTGTTTCCAGCCTAAGTTTACATTGTCAACAGTGATTTGAATAGAACAGTTGAACAGCTGGTTTCCTGATCTTCTCAGACCAAAAAGTTTGTTGCTTTATTGCATCTCATGAAATTCCATATCAGTTCTCAGGGCCTGACATTCTGGAGAGATTTAGCCATCTTACACTGACAAAGTAATCTTTAGTGCTAGCGGTGATCGTTCTACCATATTTATAAACAGAAGATGATTTTGTAGACCTATCAATGCACAGTAAACAAGAGATTAAGTAGTGATCTGAAATGTCATCACTCTGCCTCACAACTTCAACATTATCAATATCAATACCATGTGATAATATTAGGTCTAAGGTATGATTATGCCGATGAGTAGGCCCTGAGACATGCTGTTTCACTCCAACAGAGGCTAGTATGTCTAAGAAGGCCAGACATAAAGCATCTTTTTTCATTATCTATATGTATATTAAAATCACCAACAATTAAAATTTTATCTGTGGCCAGAACTTTTTCGGATAAGAAATCAGCAAATTCTTTTGTAAAGTCGGTATGGTGCCCTGGAGGCCTATATACAGTTGCCAATATAAATTTAGATTGAAATATACAACACTATTACTTCAAATTAATTATATTTGAAGTCAGATCGCTGAGTAACACTAAAAATATTACTGTATATAATGTCAACGCCTCCACCTTTGCCTTCAAGACGCGGCTCATGTTTATAATGATATTCTTCAGGTAAAGACTCATTTAGGGGCATGTAATCATCTGGTTTTAGCCAGGTTTCTGTTAGACAAAGTGCATCTAGCTTTAGATCAGTTATCAAACCATTAATAAAAAGAGTTTTAGAGGGGAGTAATCTAATGGTCAATAATCCTAGTTTTATCTTTTGTTTACCTTTATTTTTTTATTTAATGAACATCAATTAGATTAGACCTTTGGATGGGTTTGGGAGTTTTTTTTTATATTTATAGTTTTAGGAAACAGACACAGTCTCTATGTTTTTATATATAGGTGACTCTATGTGCTGCAGATTATCTGAGTTCGGTAAACTGTGGAGGCTAGCAGGTGGTTGGTTAAGCCAATCTGTCTGCTCTCTGGCCTGGGCTCCAGTTAGTCAAGTGCCAACACTAAGACTATATGCCAGATTACTAGAGAGGGGAGCTGCCCCAGCCCGGGTGGGATAGAGACCATCTCTTTTCAACAGGTCAGGTCTACCCCCAAAACTTGGCCAATTGTCTACAAAACCTATGTTATTCAGTGGCCACCACATTGACATCCAGCCATTGAGTGATGAGAGTCAGCTGTGAAACTAGTCACCACGATAAGCGGGCAGGGGACCAGAGCATATTACAGTCTGACATCATCTTTTCAAGATCACACACCTCTTTAACATTACTTTTAGTGATCTCCGACTGACGTAGCCGAACATCATTAGCGACGACGTGGATAATGATCTTACTGAACTTACGTTTAGATTTAGACAGCCATTTTAAATTTGACAAGATGTCAGGCACTCTGGCTCCCGGCAGACATTTGACTATGGTGGCTGGTGTCTCTATTTGCACATTCCGTACTATGGAGTCGCTAATTACTAGGGCATTTCATCAGGTTTCTCAGTGGGTGCATCACTGAGAGGGTGCTAAACCTGTTTGATTTTGGAACGGACACACAGTGTTTTCTCCCACCTCTAGATTCTCTCACAGTGACCCAGCCATCTCTCTGCGAAGACACAACAACCGGAGTCAAACAATGTGAATGGCATGCTAGGCAAGTTACATCGAAATCCTTATCTAGAGACCTAGCACACTTACTTTAATCAATTAAAGTTTGGATGTGTGTCTATAATTCTGAAATCTTCTCTATCAGCCTGACTATTTCCCTACATTTATCACAGAGAGAGATACACTAATCATGTGGCAGCAAATGCATGTGACAAGGACAGGAGAAGCCATTTTTTTACTCACCGTGAGTTGAAGTAAATTCTGACTTACCACAGCAGTATATTGAGTTAAAGGGAGCTGAAAAGTGTGTATGAAATGAGCAATAGGCAATGAAGGGAGAGAGAGAGAGCATGAGAGAAAGAGAGAGAGCAGAGCAGAGCACAAAATGCTTTACTATGTATTATAAAGGGTGAATATGTAAATAAACTGGATGATGCATGTGAGAGAGAACAAGTGCGAGTTAGCAAGCTAGAAAGTGAAAGCAAAAAATAAAGCGATAAGTGCAAGCAAAAATCTGAATGATATACACACGTACAATATAAAGGGTGCAGTCAGGCGTGAGTAAGTAGATAAACTAAGATGCAGGTAAAAGAAAACAGATGCGAATCAACAAACAAACTGGAAATGAAAGCAAGAAAAGCAAGCAAGAGTCTGAATAATAAGTACAATTGTGGGGTGTTCACACGTGAGCTGCTACTCTGTGACCATGGAAGAGATTTAAAATGAAAGAGTAATTAATTTGATCAACAGAGTTTTGTAGTCTTGATATGGGATTGTAAACTGTTATATAGGACAGAGAAAAACAGGCCAAAGATGAGCTAAAGAGTACTTACAGCTGGACTGTTGAGATATGTTAGCTGCGATGTTAACAAAGTGTGCTCACGGTGGTAGTATTTAATATTTATGGAGTTAGTATTTAATATGATAGGCGGAGTTTGATTGCGACGACTAGTAATCAAATTTTAAATAAAAACTGAACTTAGCAGAGCAGGCGAGCTAAGCTACAGCTACACTTGGCTAGAGAGCAACAGGAAACAGAGCAACAGCAAATAGGCAGCAAGAAAAAATGGAGGTTTTATACAGTATTTTCTTGATCTGGGGTGCGTTTCCCAAACAACGACGTAACTTGCGGCTAAACTATCATAGTACGATGCATCGTTTGGGAAAAGAACGATGTAGTGACGAGTGTTTCCCAAAGCCCATAATGATGCTCTAACCGGGGTGGAGTAATAACTTCTTTAGAGAAGAACCCCATAATTTATTCGTGCAAATTATATTGTTTTGCACGCAAACGCATTTTAAAAAAAATCCAATATTAGTTTTGGTAAAAACATGAACTCGTTTTCCATATTAATTGAAATATATGTAAACGGCTCATATAGGACCCATGTTTCTTTTACAAATATTATTGAGAATATTACATATTCTATTCTAAAACATAAAATCACTTACAAACGCTGACACGTATTCTAATCTCATATACTGTATAAATCATATAAATAAATAAATAATGAGGCTATTTATTAAGAAATAAAATGTAATATTTATTATTTACTAGGAAATGAAAAAAATCATACTTTAATAATAATATTTATAATATTATTGATGGTGACACTGTGGCACAGTAGGTAGTGCTGACGCCTCACAGCAAGAAGGTCGCTGGTTCGAGCCTCCGCTGGGTCAGTTGGCATTTCTGTGTGGAGTTTGCATGTTCTCCCAGTGTTCGCGTGGGTTTCCTCCGGGTGCTCCAGTTCCCCCCACAAGTCCAAAGACATTCTGTATAGGTGAATTGGATAAAGAACGTAAATTGGACTAAGCTGAAAAGAAAATGAATAAATATTAATGATGATGATGATTATTATTATTATTATTAAGTAGGATATGGTTTATTTATTTTATTTTTTTGAAAAGTCTACTTTTACAATTTGACACATGTAAACCACAGCAGAAATGTTCTAATCAACAGGCCCATGTCATATACAGTACAGATACTTAATAAATAATCTACTATACTACTTAAAAGCATTAACATATGCTATGTTTTTTTTTTTCACAAGCTTTGGAGACGTAACATAAATTCCGCTTTTAAATAAGGTCACCTATAGCTTTGTCATGAGCCACGACTGTGTTCCAAATGGCATCAATGTTTTAAAGTGCACTGCAAAGGGAGCGCAATTGTAAACATGAAGATCGCTACAACTGAACTGTAAAAATGCTTTGAAAGCAAATTACACCTAAGAGAGATGACTATAATGCTTTAAAAAAAATCATTCCAAGTTTAAATGTTAGAATGTTCTAAACGGATATGGCATAGGTGGGATAAGTGCACTGTAAAAAAAAATTGTAAAAAAAAGGTCAAATGACTGGCAGCTGCGGCTGCCAAACAAAAACCATAAAATTACGGTAAAATTTCTTTTGTTAAAATAAAGTGCAAAAATAATAAATCTACAGATATTTTCATTAAAATGTTTACAGAAAAACACTATTATTTTAGAGACTTTTCTTAGATTATTACGATCAAATCCTTTTAATAAAGTTACACAATGAGAGTTTTACAGAAAAACACTGTTATTTTACAGACTTTTCCTAGATTATTATGATCAAATCCATTCAATAAAGTTGCAAAATAAGAGTTTTACAAAGAAACACTGTTATTTTACAAAATATTCCTAGATTATTACAATCAAATCTGTTTAATAAAGTTACACAATAAGAGTTTTACAGAGAAACACTGTTATTTTACAAACTTTTCCTAGATTATTATGATCGAACACCATCAATAAATTGACTGCACTAAAAGTTTAAGAGAAAACAATGTTATTTAAAAGAATTTTCCCTAAATCATTACGATTAAACACCTTTAATAAACTGCCAAGACCTTCTCAAGGTCGTAATTTAAGTTTTATTTTGGAGAAAAAAACTCTGGAAAAAACAACATACAAGAGACAACTGATTAAAATTCTCACAACTTTAAAATTACAGTGGTTACATTTTATTGAATAGTATTTATGTAAAACATGTTGAGGTTTAAGTTATATGGAATGACTCAGTTCCAAATCTTAAATGAAACTGTAATGTGAATGGGACGCTGACAAAGGAGTGCGGATCCAAATGCAAGTTTATTACACAGAGATGGTCGGGCAAGCAACAGTCAACACAGGGGCAAACAGATGTATGCAGGGAATTCAGAGTCATGGTCAAATAACAGGCAAATGGTCAGTCCTAGCAGCAAACAACATAAACAATTAACAAACAAAGCAAGAGAAACACATCATAATGTTCACAGTAACAGTATAGCAAGACTTAGCAATTGGTGCGTGCGTCTGTGCTGCTTTTAAAGTCCATGTAATCAGTTCATAACGATCCTCCGACTGTGTGTGTGTGCAATCAGTGGAATCCGGAACAGGTGCATGTAAGCACTGCATGACTGGATCTGTAGTCCATATAATGGCAGATTTGTAGTTCTATGGCGATCTGCGTGTTTACCAGCGATCTACAAGGATTAAATTGCTGGTGATTGTGAAAAAAACATTTAAACTACTACAGTAAACAGCACAACAGTTTCATGAAATTCTCAGACTATAGGATTATGGTAAACTTAAGATATACTCAAAACATATACAGCTACTTGATTTTCACTGTTTCACACCCACTATTTGCACACACACACAGTCGGAGGATCGTTATGAACTGATTACATGGACTTTAAAAGCAGCACAGACGTAAACAGTGTGTAAATAATACGGCAATTTTTGTTGTATAAAACAGACAAATTGCTGTAATTTGTCATTAATTGTAAAGTACATAAAATAACAGTCAAGCTGTTAATTTACAGATATTATTTGTAATTTTTACGGACTTTTGAATATAATTTAAAATAACAGAAAAAAATACTGTATAAATAATAGTGTAATTTCCCTGTATAAAAAACTAAAATGTCAGTAATTTGTCTTTAATGATAAAGTACCTAAAATGAAAGTCAAACTGTTAATTTAGAGAGATTGTTTGTCATTTTACTAAGTTTTGAATATAATTTGAAATGACAAAAAATTACTGTAAAAAATTTAGAGATATTTTCTGTAAAATTAGGTTTTTTTTTTTACATTGTGGGAATAGAACACAGCCAGGAACTATGTTTCTAACTACAGCTCCAGAGGTGTAGTTGCAATCATAGAAGTTTGCAACGCAGTTTGCGAATGTTCGTTGGAACAACGGATTTGGGAAACACCAAATCAACAAAGTATGTTTGTAACGACACAACTTGCGACCTTAGTTGGCTAACAACGGTTTTCGGAAACGTATCCCTGGTAAGAATCTGGCAGCTGCATTTTACACTAACTAAAGCTTATTAATAGCAGATACGTTACAACCAATTAACAGAGTGTAACAGTAATCCATTCTAGAGGTCATAAAAGCATGGACTAGCTTTTCTGCATCTGAGATAGATAACATGTTTTTCAGTGATGTTTCTGATATGAAACAATGTTGTTTTTTGTTACTTGGGAGATTTGATTTTCAAAAGATAAGTTGTTGTCTGATTTAACACCCAGATCTTTGACACTATAACTAATACTAAAACTGTATTTCTCTAATTGCAGTTTGAGTAGTGAGATCCGCTATGCACAGGATTTTAGCCCAATAAGTAATACTTCTGTTTTTTTTTCTGAATTAATAAAAGAAAATGTTTGGTCATCCAGTCTTACTAATTTTTTAGACACTCACTTCATTCAGACAGCTCAGATATTCTATAGAGTTTTGTTGAAATATATAATTATCATCTGCATAGGAGCGAAAGGTAATCATGTGCCTTCTAATAATGTCTCACAGAGACGGCAAGCATATTATGAATAGCAAAGGGCCTAAAACTGATCCTTGAGGCATTCCATACTTCACTGGCCTGACTTGTGAAAATTCTACATTTATGTTTACAACCTTGTAACAGTCAATTAAGTATGGCTTAAACCATTGTAAAATGATAAAGACTTCAGCTTCTCAGCACCCAGTTAGTTTTCACCGCTTCCTGAGTGACTAGAGGACCTTTGATGTCGTTACAGCTACAGGTATTTCACGATTAGCCCAATTAATCGCATGACAATGATCAAGTGTTTTGCATTTATTTGTCAACCTCTCACTACTTCTCAAATAAAGACTTCCAAAATAAAACAATTAACTTTTCATTTTATCTCCATCTCACAAGTCATGTTTAGAGATTAGAATTATTTATTAGTTGTTTACATAGGTTCAGATGTGGTCTGTCACGCTGGTATACAAAGAAGTCAGAGATGGTTATCTTTTCATTAAGTTTATTCAACGTAAATCACAAGAGGATATCACACAGTGCAGGGCAATGGAAGATCATCCGAGGAACACCTCACAAGTCTTCGCCTAGTAAACCTGGCGACAGTCAAGAATGGGTTAACAACCCAAACACCTCCGTTGGTGGCAGTGTGCACAAAGTGCATGTAGGTGAATATAGATCTTCGGATATGGTAGGATAAAGACACTTCCCTTTATCAGTGCGATGGTTACGAAGACTCAGAAGGAACATCCATGGAAGAAGAGAAGACGAGGGAGCTTGGGTGAAGACAACCATGAGACTTCAATACCGGACAAGGAGTGAACGGAGGAGGTGAGTATTTATAGTGTCCGGGCTAATGATGAGCAGGTGCAAATGGTTAGTAATCAGGGGAAGGTTCACGTGATTGGATGGGACTGGTGTGAGATGGTGAGACTGGATTGGGTGAGTGGGAACGAGCCGGGGATGTTACAGTACCCCCCCTCCACGGGTGACTCCTGGCCCCCTAGATCGACGGCGGGGACGGCCACGTCCTCGTGGAGCTGGACGACCGGGATGTCTCTGGTGGAATTCTTCGAGGAGAGATGGATCTAAGATGTCATCACGAGGGATCCAGGATCTCTCCTCGGGGCCAAAGCCCTCCCAGTCTACGAGGTACTGGAGCCGACCGTCCCGCCGCCGGGAGTTGAGGATTTCCTTGACCTGATAGATGTTATCGCTGATGACTTCCGTTTGGTCGGGAGGGGGGGGGGGTGGTTCAGGTTCTGCAGAAGGAGGAGAAACAGGGTTAGTGTAGGGTTTGAGGAGGGAGACATGAAAGGATGATGCAATGCGGTACTGTGGTGGAAGGTTGAGACGGTAGGTGACAGGATTGATCTGGGAGTGGATGGTGAATGGTCCCAGGTAGCGGGGACTCAGCTTTCTGCAGGGCAGCCGGAGGCGGATGTCTCGGGTAGAGAGCCATACCTTATCTCCTGGTTGGTATATGGGATTAGGTAGCCGGTGACGGTTGGCTTGATCGGTGTACCTCCGTACTGCCCGCTGAAGATGGACGTGAGCTGAGTCCCAGACCCTCTCGCTCTCCTGGAACCAGTGATCAACCGCGGGCACTTCTGATGCTTCCCCATTCCAGGGAAACAAGGATGGTTGGTAGCCTAGGACACATTGAAAAGGGGTTAGTCCGGTTGAGGATTGACGAAGAGAATTTTGTGCATACTCAGCCCACGGAAGATACTGGCTCCAGGTGTTTTGGTGGTTATTGCAATAAGAGCGTAAGAACCGGGAAATCTCTTGGATTTTACGCTCGGTCTGACCATTGGTTTGAGGATGATAGCCAGAAGACAGACTGATGGTGGTACCCAGAAGGTGAAAGAACGCCCGCCAGACCCTGGAGATGAACTGCGGACCCCTGTCCGACACGATGTCTTCGGGGAGACCATAGTTCCTGAAGACGTGATGGAACAGGGCCTCAGCTGTTTCAAGGGCTGTGGGAAGACCTTTGAGAGGTATTAATTTGCAGGATTTGGAAAACCGATCTACAACCACTAAAATAGTGGTGTATCCTTGAGAGGGGGGTAGATCGGTGGCAAAATCAACACCAAGGTGTGTCCAGGGTCGGCGGGGAATGGGCAACGGCAGCAGCTTTCCCTCAGGTAGATGGCGTGGAGTGGTAGTGATGGCACAGACCGAGCAACCCTTAACGTACTGGGTGACATCGTGGGCCATTTTAGGCCACCAATACCTTTCTCTGAGGAGCGAGAGGGTTCGCCTGCTGCCTGGGTGTCCTGAGCCAAGGGAGGTGTGTGTACTATTCAGGAGTGGTATGCGGTATCTCGTGGGTACATAGCACAGGCCTGGAGGAAGGCCAGGGGGAACTGGTTCCTCTAAGGTGGCTAAACGAATATCTTCGTCTATTTGCCATAAAATAGGAGCTACAGAGATCGAAGGAGGAAGAATGGATTCCGGGGAGTCGTTACGAGGATCAGGTGAGTGAAGTCTTGATAGAGCATCTGCTTTGACGTTTTTGTGACCAGGTTGGTAGGTAATGTTGAAGTTAAACAGGGCGAAGAAGAGAGACCAGCGAGCTTGGCGAGCATTCAGGCGTTTGGCATCTCGTATGTACTGGAGATTTTTGTGGTCAGTGATGACAGTGAAGGGATGTTGGGCTCCTTCAAGCCAGTGACGCCACTCTTCAAGTGCCAACTTGATGGCTAACAACTCACGGTCACCGATTCCGTAATTTTGTTCTGCTGATGTCAACTTCCTGGAATAGTACGCACAAGGATGGAGGGCTTTGGGTTCACCAGACCATTTGGAAAGTATAGCGCCTATTCCAGTGTCTGCGGCATCTACCTCAACGATGAACGGGAGGTTGGGATTAGGATGACGTAAGATGGGTGCGGTGGCGAACTTCAACTTGAGCTGGTCAAAGGCACGGTACGTCTCAGGGGTCCAGGTTAGTACTCTTTTTCCTCCTTTGAGCAGGGAAGTGAGTGGAGCTGACAGGACACTGTAGTTCTTAATAAACCGCCGATAGAAATTGGCGAATCCCAGAAAACGCTGGAGTTCTTTAATGGTTTTCGGGTATTCCCATTTCGACACAGCATCCACTTTGCACTGCTCCATACTCACTCCTTGTGGGGTGATGACATACCCTAGGAAGGATATCGTGGTTAGATGGAACTCACACTTTTCTGGTTTGAGGAATAAATGATTATGTCGTAAACGTTGGAGTACTTGTTTCACATGGTCCTGATGCTCTTCTAGATTGCGGGAATAAATAAGGATATCATCAATGTAGACAATGGTAAAACGATGAAGAAAGTCTCTGAAGATCTCGTTCATGAAGCTTTGGAAGATGGATGGACTATTTGCCAGTCCGTAGGGCATAACGAGGTACTCATAGTGGCCGGAGGGGGTAACAAAGGCCGTTTTCCACTCGTCCCCCTGGCGGATGCGGATGAGATTGTAAGCACTACGAAGGTCTAGTTTGCTGAACACTTTAGCTTCTCTCAGTTCTTCCAGGGCAGCTGGGACTAGAGGTAAAGGGTAGGCAAAATTGATGGTGGCAGCATTCAGCACTCGGTAATCGATGCATGGTCTTAGTCCTCCATCTTTCTTAGCAACAAAAAAGAAGCTGGAGGCGGCAGGAGATGTAGATGGTCTGATGAACCCGTGCTGGAGAGCTTCACTGATGTAATTGTGCATCGCTTCGTGCTCAGGACGGGATAAAGGATAAATCCTTCCGTGTGGTAACTTGGCGTCGGGCAGCAGGTCGATGCAGCAATCCCAGGACCGATGAGGGGGTAATTGGGTGGCTCATTCCTTGCTGAAGACGTCCGAGTATTCGTGATATGCCGATGGAATGGGATGGCTGGAAGGATGAGTGGCTTGTACGCCTGTGTTCTGCAGAGGTAATGAAGAGGAATGACCAGTAGAGGGGGTAATATGACCATTGATTCTGCACTTGGATCCCCATTCGAGGATATCTCCAGTTTCCCAGTTAATGCTAGGTTGGTGCTGAATAAGCCATGGTTGTCCCAAGATGACATCCACATTTGCACGAGGAAGGATAAGAAGGGTGAGTTTCTCTTGATGGTTCCGATCCAGGCGAAGGGTGATCGGCTTAGTACGGCGATTAATTTTCCCTTCTCCTAGCGGCGAGCTCTGGATTGTGGTGATGCGATACTGAACTTCATTTCTCACTGATGGAATGTTGTAACGGGAGATGAAGGTGGAGGATATGAAGTTCCCAGCGGCTCCAGAGTCCAACAGAACATGTACGGGAAAAGTTTGAGCTTGTATTACTAACTCTGCATCAATATGGGGTATGGTGGATACTGTGGGTGTGAGGATGACTTTACTCACCACGAGTCGAGGTGGACGGATGGGACAGGTGGCTATCAGGCGAGTAGATTCTCCACAGTAGAGGCAGAGCTGATGTTGAATACGCCGCTGGCGTTCCGTGGTGTCTAGCCGGTAGGAGTCAGTGACCATTGGTTCTTCAGGGTCCTGCGTAATCGCGGGAGATTTGGACGGTAATGGAGAGTCATCAGAGAGAGAAGAACAGGCAGATAAGTGCTGACACACACAAATGGTTTTTTTGATGAAGGATTCAAGGTTAGCATTGTCATCGTAAATGACCATCTGTTTACGGAGGGAGGGTTTCAATCCTTTACGGTATGCAGCCAGAAGCGCCACGGGGTTCCACCCGCTGCTGGCTGCAAGTGTCCGAAACTGTAAAGTATATTCGTGAATTGACATCTTTCCTTGGGAAAGGTTCATGAGTTCGTCGTGCACTGATAAAGGGGTAAGTGGAACTGAAAATACCTCCTTAAAGTGGGTGATGAAGGATTGGATGGTGGTTATCACTGGGCTGCGAGTACTCCACAATGCATCTGCCCATTGCAAGGCTCGACCTGAGAGAAGGGAAATAATAAATGTAACTTTGGAAAGTTCGTTAGGGAATTGCACAGGATTGGCTTCAATATATAGAGAACATTGTAGTAGAAACCCATTGCAGGTGCTCGGATCCCCAGAGTAACTTGTTGGTCGAGCTAGTGGAGTACTCGGTGTCACCACCAGGTTGGAGTTAGCGCTCATGGATGCGGAAGGCAACTCACTTCCGGGTAGCGTGGCGTTAGCTTCCATGTTGTTGTTTTCGGTTCGGTATTCTGTCACGCTGGTATACAAAGAAGTCAGAGATGGTTATCTTTTCATTAAGTTTATTCAACGTAAATCACAAGAGGATATCACACAGTGCAGGGCAATGGAAGATCATCCGAGGAACACCTCACAAGTCTTCGCCTGGTAAACCTGGCGACAGTCAAGAATGGGTTAACAACCCAAACACCTCCGTTGGTGGCAGTGTGCACAAAGTGCATGTAGGTGAATATAGATCTTCGCATATGGTAGGATAGTAAAGACACTTCCCTTTATCAGTGCGATGGTTACGAAGACTCAGAAGGAACATCCATGGAAGAAGAGAAGACGAGGGAGCTTGGGTGAAGACAACCATGAGACTTCAATACCGGACAAGGAGTGAACGGAGGAGGTGAGTATTTATAGTGTCCGGGCTAATGATGAGCAGGTGCAAATGGTTAGTAATCAGGGTAAGGTTCACATGATTGGATGGGACTGGTGTGAGATGGTGAGACTGGATTGGGTGAGTGGGAACGAGCCGGGGATGTTACATGGTCTGCTATGACCACAGAAAATCGCAAGAGCACAGTGTCCAACTTGTTGGCTCCATTTTCACATGCCAAATGCCAAGTAAAATTCACCTATAGACCTTGCCTCAAAGTATGCTTTTGCCTTGGTTCACATGCAGTAGCTCCAAATAATGTGACATCATCACTTCTATAAAAGCCACTATTTACTAATAGGTAATATTCCTGTTTTTTAAGCCAAGACCAAATAAATTGTGTACAGAATTATTTTTGTAAATAAAGATCATTTGAGTAACATATCTCATTCATATGTCACCATTTACATGTTCTATTTATGCCATACACAAGTTGTTTGTCATATTAATTTGATTATTTGCAGGGGTGCTGCCTTAACTCCTATGGAACAATTCTAAAGACCGACACACTTTAGGGGCCCCAAGGATCTGATTTACATTTAGTCATTTAGCAGACACATTCGTCTAAAGCAACTTACACTTGAGGTGGCATTCAGAAATTCAACAAGAAGAGGCAATACACACAAGACATGCTTATTATACAAAGGAACTGTTAGTGCTCAGAGAATTGTGTGCTAACCCTGACCAAACCTGTTCCTGGAGATCTACCTGCAGATTTCAGTATCACACCTGCCTGTAATTGGTTAAGGCAGGAGTGCTCAACCCTGTTCCTGGCGATCGACCTTCCAGCTGATTTCAGCTCCAACCCTGATCAAACACACCTGAACCAATTATTTAGAACGTGAGGAGCACTTGATAATTACAGGCAGGTGTGTTTGATAAGGGCTGCAACTGAAAACTGCAGGACGGTCAATCGCCAGGAATAGGGTTGAGCACCCCTGGGTTAAGGTGTGTTTGATTAGGGTTGGAGCTGAACTCTGCAAGAAGGTACATCTCCGGGAACAGGGTTGAGCACCTCTGTGTAAGAAAATGGGAGTGTGTAAATGGGAGATTTATCTATCAATCTTTTTTTGACAATTTCTAATAATATAATTAATGAAGTCTTATTAAATTGTAGACAACAATGGCTTGCATGTTTTGGTTCAAAAAGCGTGTGGTACCTCATATTTTTTCATAGCGCCCCATATTGCTAGCCCCTGATTATTTGTATAGTTTATAATAATAATAATAATAATAATAATAAACATTTATTACTTACATTTAGTTATTTATAAAGGCTGGGTGTTTGGAGTTGTAATTTCATCATATACAGTAATTTCATCAGATTTTTCTAGCTACAGCTCTTATAGAAGTTGGTCCAAACACACTTCCAATACCCACAGCAATGTATGTTTAGGACATGTTGTTTGTGTTAATACACAGAGCATTAAATATCTTAGACATTCATTGTATAACCCGTAATACATTAAAATGTACATAAAAAAACTGTATACTAATAGCACTAATAGCAATAATATAAATGAATAGAAATAAAAAATATTGGAGAGGAGATCGCATCAGGGAACAAAATGGCTATATAAAGGAACATGCTTTACAGAAGGTTCATCGTTCAACGTTCAGGAATTGCATGAAGAAGTACTAACTGAATGGCCTCTCAAACATCAAGTCATCTGCAAGATGGGGGAAAACATCACCAGGGAGCTTCATAGTCCACTCTAAAGTGACTTTTAGTTTGGGACTTGTGGAACTGCACATTGATGGGTTTGCTCTTCAGTGTTTTGACTTTCAGCAGTGAACATTAAACTTCACTGAACTGAACTAAACTGAACTTTAACTCTGAAAACTGGACTGATAGTTTCAATTTACTAGAACTTCGATGTTAAGCTGCTTTGACACAATCTACTTTGTAAAAGCGCTACAGAAATAAAGATGAATTGAATTGAAAGCAATTGAATAAAGTTTATAATACCTATACATCAGCAAAAGTAACCTAAAATAGGCATAAATATTTTGCTTAAATTAAGCAGTCTGTAACGATGAATACATAAATTCAGTACTCTGTCTTCAAGTTGCTAAAAAAACTTTTTACCTTGAATCAGAGATACTCAATTCCAACAGCTGCTGCATCTGGTCTGTCAATGGAGGTTTCTACTAACACCTTAGGAGAGTAGAGAAGGTTAAATGTACAAACAAATGTATGGTCCAGTTTTCAGAGTTCAGTTTAGTTCAGTTCATAGCAGTTTAAATTTCACTGCTTAACGTCCAAACACTGAAGAGCAAATCCATCTATGCACAGCTCCACAAGTCCCAAACCAAGCAAGCCAGTGGTGACATTGGCAAAGAACAAAAATTCACCAATTGACAAAAATAAAGGAAAAACACCTTGAGATAAACCAGGCTCATTTGACCATTTCTCCTCTGGCCAAACTTCTTGTGCAGAGCAGAAGTCTAGGCATCAGAGGCTGAAGAACACTGGATGTCTATAGTGGAAAACTACAGGTGTGAGTAAGTCACCGGTGGGTGATCAGGCTGGCCTACAGGATCAATGGGAAGACTTGTCTGTCACTGTGGTCTTTCAGGAATCTGAAAACAAGTCACCTTGAAAGATATGCAGTAAATGGATTTTATCCATAACTACAGTTAGTTAGACTCATAAGCAGCCGATAAGAGAGATGTCACATCCCTAGATCTCGTGTTGAAAAATAAGCATTTGACCTCTACAACAAATGCGCAGTCACTTAAACTGAGGAATGAAGAATTCACCAAGTACACTACCTGATAAAAGTCTTGTCGTCGATCCCAATTGTAAGAGTAACAAATTATAACTTGACTTTTAGTTGATCATTTGGAAAAGTAGCTGAAGGTAGATTTTTTTTTATGAATCATCTGTTGAACTGCATCCCACTCATCACAAATACTGCAGAAGACCTACTGGAACCCGCATGGACCCAAGATTCTCACAGATATCAGTCAAGTTTGGTGAGGGAAAAATCAAGGTTTGGAGTTACATTCAGTATGGGGGCGTCCAAAAAAACTGCAGAGTGGAAGGCAACATCAACAGCCTTAGGTATCAAGACATTTCTGCTGCCCATTACTTTGCAAACCACAGGGGAGGGCAAATTTTTAAGCAGGATAGCGCTCCTTCTTATACGTCAGCCTCCACATTAAAGTTCCTGAAAGCAAAGAAGGTTAAGGTGATCCAGCATTGGCCAGTCCAGTCACCAGACATGAACAATATTGAGCATGTCTGGGGTAAAATGATGGTGGAGGCATTGAAGATGAATCCAAAGAAACTTGATAACTCTGGGAGTCCTGCAATTTCATTGCTATTCCAGATGATTTTATTAATAAGTTATTTGAGTCACTGCAGAAATGTATGGATGCAGTCCTTCAAGCTCATCGGAGTCATACATAATATTAATTATTTTTCCACTGCACCATGACTTTATATTCTATACTGTACATTATTTCTGTTAAGTGACAAGACTTTTGTTTAAGCAGAGTCAGACCCTACTGTCCTAGGTAAATTATTAAAAATCAAGGCATGATTATATTTTATTTTGGTAAAATAAGTGTAATCTAGAGGTCTTTTTCTTTCATATTAGCCACTTCTGATACCAAATGATCAACTAGAAGTCAAGTTATTATTTGTTGTTCCTAAAAATTGGATATGCAACAAGACTTTTGTTAAATAGTGGAACCTGTCCCAAAGAAATCCCACTTAATCCAATACTCCTGCACTATACAACATTTCCAGTACAAGTGTGCTATAGGGGTCTTCATTAACTGTTTGGTGTAACTTTTTCCAGCATCTTGAAGATGAACCCCACCAGGGCTCTGATGCCTAAAATAAGTTGATGCCTGTGTGTTCCATGCACAGCTTGCAGATAACCTAAAACTAGGTGACTGTTGTTGTATGAACCTTATTCCATTCTTGCCCTACTGTAAACCAGAGTGTATTTTGAGTTACTGCAGCGCCTTTTTCTAGAGCAGGAAATTGCAGTGACTCCACCTCCTTTTGACAAGCGTAATTGTTCTCCACACAAGCTGAATTAATCATTTTTCTTGCCAAAAAAGACAAATATGAACAAGATTTTTGCTATAGTGATTTCTTTGTAGTTTCACCATATTTTAGTGACAAATAGTTTTCTCCACTCTTTGTAGTATTATAGCTATTTTTAATGTACATTTTACTTATATGGGGCTGCACGGTGGCGCAGTGGGTAGCATGTTAACCTCACAGCAAGAAGGTCACTGGTTCGAGCCTCGACTGGGTCAGTTGGTATTTCTGTGTGGAGTTTGCATGTTCTTTTCGTTTCACATGAGTTTCCTCTGGGTGCTCCGCTTTCCCCCACAAGTCCAAAAACGTAGTATAGGTGAATTGGGTAGGCTAAAGTGTCCATAGTGTATGTATGTGAATGAGTGTGTATGGATGTTTCTCAGTGATGGGTTGCAGCTGGAAGGGCATCCACTGCATGGAACATGTGCTGAATAGGTTGGCGGTTCATTCCGCTGTGGCCACCCCAGATTAATAAAGGGACTAAGCCGAAAAGAAAATGAATGAATGAATTTTACTTATATGTGATATGTCATATGTGACCAGTCATAGGCAGTAGGATGTAACCAGTTCTAAATAGAACATAAGCATATGCCACAGCAACATGTATTTCTACAGGGTAAAGCCTTCTAGTCATAATCCACGACCATATGAGCTCCTGTGCTATATTCCCACCAACTCCGCCAAACACTTAAAACAGCTTCCAACATCCACAGCCTGTTATTAAAAAGTTGCAGCCTTTAATATTCCATTGCTGTGGTGAAAATGAATTAGGGAAGTTAATGTGATTTTTGCATTAGCAGATTAGAAACATCTTTCATGCTCTCATTCCAATATAAGACCACAGCTAAGCTGAATAGCTTTCTTTTTGTGCTTAACCTCATAATGTCAAGAGGACCAAACTCTCTTTGAATGTGTTGGAACATGTCTGTTTTTTTTTCCTCGAATAAACATTTCAGATGGGAGATGGGAAGAGGGATCAAGACACTGTGTACTGTTTAATTCTCCTGCATGTTTGGTGTCACATTGCTGTGTGCATTTGAGTGCTCAAGTCCAGTAGTGTCTACATAAGCTCATAAGGTTTGCGTGGGTTTCATCCGGGTGCTCCAGTTTCCCCCACAAGTCCAAAGGCATGTGCAATAGGTGCATTGGGTAAGCTAAATTAGTAAGTAGTGTATGTGTGTGAATGAGAGTGTATGGATGTTTCCCAGTGATGGGTTGCAGCAGGAAGGGCATCCGCTGCATAAAACATATGCTGGATAAGTTGGCGGTTCATTCTGCTGTGGCGGCCCCTGAATAATAAAGGCACTAAGCCGAAAATAAAATAAATGAATGATTTGGATGGATTGTAGAACGTTTTATTATTGATGCAATACAAGGTTTACAAAAAAAAACAAAAATTGCTTAATTTAAACTATGCTACTATGTAAATAGCAACTCTGAACAAACTGGTATGCTATGTTTGCACAATAGATGATGTGGAGATTGAATAAGTAGTTTTGAAAATTAAATTTAATTTCTGATTATTAATAGCAACCTGTAAATACAGTATATCCATCTATTGTAAATCTCTGTTCATAGCTAATACAAACTGTGTTTAATGTTCATAGTACATCCATTGTAAATATCACCATAGTTTCTCTATAATTGCACTTTATAACTTATACTTGTATTCTGCACTTGCTGCTATTGCACTCCTGGTTACACTTAAACTGCATTTCGTTTCCTTGTAATTGTACATGTGTAATGACAATAAAATTGAATATAAAAAAAATTCTAATCTAATCTAAACACCCGCTGGTGACCTGCTCAGACCTTCAGCTTCTCCATTGCGGATGTCCGGTGTTCTTAAGCCTCTAGCACCTACACTGCAACTCTGCACAAGAAGTTTGGCCAGAGAAGAAATGGTCGTGCCCAACTGAACCTGATTTTTCTGGGATCTTTAGAAGTTTAAAGGCAAAGAAATAGAATGTGTGTTTGGATATAACTCTAGTTTTTTAGGCACACTTCGTTATTATTGTTAATTTATTCTTTTGCTGGAAATTAGATTTAGAAATAGTTTGAAATAAATCTTTGCACTTAACAAATGAAATTATGAAATTAGTCTATGTAGTGAATATCTTCAGTGGAGTGCATCCACTAGTGCATCTTTAATCTATGGTTGAAAAGAAGAGGCTCATTCTGTTGATGGTCTTTATCCTTGCGCAGATGGACTTTAACTGTTTTCTCGCTAGGTCAAGTCTGTCATACAAATAGCAAATGTGCCATGACTGACTCTTAAAGGGAATGGGAGATGAGATGCTGATTGGTTTATAGCACATTCTGCTCAAAACACACCCATAACTCATTGAGAGAATAAGCACAACCCTTTTCCATCCTTCCATCTTTAAAATAGCAAAACGTGTGTGTTCCAACATGCCCTTAGTGATTTTATATTATACACTTTAGAAATCACAATTGGATTGTTAAAATAGACATCCATTACTGTACTCTACACCAATTTTGTGATGCAAGACATTAATTTTGAAAGCTGGTGACACTTGAGAAAATGTTTTCTTACACATTTATGCAAATTTTTAGACAACACAATACCAATATTTTAACTTCAGATGAGCTATAGGAAACAATATTTGATGGAATGACGATTTGACTAAAGTGTGAAATATTTATGTCATTTTAACAAAATAAGAGAGACCATACAAAATGCATGTTATTTTTTAAATGTAGTACTTCCTGAGTAAGATATTTTACATTACAGATGTTTAAATATAATTCACAAAATAAAATAAAAAATAGCTGAAATGAGGATGTTTTCCAGGATCTTTTTTCATACAGTATTTGAATCATTTCCAGCAGTGACTTCAATGATTTTGAGATTCATCCAATTTTTTTTTGTTGAAAGAGTCTGGACAATGCTCCTGTCCTGTCCTGGATGCAATGCTCACCTCTCTCATGGACTCTCTTGGACCATGCACTCATTTCCCTTGTCTTTTTGTTCTCAGAATGTGGCATGAGCATCCATGCTTGTTCTTGTCAGTAATATTTGTCTTAGTCTTGTCTTTGTATAGTATTTATATAAATGATATTTGCTGTATTTGTGAGCACAGCAGTGGCTGTTTACTCACTCGCCTTGTGCTCATGTCTTGCATGTGATCTCGTTTTTTGTGTTTCATGTTTACCTGTGGCTGTGTATCATTTTTTGTTTTGTCTGAGTATGCATTTAATGAGTTCTCACTGGCTTTGTTTTGTTTCTCTTTGTGGCATGTGCTTTAATTGTTAATATTTTAATAATATTTAATCATATTTAAAGTAACTCACAAAATGTCACCTAAAAAATCTATAAATCACAGAATACAGAGAACTGTCTGATAATCTCTTATTTTTTTAAAGAGCGCAGTAGGTAGTGCTGTCACCTCACAGCAAGAAGGTTGCTGGTTCGAGCCTCGGCTGGGGCAGTTGGCATTTTTGTGTGGCGTTTGCATGTTCTCCTCGGGAACGCGTGGGTTTCCTCTGGGTGTTCCGGTTTCCCCCACAAGTCCAAAGACATGCGGTACAGGTGAATTGGGTAAGGTAAAATTGTCCGTAGTGTATGTGTGTGAATGAGAGTGTATGGATGTTTCCCAGAGATGGGTTGTGGCTGGAAGGGCATCCGCTGTGTAAAACATGTGCTGGATAAGTTGGTGGTTTATTCCGCTGTGGCGACACCTGATTAATAAAGGGACTAATCCGAAAAGAAAATAAATGAATGAATGTGTATTCATATGTCTGTTAACTTCTTGTACCTTCCATGTTCTGTCTGCAGGGCCTTTATCAGCCAACAGAAATAAAATTCACAGCCTAGAAAAAAATGCCCTCACATGATCATTAAGGCTGCCAAAATGCTTGCCAAACTGCCAGGGTGCTAAATGACTAGTAAATAGCACTGTGACTGAACCAGCAGGAAGGTGTGTGAAAGTGCCCATGAATTATAAGTCACACCTGTAAACCAGCATGAGTGTTTGCAAACACACACATGCATGCACAAACACACTGGCCATCTGGCAAATGTCTGTTGCACTTAGAGTACTTATCATGGCACCAGGACCTGTAGCAGAGTGACAGCTCATGCAAAAAAAAAAACAATCTAGTAATAAAATTATCTGACATATTAGGCATGCCACTGACAATCAGTTATTATTAACTGACTTTACCACAGTATGCTACTAAATATCATTAAGTAAACTATTTCCTCACTAGAAATTACATCAGCCAGAGCTGGTACAATACAATAGCCAGTGTTGGGAAAAGTGAATAAAAGTAATATATCAGGGGGCACTTCTTGTACTATACACACACACACACACACACATATATATATATATATATATATATATATATATATATATATATATATATATATATATATATATATATATATATATATATATATATAAAAATATAAAGCCCTATGACACCAGCTTGTACAGCTCAAAAAACCTTTGCAATGAATGGAAAAGTAAGTTCAACTCTATTCAGTAACAAATATCCTGAGGTTGCATCTTCATTCATTCATTCATTCATTCATTTGTTTTCTTTTCGGCTTAGTCCCTTCACTGGAAAACAAACATACACACTCATTCACACACATACACTATGGACAATTTAGCCTACCCAATTCACCTGCACCACATGTCTTTGGATTTGTGGGGGAAACCGTAGCACCTGGAGGAAACCCACGTGAATGCGGGGAGAACATGCAAACTCCACACAGAAATGCCAACTGACCCAGCCGAGGCCCAAACTAGCAACCTTCTTGCGGTGAGGCGACAGCACTACCTACTGCGCCACCGCATTACCTGAGGTTGCATCTTAATTTTTTTTTCTTTTCATTTTAGGGGTGCTGAAGGATACCAAATCTGTTTTTGTGCAAGTGCAATGTGTAACCTACTCATTCAAACTAGAACTACAGTGAATATCATGTTTACACCTCATATAAAAGACATTTGCACTTACTCCTGATTTCTTTTAGCACATGGACAGTCAACAAATGGGAAAACTGAAAATAAAAAGGACTCAGATATTTTCTTGAATAATATATATATATATATATATATATATATATATATATATATATATATATGAAAATTTACTAGCTACTTTGAACAAGCAATCTGATTACATAACTTGTATAGCCATTTACATAAAGCCATACAATGAGTTTATCATTAAAGTAATAGCTAATACACCCAACCCGGGCTCAGTCAGATTACGTACCCCTATATACATTTCTGGAGAGTGCCAAATACGTTTCAGAAGCTACGTTTTTTTTTTTTTTTTTGCAATTTTTGTTTTCGCGAATCCACCAGAGGCCGCTGTTTATGCTTTTTGAGATCTCAAATTTCTCTCACAAGTGCCATTCGGACCTGCTGTTCTTGCGTAAACTCACCAGAGGCCTATGTCGTCTGACTTACTGATTGATCGATTCCCCCTCACTCCTCCTTCCCTAAACCCAACCAATAGTGTTTTCAAAAGCACCAATTGACCAGTGTTTTCAAAAGTAAACCAGGAAAAGAAAAGCCCTCGTGGCAGCCAGATTTTTTACCACATTTTCAGATTTCATCACGTTCTTTCCCTGTTATTTACTTGTTTATTTTATTGTCTTTTGTTTTTTTCTTACCTGCTTTCTGGAACCATTCTTTACCAGACTCGAATCCCATCATCGTGGTCAACTCCGCTCTGTGTCTCAAATCCTCTGACATACGTGTGAGCCACTGGACAAACTGATAACAGCAGAAAAGCCGTCCGCATGGAGGTACGCGGTCAGCTGGTAACCACAAAAAGCAAAGGTGTCATAACGCCCCATAGTGTACATTTTACAGAAGAAATTCAGCCATACGTTCTGCTGGCAACATAATTCGCAATCTATAGAAATGTATACAGGGCTACATTTTCAGAATGAGCCTATGTTGAATACACCAATAAACCAAAATGACAAACTGCGTTGTCTGAGTGAGAGCATGTCCAAATACAGAATGAGCAATGACAGAATTTATTAACCCAGTTGACAGGGCACAACATACTGTACACAAATGCATGAAACACAGTTCAACAACACAGGATACGATGACCAGCAAGCTGAAAAGCACTGCTGAATCCAGCCCTGGGTGACAGCAGGCTGGAGATTTATGCAGAGGAAATGGCAGAACCAGAATTAGGTTTGAGGCGAAGACCAAGCAGGCAAGGGCACAATGAAGCAGCAGTCTGGTAACTGATGAACACAGACACTGGACCAGTCAGCTGCCAGGCAGAGGGAGCAGGCAGGGAATCGCTGAAACATGAAACACCACAACAGAACAGAAAAGCTCGACAAGAATAACAAGAAACAGTGGAGTAAGAAACAAAGCAGATTAATAAAAATCACATATAAATTAAAGGTAACACTTTTCTTGAAGGAGGTATTTATAAAACCTTTATAGTCATGACATGACACATGTGCTTATGACAACTTTATGTGTGCTTATGACAACTGTAATTAATTGTCATTTGCTCGGTTATGTCATTTTAAATGCAAATATGACATTGTATGAGATGTTAACCCAGGCTCATTCTGAAAATGTAGCCCTGTATACATTTGATATATATTGAGATCTCAATTTTTCTCTTACTGACTGACTGACTGACCAACCGACCAATCCCCCCACTTTTAAAAGCACAGATTGACCAGCGCCCACCCACTTCCCTAAACACAACCAACAGTGTTTTGAAAAGCAATCCAGAAAAGGAAAAGCACCCTGACTTTTTACCACAGTTTCTGATTGTACCATATTCTCACCCTTATTTTCTTTTTTTATTTCTTTTTTGGCTTTTGTTTTTGTCTTACCAGCTTTCTGGAACCATACTTCGCTGGACTCAAATCCCGTTGTCGCGGTCAACTCCTCTCTGCGTCTCAAGTCCACTGACGTACATTGCGAGCTACTGGACAAACTGGTAACAGTGGGAAAGCTGTCCATATGGAGGTAAGCAGTCAGCTACCGCGAAAAGGAATCGTGTCATACCACCCTATAGCGTTTGTTTGAATAAAACCAGTTTTTTTGATTAACTGAAGTTTATTGGTGTTGTTCTCTCTTATTCAAATGATAGAACTAAGCAAATTAATAATTATTTAGTTATGCAGTGTGCTTGTATTTTTTATCGCATCATACATGTACTGTGGCAAATTATTGCCCGATATCTATAGGCTATATATCTATATTTACTTCCTTTTACTCCCTTCCTTTTCCCTTCCAGTTGTCAGTGCAGGTTTGTTTATCTCATATTGGATGTTTTGAAAACAAAAATATAAATATATATACAGTTTAAGTCAGAATTATTAGCCCCCCTGAATTATTTGCCCCCTTGGTAATTTTTTACCCCAATTTCTGTTTAACGGAGAGAACATTTTTTCAACACATTTCTAAACATAATAGTTTTAATAACTCATTTCTAATAACTGATTTATTTTATCATTGCCATGATGACAATAAATAATATTTTACTAGATGTTTTTCAAGACACTTTTATACCGTTTAAAGTGACATTTAAAGGTTTAACTAGGTTAATTAGCAGGTTAGGGTAATTAGGCAAGTTAATGTATAACGATGGTTTGTTCTGTACACTATCGGAAAAAAATAGCTTAAAGGGGCTAATAATATTGTCCTTAAAATGGTTCTTAAAAAAATAATAACTGCTTTAATTCTAGCTGAAATAAAATAAATAAGACTTTCTCCAGAAGAAAAAATATTATCAGACATGCTGTGAAAATGTCCTTGCTGTGTTAAACATCATTTGGGAAATATTTAAAAAAGGAAAAAAAAAATCAATGGGGACTAATAATTCTGACTTCAACTATATATATATATATATATATATATATATATATATATATATATATATATATATATATATATATATATATATATATATATATATATATATATAGTTCAAGTCAGAATTGTTAGCCCCCCTGAATTATTAGCCCGCCCCTTTATTTTTTCCCTAATTTGTTTGACGGAGAGAAGATTTTTTTTTAACACATTACTAAACATAATAGTTTTGATAACTAATTTCCAATAACTGATTTATTTTATCTTTGACATGATGACAGTAAATAATATTTTACTAGATATCTTTCAAGGGCACTTCTATACAGCTTGTATAATAGTGTTTAATAGTGACATTTAAAGGCCTAACTAGGTTAATTAGGTTAACTAGGCAGGTTAGGGTAATTTGGCAAATTATTGTATAACAAAGGTTTGTTCTGTAAACTATTGAAAACAAAAATAGCTTAAAGGGGCTAAAAATTTTGGCCTTTAAATGGTTTAAAAAAAAGCTGCTTTTATTCTAGCTGAAATAAAACAAATAAGACTTTCTCCAGAGGAAAAAAATATTATCAGACATACTGTGAAAATTTCCTTGCTTTGTTAAACATCATTTAGGAAATATTTAAAAAAGAAAAAAGAAAATCAAAGGGGGCTAATAATTCTGACGTCAACTGTATATATATATATATATATATATATATATATATATATATATATATATATATATATATATATATATATATATATATATATATATATATATATATATATATTGTGATGACAGTGGCATAATCCTGTGAAATAAAATGCTCTTTAGCCATATTGAAACACTATTTATGTGCATGGTTTTTAGGTATAGAGCAACCCCTGGCAGTTCTAGTGTTAAAGATGAAATGCAGCCATACATACTTTTGGCTACATAATTCGTGATCTCCAGGGTTAAACTGTGGTAAAATCAGAAAACATGGTAAAAATCAGGCTGCCAGTTTTGGGAAAAATTGGTTAGGTTTAGGGACGTGGGTGGGCGGGTCAATGGGTGCTTTTGAAAACACAATTGGTTGAATTTAGGTAAGGAGGAGGGTGGGTCAGTCAATCAGTCAGTCAGTCAGTCAGTCGACAGCAGTCTCTGGTGGATTTACGTGAGAAGAGCAGGCATAAATAGCACTCACATGAGAAAATTGAGATCTCAAAAAGTACGCACCTCCGTATACATTTCTGGAGAGTGTGAATTATGAAGCCAGAGCTACATTTGGCAGCATTTCATCTTTAAAACAAATGCTACGGGGCAGTTTGACACTGCCGACGGCTTCTGTTTATTTTCACACTACCAGTTGACCACTTACCTCCATGTGGATGGCTTTTTTTGCTGTTAGTTTGCCTAGTAGCTTGCCACACTATCGGGTGGGTTTAGGGAAGGGAGTGATCGAGTCAATCTGTGCTTTTAAAAACAATATTAGTTGTGTTTAGGGAAGGGGGTGGGTGGGGGGATTGATAGGTCAGTCAGTCAGTCAGTCGACAGTGGCCTGGTGGATTTACAAGAGAACAGCATGCACGAATGGCATCTTCATGCACGAATGGCATCAATTTGACATCTGAAAAAGCTTACACAGTGGCCTCTGGTGGATTTGCGAAAACAAAAACTGCAAAAAAGTACCTCCTGGGGCATATTTCGCACTGTCCAGAAATGTATACAAGGGTACATATCAATAATGAGCGTGGGTTGCTTACAGGGGTCTCCTACTCCACCTGAAGGATGTTTCACTTTATTATGACAGAGGCAGACAGTTTTAGATTCATATACTGTAAAGAGAAAAAATAGAAACAATGCTCTCCTTGTGTGGAAAGAAAGGGGTTGTGATGGATTTACATGTTGGCGTGACACTATTTGTACTTTCTCGAATTTGTAAACAGCCACATTTGCACATTTCTGAGTAAGCCAAGTCAACAATAGTTTTGGCAGTGGAAGGACACTTCTTAGACTGATTAACCCTTTCCACACTAACTTGACTAAGTAATGGGTTCACAGTTTGGGATTAGTAGGGTAAAATAGATTTGACTCTCAAGTTTTTTTTTTTTTTTAATGTGTTGCTGTATGTTTGCACTAATGTAATAAAGTTTGATGAGCTCTGAGGGATAATGAATTATAGCAGATGGTGTCTTGAAAAATATGCAGGAGTCTTTGGAGAGGTGCTCAGTGACAAACAGTGCTGTCTCTGTTACACTGAAAACACAGATCCCCATGCAAAGAAGCCTTAAAACTTACAACAAAAGATATTTCCTCAGCTGACACTCAACATAAAGCAGTTGTGCAGTAACTGTGTGTTTGCTGGTTAGGCAAGAGTTTGTGACAGTTTGTTAACAAAGAATCAGCCAAGAATGTGCAAATGCAATCAACATGGGTTGGGGATGGATAACTGCTCATTTACTTTGAGTACATATAGTTGACTGACATCATACATATGCATAATGCATAATAAAAAGAGTGAATAGTTTGTAAATATAAAGGGTATTTATATAATTTTCATAAATGTAACGGGTATAATTTGTTGTCTTTTCAATTGTTTGACTGTCAATTGTAAGGACTCCAAAAATCCAGCAAACTCTAAGACATTCTAACAACCCAGGCTCATTATGAATATGTACCCCTATATACATTTCTGGAGAAAGCAAAATACGTCCCAGGAGCTACATTTTTTGCTATTTTTGTTTTCACAAATCCACCAGAGGTCACTGTGTCTGTTTTTTAGATCTCAAATTTCTCTCGCGAGTGCCATTCGCGCCTGCTTTTTTCATGTAAACTCACTACCCACTAAACTGTCGACTGACAGACTTACTGACGGACCAACCAACCGATACCACCACCCCCCCCCCCCCTTCCCTAAACCCAACCGTAGTATTTTAAAAAGTTTTACCACGTTTTCAGATTTTACCACATTCTCACCCTGTTATTTATTACTTTGTTTTTTAGCTTTTGTTTTTGTCTTACCTGCTTTTTTAACAATTCTTAACCAGATTCGAACCCCGTTTTCATGGTCAACTCTGCTCTGCATCTTAAGTTTACTGACATACGTGTCAAGCTACCAGACAAACTGGTAACAGTGCAAAAGCCGACCATAGGGAGGTAAGCAGTCAGCTGCTTGTGAGAATTGCGTCATACCGCCCCGTAGCAGTAGTTTTAAAGAAGAAATGCAGCCATATGTTGTTCTGGCTACATAATTTGCGATCTCCAGAAATGTGTATAGGGCTACGTTTTCAGAATGAGCCTATGTTGCGTTTAAACTCATTTATAGTGGAATTGTATTAAGTCTGAATAATAATAATAATAATTCAAATAATTGGGGCATTAGGGAATATAGGTGATTATTCTAATTAGTAATTAATTAAAAATATAATTATTAATAAGTGTTATTAGACATTAGAGGAGATTACATTTTTTTGTTTATGTGTGAATGCCGTGGAAATTGATTTTATACATCCAAAAAAAAAATGTCACCTTAGGACAAGAGTTGTTGTGTAGCATCCAGCAACTTTGGGCTATTTATAAAGCTAGTGGTGCCATAAAAAAAAGAAAAGAAAAAGATTTTATTTCAGGGTTGTAGAACACTGAACATGCATGTTGTGTCACTGCTTGCAAAACATTTAGGTTAAAATCCCAAATATATAAAATCCAAAATAAATAAATAAGCAAACAAACAAACAAACAAATAAATAAATAAATAAATAAATAAATAAATAAATAAATAAATAAATAAATAAATAAATAAAAGCTGACATTCAAAAAGGTAATTTTCTCTCCTACAAAATAAATTAGTTTAAATTAGTAATAAAACATTGACTCAAAATTGTAAGACCACTTGCTGTACAGACTTTTTTTAGTTGATTCAACTTTAAATCCAAGAGTCAACAATATTGAATCTGTACAGCAAGTTGCCTTACAGGGGTTTGTATCATGAACGCCAGCGATCTATCCCTTTTAGATTGCTTGAAAACATTCACTATCACCCTAACTACAATTCTGCCACCGAACTTTACTACATTCTCCATCAGGCACCTCACACACACTCCAGTTCTGGATCACCACTGATTACTACACAGCTGTAGCTCATGAAGACTGACTAGTTGGACTATGGCCCAATCCCAATTTTACCCCTACCCCTCGTTTTGCACGTTCCCGTCAAGGGGTAGGGGTGTCCCAATTCTCTTTAGCTCGAAGGCGTAAGGCTAAGGGCAAGGGGTATACACCCCTTCGAACGAAGATTTTTCAAAACAGAGGGGGTAAGAAAAGTTCCCAGAATATACCTGCCACAACGGCAGTAATGCTGAACCCGGAAGTAAGGAGATCCACAAATTAGTATTTTTGTCATTATGATGAATTTTTACGACAAACAAACATATGTTTTAAAATATTCATAACCGCGTTCGTGTTTTACTATCATGCTTTTTTTTAAAAATGCAAAAAAAAAAAAAAAAAACGCTAAATATTGCGATCTATAATCCCTAATATTAACTCCTGTACAGCAGTCCAACAACATTCTGACACTCTATGACACTCGAATACTCTGTCAGAGCAGTCTTGAGGCTGAAAATGAGCTTTTTACAGTGTCTGCTATAATGTTAATGTTGTTTTCGTGTGTTTACATAGATGAATATGGCCACTGTGTAAATACACAGTACAGTTACGATCTTAATGCCACATTAGACTGTTATGATAACATAATATATCCCTTCAGTGATTTCCTGAAGATAAACATAAAAAAATAACACAACTGGAATAACTACAGCAGTCGCCATTGTCTGATCTCATATGAAGCAAGAGATTGCGATGACATATGATGACGTGTGCAGGCGTTGAAGTGCTGTCCCGATTCTTAGGGGTAAGTTTTGAAGCCCTTCCCCTTGACCCTCGGTTGTAAGGACCAAGGGGAAGGGGTAGGGGTACAAAAATAGAATTGGGATTGGGCCTATATATACACCTCACATTCTCAGATACATTGCAGAGTCATGTTTGCTGTAAAATTTCTAAACGTTTCCTTGTCTTGTCTTGCCGTGCTTTTCGCTCTTGCCTTGTCTATTGTTGATGTTGTTTTGCTGCCTATATTGACCATTTTGCCTGTTAACATGTCTGCACTTTTGGATTACCCTCATGCTCCTGCTTTGACCATTGCCTGCCTGACTCAGAGTTAATAAACTACATTTGGACCCACACCTCCGTTGTCACCCTGACAATTTGTTACAGTGAGCATGATTTTCTCACAGCAAGACAGTCACTGGTTTGAGTCCCAGTTTGACCAGGAGGACATTCTGTGTGATGTTTCCATGTTTTCTCCGTGTCTGTGTGTATTTTCTCCAGGTGCTTAAGACATAAGACATGTCATATAGGTGAATTATATAAAATAAAAAATGGCCATAGTATGAAGAGCTCAATAAATTACTAATTAGCTGTTTATAATTTAGTTAGGCTTAGGTATTGGATAAGATTAGGGATGTAAAATAAGATCATACTTTAAAAGTGCTAATAAACAGTTAATATGTTAATAATATTAAGGTGTGAATTGTTACTTAAACAATTTTTTAAACTTTTTTATATCTGTGCCCTGACATTTAAACATAAACTGCAAATTTTAGATAGTAGATTTAACTCCCTTAGAGTTAAAATTAACAACAATTCACAAGTGTTCACCGGTGTTATTTTGAAAGAGTTAACATTATCAACACTCAGAGAGTGTTAATTAGCAAACTCTTATAGTGTAAAATATTAACACCCCAAAAGATCATCTGAACAGCTGTCAGTACACTCTTAGGTCAAATTTTCAACACTGCACAGGTGTTCATTTGAAATATTTTCCCTTTTGTATTTACATTATATCCTGCCATTAATTCTATATTTACAATATACAATTTCAACTCACCATTCATGCAATAATTATGTGCTGCAATGAATACATTTTTTTTTCTTTAACAGGGTTTTACATGGCACTAAAAGCACTGTACAATGACCTTGTACATAAAACCTCCTGAAATCGAAAACATTGTCTTGCAATCTACAATGCAGCAGTCTGGAACAACATAAAACAATGAGTCTGCCCCTTAAGCCATTTGGATATCAAAGGGCTTAAAGCAGGGGTGCTCAACCCTATTCCTGGCGATCGACCTTCCAGCTGATTTCAGCTCCAACCCTGATCAAACACACCTGAACCAATTATTTAGAACGTGAGGAGCACTTGATAATTACAGGCAGGTGTGTTTGATAAGGGCTGCTACTGAAAACTGCAGGAAGGTCGATCGCCAGGAATAGGGTTGAGCACCCCTGGCTTAAAGCATCTCAAGTCATGAGGCGTAACAACTGAAACATTATGCATGTTTTCAGTAACTTCAAATGCATGTAAATGTAACACAAATGCAGTCTCCATTTCTGTTACCAAAAAAATAAACCTGGGCCACAATTAAGCCATAGCAATACCACATATCAGCCAGAATTCAACCAAATGAACCAGAACTGACCCTATTCTGGGTCACAGTTTGCTTTTATTCTGGCCCAGATCTGGCCTACACCAGACACTTACATCCGGACCACATACTGAATAGAATTATGGCTCTAGGGTGGTCCGCTCCTGTTTGCAAGATCTGGGCCACAAATGAGCTATATTGCTACCCATATCTGCCATGTCAAAGAGCTATGGTTTGACCCCTATAATTATCAAATAATCACTGTACTTTATCTTTACTAAATGTGACCTATCATATGTTTTAGGATACCAGTACAATACTTGCCACATCTTACCTCAGCTGCTTTGAGCTCACACCATCTTTAGCCAGAGATACACGGCCATATTTGCCATACCTCATCTGGGCCACTATAAGCTCACAGCCACATTAGCCAGAGCTTACTTTGCTGAATATTTGCAAAAAGTGGTCCACATATGTTTTAAGATAACTGGGCCCCATTTGCCCTATCTTCTCTGGGTTACTTTAGGCTCACAGCCACATTAGCCAGAGTTTACTGTGTCAAATATTTGCCAAAAAGTGGCCCACATATGTTTTAAAATAACTGGGCCACATTTGCCATATTTTCTCTGGGCCACTTTTAGCTCACAGCCGCATTAGATAGAGTTTACTGTGCCAAATATTTGCCAAAAGTGGCCCACATATGTCTTGAGATAACTGGGCCACATTTGCACCTACAGATGTCAGCCACTTTGGGTTTAGACCCAGATTACCCTTAAATGACTATGCCACTTTTTGAATGGGGAACACATGTGATATTTACTTCACTTAACATATCTATCTGAAAATGTTCTGCAATCAAATTACCATTGTCAAAATCAGTCAGTTTCTTTGACTTAACAGGTTCAGATTTAATCCGAGAGTGACTCCCAATGGTATGTGACAGCTATATGGTGTTTCACTGCAAGGGACTTTGTTATGTTCTTCTCAAACTGGACTTAAAATTGTGTTTTGCTTCATATCGAATACTCCAAATATTAACTAAAGGACCAATTTGGCATCTCCACTCAGGGTAGTCATGAAATGGTGTTTTGGTATCAGATTATTTTGGAGATACAATTCACTAAAAAACTGGTGATGCTCTTGAATAAGATGTTTTAAAAATACAACCATTCCATCTATAATAAGTGGGAAAAATACTATGCTAACTTCTGTATGTGCATTAAAAACAAAAGTAAATGCCAGTGTCTGTCACCTTCTGGAACTACATCACCGAAGATTAGTGGGAGGTCTCTAATAAGGCATAATGACTAGCGTTAAGTCCGATGTTGTTGCCACTACAAAACAGGTTTATGCATGTTGGTTGATTCCTTTTGTCCATGAAACCATAATTGAACGTATATACATGCTGGAGTATGTTTTCATTATAAATGAAGTTCTGATTCAAGTAACCAACAACTTAATCTCTTATTGTGCCATGCCCTCTAAGACATCATGCATTATATCTAAAACAACATTTTCTGATACACTGAAGCATACAAAGAATTGAACATACTGTTGCGTTTCAAGTCAAAACAAGACGTTTCCATCAGATTGTCATGGAGATAAGTCTAATGCTCCTAATTTGTCAACCTGCAATGCTTAAGACAGCATACACATATACTGTATACTTAGCAAACAATGTTGTGTATAAAACACTGTATAGGCACATTTAAGATACATTTTAAGATACAAAATATAATACTTTTTTGAGGCTTATTTATCCTATGTCCAGAATTTGATCAAATCTTTTGGATTTGAATTAAATCAAGTTGCTGTTTTCAAACTTTTGAAGAGTAATATTTTTTCAGTCTATATTAAATAGCTACTGAATAAATTACAATTTGGACTTTTTAGATTACTTAGTAGTCTGATTACTTTTTACATGCAGTAATTGAAAATGCACTCAAATTACAATTTCCAAGTAGTTTTCAGTCATTTGTAATCTATTACTTTTTATGAGTAACATACCCAATACTATTCTATTGATATGGATAGTGATGTGTGCGCGTGACAAGCCTGTGTTTTTCCTGCCTGTGCATTTTGATTCTCTTGCGTGTTCCCAGAGGACTCTCACGCTGCCTCATTAAGCCGCGTCAGTGATCTTTTCATTAACTTTTCCGTTTAATTAGGCCGCAAGAACTACCTCATATGTCATTACACTAGACTAGATTAGCTTTGATCTAAGCGTCGACAGAGTGAGTAATTTCTGAATGAAACAGCAGTGCGCAAGCACAGTAATACGATGTGTCTATTAACGGTGTGCCAATAGTAGTAGGATGTACTACGTCTATTCAGCACCATGGAGAGTTCCACACATACCCCCGGTCTTCCAGAAAACTCTTTTGATAGCCTATGCAAACCCACACAGCCGCTCACATCCGGGCCTTTTGACATTTTGTGTATGTTAAGAAGATACATCTGTCGTAGGAATGAAATGTAGGATTTTGACATTCACGCAGAGAGATGAAAAAAAAGGGATTTCCTGGCATAAAACGGCGTATTTGTCTTGATATGTCTTTAAATGGCGTGTTTCATATAACTAGTGGGCGGAGCAGCGAGGCTCGTAGGCACAGGACAGGCTCAGGCACCTCAGTCGAGCGGAGGAGAGCGAGCTCTGGATGCGAGGATTATCCCGCTACACTGGATTTGACCTCAGCATCAGTCATCCGCGTTCCATCACTAGCAATAAGGATTTAACGTTTTGGACAAAATGTGTTAACCGGATTCTCTATCGGTGGAGTACAATCAAAATCATTTAAGGTAAAGCAGAACTACTTTAAGAGATTTGAGAGTTTCATAAACGCTGTTAGACATTATGTGTGTGCGTGCGCGTGTGTGTGTGTGACTTTCGTGCATTTGCTCTGGGGTAAGCTATTTTCTTCTCGTCAAAAGGCTTCAGCTATTAATGTGAAGAGACATTTACCAACATAAATGGTGCGAATCTTCCAGTTTATTATATCATGTTCAATAACATAAAGATTAAAAATAATAAAATTATTGGATTCTTAAAATGTACTGTCTTTGCTGAGAGAATGGACAGAAGGATGCATGCACCACTACATGAACATCTCTCTCTCTCTCTCTCTCTCTCTCTCTCTCTCTCTCTCTCTCTCTCTCTCTCTCTCTCTCTCTCTCTCTCTCTCTCTCTCTCTCTCTCTCTATGCTTTAATAGTGCAAAACTTTCATGGTCGTTATTAATATAAAAATTCACAACATAAATTGACATTTTTAGTTTAAAATTATTGAATTCAGTTCATTTTTTTCTTTCAAATTTGCCTGATCTTTCCAATTTTGCAGTCTATATATCTTCCATGCTAAATGCAAAAGATCTGAACATGTACCTCAAGGTCATCAGCTTTCCTGATGATATGCTAACATGTTACTTTTATATGAAGATAGTGAGTTTCACATTCAAACCATGCTTTCCTTGAACATCAAAAATGATGTTTGGCAGAATATGTTTGCCCTTGCATCTGCTCTTTCTGAGATCTGGATGAAGACCATGGCCTCTTTCCACAATTTATGTCGACAAAAATGTTTAAATCAAAAGCATCTTCATTGGACCATCAAGAAAAAGGAAAAAATTAAAGCGTCACAAACAGGGGCAGATTTAACCAATAAGCAAGGTAAGCGGCCGCTTAGGGCCCCAGGAAATCCGAGGGCCCCCAAATAAATACCTAGAAGTGTAAATTATACCTATAAATTAAAATTAACATTGTTTTCTACCCTATTTTGTATGGTGAGGGTCTAAAAAAGCTATTTTTTATTTGAATGTAATTACGTAATTATTACATCTTTGCAAATGTGTCTCCCTCCCTCAGTCATTGAACAGTCCTGCAGTCAAATCAGTTAAGATCAGTTAAAAAAATAGTTTCCAAAATAGTTGAACCCATTTGACTGCCGCTCAACCAAACGGTTGACCATGTTTTTACTGTTTTAAATAATGACTGTTAAAATAATTTAAAATATGACTGTTTTAAATAATGGTTTACACACACAGGATTGTTGGTTTACAAAAAAAAAAAAATCAAACTAACGTAATCCTGTTGCACTACTACACTTGATTTTGGTTTTATTGTAAGAAAACTTGTTGAATTAGAATCTGAAATATTTTGTGGCATACTTCAAAAAAGGATGATTTAGTATTTAAAAATGTTTTATTTTGAAATTTTATTAAAATTAATTGATCTTACACTTCATATTTTCAGATATTTCATAGTATATGTATTAATTCAGGTACTTTTACCATGAACCGACATATCAACCATTTGGTAGAGGTTGATATTTTAGAAATTATGGGATGTGTTTAAAAAATGCATTGAGTGTGTTAACTAGCGACATTAGGAGTTAAGAAATGCAATCCAAAAATGTTTTTCTTGGTGAGGTAGTTAAAGGGTTAATTGTGAATTCACTTCACTTGTGAAAACAGATAATTTCAAAAGTTTTACAAGATGTCACAAGATGCTTTACATGTTATTATTATTTTGCTTTACAATCAAATGTAGAAAAGGAGATTGAGTCATATAAGAAAAAAAACTGCAAAATAAATAAAAAGGAAATTCAAGTACAAAAGGTGTATTTTAGCATTTAGGGCACCATGGCTGGAATTGCTTAAGGCCCCCAAATCACTAAATTCGCCCTTGATCACAAAGCATCATACTAGTACTTCATAATACTGCTATTACTGTAGAACTTTTCTAAAGCCATATATGATTTTCTATCATATAGTAAAGAGCAGGTTCAACATTCTGTTATATATAACTTATTTAGTCTTCCACAGGAGGTTTTCAAAAATACTGTACATGTAAATTGTGTGAACTGTTCCTTTTACTGGGAATACCATCTGAAATACAGTATGTGATGAATAATTTCTATCACACAATGCGTGTGCCACCGCACATCACTCTTACACTGCAGGTTGCTTCAGCTGGTTCACTTGTTGTCCTACCTCCTTGTCAGGAGGTATTGCATGACTTGATGTCAGATTCACTATAAGAGGAGTTACAATATTGAGAATCTGTGAGACGTTTGTGGAAGAAACCAAGCTGATATTGACATGACATTGGAGAAAGTGAATATGGAGATGTAATCAACATACATATTTGCTGTGTCCTTTAGAGTTTCTTGAGCTTTCCAGTGGTGGAAAGAGTACTGAAAAATCATACTTAAGTAAAAGTACCATTACTTGCCTAAAAATGTAGCGCAAATAGAGTAAAATTATCTGTTGTGAATACTATTCAAAGTATGAGTAAAAAGACTTTTCAAAAGAGTAGTGAGTATTACACTGTAAAAAGCTGATGCGTTTACAGTACATATAATTTGTGGATGTGTGTAAACGTAACATTCTGAAGTTCGTTTAGTTATTGCCCAGCAGGCACACAACATCATAAGATGTTAATGTTAGATTAGATTTAGCTTGTGACGTCAGGTGACCAAAATTCAATGTCTAGCGGGCATCTAAGGACAACAATATTTTCATGTCCAATAACAACGTCTAATGACATTGATATTTGGTTAATTTTAGGTTATGTTAGAAAGTGACCAAAATCCAACGTCGAGCCAACATCTTAATCCAATGTCATATTGACGTTAAATACTGACATTTATTCATTAGGTATCGCAGCCAAAATCCAACGTCTGATAGACGTCATAGTAGTAGCGTCCACACAACGTCATGCTGTAACATTATTAGACGTTGATTTTAAGTTGGATGTTGGACATTGAAGTTGGCCTGACTGTTGTTATTTCCAAACAAAATGTAACATCATCACGATGTTGGATCAATCTGATGTCATGTTGACGTCTTGTGCCTGCTGGGTGTTTAAGGCCATTTCAGTCATCATACAGTAAACATCCGTCATCTTCTTATCAGTGACATGCATCTAAACAGTCTCTGGGTCAATGCGTGTAAAGATTTTGGACATCTTCTTGGACACCTTTAATGCTTTCAAACAGTTTGCTGCATTTATAAAGCGCCCAGGTAGTTCATTATGATGCAATTTACCTTCTATGTGCGATTAGATTGGACAGGAATCACAGGACTGATTTTTCTAATCACCATAGACAGAAAAAATAAAGTAGTGACTGCAGGTTGAAGGAATGTAATGGAGCAAAAGTACCGATACTGCACTAAAAATGTACTCAAGGCAAAGTAAAATTACACATTTTTAAAACTACTTAGTAAATTACAATTTCTGGGAAAAACTACTCAATTACAGTAATTTGAGCATTTATAATTTGTTACTTACACCACTGGCTCTTGCTTACAGAGAATAAAACATGGTGAATATAACTGTAAATCATTCAAGGCAGATGGGATTTTTTCTTCTGATAGTAATGTATAGGCGTTTCATTCTGTTTTGCCTTTAGGGAAGCGAATGCAACACTTATTCTGTTAGAGTGAGTTTTCTATGGATTATAGAACATATGGCAGAGCACAATTGACATTCTCTTTTCTCTTTTTCTTCTTTTGCTCATTAAATGGATTGTTATGCTCATATCCAAAAAATCCAACAAGAATCCTCATAGACTACTGCTTTGAGGAGTTCTGATCTGATCTATACAATGTGTAACTTAATAGTCTGTATTATGTTTGTAATAAATCCTCTGTGTGTTCGCTGCCAGACTAGTGGCAGTGGTCATGTGCCACATGTGAGGATCATTTTTCAGGCCAGCCCATTCGCAGTCTTTTCAAGAAGACACAACCATTTTCCATAATGCCTTGACTATGGTGTAGTAGATGCATGGTAGATATCCTGCAATGGTTACTGTGTTCTGCTACCCCTTTTCACCTTTCTTCTCAAATCTTGTGGAGTGCTCGCCCTCTATTGAAACACAGACAAGACCCACTATCACTTAAAAGACAGCCCATGCCCTGGTGCTGGTATCAGTTGCCTTAATTCAATAGCTGGCTGCCAGAGAGAGATTAACTATTCAGGGCAGGTAGTTAAAGGGGCTATTGTGTTGCACCGCTGTGGAATAGCTTCGACTGGGGAGGCTTTTGTCTCTGGGGGCTCCATGCCAAAACGACAACAAGGGCAAAGAGGGATGGAATTCTACACACATGTACAGTATCTCTCCGTCAGACATCTGTCAACTGGCCGTGTGTGTTGTAAATACTTAGGTGTCGTATACAGCAAATATTTGACAATGTGACTTTGTGGTTTGAATTTGACAAGATTTAAATGTTTATTTCAATATTTTTTATGTAGTAAAACTGTTTGTCCTGTTCAAAATTATCAGTTCAATTCGCTAACAGCAAATATTTGACAATGTGATTTTGTGGCTTGAATTTGACAAGATTTAAATGTTTATTTCAAGATTTTTTATGTAGTAAAACTATTTGTCCTGGTCAAAATTATCAGTTCAATCCGCTAACAGCAAACAATTTTACTGTCAAGTGTGTACTTTGAGCTAGTAGTGGGATCAAGTGGAACTGAAAATAAGGTATGATAACTTAACATTCTTATATTTAGTAAGGTAGTAAGGTCCACTAGTCAGGTAGCACCATCATTAAGTGTCATTAAAAACAAAATGTCAGAATGCTTAAGGGTTTTCAGGAGAATTAATAACCCCTCTAAAAGTTTTAACTATGGTCTGTCAGTGTTAAGGTTTTATAGGACTTAAAGTTAATGGCCTGTGATGCCTTGGTGTACAATCTCTTTACCAAAATCTATAAATATTTATGTACAAAGGCCAATTTATAGTATAGTACATAAAAAAAAACAACATTATATGTATATGATATATGTATGTATATATCATGTTTTTTGTTATTAACAAAATTATTCTGTCCATTAAGACAGCATTTATTGTTAAATATTTATTAAAATTTTAAATAACTGCTTTCTTAGTGTTGTCATTATTGACTATTTTATTGTGATTATTAATATTATTATTATTTTTATTTTTTTGTTATTATTATTACTTCAGTCATTATTGCTTTTATTACTATTACCATTAATAATTATCCAGCACAAATTTTTACGCAGTGGATGCCCTTCCAGCTGCAACATCCATACACACTCATTCACACACTCACACACTACGGACAATTTAGCCTACCCAATTCACTTGTACCGCATGTCTTTGGACTGTGGGGGAAACTGGAGCACCCGGAGGAAATCCATGCGAATGCAGGGAGAACATGCAAACTCCACACAGAAACGCCAACTGACACAGCCGAGGCTCGAACCAGCGACCTTCTTGCTGTGAGGCGACAGCACTACCTACTGCGCCACCGCATCGCCAATAATATTTATAACAATAGTAATTAATAATAATAGTGATTTCTGCTGAAAATTCATTGTTAAAATCACTGGAATAAATTATTAAATTAAATTATATAGTGTATAGTTATATAATGGCAGCACGGTGGCGCAGTGGGTAGCACAATCACCTCACATCAAGAAGGTCGCTGGTTCAAGCCCCGGCTGGGTCAGTTGGCATTTCTGTGTGGAGTTTGCATGTTCTCCCCATGTTCGCGTGGGTTTCCTCCGGGTGCTCCGGTTTCCCCCACAATTTGGAAAAAAAATAAATAAAAAATTCTGACTTCAACTGTATATATATATATATACATATCTCGTCACCTTGGAATTATGAGGTTCTTTCTGTGTTCTAAATGATTTTGAGATATTGAGCTTCTGAGTTTTTGCATTCCATATAGCAAGCAATACGTGTGTAACAGTTCTCATTCATACATCAACATGGCAGAGACCATGAATGTACTCTAAATGTAAATTGGGGTAAAAAAAAAAAAAAAAACGGCAAATGCAGAAACTTCTAATTCAAAAAAGTTATTTTCCGCTTGTAATTATAAGGTTCTATCTGGCAGATCATTAATTGAAGCATTACTTTTCAAGAAATATAATCAGTCTGTTTATTGATTTAATAAATAAAATGGTGTTGTAACAATATGTTGATGTTTGAGAAAGTTACATTTTTGCTTTCTAAAACGTTTATTTAATGTTTTAGGATGAATAATTTATTTCTTGTTTAAATTAAGCATACAAGGCTGTGCTAAATATCTTGTCCAGTGCAGATGTTTATTTTATGTAATTATATGGTCATATTTATTGAATTATATGCTTTATATGAATTATTGGGTTATTTTTATTGAATTATATTTCCCAATGAAATAAAATATGTATTTGCCCTTCAAGGCTTAATATCAAATTTAAAGACTTTAAAGAAAACAGACAATGAGCAAATGAGGTGTTTAACAAAGTTTAATAAACACTGAAAAAATGTTTCATTGAATATAAAAACACAAATAAAAATATATTTCACATTTAATATATTATTTTTTTTAATAACTGTTTATTTTCCAACAATTTAAAATTTAACATTTCATTTCAATGTCAAAAATGCTTCTAAATCATCACATTTAAACACATCTTTTCAGTTTCCGGTTTCTACTAAATTTTGTGAAGAAACAATTTTGTGCTTCTTTTTGGTCTTTCCCGCTGTCAACAGAGCAATACGGTAGAATGACAAAGAAAGCTGATCCTGAATGGTCCACGTGCGTGCATTCTTAATGCTGATTGGCTTACAGAAAGAACCTTATGGAACCTATGTAGATATTTTTTGTTCGTACATTCATTCATTCATTCATTCATTCATTCATTCATTCATTCATTCATTCATTCATTTATTCATTCATTCAATTTCTTTTTGGCTTAGTCCCTTTATTAATCCGGGGTCGCCACAGCGGAATAAACGTTAACTTATTCAGCACATGTTTTATGCAGCGGATGCCCTTCCAGCTGTAACCCATCTCTGGGAAACATCCATACACACTCATTCACACTCATTCACACTACGGACAGGTTAGCCTACCCAATTCACCTGTACTGCATGTCTTTTGACTGTGGGGGAAACCGGAGCACCTGGAGGAAACCCACACTAACGCGGGGAGAAAAGTTGCCTAGTTAACCTAATTAACCTAGTTAAGCCTTTAAATGTCACTTTAAGCTGTATAGAAGTGTCTTGAAAAATATCATGTAAAATATTATTTACTGTCATCATGGCAAATATAAAATAAATCAGTTATTAGAAAAGAGTTATTAAAACTATTATGTTTAGAAATGTGTTGAAAAAATCTTCTCTCCGTTAAACAAAAATTGGGGGAAAAAAATAAACAGGGGGCTAATAATTCAGGGGGGCTAATAATTCTGACTTCAACTGTATATTATGTATATACTGTATACAAACCATTATTTTGGATAAGATAAAACCTTTATACATATGCTTGAAAAAAAAATTGTATGTGAGGGTATCACGATGGCGCAGTGGGTAGCGCTCTCGCCTCACAGCAAGATGGTCACTGGTTTGAGCCTCGGCTGGGTCAGTTGGCATTTCTGTGTGGAGTTTGCATGTTCTCCCTGTGTTGGCGTGGGTTTCCTCCGGGTGCTCCGGTTTCCCAGTGATGGGTTGCAGCTGGAAGGTCATCCGCTGCATAAAACATGTGCTTGATAAGATGACGGTTAATTCCACTGTGGCTACCCTAGATTAATAAAGGGACTAAGCCGAAAAGAAAATTAATGAATAAATGAGTTTGTGAGAACTCAAATGTATAAGAAAACCCAATGGTCTGTTTATTTAGGCCCAGTCCCAATTTTATTTTTGTACCCCTACCCCTTCCCTTTCCCCTTGGCCCTTACAACCGAGGGTCAAGGGGAAGGGCTTCAAAACTTACCCCTAAGAATTGGGACAGCACTTCAACACCCGCACACGTCATCATTTGTCATCGCGATCTCTTGCTTCATATGAGATCAGACAATGGCGACTGCTGTAGTTATTCCAGTTGTGTTATTTTTTGTTTTTTTTTTTGCTTCAGGAAATCACTGAAGGCATATATCATGTTATCATAACAATCTAATGTGGCAATAAGATCGTAACTTTACTGTGTATTTAAACAGTGGCCATATTCATCTATGTAAACACACGAAAACAACAATAACATTAACCCAGACACTGTAAAAAGCTCATTTTCAGCCACTAGACTTTTCTGACAGGGTGTTCGAGTGTCATTGAGTGTCAGAATGTTGTGGGACTGCTGTACA
This sequence comes from Danio kyathit, assembly GCA_903798195.1. NCBI lineage: Eukaryota > Metazoa > Chordata > Actinopteri > Cypriniformes > Danionidae > Danio > Danio kyathit. The sequence continues at coordinate 17,317,682 of LR812538.1, forward strand.
GGAGTTATTATTAGGGATTATAGATCGCAAAATTAAGTCTTTTTTTTTTCGTTTTTTTTAAAGCATCCATCATGCTTTAAAAAAAACACGAACGCGGTTATGAATATATTAAAACATATGTTTGTTTGTCGTAAAAATTCGTAATAATGACAAAAAATACCAATTTGTGGATCTCCTTACTTCCGGGTTCAGCATTACTGCCGTTGTGGCAGGTGTATTCTGGAAAATGTTCTTACCCCTTCGTTTTGAGTATGGTCCTGAAAATTCTTCATTCGAAGGGGTGTATACCCCTTGCCCTTAGCCCTACGCCTTCAAGCTAAAGAGAACTGGGACACCACTACCCCTTCATGGGAACGCGCAAAACGAGGGGTAGGGGTAAGGGGAAGGGCTAAGGGGTAGAATTGGGATTGGGCCTTAATAAAAATGTGTGTCTGTTTTTTTCTTCTCTTTACAGATCAGGCAAAAGAAGGCTCATAAACATGTGGCAAAACAACAGAATCAGAACCAACATGAAGAACCTTTGTTTTAATCCCGAAAGTAGACTAAAGGGAACATCATCAGTAAAGAATTTCTAACAGATAAGTGAAGCTGAATAGTAGCCCACTTTTATTCTCAAGGCTGCTTGGAATTCAATCTGGTAGTCCTCAACAGGATTCATGATAGCATGTGTGAAGAACCTCAGTGGCCTTATCTTTTTTGCCCATATGGTTGTCAATTAAGGATTTGATGTTTCTTCAATGACCTCCACAATATTTTCCTGAAAATAGCATAAAGGAGTTTTATTGTTTTTCATTGCTCAAGGATCCTTTGAAGCATACACTCTGGTTACCATGCCTCCCCATTGCCAGCCTCATTGTGTACTCTTGCTGCTCAGCACCTTCTTGAGTCTTGGTTTGGGCCTGGAGTTCACAGGTTCGGAGGGTCAGTGGGCACGCTATCTGCGCTGGGATGCCAGCACCAGAAGTGACCTCAGCTTTCAATTCAAAACGGCAATATCAGATGCTCTGGTTCTCTACTTTGACGATGGAGGATATTGTGACTTCCTGCTCCTGAGTATTGAGGATGCCAAGCTCAAGTTGCATTTTAGCGTGGACTGTGCAGAAACCACTATAATCTCTGACAAGATGGTAAACGACAGTCACTGGCACTTTGCTACCATAAGCAGGCACAACTTGCGAACCGTGTTGGCATTAGATGGAGATTCTAAGGTGGATGAGGTGAGACCACAAAGGCAGTTCATGAAAATTGTCAGTGACCTGTATCTCGGAGGAGTCCCTCAAGACATTCGGACATCTGCCCTAACACTACCAGCAGCTAAAGAGATGCCACCATTCAAGGGGATTATTACAGACCTGGGTTACGGCAATAAGGTTCCAACGCGACTTGGGAGCCAAAAGGTCCGCTTAGAGATGGAAGGTTTTTGTACAGAGAACCCCTGTGAAAATGGAGGAAGTTGCAGCATGGCTGATGGTGAGGCTTACTGTGACTGCTCTAAAACAGGATATGCAGGACGGTACTGCAACGAAGGTAAGACTTTTTTCTCACCCAACATTTACCTTTTAAATTAAATTAAATTAAATTAAATTAAATTAAATTAAATTAAATTAAATTAAATTAAATTAAATTAAATTAAATTAAATTAAATTCTGTTTATCTGTGTAAATTGTGTAAATTTCTGTTTGTATTTTACTGATGAGATTTATGCAATAAGATGACATGAACAATTGAAATAATTAATTTGTAATAGTTAATTCTCAAACAACCATTACTTAATGTTTTACAAAATTTTTGATTCAGGTCCAGATTGTTAATCTGTAATTAAAAACTTATTTTAACATAATTCTGTCTAAATTATTATACTGTAAAATAGTTTTTGAATAGAGTATTTGTCTACATTTATATATATATATATATATATATATATATATATATATATATATATATATATATATATATATATATATATATATATATATATATATATATATATTTTTTTTTTTATTTAATCCTAAATATTTTTCCTTGAAAAGCAGTGCTTTTATGGGAATGTGCTTATAATAATAATAAGAATGCTTATTGTATATGCTAAATATTGTAATTATAGAAAAGTACATGATGTATAAACAAGTTACGCAAGCTAAACAATTTGCCAATGCTAAATTTAAGGTAACTGGTTGCAATCAATTTATTTGAGCTGAATTTAAATAAACAAATTACATTTAGTAATGCTCAACTTTGTTTAAATTCAGCCTATATAAATTGTTTGCAACCAGTTACCTTAAAAAAGCATGCATTCGATAGACTAAACACACATTTATATTTAAGATACATTGTATGGAATCTTGCATTGTGAATGTTGTAATTAATATTCAAGTTAATTTACTGTGATATTTTACTGATATTCTGTATTTATTTTATTAGCCACATTTCCATCAATTAACCACATTTTTATTAATCACATTTTACTGATAATATGTTGTTTAATAAACATAAAATGGGTTTTGAATTATGTCATGTTGACGCTAGTACATTTGGTAACCCTTTAATTTGATGGTCCCTTTTGCCTGTTTTGTTGACTGAAAGTTGCATTGCAACTACATGCCAATTACTTCTCATTTGGATATTAGTAGACTGTCTGCTTAAAATCTGTTGATACTGCTCCTTCAACAGACATTTATAGATTATAAGAAACTTTGCAAGTGCATGTCAATTTACACTAACCCTAACCCCAACCTAACATCTACTTATAATATATTGAGAATTACTTGGCATGTAGATGCAATGTAACTTAAATTCATCAAAATGCATTTAAGGGACCATCAAAATAAAGTGATACTGTACATTTTATTTTTATTTGATATATAACGTTATTTATTCATTTATAATTGATTCCATTGTAACTGTCAGCATCGTTGCATGCTGTACAAAATGGTATAATCTCTTTCCTTGAATAAATTAATAAAACAAGTGGCATCATTGCAGGAAATGTTTTAATAATAACAATGTTTAAATGAACAGTATTTTTGTCTTGTTTTATACATATTGTCATTATATATTTATATATAAATACATATGTTTATTGATATAGATTAATACATTTTCATCAAATATCCAGATCCTGCACGTTACAGACTATGGAAGGTACACAACAATTTCAATAGTTGAACATTATTGATTGATATTAGGATTTCTATTCTATTACCTTTGAACAGTACATTTCTTGATTACAGGCAGTCAAGTTCCTTTTTTTCAACTACCCTTTAGAGTTCAGATATATTTGAGATTACTTTCACTGGAGACTCACCAGCAGGTATTAAAATAAGTCTTGAAACTGATTATGTTTTCAGAATGCACACTGAATTGCCAAGAGACTTTGGTGCTGTGGTTATAAGAGATTACAGTTTTTTGTGTTGTGCCCTGCATATAGTCAATAATTCCGTATAAATTTTTTCAGGACATGAATATAAAGTCATCCATTCAGGCAGGGAATTAGTAGACCTAAATCTGAATGCACAACATATTGCATTTTGTGATCAAACCCAAGCCCTTTAGACTGATCAACCAGACCAGTACCTCAGTGCTTCTTTATAAAGATTAAGAGATAGTCCCTAGTGGCAGACACTCTGTGTCTTTCGTTCAAAGTAGATTTTTATATTGGATTAAGAGAAAAATTATGGTTTTTGATTTTAAACAGTTATATTCAATTCGCCCCAAACCCCCTAGGACTTTAAACCAGCATTTTTCATGTCATATGACCACGTGTCGTCACTCGCTTGCTGCCACTACTAGATTCAATGTGAAGATTGTCTGTGGCTTAGTAAATCTTGTTAAGATTCAGTTATACACTGAAAAAAAAAATCAACGATCCCATTCCTTGGATTTACTTTTTTTTTTAAGTAAAGTGGTTGGAAATAATTAATTTGGGCTGAATTTAAATAAACAAATTAAGCTGAACATTACTAATTATTTATTTTACTAATTATTTATTTTACTAATTATTAAATTTGTTTGTTTAAATTCAACAATTTTGCAGACTTCATATTTTTAAGTGTAAGTTAAAATTTTTTTCATGTAATGTAATATGTTTCTATTTCTGCCATGTCGAGGCTAGAACAACAATACCCTATAAAATTACTCCAACAAAGATATCCTCAGATACTGCTTATGTGCACTTCAGTTTTTATGCATTTCTAATGTGAGTTTGGTTAGCATGTTGCAGGATTATAGCCATTCTGAAAACACCAACAGGTGGTTTACCTCATATCTTGAAAATAAAACAACTAGCAATATCATAGCCTAACTTTACATGTATGTATAGTTTAGTAGAGATTACAACTTTGATTTTGTAGTAAAAGGTTATAAATATTTAAGTAATTAAATTAATTAATGCTTTCTGAATGTAAATTTTTCTCTTGGGCAGAAGAAATATTTTGATCAACCAAGTCAAAACTGTAATGTGAGGAAATGTTATTTTTTTATAATAGCTGTAACAAATTACGGTATTTTTGTTTAGTCCAATTTAAAATTATACTATGATGTGGAAGAATAAATGGTTTATCCCAAACAAAAATCTATATACAGTACTATACTGTAGTAAAAAAATAATTAGTGGTCTCTATAGAGCACTATAATCTTGACCACAATAGTTTTATTAGCTTTTTTACATTAAATTACATGTTAAGGATTGAACCAAGATTTTGAGATAAATACAACTTTCTTTTTAGCTGCACAATTTACAGTAACATTTTGAGTTGGTTCAAAGTGTTTTTTTTTTTCACCGAGTGCTGGTGAAGGATATTTTTGTCTCTCAGGCTTTCTGGTGACCAGCAGGCCTAAAAAAAGTGCCCTTAATAAGGAGCCAGTCAACACCTGCCCAAGGGAAAACTGGTGTGATAAATGTGGAACTAGAAGACCTCTAATCTCAGAGCAGGAGTTTAGCTCAGTCCGTCCTGTGTTTGACCATAGGCATGGCTGTCAGGGCTTTCACAGTCTGTCTTGGCTTCATCAGACCCCAGTCGTGTCCACAGATTAATGGACGTGTCTGATAACGGATTGCACCACTGAGCTGTGGGAATGTTTAGTAATTAGGGGCGGAACGAAAGAGAAATGGCTAATTCGCTGGTGGGTGATGGGGGCAAATGATGGGCTTAAACGTGGACTGACATGTTCTATGCATCTCACAGCAAGGCACAGTTTACTCATTAAGGGGAGAATTCACTAATCATGAATAGTTTTGCTCTACTCAATCATTCAGTTAAAAAGCCTAAAAAAGTGCTAGAGTCTGATTTACATAAAAGTGTCTCACTTATTTATGTATCTCAATTTGGCAGATTCTAAAGCAAATTACATCCAGTAAATACATTTGCATTTCATCAGTGCATGCTTTCACGTGATCTCAGCATTGCTTGCGCCGTGCTCTACTACTCGAGCTAAAAGCCTTCAGACCTTATTTTAGGTATTGGGATTCAGTTTATTTTTAGGTTAATTGTTTGTGAATTTTTTTGTTTCGTTTTTATACATACAGTAGATTACATGTTTATATGTTTTTCCATAACAAATTTACAATATAAAAACCATTACAAAAATATGATGTTATTATTATTATTATTATTGTTATTAATAATATTGTTATTAATAATATTGTTATTATTATTATTATTATTATTATTATTAATAATATTTTCAATACTACTACCACTACTACTACTACTACTAATAATAATAATAATAAACCCTTATTATGTGAAAATATTATTAAAATATAATTGAATTCTTATTAGCTTATTAAAAATATAAAATTGTTTAATTTGCAATATTATTTATATAAAATATATTTAAATATTGTTTAAATATTATTTCAAAGTAATAATTAAAATTATATATATATATATATATATATATATATATATATATATATATATATATATATAGGGCGACGCAGTGGCGCAGTAGGTAGTGCTGTCGCCTCACAGCAAGAAGGTCGCTGGTTCGAGCCTCGGCTGGGTCAGTTGGTGTTTCTGTGTGGAGTTTGCATGTTCTCCCTGCGTTCGCGTGGGTTTCCTCCGGGTGCTCCGGTTTCCCCCACAGTCCAAAGACATGCAGGTGAATTGGGTAGGCTAAATTGTCCGTGAATGAGTGTGTATGAATGTTTCCCAGAGATAAACATAAAACATGTGCTGGATAAGTTGGCAGTTCATTCCGTTGTGGTGACCCCAAATTAATAAATGAACTAAGCCAAAAAGAAATTGGAAGAATGAATGAATATATATAATTCTGACTTCAACTATACATATATATAACTATCAACTATATATATAACAATGGGAAATATATATATATATATATATATATATATATATATATATATATATATATATATATATATATATATATATATATATATATATATATATATATATATATATATATATATATATATATATATATATATATATATATATATATATTTCCCAGAGATGGGTTGCAGATGGAAGGGCATTTTCTGCTTAAAACATGTGCTGGAGGCAACCCAGTGGCGCAGTGGGTAGTGCTGTTGCCTCACAGCAAGAACATCGCTGGGTCGCAGGTTCGAACCTCGGCTGGGCTGGGTCAGTTGGCGTTTCTGTGTGGAGTTTGCATGTTCTCCCTGGGTTCGCGTGGGTTTCCTCCGGGTGCTCCGGTTTCCCCCACAGTCCAAAGACATGCAGTACAGGTGAATTGGGTAAGCTAAATTGTCCATAGTGTATGAGTGTGAATGTGTGTGTGGAAGTTCCCAGAGATGGGTTGCGGCTGGAAGGGCATCCGCTGCGTAAAATCGTGCTGGATAAGTTGGCGGTTCATTCCGCTGTGGCGACCCCGCAAGGGACAAAGCCGACAAGAAAATGAATGAATGAATGAACATGTGCTGGATAAGTTGGTGGTTCATTCCACTGTGGCGACCCCAGATTAATAAAGGGACTAGGCCGAAAAGAAAACGAATAAATGAATGCAAAATAAATCTCTTGAATTGTTGTGCAAATGTCACTGCAGTTGGAATTGTCATAGGTTCCAATTTAAAGAAAATGTGATTAAAAAAAGCAAAGACAACTGAAAATACTTAATGTAGTAAATGTAATGCTAAATCAACACATTTAGTGACTGTGTATTTCAATTAATGTAAAAACGGACAGAAATACAGCAACATGTTAGCAGAAACCCTTAGAGCATGCAGATGGCATGGAAACAGACTGCATACCTCAGTGTGTATGAAATACTAGACAGGCCGCACCACCCCAACAGGAGCACTGCTGTCAGTATTACCATGTGAAAATCTGTCTTAAATTGCTGGCAGATTAAAACAATATGCGTTTAGCCATAAAACACATGTCCAGTCTGTTCTGACAATGTGGATCAGTATCATTGGTAAACTGTGCCACGGCATGTAGTTATTGAGATCACAGTGAACAAGACACATTACTATGCATTTCACATACAAAATATGAAATGCTTTCAATTTAGATGCCCTGCATTAGCTTTCATCTCTTTAAACCAAATAAGTGTACTCAACAAGAAGTTTCAATTATTAAGAGACTAATTAAAAAGGAACAATTCTCCGGTGATTGGCTGTACATTATTTTTTATCACTCACAAGCTTTTATGTTAACCTTTTACAATATAAAAAGCAGTTAATGGGGGGAGAAAGTCAAAACAAACGCCGTGAGCTTAGCTGTGAGGATTAATAAATATACATGGAAATATGACAGCTACTATAATCTTACTACAAAAGTAGGTCAATAAAAAAAGAGGGATAAAAGACAACCTGATTCAGGCGCAGTGGGCATGTGTGTCTTTTGACCCAATGTGAGCAAATGCCGGGATTTGAGTTTGGGAATGAAAAATAGAGCAAAAGATTAAAGCTGAGCAGCATGTCATCAAGAGGGATATGGTCACGTGTAGGCGACAAACCCTCTCTCTCTGTCTCTCTCAATGCTTGAAGTAACCCACCAAAGTGACACTGTCTGGAAATCCGATTCTGCACTCTTCTGGGTTTTTATTTAACAGTGGGGGCAGGAGTATTGTTATAGAGGCAGCCATTTTGTTGATCTAAGGGACAGTGCTGTGTTAAAAAGGTTAGGTCAAATCTGAGAACAGAAAGAAGTCAAGACAGATCAGATGAGGGTCTTGATGAGAGTGAGGTTTCTTGTCAATGTCATGCAAACGTCCTCAGTGCACACATAGGGCTTTATTAATGAAACATTTGTAAATATAAGAGCAAATTATGATTAATTTGTGTGCAAAACTGACAGACATGGTTTCCACGCTTCTTGAGAGTACTTGAATTTTAGACATATGGACACAAGTGGCTCTTTTTTTAACAACCTAGACACAAAGTCTAAAGCACAAGGCGCAAAAGCGGTTATTCTCTTAATGAGTTATGGGTGTGTTTTGAGCATAACGTGCATTAAACCAATCAGAGTGTCATCTCCCATTCCCTTTAAGAGTTAGTTGCATCGCACCGTGGCGCATTTACTATTTACATGGCGGACTTTGTAAGTAGAAAAACTGAACGCTTCACTAGTGAGAAAACAGTTAAACAGACCATCTGCAGCGTGAGAATAAAGAATGAGCCTCCTGCATTCGGCCTCTTTACTTTCTCTTTACTTTACTTTTACTCTTTTACTTTTGTGGAGTAAGGGAATAGTGGAAACTCACTCCACTGAAGACTTCCATTAGCCTACATATTATAGTCTTAGTTTGTTAAGTGCAAAGATTTTTTTTCAAAAGTATTTCTAAATTCAGTTCTAATTTCCAGCAAACTAATAAATGAACAATAACAAAGTGTGGATATCCGAAGAATTATATCCAAACACACGCCCTATTTTTATGCCCCATATGGTGATGCAAACATCTCCAAAACCCGACAGGTGGACAAATCAAATTTTTTTTAACATTTTAATTACTTAATTATCTTTCATATGTAAAGATATTTGTGTATTGCTGTACATCCTGGACCCTAACTAACACGCTCTGCGCTGGACTTTAGACCAGCTTTTAGTTGGTCAATGACACGGTCTATTTCAGTTCCTCAAAATAGCAAAGTGCCAACAATGCGCCTTACAAACACACCTCCTTTTATGACCAGCACACCCATGAGTCCACAAAGTGGCACAAATGGATTTGCTTTTTCAACAACATGGCGCAAAACGTAAAAAAATGACTGTTGTGCTGGTCTGAAAATAGCAACAAATCATGTCATACACGTCTTGCACCTTATTGCACCAGGTGTATGATAGGGCCGAAGGCTGAACTGCTGGTTTGCAAATGCAAAAACCTTTCCAAAAAAATATAGTCATTCCTTCCATCTAAGGGTTGGCTTCAGTAGATTTCAAACATGCAAAAAAGACTAATAGGCCATATGTCTTACAATAAATATTCATTAAACGTGTATCCACCAAAGCATTTTAGCCAGCTTCAAAAAGTTACCATCTCTTTTAAAAATTGTGCTCTTTGGGGATAAAGCTTTTTCCAGCTTGATTGCTTTGATTTAAAATCCATGACTGCAACATATTACAAGTATCTCATTTAGAAGAATATCATCTAATACAGAATATATTAACACTTAGCAAAAAAAAAAAAAAGAGACCAACTTGTTAAAAAATTATTATGGCTGTGCATAATTCTGTGTAATCACTTTGCCAAAAATAACACCGAAGTTATATGCGGCATTTACACATGGAAGCAGGTGTACATTTCTTTCAAACCAACTAACATTTGGAAAATATGAACATGTTCATGAATCCCCAAAAAATATCAAAACAGCTATATGAATGGTTCACACACACACACACACACACACACACACACACACACACACACACACACACACACACACACACACACACACACACACACACACACACACACACACACACACACACACACACACACACACACACACACACACACACACACACACACACACACACACAAATATTTTCTGCTTGTGTTTCATGACTTAGGCCCAATGTGTGCATCAAGCCAGAATCAAAAATATGCAAAATATGAAAAAACTAACAAACAACAACAACAAAACAAATGTTTATTAGAACATTACACATTTTGAGGAAAAAAACCTGAGGAAAAAGCCAAACTGAACTCATGGTACATAAAAACATAAAAAAAAACCTTGAAATTTTAACCAAATTATCTAAATGACTTTACAGATGTGAATATGTTTTTAGAATTGCCTAGGCTGAACTGCTGGTTTGGTGCCAAATGAAAAACCATGAGTTGGCTACAAAACCTTTTCAAAAAAAATTATCGTCTGGCTTCACAAACACTTTGTGAACATCATATTTGATAGTAAAACATGTGTATGGTAATGCATTACAATTATTTGTAACTAGGCCACACAAGCACACTACGTGGAATACTCCTTCCATGTAAGGGTTGGTTTCAGTAGACTTCAAATATGCAAAAAAGACTAATAGGCCATATGTCTTGCAATAAATAGTCATTAAACGTGTATCCACCAAAGCATTTTAGCCAGCTTCAAAATGTTACCATCTCTTTTAAAAATTGTGCTCTTTGGGGATAAAGCTTTTTTTCCAGCTTGATTGCTTTGATTTAAAATCCATGGGCTCTATTTTATCAATCTAGGTGCAAAGTCTAAAGCACAGGGTGCAAAAGCATTAAGGGCATGTCCCAAATCACTTTTGCTATTTTAAGGAGGGAAAAATAGGCCCTGCGCCACGGCGCATGGTCTAACAGGGTTGAGCTTATTCTCTTAATGAGTTATGGGTGTGTTTGGAAAATAAACCAATCAGAGTCTCATCTCCCATTGCCATTAAGAGTCAGTTGCATTTGCTTTTGACTTTGTAAGTGGAAAAACTGAACACTTCACTAGCAAGAAAACAGTTGAACAGACCATCTGCAGTGAGACGATAAAGAATGAGCCTCTCCAAACGGCCTTTACTTTCACTTTCATTTTCTCTCTTTTGTGGATAAGGAGTGTTGTACGTGCTCCGCTGAAGACATCCATTACTCTACATAATTATTTTAATTTGTTAACTGCAAAGATTTGTTTCAAAACTATTTCTAAATTCAGTTCTAATTTCCAGCAAACGAATAAATGAACAGCAATAATGATGTGTGGTCAAAAAATTACTGCAACATATTACAAGTATCTCATTTAGAAGAATATAATCTAATACATAATATATTAAAACACAAAAGAGACCAACTTGTTAAAAAAAATATTAAGGCACTGCATAATTCACTTTGCCAAAAATAACACAGAAGTTATGTACAGCATTTACACATGAAAGCAGGTGCACATTTTTTTTCAAACCAACTTTGAAAGTCAGATTTTTTTTTAATCCCCCAAAAATATATGAACAGCCATATGATTGGTTTACTAGGGGTGTGACAAGATCTCGTACGACGAGATCTCGCGAGATTAAATCGCGGCAAGATTTCTCGTCGAGGTGAAAAGTTATCTCGTCACGCGAGTTGTGATGTTTTGATGGAGCGTGAGGGTGAAATTAGCATTGACGATTGGAGGCAGGATTGGAATTGATCTGCAAATAAAGTGCTTTGCACACACCTGGCAACCCAGGCTGGCCTCAGAGTTGCACTTGTCACTCGGTGAGCGGGTGTGACGTAACCGTTTTTTTCACTGGAGTTCAGCAGGTGGCGCATCCAACATAGAGGCTACAACTACAGCCTCACACATTATGGTTCATATCCATGCAATAGAATAGCACTTCAGATATGCTGAAAGGCATAATCGTCATAAACACAAATGGAATTGAGACGTGGAGAGTATTCCTATTTTAGTTGCATATTGAAGTGCAGATATGTAAACGCCGTAATCAAACTATTAACACCGTGAAGGACTTTTAGCTGCGTTTTGCGACAAGACATACACACCTAGCGAGTCAGTTAAGCACCACAGACGCACACATCTCTAAGCGCGCGCAAACAAACACACACACACTCACTGAATGAACTCCTGGAGACTCATCGTCACATCATCATCACGGAACACACGTTTATACTGTCCGGGAAAAGCTGATTTTTTTCGTTTTTTCATTCTGCGTGCGGTATCAAACTCCATTAAAACAACTCTCCTATCAGTCCTTCATATTCGCATGATCGCATCCAGTAGCTTTGAGTGAGTCACGGGGCCTGAATGAAATCTTGCTAAATGAAAGTGAAACTCATTTATTAAATTAAAAATTAAATACAAAAAATTACATATATTTGTTTCAGTGTGTGGAATTAAGTTCGATATATCATGTGAAATTGTACAGGGGAGAAGCCAGTCGGTAGAGTTTATAGCTAAATATTTAGCAGTGTTTGCATGTCCTTTATGACATAGAATTCATTTAAATAGAAATAAAATACCATTTATTACAATGTTTGTTAAAAGCACCTAAATTGTTTTGTATTTTGTGATTTTTTTTTCTATTTGAATAAAAATCTATTTTCCATTCATATATTAGCAAATATTTTGCTAATATTTAAAATTATATATAAAAAGATTATTTTCCATTCTCATAGGCCAGGGCTATTCAATTAGTTTGTCACGGGGGCCAGTTCATGAAAAGCATCCCAAACGAAGGGCCGGAGAGATATGACTTGCAATATAAATGATGACACAACTGCATATAAGAGCCAATGATGTATTCTCGCTCCTTTAGACACCCACGTTGTATTTGTCTACATTAAAATGTTAATATATTGTATTTTGAAACTATATAATATCAGTGAATTGTACAATAAGTTTTTTTAACAAACATTCAAATGTTGTATTTCACAGCACAATAAAATCAGTGTATTGCTTAAGTAGGCTTCTTCTACATTCAGATACGTTCATATGTTATGTTTTGAACTGCATAACAATTATGGATGCAACAATTATAGATTTTGGTTGTACGATTATATAGTGTGAAGAATAATTAGTGTTTCAGTTATCACGTCTAATGTAAATTTAAGCTTTATATTAGCTAGATTTAGATCGGGACATCCCTAACTAATATTAAAAAACCTTTAAAAGGCATTTTCATTAGTAATAGTTTTGCTGAAGGTTTTTCTGTGCTTATAGGGCTACACAATTTTATTATGTGTCTGTTTATAGAGAGGAACGGGAGAAAATAATATAATAATAATTGTTATGAAGGTCGGCGCCAATATTTAGATTAACTGTTGTTATCATCTGTGTTCATACATACATAATCATTTTAATAATAGTTCGTCTAACATGTCTTTTGTTTACATTGCACTGAAAGCTAAGCACAACTCTCACCGCTACAGCATGAGATGTTTTCTACTGCGTGCGCCCAAAGCCGCGAGTGCGTTGCTCCGCTTGCGCCCGCATATTGGCATATATTCTTACGACATAACAAACTTGCGCGCTGTAAAGACGTGATATGGGAACGGCCCGCGGCTATAGTTATTACAGTGTGCGTGCGTATTAGCTTCGGTGGACAAGCTCGGAGCTTTTAAACTAGCGCACAGTTGGCAACTTGGCGGAACTTTGTTCAGCAGTTTCGTTTCGTGCGGCAGAACAGAAATGCGGCTTAGAGAAGCCTTTACGATTAATTAACCATGACGAATTAAAGCGCAGTTAATAGTGAAATCGGTTAATCGTTGCAACCCTAATATCGATATCAGTGCATTGTACAAAAGACCTTTTCTATAAACAAATTAAAATGTATTCGGCTGCTCTCGCCACTGTCAGGTGACTCACGCTCTGCGCAGCTCATGCTGTATTGAACAGACGGAGGTCACTTCATAACTATAGCGGCCGTTTTTTGACTGAACTAAATTTATTCTTGATGTCTTGGTCACACTAGGGCCAGAACAAATTGCCTCGGGGGCCGGGTTCGGCCCGCGGGCCGCCAATTGAGTAGCCCTGACATAGGCTATTAGCAAAATATTTAACAGTGTTTGCATGTCCATTACTGCGTATAATTCATTAAAATAGAAGTAAAATAACATTCATTACAAGTTGATTTAAAGAAAGCACCTAAGTAGTTTTGTGATTTGGGTTTTTTTCCCAGCTGAATAAAAGACAATTTTCCATTCATATATTTCATCATTGAGGATTTCTTAAAAATAGTGTAAAAATCTCGTCTCGTCTCGTTCTCGTGAACCCAATCTCGTATCTCGTATCTCGTCTCGTCTCGTCTCGTGGAGTAGGCATCTTGTCACACTCCTATGGTTTACACACAAACACACACACACACACAAAATAATTTTCTATTTGTGTTTCATGACTTAGGCCCAATGTGTGCATCAGGCCAGAATCAAAGTTCATATGAAAAAACAAACAAACAAGAAATAAAATGTTTATCAGAAGAAAAAGTCAAAGCTACACTGAACTGAGCTTGAAATGTTAACCAAATTATCTAAATCTAAAAAAAAAAAAAACTTTAGAGATGTGAACATGTTTCCATAATTGTCCAGGCTGAACTGCTGGTTTGGTGCCAAATGACAAACCATGTGTTGTTCAACTACAAAATATTTCCAAAAATTACCATCTGGCTTCACAAACACGTTGTAAACATCATATTTGATAGTTAAACAATGTATATGTTAATGCATTTCACTTATTTGTAAACAGGGTACACATGCACACTCCGTGGAATTTTCTTAAGGATTCCTCCTAAGATTTGGCTCCTGTAGATTTAAAAAATTCAAAAAAGATTAATAGGCCATATGTCTTACAATAAATATTCATTAAGCATGTACCCAAAGCAGTTTTAGCCAACTTTAAAATGCTAAGATCTCTTCTAAAAATGTCGTGAATTTTCTTGGAGAAGCTTTCTTCTGGTTGATCAAGAATATCTTGCTGTTTTAGGTATTTAAGAAGCTTGGTGGGCCAGCACCCTCTATCCTAAACACAATATTCAAACTTCAGACTGTCTCTGTCAATTGAATTTGTCAAAAGTACTGTAAGCCAAGAATCCTGAAAGCTTGACAAGTGTGCCCTAAAAGCCTGTTGTAAATGTAATAAGCCAGCCAGACCAGCTATTATTGAACATATAAACTGATCATCTTCTGGTCGGAACCATAAAAGGGCGACAGGAAAGAGACATAAAAGCTCAGCAAAACAGACGTAAAGGGGACCTATTATGCAAAGATTACTTTTAAACAAAGGGTTTAAACACAGTTGTGTGGATATAGCCAGCCTATAATGGTGAAATATAATTAACTTAATTTTTTTTATAGTCACACTTGATAAAAAACACTGCTGAAACACTTTGATTGACTTTATCGCTGTATATGACATCTGAGAGGGAAAGTCCCATCTACTAGTGATGATCTCTGCCGCATTAGCAAAAGCAGCCCTGAGTGAGAAGCAGGCATTTTGAATCTGCTGCTGTGCTAACACATACAGTTGATTCAGAAATATTAGCCCCCCTGAATTATTAGCCTCCCTGTTTATTTTTTTCCCCAATTTCTGTTTAACGGAGAGATAATTTTTTCAACACATTTGTAAACATAATAGTTTTAATAACTCATTTCTAAAAACTGATTTATTTTATCTTTGCCATGATGACAGTAAATAATATTTTACTAGATATTTTTCAAGGTACATCTATACAGCTTAAAGTGACATTTAAAGGCTTAACTAGGTTAATTAGGCTAACTAGGCAGGATAGGGTAATTATGCAAGTTAATGTATAACGATGGTTTGTTCTGTAGATTATCCATTTATTATTTATTGGCTTAAAGGGGCTAATAATTTTGACTTTAAAATGATTTTAAAAAATTAAAACTGCTTTTATTCTAGCAGAAATAAAACAAATAAGACTTTCTCCCTCTTTTAAAAAGGATAGCATCAGGAATAAAAGGGGCAGTTTTAATGAGTTATACAATTTATTTGTGTGGTGTTTTGAGCTTAAACTTTACATACACACTGTAGATATATCAGAGACTTTTTTACATCTTGTAAAAAGGTTATAATAAGTCCCCTTTAAGCACACAGATAGCATGTCTTGATTTTGTATGGCCTTCAGTAAATCAAGATATATATATTTTTTATTTTAAGTCAGAGAGAAAGGAGGCTTATGGGAATATTAACCACACTCAAACTACAAATTTAAAATGAGCTGAGATAACATAATTTTTAAATTGGGGGTGGGGGGTTGGCAACTTAGTTTTTTAAAGTTCAGTCCACTTATACGACCTGTTATATTAATTATTAATTATTATTTTTTGTTGGGACAACATCAGTCGATTTGTGTTGGGACAACATGACGTAATTAAGTTAACTTATTAGTTTTTACAAATTTAAGTGGATTGAACATAAAACTTTAAAGATTAAAGATCTTCAATTAAATATGCAGTATGTACATGTGACACCCAGTGGTTGAACTAGGTATTGCATGCCTAATTCAAAACACACGCAAGCACAGTTTACCAGATTAAGGACACCAACAGGAGTGTGCCTGACTTTAGAGCCTAAAGGCTGATTTAAATCTGATTTAAACTGTGTTTTAAATAAAAGCAAGGACACGCAATAGAAGGAACATTTTCCATATTAAAAGGAGTTTTTGTTCTAACCAATACCTGAAACATATATTTTAGGCCCAATCCCAATTTTACCCCTTAGCCCTTAGCCCCTGTCCCAATTCTCTTTAGCTTGAAGGTGTAGGGCTAAGGGGAAGGGGTAGACACATCTTCAAACGGAGATTTTTCAGGACCACACTCGAAACCAAGGGGTAAGAAAATTTCCCTAGAATACACCAGTCACAACGCCAGTTAAGCTGAGTCTTGAGATGCACAAATTTTTTTGTCATAATTACGAATTTTTACAACAAACAAGCATATGTTTTAATATATCCATAACCGCGTTCGTGTTTTACGATCATGCTTTAAAAGTTGATATAATCTATAATCTAAATTTTGCTATCTATAATCCATAATAATAACTCCTGTATAGCAGTTCCACAACATTCTGACACTCGATGACACTCGAATATCCTGTCAGAAAAGTCTAGTGGCTGGGACTGACCTTTTTACAGTCTCTGCTATAATGTTAATGTTGTTTTTTGTGTGTTTACATAGATGAATATGCCCACTGTGTAAATGCACAGTATAGTTACAATCTTATTGCCACATTATATCGTTATGATAATATAGTGTATGCCTTCCTGAAGATAAAAACTAAAAAATAACACAACTGGAATAACTACAGCAGTCGCGATTGTCTGATCTCATATGAAGCATGAGATCGCGATAGCATATGATGACGTGTGCAGGTGCTGTAGTGGTGTCCCATTTCTTAGGGGTAAATTTTGAAGCCCTTCTCCTTCACACTTGGTTTTAAGGGCCAAGGGGAAGGGGAACAACAGAAAACTGACAATGATCACCTCAAGAACACCTCAAGTGTTTTATTCAGTGTTCAATGCTAATAATGTCAGTTTGAATGCCATTTTGCATGACATTTATTGTCATACTACTAAAAGCAGCATATAGTTTTCCTCAGATCCTAAAAATAAAACAAACTGTTTGAAATTTAACTTTAGAACTATGACTCAGTGCAAGCCAACAAATATCAATTACTCAGCATGTACATTTAATGTTAAACATCAATTAGATTATAAACCTTACCATTTTGTCGGAGTGGAGTAATTGCACTATTTTGTGCTTCTTATTGGCTGTACAAATTGCTTATCACTGCAAATATTGTCACGCTGCTTGTTGTTAGGACATGGGGTTGCAATATACCCTGCTCACCTAATGTTTACATTCATAATATTTATATTATTTACTAATTAATAACCACCCTATGTGGAACTCTGAATCTAGAGAGTCTGCTACTGTCCACCCGAGGTTACATTTCGGTCATGGAGGTATACTTTGAGAGCCTTTCTGACTAAATGATTAAAATACACAGTTTTCCTTGAAGGCAACTCTGGGTGCTAAAATAAAATTGGCTAAACTGGAATAGGGGCGGGTTAAAGATACTAAAACAAACACAGACATTTTGGCACATATTTAAAGCAGAATATTTGACTTTAGCATTGTTTTTCAGACAAACAAGAACTCACTTAGCATGTTTCTTAAATATCTGCCAACATATTATGGTATTTTTATGCTCTAGAAGAGTCAAAAACTTACATACAGCATATTTAAGTTGTGCCCAAAAAACTGTCAAGAATTGTGTTGTTTAAGCTCATTTTAAATAAGTAGCTTAAACAAACAGCAAACATATATTTAGTGAGTGCAGGGTGTAAAATGTAAACAATTATTATTATTATTTAAACATAACATTTATTTCATCATTTGGTAAAATCATGTTTTCGCTTTCATACAAACTGTTGGCTGATCACTTTTTGCAATATTGTCATTTAGGACATGATTAAATGCAAAAACAAAGAAATATATATCGATAATTTCAATTCAATTTAATTCATCTTTATTTCTATAGCGCTTTTGCAATGTCAAAGCAGCTTAACATAGAAGTTCTAGTAAATTGAAACTGTGTCAGTTCCGAGTTGAATTTCAGTTTAGTTCATTTCAGTGTGGTTTAGTTTTGACTGCTGAAAGTACAAACACTGAAGAGCAAATCCATTGATGAGCAGCTCCACAATGTTGCCCATGAACATTTCTTGTTTTTTATTGAACTATTTCATAACTGTAACAAGAGGCAATTCAAACAAAATGTAATGTTAAAACAGCCATCATAACATTATTTATCAATATGTGGTTTTTTTTTAATTCTTAGAAGCTGTAGAAATGAAAAATGTAAAACAGGAAATACATTGGGACCATTGTTTTTGTTTACATCCCTCAAAATGGTCTATAAAATTGTTATTTGGTATTTTAGATTATAATCGTAGATAACGCATAAGCAGTGTCTGGAAAATTCATTAATGCATCACATAAAAACATAAAAAGGGTTTTATTTTCAACTTTTTAGAAATCTCACTGTATCCCTAGAATTGCAGTATTTCTTTAATTGAAACTATTTGGTCAGATTGATCTTAATTTTGGCGATTCAAATAAGATTTATGGTATCAGTGTGCATTCGTTTAAATTGGTTTATTCAAAAAAATCTAAATTACAGAAATATATAACCAATAATTCATAAACATAAAACAACAAGGGTGATTCACTTGGCTAGCTATACACATGAGTCTTCAGTGAAAGTAATTCTTTGTGTTCACAGCATGTCCAAAAATCCACAAAACTCACAACTTCGTAAATCCACATAGTCTGTATTGGACAGCAGGTTTTGTAACCTGCTTGGATTTATGTTCTCATCCAGAGTATGTGAGAGACACTGTGGCATTCTGGACAAGGCAATATCTCTGCAGAAATATTCTCAATGTGATGGAGTGTTTCGAAGCAATAACATCAATCTGTTTCAGAAAATGGAACAGATATTACAACCTTTCACTTCTACAGGAATTTGTTTTTATTTTTTATTGTTATTAATTTATTAATTTTGGTAGCAGTCATGCACAGGGGCATTCTTGATCCCTTGCATGTTAAATCAGTCTGCAAATAAAACTTTTGCATGATAGCCACCATGCAAAGTCATAAGCGTGCCTAACAGTTGAACTTTCTTCTTTTCCATTCGTGCCATCTTCTCAAAAGCTGTCAACAAAACCCCTGGTAAGTGAGTCTTAGGTTATGAAAACTCACAATGTAAAGTGCAAATAAATAAAAAATAATGTTTTGTTCATGTAATAGTCACTTTCACACAGGATGCCTTCATGAAATAAGACTTTAGATAACTTGTGCAACGCTGATGTTTAATACACAGTTAAAATAAATATTGGAATAAATAATTGAAATAGATTTTGTGTAAGCTAATTTAGTGCATTCATTGAATACATACACTGTTAACTATTTTTGTAAATTACACAGTATTTAACTGTAATATGAACTGTATTTTACTGTAGGACAGTATACAGTATGTTTCTGTATTTTAAAGTTGCATTGTAACAATTACTGTATATTTTACAGTAAAGATATACATACAAATCTGTAAATACATATACTGCAGGATAAATGGTGCTGTAAATGTAAATACAGTATTTTGCTGTAATTGATTTACATAAAATTGTTACCAGTGTATATGTAATAATTTTAAACTGTATTACCATTGTTATTTTAACTATGTTATACTTTACACTTTCAATTACACTTATCAACTTTCATATGTGTACAGTGTTTAAAACTGACACAGATCACTTCAGCTTGCAGCCCTTCTGACAGATGATCATATACGTGTTAAAGTTGAACGTCACAGCGCTATCAGAGTACTGACAGTAAACATAATGCTTGTTTGTGGTGAAATGCTCCCACACCTCATTAAGTCGAGCTCATTACAAGTCCCGTGTTGAGTAGGTGAAGACGTGCAGTGCAAATATTCCCTCTAGAAATCCATTAGTGTATTTAAAAATGTTAATCCCAAATCTGTTAATATGTTAATAATCACTAACGCCCCTGCATTTTCTTGTGAAATGGGAGAATGCAGTTTATTTGGGGCTGATTTCACTTGCTTGCAAAACTTTGTGTGTCTAAATTTCTAAGTCATAAAGCAAAGTCATTATATCAATGTGGAATAATTGCATATTATTAAGAAACGTGTGATAGAAAAAGCCAAAACCAAACTCAAAGCTGACAAAATGCCGTAATATAACTGTAAATGATTTTTGGAAAAGGCTGTATGTGTGAAAGTGTCTAGTGAGACATTATACTTACAATACAATAACATACTATTAGGGCTGTCAATCATGTGAAAAAAAAAACAATCACATGTATTATGTATATACAGTGCTCAGCATAATTGAGTACACCCCATTTTGAAAATGAATATTTTTATCAATTTCTCAGTGAATATAGGCAATGTATTTTGGTGTATTTAAACAAAACAGATTTATTAGACAGATATATTTATTAAAATAATATTTTGGTCACCAAATATATTTAGAAATTGAAAGACAATACGATTAAATTCAAGCTAAATATTGCAAAGAGAATTACACCACATTTTTTTATTTTTTATTTTTAAAATTTGTACTTAATATTTTTTCTTTTACATAAATATTTGGGGTGTACTAGATTTTGGACCGTTATTGTAAGTGATTTTGTTAGATAAGCTCCAGATTTGGCTCAAACATAATGTTGTATAGCTTACTATTAAACATATGAATTTAAAATATACATTTGTGAGGGGTGTACTTATATATGCTAAGCACTGTATATATATATATATATAATTGAGAATAGAGGGATGTGGGTATAAACTACCATTCCAAAGTTTGAGATCAGTAAAAATTTAAGTAAATAATTTGATCAAAATACTTTTACAGACTTAGGGGCCGTTCACACAGAATGTATTTTTCCTTTCCGACATGCTACTTTCCTTTTGTTTTTCAATGTAAACATGCACATTATGGACGTGTTTGACCATTACACTCACGTCTCAGATCTTTTGAAGCACCACGCATGTGAGCATCACGTTTTTTCAACACAGCTCATTATGAATTTGTACCCCCATATACATTTCTGGAGAGCACGAATTACGTAGCCAGATGATGCATTTCATATTTCAAACGAACACTACGGGGCGGTATGAAGCTGCCGACGGCTTCTGTTTCTTTTCACGCTACCAGCTGACCCTCCGTGTGGATGGATATTCTGCTGTTACTAGTTTGCTTTGTGGCTCGCTGTGTATGTTGGCAGACTTGA
Organism: Danio kyathit; assembly: GCA_903798195.1. Lineage (NCBI taxonomy): Eukaryota > Metazoa > Chordata > Actinopteri > Cypriniformes > Danionidae > Danio > Danio kyathit. The sequence goes on from LR812538.1 coordinate 17,339,381, forward strand.
GATGCATAGCGGAGTTGACAGGGTTTGAGTCTGGCGAAAAACGATTCCAGAAACCAGTTAAAACAAAAGGCAAAAAATAAAATAAAGAAGTAAATAACACGGTGAGATCGTGGTAAGATCTGGAAAGGGGGGGCATTGAGTAAAATTTTAGATGTCCTGGTAAAAATTCAATGGTGTCATGGACAAAAGTGGATTATGGGGTGGGGGAGGTGTGTCCCAGACGAAAGTGAAAATCATGGGGGGGGGGGGGGGGGGGGGGGGGGGGGCTCTCAAATAAAAGTGAAGAGTGGGGGGGCATTGGGTGTCATGGAGGAAAATGATTAGGTGTCCCGAACAAAATTGAAGGGTCTCACGAACGAAAGTGAATTATTGGGCCGGGCAGGTGTGTCCTGGATGAAAGTGAATAGCGGGAGGGGGAGAATTGATTAGGCCCTTAATAGTTACTTTCGAGGCCCCAAAGTGGCGCGGACCCTTAGAATCAATCTAACTTTTAACGCTGGATGGGGCTATAGGACAGTCGGTCAGTTAATCAGTCAGTCTCTTGCGAATGTCACTTGCAAGAGAAATTTTAGATCTCAAAAAGCGTACACAGAGGCAAAAAACTGCAAAAACATACCTCCTGGGACAAATTTTGCTCTCTATAGAAAAGTATGTAGGGGTACGTATCCATAATGAGCCTGTGTTGCATTTATTAGATGTCGTGTCAAGTTGAAAGTTCTTCAGCTTTCACATGCAGCACAGCACATCACTGACAGGTCCAATAGCGGTGAACCAAAAAGAAGAGCTTGGAGGTGGGAAAACTGTTGCAAGCTTCTGTTCATAATAGAAAGTTGGCATGACAACTATTTTATTTACCGGTACATCATGGCGAAGGGGGCACTCATTGTGGCTTTGTCCAGATATCCTTATAATAACATATTATTTTCCTATTTCTAATTGGTTCTATTGTTGTTATTACATTTGGTTTATAATGTTGTGTCACTTAGACATCATGATGTGCTGTGCTGTGCTTTTTTTTAAACCCATTCCTGTGCACCACGTCTCATGTTTTTAGAAGCAAAGACGTGTTCGGTGTGAACGAGCCGTCAGTCTACAGGACTAAAAAATAAAAACAAATCCAATAAAAAAAAGGAATGCCAAAATGTAAATGTGACGCATAGTACATGTTCTTTTTGTGGTTAAGTTTTGTCACCTGTGTGAAACACCTGTTTGGTTAAATATCTCCAAGGTGTTAATAAAACTCTTTATTCTGTGACTTATAAACAGCTCTGTGGGAATGATTAAGTTAATTGGCAGCCCTAATTATTGCTAACACATTTGTTCTGAATAAGATAATTTTTTTTATTGTCAATCTCTTTTTTTATAAGAAGCTTTTTTATTGTGGAAAGCTTCAGCTTTAGTGTGATAGCCATGGTTTGTCTGTAAGCAAACCATGAGTAGTCACAATACCTGCTAAATATTGGTATTGGTGTTCTCAAGTGTTCTCTCTTTCTCTGTCTATCACTCTCATTTTCTTCCTCAAGGGTTCGCACATATGGTGAAGTCTCCGCAAGGTATGCTCTATCTCAGTTCTCTCATTACACATTGTCTAATGTGTGTACATTGTTGTCGCAACTGCATCTGCACGTGCATGCAGCTGCTATATGATTGGCTCTATCCTTGTACCGCATGGTTGTTGCTCTTTTCCTGAATTATGCAATTTCTCAAAGTGAAATGTCAGGTTAGAAGTGCTGTTTTCTCAGGGTTGACTTCCCCCATGATGTCATAGCATGTTACGTTCTCTCTCATCCATTTAGGCTACAGCAGTGCAGCTGACCCATAATGTACAATCACAGATCTGCCCTCCGTGTTACTTAGATATCATTCATAGACTAGCAGAATTACTATGCAGCTATAAATAATATATCCCTGAGTCAAACGGAACAGCTCTTCTCCGAATGAAAGCCAGCAAAAAGGCATATTAATAGAATGAGTCATTTAACAGTTTGAAAAAAAAAATCATTTTAAGTGTGAGCATTAATTAACTGCTGTCATATTTTAGGTTCTTTAAATTGTGATCATCCAATTTTGGTGGTATTATGAGCTTATGGAATGTAATAATATTGTCTTTAATTAAACAGTCATACACACACACACGTACGCACGCACGCACGCATGCACGCACACACACACACACACACACACACACACACACACACACACACACACACACGATTAGATATTGAAAAAGAGGTTAGGAAATTCTTTAAAAACTAGCAATAAGTGTAAAATACAAAGTTTGGTTTGTATTAGTTTGGTACTGAATATAGGTTTGTAAATAGAGTTGGCTCTTTCTGCCAAAATGTATATGGTGGTGTGAAAAAGTATTTGTCCCCTTTAGATTTTTTATTTATTTATTTATGTTTGTCCACCCGCTTCGAATGTTATCACTCAATTGAATGGGCGTTATCAGCTCATTTGGGCCAGTAGGGGTCTTCTGTTATTATCCATCCACATGGTTAATAAGCTATACTAATAGAGAAGACTCTAGATCCAGATTTGTTTTTACATTACTGTGATGGATGGGTTTAGGGTTGGGGTAGATGTTAATAAAATACAATTAATGGGATATTGAATAAATGATATAAATAATTATTGTGGTTAATCAGCTCTACTAATAGAGAAGACTCCAGATCCAGATTTGTTTTTACATTACTGTGATGGTTGGGTTTAGGGTTGGGGTAGGGGTAGACGATAATAAAATACACTTAATGGGAAATTTAATAAATAACATAAAGAATTCTCGTTAACTTCCAGCCACAGCCATATATGATATATAGCTGATTAACTATGTTGATGGATGATAACAGCCTTCTGAGCCTACCAGTAGGCGCAGAAGGGCCCTACTGAACCATATCTATCAACTGAAAACCACTGATTGCGCCCATTCAATTGAGTGATAACATTTGAATCAGCTGGTTTGTCACACTTTAGTGTTTCAGATCAAACTAATGTAAATATTAGTCAAATATAACACAAGTAAACACATCATGCAGTTTTTAATTGAAGGGGCTTTATTATTAAGGGAAAACAAAATGCAAAACTACATAGCCCTTTGTGAAAGTGCCCTTTTCTACACCACTCTAACTATATATACTTTTTTTCTCGCTTTCTATCACTTGGCACAGAAATGTATAGTGGATTCTAAGTGGAGGCAAAGAGCTACATTGGCATGAATCCATTAAATGTCCTTTATTCAAGTGCTTGTGTACTGAAATGAAAGCCTCTGAACCATACATACAGTCACCCAGTCCTTATGGAGAAAGATCAACATATGCCTGTCTTCCAGATAAAAAAATACAAAATAGTGTGGAACTTTGTCCCTTAGCATATGTTAATTTGAGAGTAAAAAAATAATAATAATCAAATGATATGCATATGGATTAAATTTTATTTTGCTGGGCAGGGTGCATGCCCAGCAAGCAATTCTTATTAAAAAGACTTCTAACAGCCATTCAAATGCAGGCCAGACATGTAGGCTTAAACAAGGCTGAATTTGGTCTGTTAGTGAAAAATAAATAGATACCTTTATATAGCTTAGGAATACCCAGTTATCAGACAGCTAATGAATGACTACACATATACAGTTGAAGTCAGAATTATTAGCCCCCATTGAATTTTATTTTCTATTTAAAATATTTTCCAAATGATGTTTAACAGAGCAAGGAAATTTTCACAGTATGTCTGATAATATTTTTTCTTCTGTAGAAAGTCTTTTTGTTATATAATAAAAGCAGTTTTTAATTTTTAAACACCATTTTAAGGACACAATTATTAGCCCCTTTAAGCTATATTTTTTTCGATAGTCTACAGAATAAACCATCGTAAACCATACAATAACTTGCCTAATTACCCTAACCTGCCTAGTTAACCTAGTTAAGCCTTTAAATGTCAGTTTAAGCTGTATTGTGTCTTGAAAAATATCTAGTAAAATATTATTTACTGTCATCATGGCAAAGATAAAATAAATCAGTTATTAGAAATGAGTTATTAAAACTATTATGTTTAGAAATGTATTGAAAAAATCTTCTCTCCGTTAAACAGAAATTGGGGAAAAAAATAAACAGGGGGGCTAATAATTCTGACTTCAACTGTATATAGACCAGTGTTTCTTAACCACGTTCCTGAAGGACCACCAACACTGCATGTTTTGGATGCCTCCTTTGTCACACTCAATACAGCTCTTTCAGTCTTTACTAATGAGCTGATGATCTGAATCAGGTGTGCTTGGTTGAGGAAACAAGGAAAATGTGCAGAGTTGGTGGTCCTCCAGGAACGTGGTTGAGAAACACTGTAATAGACAGACTGCTTTTTATTCAAATGTCCAACATCAAGATTTCAAATAATTAAATATGAAGTTGTAACATTTTAAGCAATTTGAGATAATATACAACAAAAATAAATAGAACAAATGAAATAATGTAAGATTATACAAATAATATCCTTTTAAAAGCATGTTAAGAGGCTTGAGGTGAGACACTACAGACATACAGATACATTTCTTTCCATTTTATTTAGCAAAAAAAATGTAAAATCGATTTTTTTTCTGGCTGCAGTATTTTCTGAATTATGGATTTATAAATAGAGATTCTCAAAATCTCCTCTGTGAAACCATTTCACTTTTCACTCAACTGTTAAATATAATATAGATTAGGGTGGTTAAAATTTGCAGGCAAATACTAAATATTTGCAATGACAAGTAAAGATTTTTTTTATTGTTATTATTATTTTTTTAACCAACTAGAAAAATATATTATAACAATAATTCATAATAACTGACAAATAACCACTGTTATCCGATAAACCATGTCTGGCTATAAGCATCACATATATTGAAATTAAATGATACAGTAAATCATGGCCACGGATACATTATTTCTATTAAAAGATAATCATGATTTACGTCACACTGCTAAACACCTCAACTGCATAAGACACATTTCTACACTATTTTGAATGAATTTGTTGGCTATAGAGGAAGGTCATCCATCGACGGACTAGTTACTTGAGATGGTGAAATGAGGGTTATTGCTTGCCGGGTGTTCAAACAATTTCATAGTGCATGTCAATCTGTCCTTAATGTGTCAGGGTTAAATAACTTTCATCCTACAATTTTCCCTTTCTTTCTCTTTTCCACCGTCCTTCTTGTTGACATCTCCCTTCCTGTTTGAACCTCTTCAACCCCTATGTAGGCAGACACAAAGGTATTGCATGCTTTCTTTGTTATTATGCATATTATCTCTATTAAGTCAAATTTTCATCACCTGTCTGTAAAGCAGAGGGGACAAAGTGAGTATACAGTTGAGGGCAAAATTATTAGCTCTCCTATGAAACTTTTTTTTTTCAAATGTTTCTTATGTTATGTTTAACTAAGCATTGCATTTATACTAAAAAAGAAAATCAAACACAGAGATTCTCAAAAATTCTTCTGTTCGAGGAACTACTTTCTTCTGCCATTCATTCACATCTGCAGCTGACGGTCAGAACAGCAGAAATCGTTGCTAATTCACCAACGTGACTTAAAATCTAGCATAATGTCTAAAATTCTGACAAAACAGGTGATTTTGCTCGCATTTTAAGATTAAAAGGCTGAACAGCATTAACTGCCATCAGTCTATAGAGATTTCTCAGTATTTCTCTGTTGCAATGGGATTTTAAAATAATTAACCCAGAAAGAGCCAAGGCAAAGCAAACACTACCAGATTACTATTGTATAAATACAGCACTACAACATAAAAAAGAGAAAGATTGACTTAGAATGTCACTTACCTGTTCTCTAATGATTTGTTCAGTTGTAGTTTGAAACTTAAACTTTCGCCATCTTGTGGTGGAACGTCAACCATCTTTGCTCTGCTCAGTAGGACTATGACAGGCTGATGGCCGCCAACGCGCTGAATCTCAGAAAGTATGACTATTTAAAATAGGCACTATCCGTACAAATAAACGTCATAGTTGCAATCTAAACATCTACATTTTTGCCTAAAAAGTAAAAGTACATTATGTTGTCCAACAGCTGCAATGTTTGTCAAACTGTAGTGAGTCTATTGATCTGCTGTCACTCTTTGTGGGTGGAGTAATAAACAAGAGAGAAGAGGCTGTAACTAGTTCTGGTATTGTAGAATATTGCACAGCTATCAGCCATTCAGATTCAAAACAAAACAAAAAAATGATACAAAAAAAAAATGTTGTCTTGATTTAAAAAAAAAAAAAGATTAATTAACCTGACTTGATTGACCTAATTAACCCAGTTAAGTCTTTACATTGCACTTTTAACTGAAATAAATAAAATAAATGAATAATAAAATGAATAAATAAAAGACCAAATAAATTAGTTACTAGAAATTAATTATTAAAACTTTTTGATATATTATTTGTTTTGAAATGTATTGAAAAAATATTCTTTCTGATAAACGACACAAATTGAACAGGATGGCTAATAATTTTGACTTTAACTATATATGTATACAGTATTTTATAGATATCTAAACATCCTTAAAACAATATTATGATTGTGATAATATGATAAGTAATCATGATTAAAGTGCATGTTTCAAAAAAAAAAAAAAATCAAGTAATAATAAATAGTGCATATTTTGTTTTCATAGTTTAAGGATGTTAAGATACTGTATATCACAGAAGAATTAGACTCTTTTTAGTAATTGAACTTTGTGGTCAAAAATAAGCTACTTCACAATGGTATGAGTATATATTGATGTATTGATGGTATCTGTCTAGAGCGTGTGTCAGTGTATTTAAAGACTTTTCAGTTCTAAGGCATACAGTATGCTGTTGAGTGTTTGCTTTACTCAGCGTGTGAGCAGGATGGATTTTGAAGATGTTTGGTATATAATTCAGAGAGCTTGTGTTTTGAGCTGAGTCAGTGGCTCCAGAGACAGGTTGTGTCTATATAATACAGGTGTATTATACCCACCACTTCATATTTATGCTTTAAATCCAAAGACGCTGAGATAGAACGTTTTATATAAACCAAACCGCTGGATCTATTTGCTTTTGCATCTAACTTTTTTTTCACTGTTAATTATTTTTAAAAAGGGAACCATTCAGAATCATAATCGATCTTGATGTTTGAGCAAATTGTGTAACATCCATGTTGTATATACTGCATTGTAGGGGGAACCACACGTTTTAACAAAAAAATGACCAGTCTGTCAGATGAAGAAGAGCTGTAGTCAGAGATTCAATTTAAAAAAAAGTTTAGAAGATAATTTGTGGTTTCATTAACAAAAGCCAGCTTTAACACTCTAAAGAGATTGTAGGCCACTCTTCTGACTTACAGTACAACAACACAGCAATTAATCCTACACAAAACTAGAAATGGTGTCGACTCAGGTAAAAGGTTCCGATTGGTTAAAGCAAAGATAGACAATTATAAACTGGTACATCAATGCGGGGTCGTATCTGAGTCAAGATAGGGATGGAGACAGGAGGCTTGGTCAGGTTGATCGCAGACCTGTAGAGATGACCCCTCGGACACACATACACATGCAAAAGAACAAGCTGTTACAACAACTCAAGGTTGTTTCTTTGTAATTCCAGCTGTCTTATCAAACTGGTTTAAAAGTGATACAATCAACATCTTGCATAAAAAAGAAACAGAAATAACACTTAAAAATAGCAAAAACACTTTAGACAGCATTAACACATGGCAAATAACAGTAGGAACAGTTGTTTCCAGTCATTAGGCCGTGCAGTTCCACTCAAGAGGTCTCCATGACTTATGCTATGACTGGTTTCGTAGCTCCTGATAATAGAGTTTTGACAGACAAATTTAGGGACACAGACACTGAACATTCCTAAATTAGGCAATGTTTTAACTTTATTCATTAGTCAAAATCATTTTAAAGATTAAATACTGATTCATATAATCATAATAATAAAGTAATGAGGGAAAGAACATTGATCCTTGCTGGGATGGATTTGAAGACAGAAATTCACCCCATCAGTATATAATTTAGCTGCAATGGCAAAATCAATCAATACTATCAGTAGCAATTTTTCTTTTCTTTTTTGTGTTCAAGAGATATTGTGCCAGTGGATTTCCATTGGAAATGAAGTAGGATTTTTTTTTCAAAAGGCTAATTATTTTTACTGATTAGCTAGTGTTCATTCTGAGATGTCGTGGCTTTGATACATCAAATACTGGCAATTTGGTGGTGTTTTGAGACACCGCTATATCCTGCCCTTTCTCTATGTCTATATATCTATATTTATATCAGTGCAAGTGTTACAGAGGGCAAACACATTTACATAAATGAACAAATTAAACTGCGCTACAAACCCCACACAATGCAGATAATGGAAGAGACAGCTGATCGTAACAGTTTTCTTTCATGTGCTGGAGGAGTTAAATGAAATCAGCACTTCACCAACCCTCTACTTATGTTTCAGTGAGATGAGAAGAAGTTATTAGCTTAAGCTAATGGCTGAGGATCAGTGTGCTGGTGCTGTGGATGATGAAATTACTGGTGGCTGAAGGTCATCCAAAACGGCTTCTGTTCAGAGCGAATCTAGAGTCTGCACTGGACTGGACTAGAGACTGAAGTGACAGGGCTGGGTGGGTTAGCCAAATACTGCAGCGAGAGAGATATGCTATGCTATGTGCCATCTTTGAGGAGTGATTAGAAGAGTCAGGAGAAGTTCAGCTCTGGTGTAGATAATCTCTGCTCAGAGCTTTAGAGTTTCACTCATCGGCCCCAGTCCTCAGCATTCGCGCTTGCTAATTATCCCCTCAAAGTTTCTGTCTCTGAACAAAGACTTTTTCTCTTTCTCTTTCTCGCTATCTCAATCTCCTCCCTCTTATTTTCTTTATATTTTCTTCTTTCTGTATATTTCATTGATTTCTAGATTTAGACTTTAAACCATGTGGCTCAAAAGGAAACAGACCATTTACAGTACCGTTCTACAGTAGTGCTGGTATTAACAGTGAAATAATTCATTTTCTTTCAGCTTAGTTCCTTATTTATCAGGGATCCCCACAGTGGAATGAACTGCCAACTATTCCAGCATATGTTTTACGCATCGGATGGCCTTCCAGCTGCAACCTAGTACTGGGAAACACCCACACACTCTCTCATTCACACACATATTTATTCACTAGGGCCATTTTTGTTTACCCAATTCACCTATACGGCATATCTTTGGACTGTGGGGGGAACCAGAGCCCCCAGTGGAAACCCACATGAACACGGGGAGAACATGGAAACTCCACACAGAAATGCCAACTGGCCCAGCTGGGACTCAAACCAGTGACTTTCTTGCGGTGAGGCAACAGTTCTAACCACTGAGCCACCGTGCCACCCTCAGTAAAATAATAATTATTTTAATTTTTAAAAGCTCCTTCTTCTACAAAGTTTGCATAACTGAATTTTATTTTATTTAACAATTAATTAGCAAATGTCTCATTTAAGAGGACAACTGCAATGCTTATTATAAAGCATCTGGGCTTGTTTTTTAGAATTGCTTTTTAAAATCTTAGATGTTTGTTGGGGGCAGCACGGTGGCACAGTGTGTAGTACGATTGCCTAACAGCAAGAAGATCGCTGGTTTGAGTCTCGGCTGGGTAAATTGGCATTTCTGTGTGGAGTTTGCATGTTCTCCCCCTGTTCGGGTGGGTTTCCTCCACAACTCCAAACACATGCGGTATAGGTAAATTGGGAAAACTAAATTGACCGTATTTCCCAGAGATGGGTTGTGGCTGGAAGGGCATCCGCTGTGTAAAAACGTGCTGGATAAGTTGACAGTTCATTCCGCTGTGGCGACCCCGGATTAATAAAGGGACTAAGCCGAAAAGATAATGAATGAATGAATGAATGAATGAATGAATGAATGAATGAAATTGACTGTAATGTATGTGTGTATGGATGTTTCCCAGTGATGGGTTGCAGCTGGAAGAGCATTCGTTGCGTAAAACATAAGCTGGATAAGTTGGCGATTCATTCCGCTGTGTTGACCCCAGATTAATAAAGGGACTAAGCCGAAAAGAAAATGAATGAATGTTGTTTATTAGAGCTATTAAAGTGATCAGGTGTGGATAGCAATATATTGGTATTGCTTTCAATATGACGTGTTTGGTATTTCAGTTTATAAAGGCCTTGTTCTTAAGTGTTTTAATGGCAACATCATTGACTCATTGAGAATCATTGAGTCACTGACTCACTTTCACTTTTATTTCTTGCTGTTTTATTATTCTATGTTCATTAACACATATCACCATACCTGCTGATATTTGTCTTATTGATGCGACTCTGCCGGTCCTACACCACCCAATCCACTCCAAGCTGGGATCGAACCGACAACTCTTCATATGGGAGTATGTTGCTCTAACAAAGAGACTAAAGTCTATCGCTAGAGCACCTTTCCGGGTTCAGAGGAGTGAGGTTTACCTGCACAGCACTTTACTAGTTGGCTCTGTTACACTTACCCCTCTAAACCTCACTCACGGCACCAATGTAACCCCGTCAGACCAACACCACCCAACCCACTCCAAGCTGGGCTCAAACTGGTGACTCTTTGCATGGGAGTTGGTTGCTCTAACAAGAAGTCTAAAGACCATGACCTCTAGTGTCTTTTGCTAGAGCACCTTTTTGGGTTCAGAGGAGTGAGGTTTACCTGCACAGCACTTTACTAGCTGGCCCCTGTTACATTGACACAGGGACACCATATGTAGTGTGCATAGTTTAAAGTAGTAAAAGTAAAAAAAAAAGTTTAGATAAAAAAAAGGCACTTTTGCTTTATACAAAATGAAACTTTATTGACTATTCTAACAGAAACCAACACCTAACACAAACACACTTTCATACAAGTTGTAGAGAAGAATAATGAAAGAAAAATAAGAGTTTGAGAGTGTATAATAATGTAAAAACCTCAGATATTGTAAGACCAAACCAAGCGAATCAAAAGTCATCAATTTAACTCTTCTATGGTCTTTTTAGGACCATATATACGGAGTTTTGTGGATAAAGGTTTATTTGATATGCACATTTATGCACATTTACACACACCCTAGGCCAGGGATGGGCAAACTCGGTCCTGGAGGGCCGGTGTCCTGCACAGTTTAGCTCCAACTCTGATCAAACCCACCTGCTTATAGATAATTAGTGATCTTGGAGACACTGATTAGCATGTTCAGGTGCGTTTGATTAGAGTTGGAGATAAAATTCACGCGAATGTAAAGGTAACAATTATTTGAGTTATAGCTTTGTAACTTGCTCACGCGTGCTTCACGTCTGTGACTCGTACTGTATCAGAGTTGCACAAATCTGTTGATTCACAAACTATGTGCACTCTCTTTGCGTGAACTCTTGAAAATATCTGCATAGTTGTCCAAATGAATGTACTGCAAGTGTTTTATAATGGACGTGCGCATGTACAGCCACATAGTCTACTGTATATGTGAGCCTTTAATAATTTTATATTTGCTTATATTTTATATTGCTTAACTTCTATTTCTCCATAATTTAGATACTTATTAACATTATTTTGTTATTGTTGATATTATTTTAAGGTCATGACTCATGAGTGGTTATGTAAGCATTTCACTGCGTATTATACTGTGTGTGACTGTGTATGTGACAAATAAAATTTGAATTTCAAATTTGAATTTGCTAAATCTGTATTCTCATGTCCGGTGTAGTAAGCCAATATGTTCTTCCATATGTTATTTGTTTGATGGCTTTTGGCCGTGTGGACATCAACTAAACTCAACTCTGTCTCATTGCTGTAGTGTGCGTCAGAGCTTATATAACAGCTAGCACAATTTAGACATACAATGTGCCTTTAGCGACCTGTAACATTACAGACACTCATAAAACTCATAAATATTGTGCTGTTTTATGTTATTCACTTATGTGGACTGCTTAATTTGTGGACTACTTAGATAGACAGACAGACAGACAGACAGACAGACAGACAGACAGACAAGTGATCCTTGATAATGCACATGCATATTGTAATGGACTTTGTAGTGCACAAATCCAGAACACATTATCTTCTGTAACGCTGACATTCAGAAAATAAATAAATAACATTAAAATAGAACCCACATTAGTAAAAAAATGCTAAACTCATGCAAATCAGTGCCATGTCCTCTGTTATTAAATATAACATGGACGCAGAAAAACAGTTCCCTGCTTGACACCATTCATTCATTCATTTTAGTCCCTTTATTAATCAGGGGTCGCCACAGCAGAATGAACTGGGAAACACCTATACACTTCCATTCACACACATACACTACGGACAATTTAACCTACCCAACTCACCTATAGTGCATGTCTTTGGACTTGTGGGGGAAACCAAAGCACCCGGAGGAAACCCATGTGAACACGGGGAGAACATGAAAACTCCACACAGAAATGCCAACTGACCCAGCTGAGGCTCAAACCAGCTACCTTCTTGCTGTGAGGCGAGAGTGCTACCCACTGTGCCACCATGCTGCACCAGTACATTCCTATTTCACGTCTTTCGTACTTTCTCTAACACTCATTCTTCACACTCACTCTCTTGTTCCTCATCTCATCCTGTTGCTTTGCTCAGCCATTGTCTTGTCCAGCTCTGGGATTTCTCCAGATATTGATTTCTCCTTCACTCAGCTAATGCACTTTTGTCTTCCTCTCTTTTGTTCATGATCATCTCTTCAACATCACTCAACTGTTAGTCTAAATGTTCTTTTCCTCCTTTCCTTGTTTCTCTTTATCATAATCATCATTATTATTAAAAATATAAACTCTGTAACAGCCTTTCTTGCACATTTTGGGAGGCAGACTCACTCTGTCAGTATAAAGCTAAATTAAAAACACACCTTTGTGTATTAGAATAGACATAAAATACCAAAACATAGCTTTGAAATTAATTACAAGTAGACCAAAACAACTCTGTAATTTTAACAGAATTTGGCCACATATTAGTCTGTCTGTTTCTCCATATTCTGAGATTCAAATAATCTTGGATCCAGCCTGTATCCAGACCAGATGGATGTCATGGTCATTGATGTCAAGACCATAAGAAAGTGACAGATAAATCTCTGATTTGATCCCATTGGCTAGTCTGAACACCACGTCCCACGATGGATCCTCATCGTTCTCAAGCCCTCCAACGTCTTATGCTGGGTTCACTCCAAATGTGGAGCACTGCCTCACCTACTTTAGTTTACGTGCAGGATTACCTTACAAAATATTTTTAGCTCAATTTAATTATTGCATGGTATACAGAAGGTGAATTCGTTTATGGCAAGCGTATCTTGCATTCAGCATCATTAATATTTCACCTCTATTCCGCATTTGCTTTGCCTTTGTATGTAACTTACTTGAACCTAGGATCCAGGAGGAACAATGCGATTTTTGTCCAGGCCATGGTACAATGGACCAGCTCTTTACCCATACCAGGGTGCTCGAGGGAACATAGGAGTATGCCCAGCCAGTCCACATGTTCCTCGTGGCATTCTGTGGAAGGTGCTCTGGGAGTATGGGGTCAGAGGTGCTTTGTTAAGGGCCGTCTCATCTCTGTATGAACAGAGTAGAAGTTTGGTTCGCATTACCAGCAATAAGTCAGATTTGTTTCCAGTGCATGTTGGACTCTGGCAGGGCTGCCCTTTGTCACCAATTATGTTAATATTTTTCATAGACAGAATTTCTATGCGCAGCCTTAAGCCGAAGTGGTTCTGTTTTTGAGACCACAGGATTTCATCTCTGTTATCTACTGATGGTGTTGTTCTGTTGGCTTCATCAAACATGAATCTTCAGCATGCACTGGGGCAGTTTGCTGATGAGTGTACCGTGGCTGGGATGAGAATTAGTACCTCTAAGTCCGAGGCCATGGTGCTCCACCAGAAAAAAAAGGTGGTTTGCCATGTTCAGTTTGGAGGAAAGTCCTTACCCCAGGTGGAGAAGTTCAAGTATCTTGGGGTTTTGTTCAAGAGTAGCGGAAGGATGGAGCGTGAGATTGACAGGCAGATTGGTGCAGCAGCAGCAATAATGCGGTCGATGTACCGGTTGTTGTGGTAAAGGAGCTGAGCTGAAAGGCAAAGCTCTCAATTTAACTGTCAATCTATGTTCCTACTCTCACATATGGTCATAAGCTTCGGGTCATGACCGAAAGGAGAGGATTTTGCATACAAGTGGCCAAAATGATTTTGGCAGGGTGGCAGGGCGCACTCTTATAAATAGAGTGAGGAGCTCTGTCACCCGGGAGGAGCTCGGAGTAGAGCCGCTGCTCCTCCACATCGAGAGAAGTCAGCTGAGGTGGCTGGGGCATCTATTTCAGATGCCTTCTGGATGTCAACCTAGGAAGGTGCTTCAGGCATGTCCCACCAGGAGGAGGCCTTGGGGAAGACCCAGGACATGCTGGAGGGACTATGTCTCTCGGCAAGGCTGAGAATGCCTTGGATCCTCTCAGAGGAGCTGGAGGAAGTGTCAGTGGAGAGGGAATTCTGGGGTTCTCTCCTAAGACTGCTGCTCTCATGATCTGACCTCGGAAAAATTGATGAAAATGAATGAATGAAAAGACAGTGAAGTCAAAAACACTTTGGCCATTGGCCACAATGTCACATTAATATTTTAGCATAACCTTATTTGCATGATGGATGAAAACAAAGCACAAATTTAAAAATAGACTACCAAATGGATTATTTGTTGCACAATCTTATTATTTAAAGTGGTTCATCATCATTTTCTTTGCAGCTTAGTCCCTTTATTAATCTGGGGTCGCCACAGCAGAATGAACCGCCAACTTATCCAGCACATGTTTTACACAGCGGATGCCCTTCCAGCTGCAACCCATCTCTGGGAAACATCCATACACACTCATTCACACTCATACACTACGGACAATTTAGCCTACCCAATTGACCTGTACCACATCTCTTTGGACTGTGGGGGAAACCCACGCGAATGCAGGGAGAACATGCAAACTCCACACAGAAACGCTAACTGACCCAGCCGAGGCTCGAACCAGCAACCTTCTTGCTGTGAGGCGACAGCACTACCTACTGCGCCTCTGCGTCATATTTAAAGTGGTTTTAGTTCATTTTTTAACCTTTATGTGCTGTTGGGGATGTTTTCATCCACTCTGGAGTGATTTTGAGTCTTAATTTGGCCAAAACCTTCTCTGTATTTCAGCAAATGGAATGAGTTTTGGTGGAAATTATAAACTGATGGTATTTTGACACATATTTTGGAAAAATGCTTTGAAACTTTTTCAAAAACAAAATGTTCTACAATTTCGTTATGTTGGTGGCTGTTTTTGCCCCATTCACTTCCATTAAAAAGTAATTTCTGATTGCATAGCCATGACACCATATTATTCTATACTGTTGGTGGTTTTCCCTGTTTGGAAATTTTTACTGTTGATCATCGGTTACAGAGCTAAAAAAGCTCAGTCTCTGGCTTTTATATATATGAGTATGGTGTGTATTTGTGTGTGTGAGAGAGAGACCTATGTGCACTTACCTTGATACATCTGAGGAATACAAAATAAGCAGCTCGGCTTTCAGATCATAGTTTTTGTTTATGCACACACACACTATAATTTTCTGTTTTTCTTCATATAACTCCATATAAAAGCCAGAAACTTTTTAAAAGTGACAGTAAAAATGACATTTTACCTCTTCCCAGCAGGGAAAACCACCAACAATCAGGAATGCATGATTAGTTGGTGTCAAGGCTTTGCAATCAAAAAATATAGTTATAATGGAAGTCAATGAGACAAAAACAGCCACAAACATAAAAAAAGAGTAATGAATTTGAACAATACACACGAGTCAATGGATTTTTTTCCCCAAAACCCAAACACTACTGAAATGGAGTAGTAATGTGCGAAAAATTTATACCTTAAATATAAATTCTACTGAAAGTTACTGATTGCAGTGTAGCATTATATAGAACACTTTAACTTCAAAAAACTGAATCCAGACTGCATAGTGAAACCAAAAATATTAGTATTTATTGTAGCAACACCACCTCTTTTGCCTTTAGGATGAGGCACATATTTATAAGAGTATCCTTCGGGTGTAGACTCATTCATCATTAGGTAGTCATCTGGATTTAGCTTCTGTTAGAGTTATAATATTTGTTCACATTTTGTAATTCTACATGCCACATATTATCTGGATGGTGTGTTGTGTGCCAGCTAGCAGATGGTTGACTTACCAGTCTGTCTGCTTCCTGAACTGGGCCCCCATTAGTCAAGGGCCAACAATAAGACTATATTCCAAATTACTTGAGTTTCTCAAGTGAGTTTTGTGCTGAAGTCTGCATCAAAGCATCCTCGATATCAAGAACACATTTGGGAATGTGTCTCCGCATTGATCCCGAAGGTCTAACACTGATTAGCAAATCCATCGATGCGCAGCTCTACAGATCCCGAACCATGCAAGCCAGTGGCCACAGCGGCGAGGAAAAAACTTCACCAATTGGCGAAAGCGAAGATTTAAAAAACCTCGAGAGAAACTTGGCTCAGATGGGGACAGCCATTTCTCCTATGGCCAAACGTTTTGTGGAGAGCTGCAGTCTAGGTGCAGGAAGCTGGACCTCAGTGAAGATTCGTCTGTCCTTGGAGCATCACAGGAGTCAGTCATGCTCTCACTCCACGATGACCACCACAGCAGCTGCTTAGGATACGGCCTAGTCCAGAAAACCTTGGGATCATCTCGTCGCTGGTCTCGGATCGCGTCAGTGGCACTGCATAGTCTGAGGGCCTCGAGATAGGTACCCCCAGGAGGAAATAGAGAATAAGGAGAATAATTAGCGTAGCTGCTGTTCATACCACAAAATCAAAATCATACCACAAAAACAAAAACATATGTGGGGCACATCATGTGTCATACCGTTATGTACTGCACTGAGTGTATGCTTTGCAAAAAAATAGGTCTTTAATCTAGTTTTGAAGAGCGAGAGTGTGTCTGAGCCTCGGACATTATCAGGAAGGCTATTCCAGAGTTTAGGGGCCATAAATGAGAACGCTCTACCTCCTTTACTCCACTTTGATATTCTAGGTACTACCAGAAACCCTGAGTTTTGAGATCGTAAAGAGCAGGTTGGGTTGTAGCGAGACAGGAGGTTGGTTAGATAAACAGGAGCTAGGTTATTTAAAGCTTTATAGGTAAGGAGTGATATTTTAAATTCAATACGAAACTTAACAGGCAGCCAGTGTAAGGAGGATAAAATTGGGGTGATATGATCATATTTTCTAGACCTGGTAAGAACTCTGGCAGCTGCATTTTGTACTAGCTGAAGTTTGTTAATAGAGGATGCTGGGAAACCAGCAAACAGAGCATTACAGTAGTCTAGCCTAGAAGTCATGAAAGCATGGACTAGTTTTTCTGCATCTGATATAGATAGCATACTTCGCAATTTAGCAATATTTCTCAGATGAAAGAAAGCAGTTTTTGTGACATGGGATATATGATTTTCGAAAGTTAAATTGCTGTCTAATATGACACCCAGATCTTTTATAGTAGAGCTAACGCTAACTTTGTATCCCTCTAATTGCAGGTCGAGTTGTGAGAACTGCTGTGTACAGGATTTAGGCCCGATAAGTAATAATTCTGTTTTGTCTGAGTTTAAGAGAAGAAAATTGTTGGTCATCCAGTCTTTAACATCTTTAAAACACTCAGTTAGCTTAGACAGTTCAGGCATCTCATCAGGTTTAGTTGAAATGTATAATTGAGTATCATCTGCATAGCAGTGAAAGTTGATCCCGTGTTTTCTAATAATGTCTCCCAGGGGAAGCATGTATATAGTGAACAGCAAAGGGCCTAAAACTGATCCCTAAGGGACCCCGTACTTTACTGGCCTGACTTGTGAAAGCTGTCCATTAATATTCACAAACTGGTAACGATCAGCTAAGTATGACCTAAACCATTGAAGGGCCTGACCTTGGAACCTGTAGAATTTAAGCGGTCTTTAAGAATTTTGTGGCCAATGGTGTCAAATGCGGCGCTAAGATCAAGTAAAACTAATAGTGAGATGCATCCTTGGTCAGCAGCTAAGAGTAAATCGTTGGTTATTTTTACTAATGCGGTTTCTGTACTGTGATGAGGCCTGAAACCTGACTGAAACACTTCAAAAAAATTGTTTGTCTGCAAAAAGGAGCATAATTGGGTGGAAACAGCTTTTTCTAGTATTTTAGACATAAACGGAAGATTTGAAATAGGCCTATAATTAGCTAAGTTGCTCGGGTCCAGTTGTGGTTTCTTAATAATAGGTTTAATAACAGCTAGCTTGTAAGGATTTGGAACATGGCCTGAAGATAAAGAAGAGTTGATAACATTAAGGAGAGGTTCTCCTATAACAGGTAGCAATTCTTTTAGTAATTTTGTTGGAATTGGATCTAACATACATGTAGCTGATTTAGAGCTATTTATAACTTTATCTAGCTCTTCTTGTTCTATGATTTTGAAGCATTGTAGGTTATTTTGATTCAGTGGAAAATTTACTGGATCTGAAGTATAAGGTGGTGCAGAAATTTTAACATCTATTTTCTGTCTAAAGCCTTCTATTTTATCACTGAAAAAATTCATAAAGTCATCACTACTAATTTGCGGTGAGACATTTTGTTCCAAAGAAGATTGATTATTTGTTAGTTTAGCAATGGTGCTAAATAAAAATCTAGGATTGTTATGATTATTTTCAATCAGTTTGCGGAGGTGCTCGGCCCTGGCAGATTTAAGAGCCCTCCTATAGCTGGACATACTGTCTTTGTACGCAATTCTAAAAACCTCTAAATTAGTTTTTTTCCATTTACGTTCCAGAGCATGGGTTGCTGTTTTGAGAGCGCGAGTATGATTATTGTACCATGGTGCAGTTTTATTCTCTCTAGCCTTTTTTAATTTGATGGGTGCCACAGTATTTAGTGTGCTAGTAAATATACCATCCATATTGCTGGTTACTACATCAAGGTCATTTGCGTTTGCGGGTGTATTTCGAAATAAAGAAAGATCAGGTAAGTTATTTATGAATTCATCCTTGGTGGACAGAACGATAGTCCTACCAGGGCGGTATATTGGTGCAGATCTGCTAATTTCAGGTAAACGCAGCTTATATAGTAAGAGGTAGTGGTCCGTAACATCATCACTTTGTGGTATAATGTCTACATCAAAGACCTCAATTCCGTGAGACAATATTAGATTTAATGTATGCTTTAAGCGATGGGTTGGACCGACAGCATTTTGTTTTATCCCAAGTGAGTGTAATAGATCCATAAAGGCGAGCCCTAGTGTATCATTGGAGTCATCTACGTGGATGTTAAAGTCTCCTACAATTAGTATTTTATCAGTTTTAACTAGCAAGTCAGAAATAAAGTCAGAAAACCAGTTACCTGTCAGATTAAACATGTAGGAGAAGCCAAAAAGGGGACAGCACGGTGGCACAGTGGGTAACAATCGCCTCAAAGCAAGAAGGTCACTGGTTAGAGCCCCGGCTTTGTCAGTTGGCATTTCTGTGTGGAGTTTGCATGTTCTCCCCGTGCTTGCGTGGGCTTTCTCCGGGTGCTCCGGTTTTCCCCAAAGTCCAAAGACATGTGTTATAGGTGAACTGAATAAGCTAAATTGGCAATAGTGTATGTGAGTGTGTGCAGGAGTGTGTGGGTGTTTCCCAGTGTTTGGGTTGCAGCTGAAAGGGCATCCGCTGCGTAAAACATGTGCTGGATAAGTTGGTGGTTCATTCCACTTTGGTGACCCCAGATTATTAAAGAGAATAAGTTGAAAATAAAATGAATGAATAAATGAGATGCCAAAGAGAACAAGAAAAATACAAGAACACAAACACAGGAAAACAAACGAACAAAATTCAACACATCTCTGGATGTAACACCTGTAAACAGAAAGGTTTAAAAACTATTGAGGATGCACTTGCACTGGCTCAGATATTATGCAGATGAGATTCTAATGAAGGCACTGTCCCACTGTTTGTGAAGATAATCAAATGCTGATCAGCACACAGTAGAACTCTCTTTGGTACCCAATCACCACCTGTGCAGCTCTACAGTGTTACATCCCCCTCTCTGCCATAACCTTTAACACACATGAACCACTCTTGACAAAGGACACATGTTTATTTATGAGGAACAGGATTTGTTTGTTTCATGGGCATAATTGTGTATGAACAGAAAGTTGGATGCATATCCCACTCTCTTATTCATCTGTTAGTGTGTTGTTTTGAAATTGAAATTGGCCCAGTGTGGTGCATATCAGGTCAAGTCAAGCAACAGAATGAACCAACCAACCAACCACCAACTGACCGACTGACCGACCGACCACATGACCATTTCTTCTCTGGCCAAACTTGTTGTGCAGAGTTGCAGTCTAGGCGCCGGAGGCTGGAGAATGCTGGATGTCCATCGTGGAGAAGCTGCAGGTGTGAGTAGGTCACCGATGGGTGTTCAGGCAAGCCCATGGGATCAATGCGGAGCCTCGTCTGTCACTCGGGTCTTTCAGGAATTAGTCTCATGCTCTCCACTCCTTAACGACCACCGCAGCATTTGCTCAGGATACAGCCTGGTCCAGGATTATAGAGACCTCGATGATGATAAAAAACAGCCTAACAAAAGCATATATGCCATTCAAGTCATAATGTTTTTTGGGAAATGTTTGAATATGACTGCTTCCCTTCTATGTAAAATGTGATATGTAAAATGAGTTACTGGATGTGTTCATAAACAGTAATGTAACATAAGGTCAGGGGGATTTCAAGGAATTATATACACTACCTGACAAAAGTATTGTCGCCTATCTAATTTTAGCAACAACAAATACTAACTTGACTTCTAGTTTATCATTTGGTATCAGAAGTGGCTAGTATGAAATGCAAAGGTATCTAGATTACGTTTATTTTACCTAAATAAAATATGATTGTGCCATGCGATTTTTAATTATTTAATTAGGACAGTAAGGTCTGACTTTGCTTAGACAAAAATCTTGTCACTTAACAGAAATAATGCACAGTATAGAATATAAAGTCATGGTGCAGTGGAAAAAAAAATAACATTGTGTATGACTCCCATGAGCTTAGATGGCACATCTATACATCTCTGCAATGACTTAAATAAGTTATTAATAAAGTCATCTGGAATGGCAAAGACAGTGTTTTTGCAGGACTCCCAGAGTTCATCAAGATTCTTTGGATTTGTAACGGGGATAGTGATGCTGACAACGAGGTGCAAGTCCAAATTCAGGTTTATTAGCGAGGTCAGTTAAGCAATAGTCAACACAGGGGCAAACAGATGTATACGGGCAATCCAGAGTCATAGTCAAAATAGCAGGCAAATGGTCAGAAGGCAGGTAGCAGACAGGAGTAACAAGCCGAGGATCAAAACACGGCAAAGCAAGACAACCCAGCTAGCAAAATTCATGTGGCTCAAATCCGGCCCACACCAGACACTTACATCCAGCCCACATATCGCATGGAGTGATGGCACTTGGGCGGTCTGCTCCTGTTTGCCAGATCTGGGCCACAATTAAGCTATAGCAATATCACATATCAGCTCGAATTCAACCAAATAAACCAGAACTAACCCTATTCTGGGCCACAACTTGCTTTTATTCTGGCCCAGATCCGGCCCACGCCAGAGGCTTACATCTGGACCACATACTGAATGAAATTATGGCTCTAGGGCGGTCCGCTCCTGTTTGCCAGATCTGGGCCACAATTAAGCCATAGCAATATCACATATCAGCCAGAATTCAACTAAGTGAACCAGAACTGACCATATTCTGGGCCACAAATTGCTTTTATTCTGGCCCAGATCTGGCCCACACCTTACACTTGCTGGGTATGTCAAAGTACAGAAATCCCAGCATGCATTGCAGTATGAATACATTACATAGCTTATTGATGCTATAATTTTTATTATTTGCTTTTGATTCTGCTGTTTATGTTGATTTTGTCACTTTTACTATCCTGTTTGTGAGTTTTGTTCATTTTGTTATTTGTCACTGTTGTTGAAGTTCATACGCTGATCATTGATGTCTCTGTGAGCAGAAGTTGAACCATATAATTTTTTTAGGTCACACTTTATTTCGATGGTCTGTTTGTTGAATTTAAGTTACATTGCATCTACATGTCAACTAATTCTCATTAGATTATAAGTAGACTGTTAGGTTGGGGTAGGGTTGATGTTAGGGTTAGGGTTAGTGTAAGTTGACATGTACTTGCAAAGTTTCTTATAGCCAGTTAAATGTCTGTTGAAGGACTGTTAAATGTCAGTATCAACAGATATTAAGAAGACAGTCTACTAATACTCAAATGAACCATCAAAATAAAGTGTTACCTTTTTTTAGCTTTTAAACCTTCATAATTATGTGGCATGTGCAGGCATGTTATTACGTTACTTCTAATAATGGGTTAAATATTGGTTAACATCAGTGAATTATATAATTTCATCACAGGTTGTGCCGTTTTTTTTTTTTTTTTTTTTTTTTTTTTTTTTGCTGGGCTTGTTTGCTGTAATGAATAAACTTTTCAAGCAAAGTTCTTAAAAGTTACAGCAGCCCAAAAGAAAATGTATATTTAGAGGTTCAGGGCTATGAGCCCAACTAAAGCAAACACTTTTCTTCATGATGGTGACTTTAGTCTATGTGGTCCACATATGTTTTAAGATAACTGGGCCACATTTGCACATACACAAAATTAGCCACTTTAAGTTTAGACCCAGATTACCCTTAAATGACTATGCCACATTTTTGCCAACTGTGGCCCACATTTGTCCTCCATCATTTGGTCCAAATTTACTATTTTCCACATGGGCCACATTAGGCTCACAATCAGATTACTTTTTGCCATATGTGCCAAATCTTTGCCTTAAATGGCCCTTATAGGAATTTTAATCTTTGGCCCCCCTTTGCCATTGTACAGGTGGGCCACTTCAGGCTCACATTCATTTTGTGCTTAAATAGTGTGTGTAATCAGTCCTTGACAATCCTGTGTGCAATCAGTCAGGATCAGGAACATATGTGTGTGAGCAGAGTGCATATATAAAGTTGTAGTCCATAAAATGGCGGATTTGTAGTCCATTAGTGATTGTGAATGTTTTTCAGCCATCCAGAGTTTAGATCGCTGGTGATCATGACAGGATTCATCTTCAATGCCTCCTCCTTCATCTTACCTCAGACATGCTCAATAATGTTCATGTCTGGTGACTGGGCTGGCCAATCCTGAAGCACCTTGACCTTCTTTGCTTTGATGTGGAGGCTAAAGTATAAGAAGGAGTGCTATCCTGCTGAATAATTTGCCCTCTCCTGTGATATGTAATGTAATGGGCATCACAAATGTCTTGATACCTCAGGCGGTTGATGTTGCCATCCACTCTGCAGATCTCTCGCACGCCCCCATACTGAATGTAACCCCAAACCATGATTTTTTCCTTCACCAAACTTAACTGATTTCTGTGAGAATCTTGGGTCCATGCGGGTTCCAATAGGTCTTCTGCAGTATTTGTGATGATTTGGAAAAATATAACTTCTGCCACTTTTCCAAAGGATCAACTTGAAGTCAAGTTATTTTTTGTTGCTCTTACAACTAGGATCCACAACAAGACTTTTGTCAGGTAGTGTAGGGTAAGTGAAAAAACAGTCTTTCAGCAAAGGTGTACTGTACATTACATCAGCATGTTGCATAGCAATATTGCTTTTAACATTGCTTTTTAGCAGGCATTTAGATAATATCAAGTACAAAGCATTTAATGTGCACAGCTCACTTGATTATTTTTGCATTTTCAGCAAAATAGTTCATTTAGAGTGCAGTACAGGGTCACAAAGTGATTGTTTCAAGTTTTTTTTTTGTTCCGCTCTCCTTGTTGTATGTGTATGTTTGAACATCTTATGCCTGTGTGATTGTCCTGTACTCCTAAGAGGATCAAATAAACCTGATCATAGCAGTGTGTCATTGGAGCCTGTCTCTGTAACACACCAGGCTGTTCCTCCTTGCGGGAGTCCTGACAAAAATGCAAAGCTTCATAATTAGTTTTTGAATGAGAGCGGCAATGGTGTGGAAATGTGCTGAGTTAATCTTCCTGTCTTATTCTGCACAATAAAGTGTAGTTTTATTCGCAGTAAGCTAGAGGGAAGGTTTCTTTGTCCTCTTGTACTGAAGGTCATTGCAGAGTAGTTTTTTTTATGCAAAAGTAAAAGGAAATAAATAAAAAAGCAAAGGTATGTTGTGATGTTTTTGAGGATGGAAGCAGTTGTTTAGATGTCAAGTGGTCAAACTGGCTCACCAGCAGAGTGTAATGAATCCTGGGAAATTGCATTCCAAATGGCATGAATAATGCCTACGCAATATATATTTTTGAACTTGTATTGCTGTAGCCTACAACATATATTTATTATGATTGCCTCAACCCTCTGAAGCTCTGTTGTGTGAGACCTTTAAATGGAATATACCATAGGCATGAACGCTTATGTTCTAATTCTACCATATTAATATGGCTTTTTAAGAGTGGCTTGTACTGTTTTCTTCAGAAATGTGCTATTTTCATTATAGCCATGTGCATGTGTGGGCAAAGTCACTTTAAGAGTGGCCCGTACTGTTTTCTTCAGAAATGTGCTATTTTCATTATAGCCATGTGCACACATGCAAAGTCACTTTAAGGGAAGTAATTTCACTCGGCGGCCATCTTTTAAATGCTGTTTGCCAGGCTTATGATTGTATAACAAATTTGGAATCACCAGTAAAATTAAACAACAACTGTCTCATAAGTTTTATGTCTAAACGTCCGAATCAATCAAAACTGGCATATTTTCAGGTTGCCCAAGCTAATGTGCATGCGCACTCGAAAGTAACAAGATCACGACACCAACCTCATTTATGGACATTATACACATTATCATCCTCTGGATAATTCTCTGTCTGATCATGCTGGTCTTCTGAAGTAATCCACAACTTGGTCTTGATGGTGAATCTCCCCCAGAAACGACACGACCCTTTGTTTACAAGCTTGTTCATGTTCGTGTAGTTGCTGTCATGTGATGTGTACCTTACGCTCATTTCATACAGATTACAAAACCAAAAAACTCAATGCGATCGTTGATTGACTCCTGTAGTGGGCGGGGCTTAATTTGCCATATTGACTGTTACACTTCTTCCCATTGAAAACTATACGAGTGGCATGTCTTGTGTATTCATAAGTCTTTGGTGTTGCCAACAGCTGTGGGGACCCCAAAAGCACAGTAAAACCTGACATTTTTAAAAAATATATTTTGGGGGTAAATAAATTCATTAAACATGCTAAATGACACTAACTTACATTTATCTAAAAATTTTAAAATACAAAACCTTTCAGTAAGTATTAGAGTTGGGTTAGGTTTAGTGGATAGAAAATAGTGTTAGGTCAGAAAAAAATGGTGTGTATGTGTGTGTGTGAACATTTACTTTTACAGCTAATCAATATTCTGCTCAGGCATGATGTTTCTTCCTTAGCAATTCCTACATAGCTGCCCCGGGGCCATGACTAGGAAGTGACATTTCAGCAGAGCCTCAAACTTGCATCAAGGAATGTTTACACAGCTAAATGTACATTTATTACATTTTGTGTATTACTTTGTCTATGTTTATGCGTGTGCTTGGATGCCTCTGATTTCCCAGTGTTCTAACGTTCATATGTTATTAGTACACCATAAGTCAGATTGACTTATCATGGCCATAAGTCAGGAGGCATCAGCATCATAATAGACTTTCTACCCTTGCTAGAGTTATGTTCATCAGCAAACCCCTAGCACTTTACAAATCCAATATCATGTTTATCCACTGTATCATGTTGCATTACAGCATGTTAACACATTTTTAACAACCAGTGCCACAGAACTCGATTTGTATGAATGCATTTTCCACGATACATTAGTGGGAATACCCCTTCACAGGTTTTTTTACACACATTGTGTGTAAATACACAAACTCTGCCTCTTTTTTTTTTTCAAAACTGTACGCACAAACCCAAGAACAGCATAAACAAACTTCAAAATGCCTCACATCTCTTGCAAAATGAATTATTAGATTCAAAATATTACAAACACATCTCAAAGGTGCACATTTGTCTCAAAAGCATGCAGGTGTGTTTCATTTTTTGCAAATTACTGTGTGTAATGTTTTGCAAAAAGTTTGAAGCTGACAATGTGCTTGAAGTTATGCAAATCTAGGCCGGTGTTTTGCTACTTGAGTGTAAGGTTTTGCTAATTGGTAGAAAGTTTTAATTTTAGTATGTAAGCCATTGAAACTGTAAATATGTTGTATATAGGAGCGGCACAGTGGCTCAGTGGTTAGCACTGTCACTTCACAGCAAGAAGGTCGCTGGTTCAAGTCCCAGCTGGGCCAGTTGGCATTTCTGTGTGGATGTTCTCCGTGTTTGCATGGGTTTCCTCCAGGTGCTCTGGTTTTCCTCACAGTCCAAAGACTTGTGTCATAGGTGAATTGAATAAACTAAATTGGCCGTAGTGTGTGCGTGAATGAGTGTGTGTGGGTGTTTCCTAGTACTGTGTTGCGGCTGGAAGGGCATCCGCTGCATAAAACATGCTGGAATAGTTGACATTTTATTCCGCTATGTGGCAACATCTGAAATAGTGAATAAGCTGAAGGAAAATGAATAAATGCTGTATATATCATGTTGTGATATCGCCAAATATTGTTAACCTCTGTTGCTTATTATTAAAGTACTTAAGAATGACATTTATTTTCATGAACTCAATTATAAAATCTACTTGATTACGTTTTACTTGGCTTGACATATAGTTTCAGTCATTTTACAAACTCCTCTCTCATTTTGCTAATTTCTGTCATACCCTTTTCCCAAATAGTCAGCCCAATTTCTGCAATCCCAAGCAATACTGAGTTAAAAGCAACTTGGCCATCGGACCAGAAGCCCACAGTGTTTTTTTTTTTTTGCTATTTAAACTAAACCCATAAGCTTTTTTTATTTAATATTGAACCTCAAAACACAAAAAAGAATTTGTGCGGAAGATCTCATTCAGTTGGACCGATGAATGAAAGTAACCACAAGCAAATTAAGTTTTGCTTCTGAGTGTTAAAAATCAATTTTGACCAATATGTCCACATCCAAGCGGCACAGTGGCTCAGTGGTTAGCACTCACAGCAAGAAAGTCACTGGTTTGAGTCCCGGCTGGGCCAGTTGGTATTTATGTGTGTGGAGTTTGAATGTTCTCTCTGTGTTGGCGTAAGTTTTCTCCGGGTGCTCTGGTTTCCCCTACAGTCCAAAGACATGCGCTATAGGTGAATTGAATGAATTCACCTATAAGTGTGTGTGTGTGTGTGTGTGTGTGTGTGTGTGTGTGTGTGTGTGTGTGTGTGTGTGTGTGTGTGAATGTGAGAGTGTGTATGGGTGTTTCCCAGTACTAGGTTGCCGCTGGAAGGGCATCCCCTGTGTAAAACATATGCCGGAGCAGTTGTCGGTTCATTCCGCTGTGGTGACCTCTGAAATAGAGACTAAGCCAAAGGAAAATTAATGAATGTCCACATGTCCGTCAATTCAATCATTTATGCCTTACAATGTAAATAATTAGAACTTGTAACTTGTTCATTGTGCTGCATTTGTGGATTGTTTTAAAGAAAAATATTAGTCAAACAACAAAAGATAATACAATCACTCACCCTGCTGTTGACTGAATATCTTTATAGCTCAGTAATAGTTATTCTTTATTTAATTGATGCAGTACAGTGAAGATTATAGATTACAATATGCAGTGTTATATTTGATTATATTATTCAGTTTTGTAACTGAAAACTACTGTTAGACACCTGAAAAACCTGAAAAGTGCTATTTATTTTAGTAGTATATTTGCTATATTGTATTAATTTTGCTTGTAGAGTTTTTTTTCTGTTTTAATATGACAGTATATTTTTTTACTGAACATATCATAAACTAAACTATTCCGAAACCATGACCCTGAAACCAAAAACAGAACCGAACCTTGAAAAGTTTCACCCCTAATAAACACAATATCACATGAGTAGCACTGCAATGACTGCATATCAGCACTGCTGTGATTTACTACGACACAATGCCACACAAATCACGGCAGTTCTGATATACAGCCATACCACACTGCTACGCATTTGTGTATACAGTATGTGCATTTTACGCTACCTGACAAGTCTTGTCGTTGATCCCAGTTGCAACAAATAGCAACTTGACTTCTAGTTGATCATTTGTAAAAATGGCAGAAGGTAGATTTTTCAGATAAATCATCTGTTAAACTACATCCAATTCATCACAAATACTGCAGAAGACCTACAGTATTGGAACTCACATGAAACCAAGATTCTCAGAGAAATCAGTCAAGTCTGGTGAAGGAAAAATCATGGTTTGGGGTTACATTCCGTATAGGGGTGTGCGAGAGATCTGCAGAGTGGATGGCAACATCAACAGCCTGAGGTATCAAGACGTTTGTGCTGCCCATTACATTACAAACCACAGGAGAGAGCAAATTCTTCAGCAGAACAGCGCTCCTTCTCATACCTCAGTCTCCACATCAAAGTTCCTGAAAGCAAAAAAGGTCAAGGTGCTCCAGGATTGGCCAGGCCAGTCACTAGACATGAACATTATTGAGCATGTCTGGGGTAAGATAAAGGAGGAGGCATTGAAGATGAGTCCAAAGAATCTTGGTGAACTCTGGAAGTCCTGCAAAAACGCTTTCTTTGGCATTCTTTTTTATTAATAAGTTATTTGAGTAATTGCATGAATGGATGGATGCAGTCATTCAACCTCATGGGAGTCATAAACAATATTAATTCTTTTTCCACTGCACCATGACTTTATATTCTACTGTACATTATTACTTCTGATACAAAATGATCAACTATAAGTCAAGTTATTATTTGTTGTTCCTAAAATTTAGGACAAGACTAAGGTGACTAAATCGGTGACTAGGTAGCTAGCTACTTTTGTCAGGTAGTGTATTGTATCATATTATATAACATTTTTTAAATAAAAGCACAAGTTTGCAAGGAGAGCTCCTGAGCCATTTTTGTTGGATTTTACAAACTGGCAGTAAACATGGTCCATTGTGGTGAGGAAACAGTGAATCTGAAGAAATGTCAGGGAACATGTTTTGTGGCTACGAGAGAATGAGGCAATGAGTGCTACGTCAGAGTTAGAAGGAGCTCAAGGACATCGCTCCTCTGGCAACTGCTGTTAAAGGTTATCAAAAAGGGGCCATGACTAAGCGACTGCTAAGGAATCATTTCCATCTGAATTATTCTTAGCCGAGCATGGTGCAGAGAGCAAATAGCTGACATTAAATTCCATGCATTCTACTGAGGTGCAGTGGCGTACGATGTGTTATAATTGATCTAAAACTGTCAAATAAATATATCTTTTTCATAAATGTTCACACTTTCAGGCCATTGCTTTTCACTACTTTGCACATGTCTTTAAGGTACTGTATTTTTTTTATTTTGACTGGGAAATATTAAGGTTAAAATTTATAATTTTTTAAGCTAATTAGTTTTACTAAACATGGTGTTTGCTGTTTGTTCAAACTACTTATTTAAAATGAGCTGACACAACACAATTCTTGAGTCTTTTAGAGGGGAAACAATGTAATTGTTTTATGTTCAACCCACTTAAATTTGTAAAAACATTTGTGTATCAAAGCTGCTTTTAATTTTGGTCAATTGTATGTGAAGTTGTTGATTTTTCAAATACACAGACAAAAGAATTCATTAAAACAACAACAATTGTCTTATCACATTGTAACATCATATATATATATATATATATATATATATATATATATATATATATATATATATATATATATATATATATATATATATATAGTTTAAGAAATGACTAAGCCCAAGCTATTATGGTAAATTCAACATACACTCAAAAATAAGTTTTTTTTTTTTTTGCTCGTTCAGACTACTCATTTAAAGTGAGCTGAAAGAACACATTTCTTGAGATTTCATTGGGACAACTTAATTTTTTTATGTTCAATCCACATAAATTTGTTAAAAGTGTTAACTTAATTTGTGTTGGGACAACATGAATGAATTGTGCGGAACCCTACATTTTTTACAGTGTAGGCTCATTCTGAAAATGTACCCTATATACATTTTTTGGAGATCGCAAATTATGTAGCCAGATAAACGTAAAACAAACACTATGGGGTGGTATGATGCCATTCCTTTTCGCTCTTACCAGCTGACCGCTTACCTCAGTGTGGACAGCTTTTCCACTGTTACCAGTTTGTTCCAATCTAGTGAAGAATGGCATCAGAAAGCAGGTAAGACAAAAATAAAAGCCAAAAAATAAAATAAACATGTAAATAAGAGGGTGATAATGTGGTAAAATCTGACAATGTGGTAAAAACCAGGCTGCCGCGATGGTTTGTATTTTTCTGGATTGCTTTTGAAAACATTGACGGTTGGGTTTAGGGAAGTTGGTGGGTGCTGATCAATCGGTGCTTTTTAAAACACTATCAGTTGGGTTTAGGGAAGGAGGAGGGTCGGTCAGTCGATCACTCAATCAGTCAGTCGACAGCAGCCTCTGGTACATTTATGTTAGAAAAGCAGGCGCGAATGGCACTCGCTAGATAAATTTTAGATCAAAAAGCGTACACAGCGTACAAAGCGTACACTCTGGTGGTTTCGCAAAAACAAAAACTGCAAAAAACGTAGCTCCTGGGACGTATTTGACGCTCTCCAGAAATGTATATAGAGGTATGCAATTAGAATGAGCCTGGGTTGGGTAAATTGCAGGCAGTTGCTTAGTTTTCCATCCCTTTATTGGGGCATAGCCTGCCATGACCTTGTCAAAATTAAAACAAAATGAATATGAATAATCATTTTCTATTGGTCTCACATATTGTCTGGATTTCCTTGTCTCAATTGGATAGACACTTCAAAATAACATTTCAAAAGTTAACAATAGTAAATTAATATTAGCAAACACTAAACAATACATTCATTACAGTATTTATAAACATATTTACTGTTATAATGTTATTCTGTTAACTGTTGTTAACAGATACAACAGTTAATTTTAATAATGCGTCATTCATTCATTCATTCATTCATTCATTCATTCATTCATTCATTCATTCATTCATTCATTCATTCATTCATTCATTCATTCATTCATTCGACTTAGTCCCTTATTTATATGGGGATGGCCAATTTAGTTCATCCAATTCACCTGTATCGCATGTATTTGTACTGTGGTTGGAAACCAGAGCACCTGGTAAAAAAAAAAAAAAAAAAAAACATTTGAACATGGGGAGGACATGCAAACTCAACACAGAAATGCCAACTGCCTTCTTGCTGTGAGGGGACAGTGCTAAAACCCTGAGCCACCATGCCACCTAATAACGCATTAGTCTGTTGAAATGAATGTTGAAATAATAACACTTGTTCTTGTTTCTTGTTTTTTTTTTTTTTTTTTTTGTCAAAATGACATACACACTACAATAAAGCATTATTAAATTACATATAACCTTCATTAACATGTGTGTCAGGCATTGTATTCCACAAAAACAGTGATGAGACCCCTGATTTATGCCATTAATCCAAAATAAATTAAGATACTAGCTTTGGACAGCATTGATTTCCAGTCATATTCAGTCAGCATCTGTCAGGGTCTTTTGTCAGTTAAACTGCTACATGGTGACTCTCTGCTCCCATCAGTTGTAAACATGTGAATTAGTCTTTAGATGCTGACATCCACACTGTCTGGCACAAGAAATCATTTAGTTCAGGGTTTTCTTTTGCTTGTTCTTACAGATGCAACGATGTATTTAGAAACAATTTTTGTTACGCTTGAATGTATCTTCTTATCCAGGTATCAATCAAGTGCTCCAAATATATCTATATGTATTTTATATGTGGAAGGTGTAGGACCAAGGAAAGTTTGACCAAACATTCTGTCTGAATATGATAATTACAATGCACATTACGAAATATGCACCACTAAAAGAGCAGAAAATATTTAACCCTCTACTGCACGCATTATGAGAGATCTATAAAACATTTTTTTAAAGTCTCTCTTTTCTTAGAATGGCTTAAAATGAGTAAAAAAATAAGGATTTTCTTTTCTTGAAGGTACTTTTTGATATGTTGCCATTTGGCTACAACGTCCAGTAGTGGATCTACCTTAGACATTTCTTATAGTCTTTCCTTATAATCAATAATTTTGTTGCTTATGTTGTTTGTTTTGATTTAATTGGTGTTGCAGTATTATAAGCTTTAACACAGAACTTATAAATAACACATACTTTAAATAAATACATACTTTCCAACAACTGTTATTCCAACAGCTTTTATTTATTTCATTCTTTATTGCTGAATATTTTTGAAAACAAATATAATATTGTATTATCATGTATACAACATACAGTAGGTATAAATATTTTCGCCAATAAATATTATAACGGTAACACTTTATTTTGATGGTCCATTTGAGTATTAGTAGACTCTCAGCTTAATATCTGTTGATACTGACATTTAACAATCCTTTTAACAGACATTTAACTGACTATAAGAAACTTTGCAAGTACACGTCAACTTACACTAACCCTAACCCTAACCCCAACCCTAACCCCAACCTAACAACCTACTTATAATCTACTGAGAATTAGTTGCAATGTATCTTAAATTCAACTAACGGACCATCAAAATAAAGTGTGACCATTATAACAAATAAATATCAAATCTAACATATCCAGATGCATCCGAATAATGAAGCTACTATAGCTAACAATGTTTACTATACTATGCCTGTCTTATCTGCCTCTGAGCTAAATTACCTGAACTGTCTCCATCACTGCTGCTATCAAATGTCCAAACTGCATCATTCTCATGGTCACTAAAACCCATCTCATCCAGTTCTGTTCTTTTTTTCTTTCATTTACCATAGAACATGGTGGTCCTCACTAGTACACTGTTCCCTGTATTTATATCTAATCAAAAGTAGCATTGGCAATAAAATTATATTTTATCCATAATGCAAATGCAATCAAATTATGGCTAATAAACATTATATTACAACTTAAACTTAAAGTATTACAACTGACCTTGCTTGCTAGCTAACCTACTGCAATACTGCACATTCAACTATGACACAGTGTTGCCATTTGGCAACACATACATTTGATCGATTTACAAAAAAACGAATTTGATAAAAACGTTTTTGAGTTGTGAATATATCGTCAACACTTACTGGAGGTGATGTCTCAGATTTTTTTTGTGCATCAGAGATGAGTTGATCCTTTGTTTTTATTGACATTTTTATTTGCATTCAGCAACTACTCAAAAAATGCCCTCAAAAATCACGCCACAGAAAAAAAAAAAAAAAAAAAAAACACTGCACATCATGTGACTTAGCTAAAGCACATCATGGTCTAAACTAAGGTCTTCTCTTTCCAACAAAAAAAAAAATATAATAAAAAAATGAGGATGTTGGTCTAAAAGAAACAGTGGCAGGGAAGTTAACATAAATAGCATGTTGCCATATAGCAACACAAAGTGGTAGAGGGTTAAGTAAAATATTATTTGTATGGAACATTATCAGACTTGAGCATTATTTCTCTTTTATTTGTATACATTTTAAGATGATACTAATTTACCTGCAGATTTTTGCTCTGGTGCAGGCAGTGTGCGTGTCTCGAGGTTCTTAAAGAAAACTTAATTTTAGTCTAAAATTCAAAAACTTGCATTAGTGATAAAAATATAAAACATTCTTGTATTACAGCAAAAAGCAATATACTATACTGTAAAATATTTAACTATAAATATACATTAAATTACTGCCTAATAATTGCATTACTTTCACAGTAAGTTACTGTATGTAAGTTCACAGTAAATTACTGTGAGGTGCTTCATAACAACAATAATTCTGTAAATATTTCTAAATATCAAAAAGTGCCTGTACTAGCATAAACGTTAATGTGTATTAATTTCTATGTTGAATAAAATATTAATAGTGTTTGAATTACTATAACTAACTTGCAAAAGATATAGCCATTTTACAGTAACTTGCTGTAGTCATGATGCCTGCCTTAATTTCACAATAAAATTCTGAATACAAAACATTTAACAGGTAAATCCTGTAAAGTGACACTAATGTAATTTACTGTGAAAAATTACAGTACATGTTGTGAAATTGGGTGACGCAGTGGCGCAGTGGGTAGCACGATTGCCTCACAGCAAAAAGGTCGCTGGTTCGAGCCTTGGCTGGGTCAGTTGGCATTTCTGTGTGGAGTTTACATGTTCTCCCTGTGTTCGCATGGGTTTCCCCCCACAAGTCCAAAGACATGTGGTATAGGTAAATTGGGTAAGCTAAATTGTCTGTGTATGTATGTGAATGAGTGTGTATGGATGTTTCCCAGTAATGGGTTGCAGCTGGAAGGCCATCTGCTGCGTAAAACATATGCTGTATAAGTTAGTTGTTTATTTCGCTGTGGTGACCCCAGATTAATAAAGGGACTAAGCCACAAAGAAAATAAATGAATGAACAAATGTTGTGAAATTCTGGAAATTCATTACGGTGTACAGTAACTGCATTACTTTTGTGTTACTCCAAACACTGACTTTAACTACAGCAAACCATAACTGTTTAAAAGTACAACTAAGCTAGCGTGTGCTGTACTGCCTTCTCTCCAGTGGCCTCCAGTGTTTTTAGCAGTTTGTATGTGTTCATTAAATACAGTTTTTTCATTTGTTTGATCTGGTTTCAGTTTAGTTTGTATGTTTTAAATTGCTGTTGGGTAAGTTTGCCAAGAGCCGCGCTGTGATTTTCTATCTGACATTATTATTTGATGTCAGGCTTTGAAATGCTTATGAGGTCGTTCTGTACTTCATACCTGACTCACAGAATGTGGAAAAAAAAATCTGACAGAAGACTCCTTTAATAGCTTAAAATGTAGGTTTGAAGTATTCACCTTTGTATGAATGAGATTCATGAGTGTAGTGTCATTCATTGAGTGTGCATGTGTTTCTGTTTTTCTATTTGCATAACACTATTTTGAACCTGTTCTGCTGCCATGCTGATCGACTGATGTAAACTAACACTACACAGCAGGAGAAACATAAAACCACCCGGTTTATAAAAAATAAATGGCCCTAGAAGCTTGAAATGACTGTATTATCTAAATTGGGGTTCCCATGGGTAAACAAGCATATAAATCAAATAGACTAAGATATTTTAAAAAATGTAAAAATGCAGAATGTTTTTTGTAACAATATATACAGTTTGTACAAGACAACAATCAGAATGTCTAGAGGGAGTCTCCACAAGCATAGCAAACCAGACATGTACAATATGTGTGTGTTTATCTTTGTGCAGAATAAATACTGCATGGTGTAATGCAGTGGTTCTCAAACAGTTCTGAGTACTGGATTACTCTCATATTTTGGATCTATTTTCATGGACCCCTCACTACCAAATGTAATTTTTGGATGCAAGATTTTGAATCATAATTAGAATTCTCTTTCCCTAAACAACTGAACCAATTTTGATACAAAATGGTTGAACTCTCATAATAAACAAATTGTATCTCTCCATCTGACATTAAAAGCAATCATTTTATTCATAATGCAAACCTATGTAGCACAATAGTAGCATGAACATTTATTAGATTGTATAATTTTATGATTTCTGTATGTATTTTATGATCTGGCTAATTATTTAATACAAAACAACACGAGTTAAATTTTCAAATAAATAAAATCACTAAGGGTCTGTGTACCCCTGGTTGAGAAACACCATTGTAATGAACTGACATTTGCTTGACCTCTATGGCACTGCTCTCCACATACTGAAAATGACACACCTGGTCTTGCCCTCAGGTTTAATGACCTAAAGTAATTGGAGTTAGTTAAATAGCAGAATGAGGCCATATAGAACATACTGAACCCAGTATGGAAGATGAATACAACCAGTCCCCCAAAACAGATCTGAGCAGATGGAATCCTTCTGCAGAATATTATATATTCCAGAAGGACCATTTTGGAGGTGACACACAGATAAATGACTCCATTAGCATGTTTGGTTGAGGTAATAGCTGTGACCTTTGGGGATCACCTCATATATATATATATATATATATATATATATATATATATATATATATATATATATATATATATATATATATATATATATATATATTTATATATATATATATATATATATATATATATATATATATATATATATATATATATATATATATATATATGTGTGTGTGTGTGTGTGTGTGTGTGTGTGTGTGACTTTGACACATTTGACTTTCATCATAACATGAACTCGTTGCTGTTTTGAGTGTTGTCCTCAGTCGATCAACTCTACATATTGTATTTACTTTGGATTATGCCAGAATACCGTGTAACTGGAGAGTTGCAGATCTTGCATTTCTCCTGTTCGTCTGTAATTGACTCATTCACACTTGCGTCTTGCGTCAGCAGTTGGCCAACTGAAGGTGACCCTGTGTTAATGGTAGCCAAAATTAATGCCAGTGTGCATTTCCTCCAACGATTCATTATTGCTAGTTGTCAAAGTGGAAAGAGCATCCCCATCCCCCCTTCTCCACCCAAAAAAAGAGGTTTCTGAAACTGGTATTTTGGAATACTCAGACGAATATTATAGAAATATGTGTTAATAGAATATATGAAAACATATAGGTGTTTGCAAAATATAGGTTTGTAAATCTGAATATCCAAGACCTGAGATAACGTTTCCACTGTTGCATTTATTATGGCTGACGAGCTACATGAAAAAATAATAATGTAAGTACCTAGGAAAAATTATTAAACTGTGTGCCATTGCCATTGCAGAAATAGAATGCAGTCATTATCTAGTCCTGGTTTGGCCAAATATCCAACATTAACATGGAAAAGATATTGTTATTATGTGGCGCAGCAGCAAGTGATATATATATATATATATATATATATATATATATATATATATATATATATATATATATATATATATATATAATAAGAATTGCCCATCCCTAATAATCAGTTGCCAGTGTTTTAGTCATGTTTATGTATAAATCAGATGTCCTGTGACACATTTATCATGTTGGGAATGTCAACAATCAACAATGTTCAGTAGCTGTACTCAACATTAATGACTTTGGTAATTTCTTTACATAGCTTCATGGGTCAATTCATATATTCATAACGTCAGTCGAAGCAGTAGGTCAATTAGTCTACTTTGACGTCTGTAGTTTTACCAGTAAACCAATACAACATTTCTAATAGTAAATTGCTTCATTGGCTAGACCATATTTATCTATAAACATTTGCAATGGGCTAAACTGGTCTTCTTAACATGGCTGAACATCACATCTGTTTCAAAAATAGTAGGTGCACTGTGCATAGGGAGGTTTTCAGTTGAAAGTTAAGGACAACATGGGTTTAGACTCCTTTTATGAATAATGAGGCTTTCCATTCTGTGGTTGGATTGTTGCCAGTTGTCTATTCTGGCTTGCTCATTTCCATTGGGTTATAACGGGTCAGTGTTAGTCCTGCTTTGGGCTAGGAGTGACGTCACTGTGTTTTCTGCAGGGAGAGCTAGATGTACTCTATAGAAAAGGCAACAAAGATGCAGCACTCTCACACTGCTCAACAGTGCACAACCCCCAATACACATTCCTCTCTCAGTAAGGAAAGCTTGTCAACCATGTTTTGGTTTCTTTTGTTCAGTTGTTTGTGTGTTTTCATAATCTGTTATCTTTTTTTGGATACACATCACCAGTAATGGGACTGATGACATTGATGTATACAGTGCTGTTTGTTTTTAATGTTAAAATATGTAAGGGGGTCTGACTCTATATGAGTTAGAAAGCTATTCAGTTGTAAAATGATTGATGTCCACTGCTTCCTCGCTTCCTGCCATGCATGTGTGTCACTTTAGAATTCTCTGCAGGTCTGTTTAATGGTGGATTTTCCAGAATAAGTCCCAAACAACACACAGGTGCTTATTGCTAACACACATTCAGGAGCTTTCTAAACACTGCCAAATCAAATCTGGGTAAATCTGTATTACCTGAAAGCATTATCAGCCAGCTGTGATGATGTTCTGTTGTTGACTGCATAGTTTAATAATTCACCTTTTCCCGAAACCATTGTTAAAACAAACATTCGCGATCTTGTGTGTTAAAGCTCTGAAAAAATGAAATGCAAAATGCAGTAAATTCTATATAATATATATTTTTTAAATATTAATATATATTTATAAAGTCTCAAGGGAAGTATTATTTAAAAAAACAAATATATTTTTTACTTCAAAACAAAGGAAGTTGCCTTTTTTTATATAATGGAATTTATAATACAGCTTGTGTCAAAGCAAAACAAATGAATAAGACTTATTAATATTACTGTGAAGTTTCATATGCATGTTTACACTTTTGGGATTAAAGAAAGCTTGTCAGTGTGTCTAGGGCCAGTCAAGTTTCTACAGTCAATTCCAGGGTTTAATAAGGTCGCATTTAGGCTTCCTTTTGGCCTGCTGAGGCTTGAGGAGATGTCATGAACACAGGTGTTGTTTGACTGAGTCAGGAGACATGCTGCATTGCTCTAAATACACAATGTTTTCATATTTCAAATATTTACAATGGATTCAGTTCAAAACACACCTTCAGACACCAGCGAGTGTATTAACTATCTCCTGATCTTATGTGAATTCTGATTGCTGTTTGAGGCAGAAATATGATAAGCGATGCTAAAGGCAACATGTGGTAACATCCCAGCAGGCACAGAACGTCAACAAGACGTCTGATTGATGTACCCAAACGTTTTGTTTGGAAATGAAAATCTGGTTGACGTCAATGCCCAAGGTCAGATAGACGTTGCATTTTGGTTACTTTCCAACGCAACCTAAAAACAACAAAATACCACCATCTAATGATGTTCTCAATACTGTGACAAATGGCTGCATGTTGTTGTAACTTTGTATGATATTATCAATCTTAAAAATAAATAAATTCATAGTCATAATTGTTGTTGGGGAAACATCTGTGCCTCCT
Source organism: Danio kyathit (assembly GCA_903798195.1). Classification (NCBI taxonomy): domain Eukaryota; kingdom Metazoa; phylum Chordata; class Actinopteri; order Cypriniformes; family Danionidae; genus Danio; species Danio kyathit. The sequence goes on from LR812538.1 coordinate 17,378,412, forward strand.
GATGCTTTATTTCTGCTTCTATTAGCCACTGTATCAAATACAGTAAATGTTGTGTATAAATAACAACATAAACTTGGCCTGATGATATAAAAAAACCAAAGCCATAAACCAAAGACACAGAAAAGATCACATACTTCAATATGAGAGTAGTACACAGAAAAAAATAATAGGGTCTAATATAAATTTAAATACACACACATTTTGATAAAGTTTACAATCAGAAAGTTTGTTTCATTTTCATCGTCAAAAATATGTTGCTGTTTATTAAGAGTACATGTTACACATAAATTATTTAATTATTCATTCATTCATTCATTCATTCATTCATTCATTCATTCATTCATTCATTCATACATTTTTACCATAATTGAACCAGTCAAAGGTTTCTGGTAGAGTTACCAGAAATTAATTAAAAATTGAAGTACAGTAATATTGGTGCAAGATCTTCACAAATACTGTAATGAGTCTATATTGAGCGTAAGTGTCACTGCCCAAGTAAACACAAGATAATAGAGAATCCAAACAAAGCTAAAACTGAGTTTAATTTAACAATCTCGACACAAAAACAAAACCGAAGACAGGAATCAGGCGGACATCACAGAATGCAGTAAATACGGACAATGAGAACTGAACATAACCAGGTATATAAAGCAGAGAACAAAACAATAAGGAAACAAGGGGGAGGTGACAATGAAAAACCAAGGCAATTAATGAGCTAATAAGGACAACTGAGGAAACAGATTAAAACAAACTATGGAGCGATAAACAAAACACAGGAACACAGACATGGACTGTAACATTAATTTGTATTTCTAGTAAGACAACTAATAAGTAGACAATCTAATGAGTGAACAATATGTTCTCTGCTAGGTGATTTTTTTTTGTGCCTTTCATTCATCAAAGCAGATTGTGTGTTTTTTTTCCTAACACTGCAATCTGGTGACATTAAGGAGGAGTTACTTGCTAACTTTTTTCTTTTTGTCTCTCTTTTCTGTTTGGCTCATGACTTATCTGGCTCATTAAAGAGAAAGAGAGGGGGGAATTAATTAATGTCATTAAATGAAGCATGCTGAACCCTCCACAAGCTGTGAAGTGAAGTGTGGAAAAGAAGAGTGAGGGATAGAGAAAAAAAATCCAGAAACTGATGAGTAGATCATTAATTCTATAATTATTATCATTAGTACTAGTATGATCCCAGCTTTGTCATTTCTGACTGAAATACTATTTTAATAATACAAAAGTACTCTGTTATATAAGGTATAAAGTACTGTGGAACTCTACACATAAACAATGTTTTTTTCATATTGTAGGTGTAAGAAAGTAGTTGTACATATTAAGTATTTTTTTCTCAACAAGTCATAATCTTACAGTCAAACTGTCCAAATCCAAAGTTTATTCAAAGCAATAAAAATATGCAATGCAACACATTTACAACCATATATCAGAACATGTTTATTGCTTCAAGGTTTTAAGTTAATTACTGAACTGTAAACTGTAGGTGGAGCTACCAAGTTAATCAATTCAGTACTGTTTGCTTAAATAAAAACAGCTTGTTTCAGTAAAGTATCTCTTTGATGTTGTAACCAGGAAGTCAGGTGACAACAGAGTGAGAATGCATGTGCAGCTATATTTAATAGAGAGTGGTCAGGCAGGCAAAAGTCAACAGGTACAAACAGTAGCATGAACGCAATCCTAGTGATGTGATATTGTGCACCAAGTCTTCAAAGCATGTATCAAAAAAGGATACATCTCGCAGTGAAGCAGTGTACTGGAGCTTGATTGGTTTTCCCATAACCACGTGATCAGTGACGTCCGAAGCTTTACTTTCGCCTATACCCACGTGACTGCTTCAAATTTTGATTCAAATGTTTAAACACCCTCGTGGGTTAGTAAAGTGTATAGCAAGAGATTAGGCGTTGATTACATACATTTCTACTGCTTCAACGTACTCCACTGGTCACACGCATCAGTAATTCAACTAAAATAGAATAGTAATTCATAGTAAAAAGCTTTTGGACCATAATAAAGTGTATTAGCGTATTATTTACAACTCTTTTTAAGGAAGGTCACTGCACATTGTAGTATAGTGTGTAATGGAGGACAGCTGCAAGGACAGCTACATTTACCTCTTATTTAGGAATGTAAGTGTAGAGCCGTTTGGAATACAATAAACATAAATACATTTAAACCCCTTGGATTTTACTACAGTCATCCGTGGTGTAATATAACATACCTCAGTAATTTGTTTATATTACTCTTGTTGTATTACTACATGAATAAGTTAATCAGTTGTGAACATTTGACATTTTTGCAACACAGTGCTTTCCCACACTTTAACCAGCAGAGGTTCTCATCAAGGTCTGATTTGGAAAGCTTTGAGTAATGAAGCTTTTTCCAATGCAATCGAGTTGAACGATTCACTGGTTTAGAAAGCTTAATTTCACCATCACTGGCCAATCCAGAAGAGTAGTCAAGTCACAGGCAATAAGTTTGGTACAGGCATCAATAACATAAATGAGGAAACAAGGCTAGGGTCAAGAAACAGGAAAAGACTAGTCACAGAGAACGCTTCGTAATGTTACAGCAAAACAAGACTCAGCAAAGTGTGGGGAAATGTGAGCAGTGTTCATAGTCTGTGTAATCTCTCTTTGATCACCTCTAGCTGTGTGTGTAATCATCGATGATCCGGAAACAGGAGTGTGTGAGGTGCATGACGGAATTTGTAGTTCATAAGTTTACAGAATTGTAGTCCCGGTGATGGTGCATGTTTACCAGCAATTTGCAAGCCTGGATCGCTAGTGATCGTGAAAGATGCTATAACACATTCAATTACTTTCAACATATCTGCAATAATAATGTTATTATTATATAAATATTTATATAATTATACTGATTTTTCCTATACAAGTGACATTACTGAAGGCAAAGACATTGGAGGTACTGTTTAATTAATCAATAATTAAAAAATAAAGTTTGATGTGTGTGTCGAATTGGTGAGATTGTGTATAGCAGTTATTATGCAGGAAAAAGAAAGAAAGAAAGAAAGAAAGAAAGAAAGAAAGAAAGAAAGAAAGAAAGAAAGAAAGAAAGAAAGAAAGAAAGAAAGAAAGAAAGAAAGAAAGAGAAAAAAAAATAGATGAAGAGAAAGCACTCTGACTTTCGCCTAAGGGCAAAGTCACTCAAGAACATCCCTGGCAATTCAGCTGACCTGCTTTCTCGCCATGCTTTTTCCTCCTTACCCGGAGTGGCATTTCATTTAGACTCCATAATCCTTCTTTTCTTTTTTTGGCCTTGTCCAGAAAGTGCTGGGTTTCTCATCCACCCCACCCTCCCCCTCCCTCCTCCCCTCTAGCCCATTCCCTAAGCAATAAACCTCTGAGGGAAAAAAACGAAAATAATTAATTGCGCCTGCTGATAGCGTCATTTGTTTGAACACACACACTCGGTAATGTTATCACGCCCAATTCATTGGATGAATTATGCAAATCAAGTAACAGTACAAAGTATGTCTAAATAATCTGTACAAAATTTTATCTAAACATACAATACTTCATTTGGCTAACTGTTTTTAGATCATGGTAGCCCCTTTATACATCAGCATTCAAATAACAATCATAGTGACTGTATAAATAGAAAAAACTAAGAGATAAAGATGAGAAATGAAATAATATAGCAACATAATAAAAATGCTATCAGACAAATTTATCTTTATCTTTTTTTGAATTTATGTTCTATATTTTTTCTCTCTCAATTTTTTCTCAATCTTCAGTCCTTTGTCTTCCCCTTCTCTTCATCACTTTTTTATCATTTGTGATGGAGTGATGGGTCAGCGTGTGTTCTGTATATTCACAAGGCTCTCCAGTGGCTTGCTCTGAATTTACAGTTGGCCGTCGGTGCTTTAAGAAATGCAACGCTTTAAATAAATACGGAGGCATGAGATGTGTTAAAATAATGAAACAAATCTCTCCTTGTGGAAAAGTGTGGTTATCTCCTCAGCCAGTTGTGGCTTTGATTAATCATTGTGTTTACCCTCGTCTGTCCTTTCCATCCTCCCAAGATTCACTACAGCTGGTTTCCTCGACTCTGCATGATTCATTCCTTATCTCCCCGAAAGAAAGGGAAACCATGTGGAATTGTTTGATTCCTTGCTTCTAAAAGGCCTGGTTCCCTGTAAAAAGCAGATATAAATTTTGTTCCAAATATCCATTTTAGTCATAAAAAAAAAAAAAAAAAAAAAACTAAAAAATGACTTTTTTACAGACATTTTTTAATGACTCACTCTGTTTGTCCAACAAAAATAATAATTAAAAAACTTATTAATTTAAAAAATGCTGATAATTTATGGCATGTGAAATACCAGACATGTGATTTTTCTGCCCCAACCCAGCCAGAGAGTAAAGATCACATTCTTGGAATTGAAAACACCCTTACACTTTGATCTCAGTTCCCTACTGATTCCTCAGTCCTGTGGAGCTCAGAATCATCTGAAGATGTTTAATCATAATACTCCACCCTAGAGATATTTGAAGAGTATGTATGCTGTGCTGAGGTATGTTAGGTTCGAAAGAAAGTTGATATAGCTTTTGCCATTCTATCCTCATGTTGTATCAAAAGGAATTACATTTCTGAATTAAAAAAAAATTCTACGGTGGCTTCTACGGAGAGCTTAATGTGCTGCAATTTAAGAAAACACATGCAATTACAAAAAAAGTCAGCAAATTGAGAAAAGATCTTCATCCGTTTGACAGCACACGCGTTGCAAATTCTTACAATTCAAACACATTTAAAAAAAGATGTGTTTCGTTTTTTCAAAACACAAAAAATTATGAAAACACCTGCAAATAATCACGACAACCCATTCAAATAGCATGGAACACAATGGAAATGTTTAACATAGGCTCATTCTGAAAACATAGTCCTATATACATTTCTGGAGATTGTGAATTATGTAGCCTGTGTCACGCCTGGGCTCTCTCAGGAAGGCAAAGGTTCACATGAGTTATCAAACCTGTAGATTTATTAATAAACACTCACATGAAGGACATAGGAAACACAGGAGACTCAGGAACGACATGGGGTGTTGACAAGCAAAAGCAAGAATATCGGACAACGACTAAACAACCCACAGGACTATAAATACACAGGACATGATGATTCTAATCACACACAGGGGATGAACACAGGTGAAACTGATGAACAAAATTAAACGGCGGGAAACAGACCAATGGAGCACATGGGGAAGGTCACATGACAAAAACACAGGGGCCTGACAGCCTGAAGTATGTATGGCTGCATTTCATCTGCATTCAGCGGTATGGTGCTGTTCCTTTCCCAATATCAACATATTCCTGTATACATTTACACACTATCAATGCCTAAAGTATTTAACATGTGTCCATCTAGTAACAATGAGAACGAAAATCTTTTTGTTTGTTTGTTTGTTCGTTTGTTTCCTTACTATTTTATCGGTATGACCAACATCTCGAAGCACATTGTGGTTTCCGAAGGCATAACAGCAAAAAAGTATGAACTAACAGTAACTAACTGATGTATTCAATTAACACCACCCCATATATATAGTGAGGTTTCAAATCATACCAAATGAGTGGCTTAAAATTGTATTATAAATAAGTTAATATTTAAAATAATTCCTTAACAAAAAAAGCAGAGAAAGTAAAGAAAACAAAGACCACATTTGGGCTGCACAATATATCGTTTGAGCATCGATATCGCAATGTGTGCATCTGCAATAGTCACATCGCAGGGTCTGCATTGTTAAATTGGGATTATATACTGCAGTTTAGGATTATATATATTATATTGGGATTATATAGTCACACAGTTCAAAATACCTTATAAAATACCTTTTTTTTTTAAAAAACTATTTAAACAGTAAAGTCTTTGCAGTGTTATTTTATTTTACATTTGTTTACATTTTTTCTACCTAAATACGATTTGACTAGCCTGAAAACCATAAAACACTGTTTATTTAGCTTTTATATTTGCTCTATTGAATTTAGTTATACTTTTGTTTATTACATGCCATGCACAATTTGTTCCCCTACAGAATCATGCCAATCAATAGAAAATTAATAAATTGTTTTGAACATAGTGGTATTTAAGTCATCTGGTGAAATTGTATGTATATTTCAATATATATCACAGAAGTACAAAATATTGCAATGTCAGAATTTTCCAATACCGTGCAGCCCTAGATCACATACAGATGAATTAAATAAATGTTCCTGCTGTATTTATATAATGGCCCATTTCCACTGAGTGGTACAGTACAGTACGGTACGGCACACTTTTATGACCGTTTTCACTGTCACTGTACCAAGAGAAGCTAGACGCGCAGCTGTACGCTATTAGTTTACAGATATGTCACTCACTCGTGGACAAGCAGGAGAATGAAAACAAAGGAATTGCCGTTTTAAAAACACAGCCTAGACATTACACCTTTATAATATATACATATAATAACAAACCATGGTTGACCCGAGCTTAAACAAACCTTGTTGTCTTCTTGATGAACTGCCACAAAGCCAAGAATAATAAAATCTGCTGTGTCCTGTCGTTGTTTATGAGCCCATCTAAATGTGAGAGCGGTTTCACTTTCTCCAGAGAGCTCGTGATTGCGCATCTATATTTGAAATAACGAACTTCTTGAGCTGATGATAATAACATGCGCATGATTATTGAAGTGCCTTTGACATCCAATCCTTTCAGAATCTGACAAACAGAGAAAAAACTGAAAAACAAAGGAGCAAATGATTCTTTCAGCAACCTAAAAGATGAACAAACTGCCATGTTTAACTATCATCACCCTTTGGACTATTATGAACTCGGGAATGACGGAATTACTTTCTAACATGAGGTTACATGTGCTGGTGAAGATGCAGATGAGAGGTTTGCGCTGACTGGGCTATATTTTGTGTTGTTTTTGAACCCAAATAAGGACTAAATGTATGCTGTGTGTAGTTTTACTGTAATTGGTAACATATTGGAGACTGTAAGGGTCTGTATGTGTTCATATATGTTGCATTTATTTATTTATTTCATATAGTTTCATATAGTTCATATAATTGCAAACGTTGCAGTAGTATCATTAGTACCATCTGCAGTTATAATCAAATCCTGTTCATATAAAGATTAGTAATGAACATTTATACACAAGTATTTATGTGTATATAGTATCTGTTTTGTGAGAAGTGCTTCTCATATGATATGAAAGCAACCAGAACAACTTTACTTTGACATTTCCTCGAGCAAAAATTACGTAGTTTGAAAGTTTCTGTTGTACACCACGCCCACCGATTGGTACCCTTTTAGCAGTGGAAATGCAAGCCTGATAAAGGTGACCCGTACTATACCATACTGTACCACTCAGTGGAAATGGGTCATAAGATCATACTACTTTTAAAATGCAAATAATGTCAAAATTATGTTTCATTTAACACAATCTTAGAGTAGAAAATTTTTGACCATATGGACATCAGAACCCAAATTCTGTCTCTTTGTAGTGGTCTCTGCGTGAAACTCCCTCCTTGCCCCAACATTCTGATGTTGTCAGGTAGCAGGTGTGGGAGATATGTTTGCAAGCTGAACTCAGCAGCAGGGCTTTGAACAGCACAGCGAGCTCTGTCACAACAATCGCCACTAGTTTGGGAGGGAAGATCATTGTTGTGTTTTATTTTCCTTGTCAGAGTTGTGACAGGTGTGTTTATGCATCTGAGGTCGGAGCAATGGATTCTGACAGACAAACGGGGGTGTTATCTGTTGTTGTCACACCTGATGGTCGGGACCAAGGCAAAGCGGATGGGCTTTTTTATTATTATACATATTTTCATTTGACAGTCACGATGGAAGCCTCAGAGAGTGAAGGTTGTTGGATCTAAATGTAGCTTTATACTGTATGCTGAAGTCAGAATACAAGAATCCAAAACATGAGAACATCTAACATAGAAACATAAAGCAGAGACCACCACCTGGTGAATAAAACATAAAAACAAACAAGCTTTAAAAAAATAACTATAAAATAAGAACAAAGTTGTAAAAGCCTTTCCTTTTGGTTTTATTTTGGTTTTATTTATTGGTTTTCAGTTCATAATTTAAGTATATTATACATAGTTTTAGGCACCAGCACAGATATTTTGTAACTGAACATGTCATGCTATTTTTGACAAGGTGAATTTAAATTAAATAGCACTGATTATGAAATTTTTAATTAATTTAAATAACTAATTGTTTTCGTCCCAGAGTTTTTATTATTATTATTATTAAAATGTTTTTCATCTATTGAGATTTATTTGAGATTTTGTCATTCGTCTTCTCTATCATAAATATGCTCATGCCAAGACTTGTCTGTTTGTGCCATATTTAATTTACCCGGCAGCTGCAAGTTTATTCATTTCACCTATATTTTTGGAATGTGGGGGAAACCGGAGCACCCGGAGGAAACTCACAAGAACACTGAGAGAATATGCAAACTCAGCCTGATCTCACGAGGAAGCATAAGTATTTTACGTTTTGTCAGTTTAGTGGCTAATTCGTACAAATTCGTACGAGTTCAGCTGTACAAAAATGTACAATTTTAAAAAGGAGGCGTGGCACCCAACCCTACCCCTAACCCCAACCGTCATTGGGTGATGAGCAAATCATACTAAATTAGACATTTTAATTCAGCAAACTATTTTTGAAAGACTATCGATTATTCTAAAAAGTAACTATTACTCTAAAAAGTTACATCTAAATCTAAAAAGTTACATTTTTAAAAAAGAAACTCAAATATTAGGTCACACTTTATTTTGATGGTCCATTTGTTGAATTTAAGTTACATTGCATCTACATGCCAACTAAATATCATTAGATTTTAAGTAGACTGTTAGGTTGGGATTAGGGTTAGTGTAAGTTGACATGTACTTGCAAAGTTTCTTATAGTCAGTTAAATGTCTGTTTAGCAACAGTATCAACAGATATTAAGAAGACAGTCTACTAATGATCAAATGGACCATCAAAATAAAGTTACCAAATAGCATTACTTAATTTTATAAAGTAATGCGTTACTTTGCTCGTAACTTACTGTACTTACTTTCTCCCAGGGCCATTTATATTGAAGTTGATATTTAGCCACACCATGTTGGTGTTTCATAACATCAAATTTTTACAAGGTGGGTCGTTAATCTAACGCTCAACCCCCAACCTGGAGGATCAGAACATATAACATATACACTACGGACAATTTAGCTTACCCAATTTACCTATAGCGCATGTCTTTAGACTTGTGGGGGAAACCGGAGAACCTGGAGGAAAGAAACCCACAAAAAACATGGAACTCCACACGGAAATGCTAACTGACCCAGCTGGGGCTCGAACCAGTGACCTTCTTGCTGTGAGGTGACATCGCTACCCATTGCGCCACCATGCTGCCCCACTCTTTACTTAGAAAAGTAATATTATTTTGTAACGTGTTACGTTACGCTACTACTACTACTACTAGTACTACTGCTAATAATAATAATAATAATAATAATAATAACAAAATGTAAATTTTACATTAAACTCTTAAAACAAAACCCCAAAACACTTTATTTCAACCTAATTTAGATGTACGATTTGTTTATAACACAAACACTACTAATGTAATATAATAGTTACCTTCAGTGATTCAAATTTATATATAGGTTTCCTGTGCAAGTCTGATGATTTATTCCAACTATTCCTTGTTGATGTTTTTTGTAAATATTTCATTTATATGTGAAGCTGTGTAAGTGTAAGTGTAATGGTGCAATGCAGATATATTTTCTAGTGTGTAAGTGTAACTTAGTGGTGCATCTGTCTCTTGGTACAGTGGTTAGTGAATTTTAAGCTAGACAAACTGCAGTCGTGTCCTTCAAATGGTCAACAAAAATGTAATCTATGTACTTTTTCCGACTTTCTTTCGAATAATTTCCCCTTCTGCATCTTTGCAATAAAGATGGGAAAAGCCATCAAAAATTAATGCCTTGTGGTTAGATGAGTGCAGTTTAGTGTGTCTATAAAGCATCTGATGTCATGTGTTGGAAGTGTTCCTGACATGGAGGAAAAAGCCTCTCTTTCTCTCTCTCTCTCTCTCTGTCTCTTGCTCATTCACTCTCCGTCTAAATGGAAAGCTATGTCGTTTTCATCAGGAACGTCCTACAACAGATGGATTAAATGCTCTCCCTCCATTTCGCTGCATCACAGCTGGGAAGGCTTTCCAGAGTGCTCACTAATTATCTGATGAGACTGAGCCACTTCCACACTGGCATGCCATAAAAGGCAGTCATGTAGGTCGAACATGCAAACACAAGCATTGGAAAATGTCTGTTTTATAGCAGCAGAAATAATTGAAAATGACAATTGGGTTACAAGGAATTTGGTTATGACTATAAGCACCTACAGTATATGTTCAGATCTCGTCATCGCTTATTTGAATCGGGTGGAGGAACTCTCCAAGGTTCTGAACCACAGAGTCACTCCCAGAGAAACGCCACTGTCTGCAATACTACAGTACAATTGAGTAAGATGGTACTTAATGTACAGTTTTAGCATACAATAATGGATCCTGATTTATGTCATTATAGGTTTTGTAGCTACTAATGCTATTCAGTAACCAATTAATGTGCCTTTATTGCTATTATAGACCAGTGGTATAAGCTGAAAATACTCAATTGAAGCAGTCTGATGTACAGTATCTTAGACATGCTAGCTTTTACAACCAGCCTGCAAGGTGGAGAATGATGCAGCTTTTTGAATTTAGGTATTGCAAAGCGACCACATATATTTACAGTATCAATGATTGCCTGAACGATCAGTCCAATTTTCAGTCAAATCAAGCCACAGTAATTTTGGCTTAAATGTAGTTATTAGGACATGTTTATTTAATTCTTTGGCAAAAAAGTGCTAAGTGCTTGTCTGGGAGGGTTTATTTGGGTATTGTATTTCTATGTATCCTCTCTCACTCACAGGAGGAAGAACGGGCTTCCTCTGAGGGCTGCACTGGACTGAATGTGTTGTTTTTCCCTCCCTCCCACAGCAATGGTGTTCCAGATGAATATAGGGTGTGGATGTACTTTCTAGTGACTGCAGTTTCATTTTTTTTGTCCAATGATGGTTTGCTGTGGTGTAATCCTCTTTTCTTGATCTCTTCTCTCCATCTGCTTGATCCCACACCCAACCCCCTTCCCTCCATCCTCTCCTACTTCATCCCCCACTCGCCCCCATCCGATTACACTGTGAATCCTGTCCCAATGCCTGTCAGTAGTGTGCACAGTAATCACTCGACCACAGTCCTTACACATCCTCTGCTTCCCTGTGTCCACTGGACAACATTCAACACTTTGTGTGCGTTATAGGTTTGTGGGGTGAGCTTTAAAATACTCTGGACAAATAGAGGTCCTGGGCCTCCCATGTTCTTAATCCCATGAAGATTGTTATTCCAGTGTTAATCTGCCTGCAGCTCAGCTGGATGACCTCCTTCCTAGCGAACATAGACTGCAGCCAAATTTTTGCTTTTTTAAAGTATGTTCTGAAATTGGAAAATGAACTTACTGTTTTGCTACTGATAAAGTGCATTCTATAAATACACAGTTTAAATACATTCCTACAGAATCTTGATTCTGGAGTGAGATATGAATTTCAGTAGTCATGTCAAAGCAGTTAGTAAATCAGCATTTGATACTATCATTTTAAAAACATTGCAAGAATTAGATACTTATTTTCCAGTGAGGACTTAGAGAAACTTGTTCATGGTTTTATCACCAGCAGGATGGATTACTGTAATGGATTTCTCTCTGGCCTTCCCAAAAAGACCAGAATGCTGCTGCCAGGATTCTGACCAAAATCAGAAAATCAGAGCACATCACACCTGTCCTAAGGTCTTTACACTGGCTCCCAGTTACATTCAGAATAGATTTTAAAGTATAATTAGTTGTCTATAAATCATTAAATGGCCTAGGACCTCAATACACTACAGATATGCTGACTGAATACAAAACAGATCATTCAGATCATTAGGATTAAGTAAATGAGAAATTTCAAGAGTTTATTCGAAGCAGGGTGAATCAGCCTTCAGCTACTACACCCTCCGCTGCTGGAATCAGCTTCCAGAAATGATCAGATGTGCACCAACATAAGGCACATTCAAATCAAGACTTAAAACACATCTGTTTAGCTGTGCCTTTCCCGAATGAGCACTGTGCTACGTCTGACAGATCACTATTATGTCTTTCTTTTCTTTTACATTTGTTTATAACTTATTTTAACACATTTAAGTCTGTTTAAGTCTGTATTTGTTCATTTATTTTCTTATGCTTGTTTCTTTTATTCTTGTTTACAGTATGTAAAGCACTTTGAATTACCATTGTGTATGAAATGTGCTATGCAAATAAACCTATACTTGCCTATACATTCTACACTTTCCATCTTGGCATTGCTCTTCGAAACATGTGATCATTGACCTGATAATAGGTCAACAATCACATGCGAGCAATGCCAAGATGGCAAGTGTAGAATGTTTAAGAATGTATTTAAAAATGTATTTATAGAATGTACTTTATTAGGACAGCTGGGAAAATACTTGCTTTACCTGTAGCTTTTACAACTGAAAAGAGACTTGACCCTCTTCTGGTCTTGGGTTTGACTTTGACTCAGTTTGGTTAAATCACAGCCTGAAGTGAAGTAATCTGGTCATAACACTGCATATTCAGACATGAGAAATAGATTGTGGACCGGATTAATGGAATAATAATTTAAAAAAAGGTTACAATAGTCTACTATCCAACATAGGACTACATTTTCAGAATGAGCCTATATACATTTCTAGAGATTGCAAATTATGTAGCCAAGAGTACGTATGGCTTAATTTCATTCTTAAAACTAATGCTACAGGGCGATATCACGCCGTTCCTTTTCGCGCTTACTACAGTAGCTGACCACTTACCTCCATGTGGATGGCTATCCCACTGTTACCAGTTTGTCCAGTTAGCTCGCCATGTACATCGGCGGACTTGAGACGCAGAGAGGAGTTGACCACGACAATGGGGTTTGAGTCTGGTAAATGGTGGTTCCAGAAAGTGGGTAAGACAAAAATACAAGCCAAAAAATACAATAAACAAGTAAATAACAGGGTGAGAATGTGGGAAAAAATCAGGTGGAGGGCTGTTCTTTTTTCTGGATTGCTTTTTAAAACTGTCGATTGAGTTTAAGGAAGTGAGTAGGTGGGTCAATATGTGCCTTTTAAAACACTGTTAGTTGGGTTTAGGGAAGGGGGGGGGGGTCATCAGTCAATCAGTCAGTCCGTCAACAGCGGCCTCTGGTGGATTTACATGAGAAGAGCAGGCACGAATGGCACTTGCGAGAGAAATTTGAGATGTCAAAAATCATACACAGCGGCCTCTGGTGGATTCGCGAAGACAAAAACTCGCTCTCCAGAAATGTATATAGCAGTACATTTTCAGAATGAGCCTGGGTTGCTACTATCATTATGTTGGCCTGACTGTACATGTATCTGGCATGTTAGCATGGAGTCAGTTACTAGCTTTTGATTTCTTTTATTTGTGATTCGGTAAGCAATTAATTATGCACGCACTAGCGGAAACAACTACACATACATCAGTTTTGCAAAATTGAAATTAAAGTGACGGGGGTGTGTTATAGAGGCCTGGAGGCAAATGGTTCCTTCCGTTAATTACTCTGGCAGCTTGCCCAACAGAGTAAACACGGTGATAACCGCAGAAGCGGGGACAGGAAAAGTGGGTGTTTTACATAAAGCAATATGCCTTCTCTTGAACAGCACTCCTGAATACAGGTCAGTTCTCAGCTTGCTTTCTCACATGGAAACATTTACTGAATTATTTTTTTTACTAAATGTCCAGCCAAGCATTATTGCAAACATTTGTGCACTTACATTGCTATATCACATTAACAGTAAATAAATAAAACATTATTTAAAAAGTTTTTTTTAAAAAGCATTTCCATAAAGATATCTTGCCACCCTCATCCCTGACTGCTGCTGTAAGGGCATTATAGCGGGATTAGAGATTATTAAAATGCTGACGTAAAAAGCATTTTTAATGATGTTTCAATCGTTTTGGAAAACAAGGAAGGAAAAAAAAAGTTTAAACTGTGATTCTCACTGGCTGCAACCTAGAAAACTAATCAAATATCATTTAAAATACCCCTATTATAGATTATGTGGCTGTTTCTGAATGTAAAACCCCCGAACATGTTTTAAAGGGCAAGAAAAAAGAAAGTTAACGTCTCTTAAACAGGGATCAATACTGAACTGTGGAAATGAGTGGTCAGGAATGTTATTCTGTAATGTAAATTTGTAGATCAGTTACTCATTTGCTTAATGACACTATATTCCTCATTGGCTGCCAGTGAACAAGGTATACTATGACTTGCTCTCAATTGTTAGATTTTGTTATATTTGGCTTAATCATTCTTGGGTGGGTCGGCAATGTATTATGACTCTAATACATAAAATAAGTAAGCTGATCAAATTTTTTATGGACAGAAGACTTTGTTGAAGACAGTGATGTAGTACAGTTCCTCAGCATCGATGTTAATCGTCGGTCTTTAAGTAATTTAAACCCAACGTACTGTTTGTGAGACATTACATTATAACAAAGGATATGACCCCGCCACTAGAGATTATCCAACTGGTTTGGTTGGGTCACAACTCTTGAGTTTATAGGCCTATTTGGTTCACACCTTTTCAGATGCAGATACTCATTTGCATATGAAACAAGCCATACAATCCATCACTCTCAAACAGCTGTTTTTTTCATAAGAAACATTTCTCAGCAACTAGCATTCTTCAAAATATATACTTTTGTCAGTTTTGTGATTAATGAAAAAAAAAAAGCACTCATAAAGGTTTAAACCACAAGAGGGAGTAATGAGTAAGTAAATGATGAGGTCATTTTAATTTTTGGATGAACTGCCTAAAACTAATTTGATGCACATGAAGTTATGTCAAGTAGACATGTGTTGTGTGTACTAACTGCTCAAACAAACACATATGAAAAGTTACATAAATATTGTACATACAGACCTGACGCTTAGATCTTTGAAATGAAGAACTGTACTATTTATACCTACTGTATCTATGAAATAATCACGTGTGCCTGTAAACACCTCAAACTGGCGAATAACTAAACAAATTATTCAACAGATGTTGAAAACATACATTTTAAGTGCTCTTGAAGCATGCATTTATTTTTCACTTTAACTTATAGTATGAATTTGTCCATTAATTAAAGTGTGAAAGCAACCAAGCTGCTGCTGCTGACTCACGATGCCTTGCGCATGAATCTCTTTTAATTATGATTATAGGAAAACTTTAAGTCTTATCAGGCTGATTAGATATAGCAACTTCGAGCCAGGGCCCACCTTTTTGCTGAAATTGATTCTGTAGCATTCAAGCCCTAGGATGTGATGCACATCAGAATTCCAGCCAGGAACTGGAATAATAATATATTAACTTATAACATCACAGCAGTATTTGTTTTTTAAAGCCATCATAAATAATAATGTATTCATGGCTTTTAGCATTTTATTGCAATATTTATTTATTTTTTTCAAGATAGGCTCATTGTGAAAATGTACCCCTATAAACATTTCTGGAGATCGCGGAATATGTAGCCAGAGGAACATATGGCTGCATTTCGCCTTTTATAGCAAACGATATGGGGGCGGTATGATGTACTTCCTTTTCACATTACCAGCTGACCGCTTACCTCTATACTGTATGGATGATGCTTTTAACGCTGTTAACCAGTTTGTCCATTTGTTCGCAGCGTACGTCAGAGAGACGCAGAGCAGAATTGACCATGACAAACGGGGTTCGAGTTAGAGGTCTGCGGTTGTACCGCAGGACCTGACCAGATTTCTTGTGGCGTGGGAATAAATTTCTCAATAAAAACGCGGTAGCGGTTGGTGATTCTGGTGTATTTGAACGGGGCGGGTGGGCTAATGATATAGCATTCCTGTGTCCCAACATTTGGAACAGCATATCTGTGATTTCCTCATTCTTATTGAGGTTCCTCATTCTTGTACCGGTGAGCCAGTGTTCACAACTGTTACACATGCTGAACGCATGACAGGTGCTTTCTGCCCATGCTTTATTTTTGCATAGTCTGTGCGTGCATTATCTAACGGTCCTCAGAGCAGGCTTTAACAACATGGGAGAGCAAAGTGTAGATGCGCTGTCCTTCAGTTTGCATTAGAAAACAGTCAGTTTACTGTTAGGAAGCCCACATCATATATATATAATGTATGGGATTTTTTTTCATGCGTCATAGATGAAATGGAAAAAAAAATATCCTTTGCAGGATGTGATAATACCTCAAGTTTTATCCTTTAGCAGTCAAGACTGGAACCTGAGGTTTAAGGCGGCACTTATGTCTCATCACAAGGAGCAAACAAAACTGACAAATCTGTAATTTCTCTCTTTTGCTAGTACCCACCCATTTAAACGTGTATTTTGAAAACCAGATCAAAATTTAGCGGGAAAGGTTGGGTCGGGTAGAAAATTATTCTAAGCGGGCAGCGGGTGAGCAAAGACTGAATATATGGCGGGAGAGGTCAGGTGCGGAATAAATCCTTGTGGAAGAATGTGGTCAAATCTGAAAACGTGGTAAAAATCAGGAGGTTGTGAGGGGTTTTCTTTTTCTGGATTGCTTTTAAAAAAAACTGTCGGTTGGTTTTAGGGAAGTGAATGGCCGCTGGTCAATCTGGGCTTAGGGAAGGGGGTGGGGTGATCGGTCAGTCAGTCAGTCAGTCAGTCAGTCAGTCAGTCAGTCAGTCAGTCAGTCAGTCAGTCAGTCAGTCAGTCAGTCAGTCGACAGTGACCTCTGGTGGATTTACGCGAGAAGAGCAGGCGCGAATGGCAGATCTCAAATTGTGTACACAGGGGCCTCTGGTGCATTTGCGAAAACAAAAAGTGCAAAAAACATAGTTCCTGTGACGTATTTGGCACTTTCCAGAAATTTATTTAGGGGTAGGTAATCGGAATGAGCCTGGGTTGTTTTGTTTTTGTAGCTGTTGTCTCAGATTTATTATAAAAATGAAATGTCTCTCTTGCTAATGTTGACTGTTCCTTGACTGAATCTAACGGTCCTCTCTGACTCCTTGATGCAACTGCGTATTGTGTATCATTATAGACCATAAAGTGTACCGCACAAGATGTCACAGATTTATTGCTGCATTGGTCAAATCCTCATCACTATACTCACCTCCTAGTCTTAGTTCTGCAGTTTTCCCCCCGAGCAGAGCAATAGATAAAGCAGAATAGGTTTATGGATATGCTCAAACTGCGTATTGTGCATTTTATTCCCTGCTGTTTATTTCCTTTCAAACAGAGCGATTTTGAAGCTGCGGTAGAGAGTGAACCCGAGAGTGTGATTCATAAAGAGTGTGATTCAAAAAGGCAAGCGGGCCTCTGGGGCTGATGGAATATTCATCTGCATGTTTCAAGTTTGCTGATTAACAAATATTTGAATTTTTCCCCCTCTTTGTCCTCTTTCTCCTTAGAGGCATTTCTCAGTCTGTTGTTCAGGCAAACACTCGGATTATGGTGAACAGGCTCTGGAATATGTTGTTTGGCTTAGTGTGCCAAACTAGTCCAAACTAGTTTTAAAGTGCTGTATGTAAGTTTTTGACTCTTCTAAAGCATAAAAATACCATATTATTATTACCTATATTATGTACCATATAGTGTATGCAGATAGTTAAGAAACTGCTAAGTGAACAGTCCTTGTTTATTCTGAAAAACAATGCTAAAGTCAGATATTCTGTTTTGAAAAGTGTGCATTACGGCGGTCTTTATTTTGGTTATTTAACCAGCCCACTGCCAGTTTAGCCAATTAATATTTCAGCAGCTCGGGTTGCCTTTATGGAAAACATGTATTTCTTTCATTCAGGAAAGCTACCAAGTGGTGCGTTCGTGACTGAAATGTAACCTCCAGTGGACGTAGCAGTCTCCAAAATGAGACGCAGATTCAGAGTTCCACATGAGGTGGTTATTAATTAGCAAATAATATAAATTTACAAAACATAAACATTAGGTGAGCAGGTTACATTGGGACCTTGTGTCCTAACAACATGCTAACGGTGATGAGATTTGGCAGTGATAAGCAATTTGGCTGTTTACAACCAGACAAAACGCGACAAAAAATTCAAATAAAGCCTTTAGAAGCACAGAATAGTGCACTTACTGCATTCCAGTGAAATGGTAAGTTTTATAATCTAATTAATACATATTAAAACCTCTTAACAATATTAAATGTACATGCTGATCACTGATAAGTATTGGCACACTTCTGTCAATGTTGTCGATCTGGCAACCTGTGGTTGCATGTGTTTTGACCCAGGTGCACAATGCCTAGTTCAACCACTGGGTGTCAAACTTACATAATGCACTTTTAAGTAAAGGCACTCCATATCCAAAATGCAACACTATGATAGCAAGCAAATGTGTTTTTATTACAGAATTAAAAAAAAGTGCTTTGGCTTGGTTTACCAATCAGTCAGATAGGCCCTGGTACTACCAATGGATGTCAGTAGCATTCTGGATGGAGAACACTTCTTTTAATCATGCTCTCAAAATGAACTTGGCAAACTCGAGCATGCGACATAGAGCAGAAAATTCTGTGGGAGGAAAACTCCACCACAAAGTTGAATTGCAGGCATTTTCAGACTCACTAGAAGAAGAAAAAAAATCTATATATATAGCAAAATAAAACCTTTGTGATAGAGGTCGCACTGGTGCATGCATGAGTTTCATGAGTTTAAATGATAATTAAACAGCACTGTAGAATCAAGTGAGAAGTGTCCAAATTTGTTGCAAAGCTCTGTCACACAAATCATGAATTTAAGGTTTTTATTGAACTTATCGTACACTGAGGTGGAAAATAGCTGAATCACTGTGCTACGAACTGGATAGAAGGCTTTTCTTTCTATAAAACCCCAACTATTACCATGGTTTTACTGTAGTAAAGCTAAAATAAACTCTTGGCAAAAATAGAGGATAATATTTTATTATTTTATTTTTTATTTGATTATTAAATATACATTTCAGGTAATGTATAACATTACTTTTTTTGTTGTTGTTAATAACTTGCATTATATTACTTGAGGTATTAAATTTGTAGATGATACTACTTTATTAATAAAAATAAATGGTTACACTATTCCATGGCGACGCGGTGGCGAGTAGGTAGTGCTGTCGCCTCACAGCAAGAAAGGCGCTGGTTCGAGCCTCAGCTGCAGTTGGCATTTCTGTGTGGAGTTTGCATGTTCTCCCCGCATTGGCGTGGGTTTCCTCCAGGTGCTCCGGTTTCCCCCACAAGTCCAAAGACATGCGCTATAAGTGAATTGGGTAAGCTAAATTGTCTGTAGTGTATGTGTGTGAATGAGAGTGTATGGGTGTTCCCCAGTTATGGGTTGCAGCTGGAAGGGCATCTGCTGCGTAAAACATATGCTGGATAAGTTGGTGGTTCATTCCGCTGTGGCGACCCCAGATTAATAAAGTGACTAAGCCGAAAAGAAAATGAATGAATGAATAAATGAATGAATGAATGAATGAATGAATGAATAAACACTATTCCATTAACTACTAAAGTGAATTTAATTAAGTACATGTACTTACTCTAGGGTTAGGTTTAGAATTTGAATTAGGTATAGGTTAGATTGTGTGTAATTATGCATAATTGTAATTACTGTATTAAGTACACAGAATATTAATAGATTTGCATCTGGATCCCAGCCTGCCCACCAGCTTCTCTGATCTCAAAGTACCCGAGGAGGCAAAAACTTCATATGATTTTTACATATATTAAACTTTATAATATTATTAGTCAGGTTTTGGTGCAACTAGTTGTAAACAGGTGCCTATTTTCTCAAAGGCTCTATAAAAGATACGCTAGGACAGTCAGTGGATAATAGAAATAAATGACTGTGGTTCACAGTTTATTAATGTAATGTACTTTTTAAAAAGAAAAATAGCATGGATAAAATAAGCTAGAAATATTTAGATCTACCTAACAACACACATCCACTCATTTCCTTTGAGTTAGTCCTTGATATACTGTGGTTGCCACTGTGGATTGAACCACCAATTGCAACTGGCATATGTTTTATATGGCGGATGCCCTTCCCCCGTCCAACCCCGCACTGAGAGTACACTAACCCATTAACCCCCAGTGCTGGGAAACTCCCATACACACACACTCATACACTATATGGTCAATTAATTAATTAATTAATTAATTAATTAATTAATTCATTCATTCATTCATTCATTCATTCATTTTCCTTTGGCTTAGTCTCTTATTAATTTAATCAGGGGTCACAGCAGAATGAACCACCAACTATTCCGGCATAGGTTTTACGCAGAGAATGCCCTTCCAGCCACAACCCAGTACTGGAAAACACCCACTATGGCCAATTTAGTTAATAAAATTCACCTTTAGCGCATATCTTTGGACTGTGGGGGAAACCAGAGCAAACCCACGCAAACACAGGGAGAAGATGCAAACTCCTCACAAATGCCAACTGGTCCAGCTGGGACTCAAACAAGCGACCTTCTTGCTGTAAGGTGACTTACCACTGAGCTACTGTGCCACCCACAATTTATCATTAGTTTATCTAATTCACCTAAACCACATGCCTTAGCATTCTGAGGAAACCCACATGAACAGTGGGAGAACATGCAAACCCCAGAGAGAAATGCCACCTGGTCCATCCGGGACTCCACCAGCAACCTTCTTGCTGTGACACTGTGCTGCAACAATCTAAACAGTGATAATATGTCAATTTAATGTTGTTAAGAGCTTCACAAAACCCATTTATGAAACATCTACTGATGAAATATCTAAATTTACCACAACTGTCACTTATAATTCTCAAGGTCACTAATATCTTTTTACACTGCAGCTCTGCCTCTTTTTTATTTGGACAGAGGAGAACTGGTTCTAGACTGAGCAAGGTTTCTCCCAAAGTCTCCATTCTCATCAATTGGTCTTCTGTAATGCCATAACGTAAAATGTTCTGTAATGTAAATGTTGTGAAGTTGATTTAATATTGTATTTATATGAGGCAAATGTCTTTATTATTCACCCTGCGAATTACCAACAGCTGTGAGTGTGTGTATGTTTGTGCTCTGGAGGTTCTCTAGAGGTTATATCCTTAGCATTGAGGTCACACTCTACTACTCCTTTGCTGGACTTTATTATTATCTTGCCAGTGTCCTCCTGAGCTGTCTATGTCTGTGAGTGTAATTGGTTGTGTGTGTTGAGTAAGATGTTGTTTTTTTCATTTTACAGCCAGCTGACATGACATTTGTAGAGATTCCCTACATTCCATGAAGCTGTACAATTTTGCTGTTCTAAAATGCAGTCTAAAATGACCTGAGACATTGTCTTTCTTCCATTGAATTATGTTTTCAGTTGATATCCTCAAAAATGTGCTATTTTTTCACACCACCTTTATTCATTCATTCATTTTCCTTCGGTCTAGTCCCCCACTGCCGAATGAACCGCCAAATTATCCAGCATATGTTTTACGCTGTGGATGCCCTTCTGCAACCCAGTTCTGGGAAACACCCAAACACTCTCACATTCTCTCATACACTATGGTCAATTTAGTTAATCCAATTCACCTATAGCGCATGTCTTTGGACTGTGGGGGAAACCGGAGCACCCACGCGAACATGGGGAGAACATGCAAACTCCACACAGAAACAACTAGTCCAGCCAGGACTCAAACCAGTGACCTTCCTGCTTGAGGAACCAACCATCTTTAATGATATCAAATGTTTATCAGTGCTTGATAAGTTAAATGAACATTGCATACTGAACATAAATTTTAAATGCCAAAAGTAGGATCTTCTCTTTCTTTAAATCTGCTGCACACCATTCTTCATTGCTGTAACTTCTCTAAATTTAGAAACCAGGCTGAGAGAGAGTCAAGCCACACAATGCAAGACTCTTCTGCCTTTTAAGAGCCCGGAGGTCACTGTGCCCTTTTCAGAAACAAGGGGCAGATAGAGCCCATCCCTTATTTTCTACTTGCCCCATGGAAACAAGAGGCCAAAGTCACGTGTGAACAGCATGCCAGTCCTCCAGCACACTGACCTGAGAGCAGTTCTTCATGTACCTCCATATACATCAAATAATTGGTGCAAACGCATGTGTTTGGGAAATGAATCGCATATGCGATTGTGAAAAGAGTACTGAAAAATCATTCATTTTCTTTTTGCCCCAGAGGAAACCCACGCAAACGCGGGGAGAACATGCAAACTCCACACAGAAAGGCCAACTGACCCAGCCGAGGCTCGAACCAGCGACCTTTTTGCTGTGTGGCGACAGCACTACCTATTGCGTCACCGCATCATCCTGAAAAATCATACTTAAGTAAAAGTACCAATACTTGCTTAAAAATGTAGTGCGAGTAAAAGTATCTGTTGTAAATATTACTCAAAGTATGAGTAAAAAGTAGCCTTTTCAAAGTACTCAAGAGTAGTAGTGAGTAGTGACTATTACACTGTAAAAAGCTGATGCGTTTACATCTAATTTGTAGATGAGTGTAAACGTAACATTCTGTAGTGCGTTTAGTTATTGCCCAGCAGGCACACAATGTAATAAGACATTAATATTAGGTTAAATTTGTGTCGTGACGTCAGGTGACCAAAATTCAATGTCCAGTCAACGTTTAAGGACAACATTATTTTGATCACCGATAACAACATCAAATGATGTTGATATTTGGTTGATATTAGGTTGTGTTGGAAAGTGACCACAATCCAAAGTTGAGTCAACATCTTAAACCAACGTCATATTGATGTCAACTACTAAAATTTATTCATCAGGTATGGCAACCGAAATCCAATATCTGATAGACGTCATAGTAATAACGTTCACACAACATAAAGCTGTAACATCATTAGACGTTAATATTTGGTTGGAAGTTAAGTTCTGACGTCAAAATTATTTTCATTTCCAAACAAAATGCAACGCCCCACGATGTGAGGTACAACGTCAATTTAACGTCATGTTGACGTCTTGTCATCATACAGTAAACATCTGCCATCTTCTCATTAGTGACATGCATCTAAACAGTCTCTGGGTCAATGCGTGTAAAGATTTTGGACATCTTCTTAGACACTTTTAATGCTTCCAAACAGTTTGCTGCAATTATAAATCTAACATTGCAAATATCGTTATTATATTATTGCGATTAAAAATCCAATTTCATCAGATGACTATCTCTGTTTCAAGAAGAATTTATACATTTAGATTGATTGTGACAATTGTATGGTAGTAAATCTGCATAAAATGTAACAAACAATCTACAAGCATAGATAAATATAATAAAGAAAAAGATACAACTGAAAAAAACTGTTTTATTGTTTTCCGTGGAGTCTACCAGTATTTAGGTATGCAGTAATTGAATAATCAAATGTAAAATAATACTGTGGTGGCGCAGTGGGTAGCACGTTCGCCTCACAGCAAGAAGGTTGCTGGTTCGAGCCTCGGCTGGGTCAGTTGGCATTTCTGTGTGGAGTTTGCATGTTCTCCCCATCTCCCCAAAGACATGTGGTTCAGGCGAATTGGGCATGCTAAAATTGACCGTAGTGTAGTGTGTAAATGAGAGTGTATGAGTGTTTCCAGTGATGAGTTGCAGCTGGAAGGGCATCCGCTGCGTAAAACATGTGCTGGATAAGTTGGTGGTTCATTCAGCTGTGGTGACCCTAGATTAGTAAAGGAATAAGCTAAAGAAATGAATGAATGAACTATTAATCATTATTATTATTATTATTATATTATTATATTATATTATTATTATTATTTTATTATTATTATTATTATATTAATTGTAGTAGTAGTAGTGTTCAAAATGTATATTCTTATAGTATGCATATTATTTCAAATACAGTGTGCACATAATGGGCAGTAGCTCCAGTCTGCCAACTGTCTAGTGTGTAATGGAGTCTCTAAATTTATTTAAATGTATTTTATTGATTTTATCATGCCGAATAACATTCACAACACTTTCGAGCAGTCATAAATACCGTTGCAGTTATTCATTTAGCATGTGCTTTTATCAAGCGTTGCTTTCAAATGAGGATTGACAGGGAGAAGCTTTTGACTTTTTTCAGTCATAGTTAGAATGTTCAAAAATCCATTTAGATCACAAACACTATTATAAGTATTCATTTAGATAATATACTAATGATGTTGTAAGGTGCTTTTTGTGGTTTAAGCTGCCTTTCCACTGCATACAACATTTGGACACGACTGTTGGAATACACCCTCTTGTGGCAGTCGCACATAATTTTCAGTTTTGTCATGCACCATGGGAGAGAAGCTGTTCTCGCAGTGTTCGAAATAAAGGAATGCGAAAGCAAGAGCCTTTATTCTCCGTGCATTTACCATGGTTGAATGAATGAATACTAGAAACTCAAACTTATTCATTCATTCATTCATTCATTTTCTTGTCGGCTTAGTCTCTTTATTAATCCGGGGTCTCCACAGCGGAATGAACCACCAACTTATCCAGCTACGGACAATTTAGCCTACCCAATTCACCTGTACTGCATGTCTTTGGACTGGGGGAAACCGGAGCATCGGAGGAACCAGCGACCTTCTTGCTGTGAGGCGACAGCACTACCTACTGCGCCACTGTGTCGCCTACTCAAACTTATAGACCACAAACAATTTTGGAGGTAATGTGGAGACATCGGAGATGATCGGAACTCCACACAGCTCCCAGACTACTTTCTATTGGAAATGAATGACTTCCGGTCTGTCACTTGTCGTCTGTCGTGTGCAGTGAACGGCGGGATTTGGACTATAGGCAAAGGCAAATATTGTACAAGAACAGTTCACTCGCATGGTTTAAAAAAATTGCAAATCTCAGTATGGCTGCCACAGAGAAGAACGTCCCATCTTCTGGTCAAAATATCCAATGGACAAACTTTAAAGTGACACAGTTATTTGAGGGAGGGGTCTGTAGAGATTTGTTTGTTTGTTAAGGAAACCCCTGTCATTTGGCAATACTGTGTGTCTGCTTTGGTTTGCCAGGCCAATTGACATCATATCACATCCCATCCCGTTTGTGTCATTACAGCAATTTTTGCTATGGGTTACTGTTTCTGTTTTTCGACGTGTTTATCGCTTGTTAAGTTGACATGTATGGAATACTGTTTCCGGGTCCAAGCCGCTACTCATTTGAATGAGAAATATTTGTTTTATGACCACTTTTTAGTCATATCACACATTAAAGTGAATTTTATATAAAATCATGGGTTACACAACAGTCTCTGGACTTGCTGTATCAAAAACACCAATATTTTACCATTTATAAAAAATAAAAATCACTTTCTGGCCATCGGATATTATATATATATATTTATATATATATATATATATTATATATATATATAATAATATATATATATATATATATATAATATATATATATATATTATATATATATATATATATATTAATATATAATATATATATATGCGGGCAACGCAGTGGCAGTAGTAGGTAGTGCTGTTGCCTCACAGCAAGAACGTCGGGGTCACAGGTTCGAACCTCGGCTGGGCTGGGTCAGTTGGCGTTTCTGTGTGGAGTTTGCATGTTCTCCCTGGGTTGCGTGGGTTTCCTCCGGGTGCTCCGGTTTCCCCCACAGTCCAAAGACATGCAGTACAGGTCAATTGGGTAAGCTAAATTGTCCATAGTGTATGAGTGTGAATGTGTGTGTGGAAGTTCCCAGAGATGGGTTGCGGCTGGAAGGGCATCCGCTGCGTAAAATCGTGCTGGATAAGTTGGCGGTTCATTCCGCTGTGGCGACCCCGCAAGGGACAAAGCCGACAAGAAAATGAATGAATGAATGAATATATATATATATATATATATATAGTGATTGTGATTTTGAAAGCTGCTTCGCGTGACATCACACTTAAATAACAGATAAAGCTATCCTCTGGATACCATTAAAACAGTCCTAAAGGAGATTGGTGTCGTGCCAATTTTTGCACATGTGCCATAGCTGAAGCAAACTGTAAAGAACATGTTTTACACATAATTAGAGCCACAATGGTGAAAATATGAAAATAAGTGCAGTTAGATAGCACAATATGTGAGAGAGAACATTGCTAGTGTAACTATATTGTATAACAGCAGCTTTAATGGCATACAACAGTCAGTTTAATGGTATAATCAAATGTATTCACAAATCATTTGTAATTGGAAAGGTTTAATTACTAAAGTATTTTAGTTAGGTTTACGGTTGAACTCGTTACAAAATAGATAAAAACATACAATATATCCAGCTTGAATGTACACAGCAGGCACAGAGACGTCAACATGACGTTGTACCCCAACGTTGTGGGACGTTTGCATTTTGTTTGGAAATGAAAATTGGGTTGACGTCAGAACCCAACATCAGACTGATGTCAATGTCCAACATCGGACAGATTGAAGCATTTTTGGTTTCTTTCCAACGCAACCTAAAAGCAACAAAATATCAACGTCTAATGATGTTGCCAGCTTGACGTTGTGTGGACATTACCATCATGGACGTCTATAAGACATGAGATTTTGGTGGCCCATACCTGACAAATAAATTCCAGTATTTGACATCAATATGACTTTGGGTTAAGATGTCTGCTCGATGTTGGATTTTTGTTCACTTTCCAACACAATCTAAAATCAACAAAATACAACGTCATTTTACATAATTATTGGACAAAATAACATTGTCCCTTACAATGCTGGTGACCTAAATCTAAGCTACTATTAAGGTTCTTATGATGTTGTGTGTCTTGCTGGGTACCTGAGAGAAAGTGAGAGTGAGAGAGACAGTTCTAAAGAAACAGGCAGGAAAAGAAGGGGCAAAAAAAGGACACAGCATACATTAGCCACATGATTTGATCTCCTACAGTAGTTGAACATAGGGACTGAAAACCAAGACATGCAAACTGACCAATCAGCAGGTTAATGTTTTGGTGATTTTTAGACCTACAGTATTATAGTACAATACCGACATGCATGTTTTAACATCAAATAACAAACAATGAAAATCATTAAATGTGTCATGAATAGTTGTACCTGATCACCAATGGAAAGAGATTCCAGTTTGAAAAGCCAGCTATTCTCAGTGCTGATGAATTGTGAGCAGTTTAATTGCACCATTTGGAGTGGACCTTTACTTTCTGTATATCACTTAACAGCTGAGATTTTTAAATGAATAGTTCCCTCAGACACCATATTTATTATTATTTTGGGCACACTGAGTCCCATCTACAGTATGTCCTCAATTGTGCAGCTATTCAGTGTGCAGCTATTCAGTTTGTTTTTCTTTTTTTTTTCACTCAGAAGCACTGTCATATATCCATATCTACAGAAGCACACACACACAAACAGATACACACAGTGTCATGGCCATGGGCGACAACTAGTTCCAGCTGGATTCAAAGCTACAGTAGAGTGATATGTCTTTGATTGCACAGCTGTAGATCTTTATGATTCCTCTCTTTAACGCTCGTCTACATTCACCACTACTATTCCTTTTTCCTGTCACAGCTCTCAGACTGTCGCTACTTTATCATAAACTGAACCTAAAAAGGACACGAGTGAGTCTGCTGAGCCGTTTGTTGCTTGTTCTGCTCACCCATGCGTATGTTTACAATATGAATTTGGATTCTCAGATATCAACATCAAACCTGTTTCTGGCCTGGAGTTACATGCTGGTTAAACTGAGCTGTTGCACTCATCTGGCCCTGCTTGTTACATAACACCCTTTCTGCTTTAGTAGTAATTAGTAGTGTTTGCTTAGGCAAGGATCATTATTATTATGGCTCATGCTTTACAAACAGAAAGCATGGGAAAAAAAAAATGAAATGTGGAAGCCACAAAGATATGTATGACTCTGACAAGCTTCTTTTCCATGTTAAAAGGAGTTATTTTGTATTTCAGGTACAGATTATGTGTTTATTCAGTGTTATATGCTACCCATTGTGAGTTTAAATACCATTTTATCCTGACATTTATTGCCATACTACTGAAAGCAGCAGCAGATATAGTTCACCTCAGATCTTAAAATACAAACTAGCGATTTGAAAACGAAAGTCTGAGCTGTGACATCAATCACCTATTAATTAATGTTAAAATTGTTTAATATGTATTAATTAGAATAAAAGCCTTTAAAATTTTGTTGGGAGGTCAGGGTGGCTGGTATTTAAATAATTTTGTCATGTCATGTCACGTTTGGTGCAGACAGCCAAATAGCTAGTCTCTGGAATCCTGTCAAATGTTGTTAGGAGTGTGATGGACTCCATTCAACAAAATTAGTGTTTGATCCAATGTGGTTGTTCAACAAATATGTGATTTGCTCAACATTTGTTCATACTCTCTCAGATATACATAAGCGTGTCAATGGGGCAGTACCTTTTCCAATTGTACCTGATTTGGATCTAAAGGGTCCATATTGGTACCTTAAATGTACATGTTAGGGCCTCTAAAAATTTAGTTTCTTTTAGCTTATTCCCTTCTGAGGTCACCACAACGGATTGATGAACCGCCAAAAACTCTGGCATCTGTTTTACACAGTGGATGCCCTTCCACAAAATGCTATGCTCTTTAGGTCCTAATATGTATTTTCACTTCTGTTTTTTATTAACATGTCATGTGTTTTTGTGAAAAAAAAACATGGTGTTGACATCTTGTTGTTTTGTTTGTACTTAAAAGCTACATCCACACCGCAACAACAAACAACAATAGCAAACATGTTGTCAGAGTTTTCTCTGACAATTATGTATCCTTAAATAAGCCTGTATCTCTAAGCATTATTTTACTTTTTTCCAGTAAATTAGTCATTGCACTCCAGGCTCATTCTGAAAATGTACCGCTGCATATATTTCTGGAGAGCGCCAAATACGTCCCAGGAGGGGACGTTTTTTTGGCAGTTTTTGTTTCGCAACCCGATAAGTGCCATTCGCGCTTTCTGTTCTTTGCGTAAATACACCAGAGGCCACTGTCGACTGACTGACCCATCGACTGACCAATCGACTGACCCACCCTCCTCCTTCCCTAATCCCAACCAATAGTGTTTTCAAAAGCACCAATTGATCTGCCCTCCCACTTCCTTAACCCTACACAACAGTCACAAAATGTTGATGTTTGAGATGTTGACGTTGATGTCATATATGTGTCCCACACTGCTATAAACACTATTAGGACACATATATTTCACAAAATGTGAAAATTGGTTGTTTTTGTGTCATTTCCAGCAAATTCGTTCTTCCGGTTTGAAATGAATGTTTGTGAAGCTGTGTCAACAGTGATTAGAACCTTGTGTGGTATTCCAGCGTGGAGAGTGGATGTCTGTACCGGCGAGTACATCGTGACGTCTCTAAGTGTGCAGCAATAATTCATGAGAAAGACTTGGTTCAAACCAATTAGCACGCTCTATTGTGAATGAGGTGCAACTTCATTGATATGCATGATAGCTTCAAAGTTTTTATCTGTCACAGTGTTCAGATGGCAGATAGACGCCACGTTGTATTGCCAAAACAAGTGGAAGAACAAGAATTGCTTGGAGACATGGGTCGTCAGTGTTGTGTTTATAAATGTGTACAGTTTACAGTATGACTTTACAGTATGGTAATATTACTGCAATATTATGGACTGAAAGGTCAGCTGTAAATGCTGCTCTCCGAGTGTAAACAAGAAACAAGAATTTTCGCCGCATTTTGTGACAGGATAGTCTATACACACATGGCTTTCTGACGCTACGTTACCTACTGAGTGCATCTAAGTTACAGAGAAATTAGGTTTTTTTTTCTTCCATTCGCCGTGCGGTATCAAACATTCCATTAAAACTACTCTCTTTCAGCAGTTCCTTGCATCCATTATCTCGTGTCACGGAGGCATGCATGAAATTTTCCTGAATGAAAGTGAAAGTCGACAAAATAATAATTTGGCAAGTAATTTGATTACTGATGTCCATGTAAACACAGTCACTGTCTTTCTCTCCTGTGTCTGTGTGTTTGTTTTGCCTCTGTGAAAATCGTGCGTGCCCCCTAACGCGAAAACTCCCCATTTTTATGCAAACCTTCCCTCTTTTCCCTCCCCCGACACTCCCACCTAAACAGAGCTGGACTCACTAACTTTCCTGACTTTTTCCAAACTAGAGGTATGAAAACACCCCTCGCTGAGAAGGGGGTTTCGTGGCCCATTAAAAAGCAATCTAGAAAAAGAAAAGCCCTCGCCTGATTTTTACCACGTTTTCAGATTTTACCACACTCAGGTTTTTGTCTTACCCACTTTTTGAAACCATTCTTTGTTCTAAACTATTCTGAAACCGTTGTAGTCTCTGCATCTCAATCTGACGTACATGGCAAGGTACTGGACAAACTGGTAAAGCGGGAAAGCCATTCATATGGAGCGTCAGTTGGTCAGCTGGTAAGAGCAAAAGTAACGACACCATACCGCCCCAAAGCGTTTCGTTTTAAAGATGAAATGCAGTGTCTTCTGGCTGCAAATTTGTGATCTCCAGAAATGTATGGGCTACGTTTTCAGAATGAGCCTATGTTGGGTCATTGTCTTATTGGTGTTTAATTGAATGGAATTTAGTCTTTTGACTGTAAAAGGCAAGCTCTGACTGTACAGTAAACAAAGTTTGGCTGGATTTTGCTGTCAGATTCATGCTGTTTACAATACCGTGTTTGTCCAGACTGTATTTTTTACTGCATTTCGGAAAAGCTAGCGCCATATCACACTATGTAGCTTGTGCGTATTTTGCTGGCAACTGTACTTGCAGTCTACTGCTTGTGTAATGGTCATTTGAGAGGGATTTGACACATTAGGGGAAAATACGCAAAAAGTCCAGAAGACTGTCTATAGCACAGGTGTTCTTGGAAGGCTGAAGCTTTGCACAGTTTAGTTCCAACCTTGATTAAGCACACCTGATCAAACTAATTGAGTAACTCAGTCTTGTTTAAACCTACAGGGAAGTGTGTTGGAGTAGGGTTGAAACTAAACTGTGCAGGGCTGCGGTCCTCCATAAACAGAGTTTGATACCCCTGGTCTATAGCCACACCTCAATTTCCAAATATTTGCGTTTCAGTGGCAAGTTTCAGTTTAACAAAACACATGCCTTTTAAATAGGGCTGGGTGATAAAATCGATATTGGTATTTATTGACCCAATAACATTATCAATATCGATAATAAAAAAGTTTGGTATGAAGTTTCAGTATGAAGCGCTACATTTTTATTAAAATGCTGCTGAGCATACACCTTGGAAAAATGGCAATAAGTTTAGGGTGTCACTGTGCATACACAGGGCGCTTCAGAGTCAACGCTTGACCAAGGGCATGTCTGAAGTTGGGGCTAACGCGATCGTCATAGCAGCGTCAGCCAATAAAATTAGTCAGCAATTTTGGTTTCTTTTCTTGTGCATTCCAGCCACTAGCTCCCCATCTGAAAGATTTATTAGCATAGTGGGTAATGTAGTCATCCAACTTCACTTTTTGTAATGTTGCAGTATGTATTTGAATAGTGATTGTTGATTCCTTTACTAGAAGTCTCAGATTTGATTATCACGAGTGTTTTGTTTACAGAGTTTGAGGTTTACTGTGTCATTATTATTGACACTTTACAGATGTTGATCTATCT
Source organism: Danio kyathit (assembly GCA_903798195.1). Lineage (NCBI taxonomy): Eukaryota > Metazoa > Chordata > Actinopteri > Cypriniformes > Danionidae > Danio > Danio kyathit. Next base: position 17,410,125 of record LR812538.1, read on the forward strand.
TTACCATTGCACACACTTTGTAACATTTTATTTATCAAGTTTAAGAGTCTCTTTAACACTTACGTTTATTTTATTATAAAGAGATGATTTTGTTTAAACATTTTTGTTTTTGACTATTAAAAGTATTTGCCTTAGTAATGTTGATAAATGAAAATAAAGTGGTTAAATAAAAAATCCTAATATTCCTAAACGTATTGTTAAAAATATTTAATAATTATAATCGATATCGAATTATATGAAACATGATATATTTTGTTTTGCAATATCGCCCAGCCCTAGTTTTAAAAACAAAATGCCACCTAGATTACCTAGATTTTCAGCAAAAACCCTGAATCCCAGCAAAAAATATGTTACAATTACCAATTGCTCAATTAGGCTAACAGGTCTTCAACATAATCTGAGATATTGTATTTTAGCAACCTCCTGAAAATCAACACCAAGGCACAGCATTAAAACTTAAATATCAAGCTTTCCAGAAATGGGTTTGTACTAGTTTGCACAGACCCAGCTCACATTGTCTGAAAACAAGAACTCAAATATTAATATATAACTTGATTTTGCACATACAGTATGTGATGTGATTCTATGATGCAACACCTGTTGGTGTGGTTGCATGACTTTATGATGTACTGTAAGCAAAAACACACCATCTTAAATTCAAGGTTAATAAAAAGCACCAAAAGCACTAGTATGGCTGGAGCTATAGTTCAACCCTCCTCCGGTGATTCCTACTGTCTGGCAGCTCCAAGTCTCATGTTTATTTAAGCCCTCTCTGTATGGTTCCCACATTTAACTGTTAACCTTTAACCTCTCGCAGCATGGGAGCATAATAAATATTCCAGTGATATCTGTAAAGCGTGTATAAATTTCTGAACACATATACCGGAGAGTGAAGAAAGACACACCTCTGCAAGTTAGCTATGATGTGGGGCTTTTGTTCCAGATTTAAAACATGAAATGGCGACAAGCTTCGGGTGTTGGCTTAGCACACCGTCATTTGTCGGTGAATGGAAGGGTTTGGGTGGAAGGAGATAGGACAAAAACAAAGGGGCTGCCTGGATAGACACCGTCTCACACTCTCTGCATCACTTCTGACAGTAGAGATAATGGCCAATAGGCAATGCGCAGTTCTAGATGAGTGATTGGCTCCCAGTGCTGTCAGTCATGCTTCAGGGAGCTCAGCGTCACCATCAGGCCAGGGATGGGAGGGGTTGGGGTTAGCGGGGGAATGTCTGGGGGCAGAGGCAGTCAAGTCACAAAGATGCATGACAGTAGCAGGGTAGGATGAAATTCTGAAACACTGTTTCCGTTGTTTCAAATAAATGCATTGGATATGCGAGAAGGGGTCAATTCTCTGCATAATCCAATGCATTTATTGTTGGAACAGTCTCGGAATAATAATGCCCATGACCAGTTTAAAATACAAGGGATTTCTGAGCAATTAATGCTCTTTTGCCAGACAGGCACACTGATTACTGTACTACAGTCAGTGTGCCAATGACACTTAACATGGGCAGGCAGCATGCATTCAGTAGTAGGGAGATGTTTACACAAGATGCAATTTTACATTCAGAAGAACAGGTAAACAATTACAATTGGGATGGTGTCTAGGGACACGAAGATAAAGAGCTTAAGATATAATCACAACAAAACTTTAACCATATGATATAAATAATGCCAAAATAAAACCATACCGTTACAAAGTCAAAGAGATGGTCTTTAGATGTGGACCGTACGAGGAGCCACACCGTCCTGGGGTAGCTACACAACAATTTATATGCATTAACCAATGGTGAACACAATCTGGAATCTTGGGGTTCTTCACAGTAAATACAATCACAATCGTGCCTTTATTTTGTCACGGCAAACTTGAAATTACCAAGACAACACAACTTGTCATAAATCTGTCATAAACACGAGGCCATTAGACTTGTGTCATGAATATTTTTCGGATGCCTTTTCAGTGGAACAAACTGTATTTGTCATTAAAATGTCTGATTAAAAGTGTCATTATCTGTCATATAATTTTTTAAGGTGTCATTAATATTTAACGACATTTTTAGTGACAAATTTAGCTTGTACCACTGTAGTTGAGATGAAAAAATATTTATGATGCTTTTATTCATGGCAATCATGTTCATGACAGATTTATGACAAGTTTTGCTGTCTTGGTTATGTCTAATTGTTATGACAAAGACAAAAACAGGTTGTGATGTATTTGCTTATGTCAAGTTGTCATAACAAATAATGTCATTTGCAAATAACTGAGTGAATGACACGTATTGACAGTTGTTATAAGCATGCATGAAATCACATTACTTTAGCTACTTTACATGTTGAGCGCATATGTGATTTTAAGATTATTGAAGCTTTTAAATTTGGATTGACAATTATTCCACCATTCCAAATACTGCTTGAATCATTTCTGTGCATAGCACATACTGTAGTCTGAGCTTAGTGTATTATAAAATAAGAGGTCATATTTATCATTTCTTGTTTATGTTATGAAGTAGATGCTGACAAAAGACCTGCGGATTCAAATGCGTTATTTTACAGGACAGGTCGCACAGGCAGAGGTCACAATTAGGAGAAAAACAGGGGCATAAAGGGTCATGCAAGAAATGTAGTAAAAACACAGGCAAAAGATCTGGCTAAGCGGCAAAGAATAAAACAAAATGGTAACAAGATGAGAATCAAGACACGGGTAATAAAATCGGGAAAACCACTTTACAATGTTCATTAAAGAAACAAGACTTGTCAATATGTGAGTGAAAGTGAGGTGTCTTTATAGTCCTTGTAATTAGTGAAAACGAGCAGCAGCTGTGTCTGTGTGACTCTCCAGATTATTGTCAGCTGTTGCAGAGGTTGCTGAGTGCAAAGGGTTCTGGTAGTTGTAGTTCGTTGGGAATACTGGAAGTAATCTCCAGTGGAGGAAAACATTTCAAGATCACAACAGTTTAATAGTTTAATATATGTTATTTTAAGCACCTAAACAAATCATGTCTTATGTACCTGCTGGAGCCTATGTTCAATTACAAGTAATTAAAACAATTCCTTACTGATTTCATGAGTCGGTTTTGTTCAGTTTAATGTTCTAAATGAATGTTTTTTTTTTTTTATCTTAGATCATAATATTAAGGCTTTACTTAATTGATTAACTCAAACTGATTAAACATATATGATGTATTTTAAATATTTGTAGATGCCTAATTGTAGTATTGTTTGTTTGTTTCCTATTTTGGGAAAAGGAACACCTGCAGTCTGTTGTTAAACTGTTGTTTTGCAACCTGAAATGCCATAGCATGGGTGGCAGACTCTTGTTCCAGACAGATTTTAATTTGACTTCATAGAGTGTACTATATAATAATCAGAAAACTTGACCTTGAATTATATTTTAAAGCAGCACTAAGTGGGAAGACTATGGTTTGTCATTGTACATGGTAACAGTCACTACAAATTCATAATTAGCATGAACTGTTTCACCAATTTGCTCGTTTTCACTTTATACAATCCTATGCAAGGTTTGGTCATCAGTGGATTATAAAAACAGTGTATTAACATAGTAAAATCAATCATTGCTTTGCTGTCAGTCTTAACCAAGCCTGACTATCCTTCCATAGCACCCAGCTATCTGCATCACTGCTCTTTTGATGGGATTAGACTCTAGGGAAGCCTTGCACCCCCACTCAACCCCTGTCAGCTGTACGTTCATCATCTACCCTAGACACCTGTCGAATGGCACAGCTCAGCTGGACAGGTGGGTCGCCTGTCTCTAACAAACCAGATGACAGGGGGATGAGCTTTCAGACCACAATTCTGAAAAGGGAGCACTGCAGAAATATAACAACAGGGTTGCACAGACATTAACACCAAAAGGACATTTTTTTGATGAAGTGAAAATCTTAGGCTTACCCTTATGACATTCCAAGCCAGATTTAGTTCCATGAACTACAGTAATACTTCCACGAAACGCAATAAAAGAACATACTTGTTGATTTTTTTTTCATTACATTGCAATGAACGAGTAGTGAAGCTTTCAAGTTTCAAAAAGGGACAAGAGGACCATTAAAGTAGTATAAAAGTAGCCCATGGTGTGCTGAAGCCATATAACAGCCTGATAAATAAAAGGTTAAAACCTCTAAGCAATTGTCTATTGCTGAACCTTGCAGTATGGTTTAATTCTCAGGAAAAAACATAAATTAATGAATTAAAGTAATACTATTTATTCATTTATGTTTTTTTCCTCAGAAATTAAACCATACTGCAAGGTTGGAATGAAGTCATTATAATAGTATATTGCAGATGTAAGGTTGCAACATAGGCTCATTCTGAAAACGTACCCCTATATACATTCCTGGAGGCCACGAATTATGTAGCCAGAGAAACGTATGGGTCAATTTCGTCTTTAAAATGAACGCTATGGGGCGGTATGACACCATCTCTCTTTACGCTTACCAGCTGACCACTTACTTCCATATGGACAGCTTTTTCGCTGTTACCAGTTTGTCCAGTGGCTTGTTGCGTAAGCGTCGGAGGATTTGAGACACAGAGCAGAGTTGACCATGACGACGGGGTTCGAATCTGGTGAAGAATGGTTTCAGAAAGCAGGTAAGACAAAACAAAAGCCAAAAAAAAAAAAACAAGTAAATAACAGGGTGAGAATGTAGTAAAATTGTAAAACGTGGTAAATATCAGGCTGCCGCGAGGGCTTTTCTTTTTATGCAGTGCTTTTGAAAACACTGTCAGTTGGTTTTAGGGAAGTGAGTGCTGGCGCTGGTCAATCGATGCATTTTAAAACAATTGGTTTAGGGAAGGGGGGGGGGGGGTGGGGGGAGTATCGGTTGGCTGGTCAGTAAGACAATAGACCTCTGATGGATTTACGTGAGCAGGTGCGAATGGCACTCGCGAGATAAATTTGACATTTTTAAAAGTATACTCAGAAAGAAGGTTGCTGGTTCGAGTTCTGACTGGACCAGTTGGCATTTCTGTGTGGAGTTTGCATGTTCTCCCCATGTTGGCGTGGGTTTCCAATACTGGGTTGCAGTTGGAAAAAGAATTTTCCTTGGAAAATTCAAACTGGAATAGGTTGGTGGTTCAATTGCAACTGTGGCGACCTCTGAAATAGAGACAGAAGGATAGTGAATGAACGAATGATTAATAAATGCTGTAACAAATGCTTTGCCCATTGTTTGCTAATATATAGATACCACTTTTAAGCTGTTGTGGCCCAAAGATGAGTGAGTCAGCTCGTATTTCTATGATTGCTGGGTTAATTACCATTAAAACAAGAATGAATGTAATGAACTTTGGTCTCTTCAACCCGTAAAGATGCCATGAAATGCAGTGATACATTATGTTTAGATTTTCTCTGATGTCTACATAGAAGGTATGTGGCCTTAGGTAGTGCAAAAAAATCCCCAGAAATGTAAAATCCCCAGAAATCCCCATTTAGAACCCCAGGATTTGCATCTAGAATGAAAGCTATGCTTTCTTTTTTGGACGGCTCATGAATAGTAATGAGCTCTGCTCTCATGCTCCCACCAGAGCTCTCAGAGCTCTATATGGCTCTGACTCGTGCATCTACTATTCTCACAAAACCTGATGTACTCTGAAATACACGTGCAAAATAATTACACTTAGTTTATCAAGTATTTGAACAAATTGAGTAATTGCCTGTCAAATTGCAACTGTTTCAATCGAAGTGAAGAAGTTCACATTAGTAGTCCAAAACTGCTCCTGAGTTGTGTTGTAAATGATAAGCTATGTTATAATTATACCCATCAAAAAAAACCAATGGAGATGTACAGGGGTGTAAAAAAGTGTTTGATCCTTACATATTTTTTATGTTTGTCAGAATTGTTTCAGATCATCAAACCCAAAATGTGAAATATTAGTAAAGATAACACAAGTAGGGGCGGCATGGTGGCTCAGTCGCCTGTCACCTCACAGCAAGAAGGTCGCTGGTTTGAGTCCTTTGCATTTCTGTGTGGAGTTTGCATGTTCTCCGCATGTTTGCGTGGGTTTCCTCTAGGTGCTTCAGTTTCCCCCACAGTCCAAAGATATGTGGTATAGGTGAATTGAATAAATTGACCATAGTGTATGTGTGTGTGTGTGGATGAGTGTGTATGGGTGTTTTCCAATACTAGGTTGCGACTGAAAAACATATGCTGCAAGTTGGCAGTTCATTCCGCTGTGGCAATAGAGACTAAGCCAAAGAAAAAAAATGAATGAATAAATGAATGGATAACACAAGTAAACACATTATGCAGTTTTTAAGTAAAGATTGTTATTATTAAGGGAAAACAAAATACTGAATAAACTTAGTATGTGGAAGTCATATAATAAAGTGCATAATTTGTTATTGCAAAATAAACCCCTTCAGGTTGAAATACAACCATACAGTCAAAAGGGCATATGTATTGAAATAATAACATTCTGAAAGTAAATATTTCCTTTTGACCCTATTGTGAAGTGTAACCAAAATATAATCTGCAAAATATAATGAGATCTAATGTATTAATGAAAAAACCTATTTTAAATACCATGCAATTTTAAATGGAGACCACAAAGGACTTCTACCCACCATTTACATGTATTTTGAAACCCTCTTGCGAAAGTGGAATGCCTCAAAATAAGCATGTTGTCATCAAATATGTTACCAGTTTGTTTAGGTTTGAATTTGACACAGAAATCACCAGCCAGCATCATTGCTCCTGCCTCAACCCATCTTGTTACCACCTAGGGCTGCGTTAGCTGGCAGGTTGGCGTAACGGTCACCCTCTCATCTCATTCACAACACACCATTCTACACATGACTGATTCTAAGCTTGCTCATTCCAGTCCTGATTCATCTACATGTAGGAGGACTTCCAGAAAGGCTTCACACTCTTAAGTTGTGCATTGTCGTTGACAAAAATTAGCCTTCTATTTTTAACCTGATATCTGCAGTGCTAGTGTTAGCGGATGCTGGATGCAATTCGGAGGCACCGGTGGGGCACGTTTACACCGCTGGCTGCTGCCACTGCGGATTCTTCACGCCACATTACCGAAGCCAGTAGCAGGCATGCTTCCTAGATGACTAAAATCTGTAGCAGCATTAAGGGTGCGAAAATAAACCTCCGACAGACTGACAAATAAATCCAGACAATGAACACATAGCGTCTAGCTTCAACTGGTGACCCTTTTTTGGCCAGAATTTGTATTTTATAGAGACGATTGATATGCCACCAGATTTATAGCTGAATAACTATGCTACCCATAATCCTATTCAGCGTTACCATGGAAACAGTGCCTTGCTCCGTAAAGAATTGAGTTTGAGGCTATTTACATACAGTAATTGTATCTGAGCATTACACACAAAAAATTGAAACAACTGCAGTCGCACTCAAAGTATATATTTGTGAAAGACGTTACACAGTTATGCTTACCAGGGCTGCATTTATTTGATTAAAACCTAAAATGCAATGTTGTGAAATGTTTTACAATTTTGTTTATTTTTATTTTGTATTCAATTGTCATTTATTTTTTTTAATGCACATTTTCACTGCCAACAGTTTAGTCTATATCACTTGATACTTAAAGAGATAGTTCACCCTAAAATGAAAATTCACTCACAACCCTGGAAGTGGATCCAAACATTTATGAGTTTGAGTTTTCTGTTGAACACAAAAGAAGATATTTTGATTTGAGCTATCATTAGCTGCGTCCGAAATTGTATACTTCCAAACTATATAGTACACCAAAAACAGTATGTGAGCCGAGTAGTATGTCCGAATATATAGGATTTAAAAAACAGTATGAGAAGTACCCAGATGACCTACTACTTTCTGCAACATTCTGAAGTGCGCATCGGATGGATGCTACACTATCATATGATGCACTGTGAGAGAATTTATGAATCTGAGTGAAGCGACGCAACTGACGCACGTAGGTCACGTGATGATGACAAAATGGTGGCTGTAGTACATCCGAGTTCCATTCATACATGTACTACTGACATTCATACTGTATATTATTTATTTCAATGTGGTCATGTTGTTGGAGCCTATGAATATTTCTGCTTTTATCCACACTATTTCATAACTGTAACAAGAGGCAAGTCAATGATAACTTAATGTTTATAAATAGGCCAATCATAACATATTTATCAATATGTGGCTCTATTGGATTCTCGGAAGCTATAGAAATTAAAATGTAAACAGGAAATAAGTTAGGACCATTGTTTTTGTTTACATCACTCAAAGTGGTCTATACAACATACTTTTCTAATGGCCGAGTTGTACATTTAAATTAAAATGCAGTACCTACTGTGTAGTAGGCGATTTCAGATTTAGCCATTGATGTCCATAGTAGGAAACAAAATAATAATAAAGTAAATGGTTACAAGTTTTCAGCATTTTCAGAAGAAAGAAACCCAAACAGGTTCATGACAAATGAAGGAGGAGTAAACTTTCTTTTTGGGTGAACTATCCCTTTAAATGATCTTTTTAACATGCTGAATTAGTGTTCAAGAAAGTATTCTTATCAATGTTGAAAACCATTTTTGCTTCTTTATATCTTTCTCTTTTTCTTTCTTTCTTTATTTCTTTATTTATTTTGTGGAATACTCTGTAAGGCTATTAAATAAATAAAAAAAAAATAATAATAACTGCTGTTATTTTATGCTATTGTTGTCTGAAAAAATGTTGATGTTTTGTTACATCTGTGATGGGAATGATGAAATGGAGATCCAAATGCAGTCCGGTGGGTTTATTGTGAAGTGCAGAAATCAGAAATGATAACATAGTGAAAAACATGACAAGCTAAATGATAACAAAACCAAACCTGGGCACATACAGACAAAACAGGGGTAACTAGGAAACTACTGACAATGAAGGGCTAACAGAACCTGGAATAAATACACAAAGAAACAATTAACTAATACTGATGAGGGGTTGGACACCATTAATAAAAAAGACAACCAATAAAGAACACCGGAATTAACATGAAGGGTGTGACATGTATAAACCAAACTAAAACAAAACACAGACAGGGTAACATGGTTACTGCAGGAAGACAGTTGAATTGGGAAATATTGCAAGCCATAACCAAACTTTTGTTGTTTGCTTAAGCTTCACAGCTTAAAAGCATGTGTTGTTTTCCCACAAGGCCATGAATTACATACACTATGCCATTAATTTCATCTAATATTTGGGGTTCACCCAGGGATTGTAATAGCTCTCACTGGAAGTAGGGTCATCCCCATGCATGTAATGGCTTTAGTTCTGCCAAGCTAAATGTCAGAACTGACGTGGATCAGGGGCATGTAATGAGGTAGCTAATTGCCTCCATTGGATTTTGAAATCAAAGCTTGGTACACTGAGCTGCAAACGGAGCAGTGGAAAATTAAACTTCCAAGTGACAATCATGTAAAATGAACAGAATGCAAAGCAAGCACTGATACTTTCCACATCCGCTTTAGAAGATCATTATTCTATTTAAAATACTGCAGGGATGTGTTGTCTGGCAAATGAGGAAACTTTACCAGTGATTTAATGTATCAATAAGCCAATTGTATTCAGTCATTTAACAAGGTAATAAAGATAATATGTGCGTTGCCAATCTGTATCTGTATTCTGTACTGTAACATATTGTGAACCAATTGTGACTAATAATATATATATATATATATATTAATATATATATATATATAATATATATATATATATATATATATATATATAAATATAAATATATATAGCTTTTATGGAGACAATAGTGTAAAATTTACAATTTTTCTTGATTGCTAACATTCTTGTTACTGATTATCTAGGACTAATTTTACAAAGTATTAATTCTGTCTGAGAGACATGGTGGCTCAGTGGCTAGCACTGTCGTTTTACAGCAAAAATGTCACTGATTTGAGTCCCAGCTGGGTCAGTTGGCATTTCTCTGTGGAGTTTGCATGTTCTTCCCATGTTCGCGTGCGTTTTCTTTGGGTGCTCCTGTTTCCCCTACAGTCCAAAGATATGCGCTATGTATGAACTAAATTGGCCATAGTGTATGTGTTTGAATGAGACAGTGTATGGATGTTTCCCAGTACTGGGTTGCAGCTAGAAGGGCATCAGCTGTGTAAAACATATGCTGGACAAGTTGGCGATTCATTCAACTGTGGCGACCCCTTACAAATTAAGGGATTAAGCTGAAGGAAAATTAAAGAATGACTGAAATTGGCTGTAGTGTATAAGCATGAATGTGAGAGTGAATGGGTGTTTCCCAGTACTGGGTTGCAGCTCAGAGGGCATCCGCTGTGTAAAACATATGCTGGACAAGTTGGCAATTCTTTCCACTGTGGCGACCCCTAACGAATAAAGAGACTAAGCCGAAAGAAAATGAATGAATGAATAATTTAGTTCTTAAACCATTAACACATAAACACATAACACAACTCTAAACACAGTTCATTTTTCACACAAGTTCTTTCTCAAGCATCTCTGATAAACTCTACACAAAAATACTCTAATTTGCACATTTTTAATGACGTTCTCATTCAGAAAACACAATCACATAATATAAATAACTCACACAATCAAAACACAATCAACACATAATATGCATGTATTAACAGTGCATGCTGTGTTATAGAAAGTATAAAATGAGACTGAGAGGATAAGGAATAGGTCCAAAGATTTTATTATTATTATTATTATTATATTATTATTAATTAATATTATTATTATTATTATTATTATTCCTGATGAAATATGGGCAACATTAGTTAAAAACATTCTCGTCCATGGGATGACCATGAGGGCATATAGGGTATGTAGACCTACTGTATTTTAGTAGGATGCAGAGAGGTGACTACTCGATCCTGCCCAATCCTGTGATGCTTAGGGTGCTGAGGATGCTAGTAATCAGTAACTGATTGTTTTTTTTATTTGACTTTTTTTTTGTGTTTTAGTGTCTTTTTGTTACATACTGAGTTCATACTCAGTTCTTTGTCATTACAGTTTACAATTGTAAAAAATTACAATTATTTTACAATTAGTTTTAATACTGTATAGTCCCTGGAGTATGGATAATTCTAGGTTGACTGTATGTATTATTGTCATGCAATTGAATTAATTAAATAATTGTGATAATAAATAATAAATGCTTATCCTTGTATTTTATAGTGCTTTCACAACCTCAATCCCCTCAAAACACTGACTAACTGAGTAAAGGTTTTAGTAACAGTGTGTCTCATTCACTATCCCATGGGCTTTATATTTTATAATTGTAATACATATAATTACATATTTTATTTGCAGGGTGAAAGAAAAGTAACTAGACATTAAACGTTTATATTGCTGTATATATAATTAGAACAAACAATAAAAAAAAAAACAATCACCTTATAAAGAATGCTTGTTGTGTCTCACCTTGTGTTTGGAGGCATGGAAACTGCTACTGCATCTTTAGAGAGTGTGATATGTTTTCTGACAGTGATGAATGGTTGTTCAGGCACCTATCACACCAATTATGTGTTGGTCTGTTTTTTTTTTTTTGTTTTTTTTGCGGCCTTTTAAATTTTTTTTATTGGCATCAAGTGTCTGCACAGTGTTCATGTGGCATGTGGTGCAATGTGTTGCACCTTGCATGTTTATTTATATATATATATATATATATATATATATATATATATATATATATATATATATATATATATATATACAAAAAGCAAATGCAATTATTAGTGAAGGTGTTTCTAGACAGTAGACTAGACATTTCCCAAATCCATCATACCAACGAACATTTGCAAACTGTGTCGCAAACTTGTGCACTTGCAACTACATCCCTGGAGCTGTAGTTAGAAACATAGTTCCTGGCTGTGTTCTATTCCCAGTTATCCCCCCTATGCCCTATTTGTTTAGAACATTCTAACATTTCAACTTGGAATTATTTAAAAAAAAAGCATTAAAGTCATCTCTCTTAGGTGTAATTTGCTTTCAAAGTATTTTTACAGTTCAGTTTTAGCGATCTTCATGTTTACAGTTGCGCTCCTGTCGCAGTGCACTTTGAAAACATTGATATCATTTTGAACACAGCCGAGCAGAATTTATGTTACGTCTCCAAATCTAGTATATTTTTACAGTCATTGCTCCAAAGCTTGTGAAAAAGAAATAGCATACCTTAATGCTTTTATTTTGTAGTAGGTTATTTATTAAGAATTGTAGCCTACATGACATGGGCCTGTTGGTTAGAACATTTCTGCAGTGGTTTACATGTGTCAAATTGTAAAAGTAGACTTAAAAAAATAAAAAAATCAACAATATCCTACTTAATAATAATAATAATAATAATAATAATAATAATAATCATCATCATCTTCATTATTATTATTAATATTATTATAAAAATATATATTTTTTTCATTTATATGATTTATATATGATATTAGAATACGTGTTAGCTTTTGTAAGTGATTTATTGTTTTATAATAGAATATGTAATATTTTCAATAATATTTGTAAAGAAAACATATAGGCCCTACATGTGCCATTTACATATATTTTAATTAATATGTAAAGTGAGTGCATGTTTTTACTAAAACTAATATTAAATTTTTTTAATGCATGTGCGTGTAAAACAATATAATTTGCACAAAGAAATTATGGGGTTCTTCTCTAAATAAGTTGTTAGTCCACCCCATTTAGAGCATCATTATGGACGTTTTACATTATAACTAACCTGGTTCAAATGATGGATCTGCGACAGAGAAACTACGGGTTTTGGGAAACACTCGTCACTACATCATTCTTTTCCCAAACGATGCATCGTACTATGATAGTTCAGCCACGAGTTATGTCGTTGTTTGGGAAATGCACCCAATGTTTGAGGTTTGTGCAAGTTGGTGTATAGTTCTGTTTTATACTGTAGTTGTGAGAATGAGTTGTTTCATGAACTGTGTGTTACTAATCAAGAAAATCTGTAAGCAAATTGCTGTTTATTAAATGTGTGCACTGAATGCATGAAACCACAACAATGTTTCTGGAACATGCATAGCATGCTGTAATGTTCATGTTGTCTTAAGTCATCACTGAGGTTCCAGCTGCATGCAGACGTGTCTCAGTGGAAATAAGTTGTGTAAGAGCTCTCTGAGTAAGTGACACTGGATCAGGCCCTAAAGAAGATGACCCTGATAAGGCTGAGTTGAGATGTAACTGTGATACAGCATTGCTGGAGTGACTCGGTTTCTCTTGAAGACCCTGTGATATCACATGAGATCAGACGTTAATAGAGACTGCTGTGGAAAAACAGCAAGTTGCTGATACAGTACCTTTGTTGACCTGTTAGATCTGTAGGGAAATCTAACATCAAACTGGGCTTTTATGAAAATGTATTTTAGCAGTTTTGAGGGTGCAATACATTTTCATTAACACATCTGAATTGACGAAGTGGTTTTATTAATTACTCTGTGCAAAACTACATCCTGTTACTCTAAGACAAAATCAAAAATAGAATATACAGTTGGTATGGAATGTATTCAGACCCCCTTAAGTTTTTCACTCTTTGTTATATTACAGCCATTTGCTAAAATAATTTAAGTGATTTTTTCCCTATTAATGTACAGACAGCATCCCATATTGGAAGAAAAACACAGAATTGTTGACGTTTTTGCAGATTTATTAAAAAAGAAAAACAGAAATATTATATGTTCCTAAGTTTTCAGACCCTTTGCTCAATATTTAGTAGAAGCACCCTTATTCAGCCATGAGTCTTTTTGGGAAAAATGCAACAAGTTTTTCACACCTGGATTTGGGGATCCTCTGCCATTCCTTCTTGCAGATCCTCTTCAGTTCTGTCAGGTTGGATGGTAAACATTGGTGGACAGCCATTTTTAGATCTCTTCATAGATGTTTAATTGGGTTTAAGTCAGGGCTCTGGCTGGGCCATTCAAGAACACTAACAAAGTTGTTGTGAAGCCACTTCTTTGTTATTTTAGCTGTGTACTTAGAATCATTGTCTTGTTGGAAAGTAAACCTTCGGCCCAATCTGAGGTCCTGAGCACTCGAGAAGGTTTTTGTCCAGGATATTCCTGTACTTGGCCGCATTCATCTTTCCCTTGATTGCAACCAGTCGCCCTGTCCCTACAGCTGAAAAATACCCCCACAGCCATGATGCTACCACCACCATGCTTCACTGTTGGGACTGTATTGGACAGGTGATGAGCAGTGCCTGGTTTTCCTCTACACATACTGCTAAAATGTTCTATCTTGGTCTCATCAGACCAGAGAATCTTATTTTCACCATCTTGGAGTCCTTCAGGTGTTTTTTAGCAAACGCCATGCAGGCTTTTATGTGTCTTGCCGCTCTGCCATAAAGCCCTGACTGGTGGAGGGCTGCAGTGATAGTTGACTTTGTATAAATTTCTCCCATCTCCCGACTGCATTTCCTAAACCCAGCCACAGTGATCTTTGGGTTTTCTTTATCTCTCTCACCAAGGCTCTTCTCCACCGATAGCTCGGTTTGGCTGGACGGCCAGCTCTAGGAAAGATTCTGGTCGTCCCAAACATCTTCTATTTAAGGATTATGGACGCCACTGTGCTCTTTTAGAACCTTAAGTGCAGCAGACATTTTTTTGTAAGCTTGGCCAGATCTGTGCCTTGCCACAACTCTGTCTCTTAGCTCTTCAGGCACTTCCTTTGACCTCATGATTCTCATTTGGTCTGACATACATTGTGAGCTGTAAGGTCCTTTCTTAATCAAGTCCAATCAGCATAATAAAACACAGCTGGACTCAAATGACGGTGTAGAACCATCTCAAGGATGATCACAGACAGACGTGTCTTCGCTGAGGTCCAGCATTCTTCAGCCTTCGGCGCCTAGACTGCAGCTCTGCACAAGACGTTTGGCCAGAGGAGAAATAGTCATGCCCAACTGAGCCTGGTTTCTCTCGAGGTTTTTTTATTCTTTACTTTCGCCAATTGGTGAAGTTTTTTCCTCGCCGCTGTCGCCACTGGCTTGCATAGTTTGGGATCTGTAGAGCTGCGCATCGATGGATTTGCTCTTCAGTGTTTGGACTCAGTAGTGATCATTAAACCACACTGAACTGAGCTAAACTGAACTGAACTGAACTTAAACACTGAAAACTGGACAGACACTGTTTCAATTTACTATGATTTTCTATGTGAAGCTGCTTTGACACAATCTACATTGTAAAAGCGCTACACAAATACAGGTGAGTTGAATTGAATTGAATGATCAGAAGAAGTGGACAACACCTAAGTTAAATATATGAGTGTCACAGCAAAGGCTCTGAATACTTAGGACTGTGTGATATTTCAGTTTTTCTTTTTTAATAAATCTGCAAAAATGTCAACAATTATGTGTTTTCTGTCAATATGGGGTGCTGTGTGTACATGATTGAGGAAAAAAATTAACTTAAATAATTTCAGAAAATGGCTGCAATATAAACAAAGAGTGAAAACATTTAAGAGTAGGCCCCTGTTGCACCATACTGGCTGAAGTCATGCGCCTCAATTTTATTTGACTCATACAGGGTTTCTGAACCGTGTTTATTCTAGTATGTTACAGACCTTTTGCTTACTTACCATGATAAAGTCTTATCTCACATTCCTCAATTTAGGAATGGAGTATTCCATTGACTAGTTCAACTCAGCATACTTATAACAAAGCAATACCTTCATCCACAATCACATAATCCCTGAATGATTCTATTAAGCCCTTTAATGCACTACAGTTGTTTTAACCAAACCAAGGTTCACTGAAAATATGTACTTCAGCCTAAATCTCTGTGAAGTGTAAAATATGTTGTGTCAGGTACATTTTGTTACATGTTTCAAATGACTAATCCACTAGAGGGCACTGCGTTGTTTTATGTTAGGCAAGACAGAAACCCACATGGAATGTGGAATGCAAGAGTGAATGTGTGGTGATATCCAATTCAAATGTAATATCTTTCATAATTGTTCACTGAGCTTGGCTAAAACCACAAGCTTCTCTTGCTTTCCATCCCGGTTTTATTTGATCTCTGTCGTTCTCTCTCTTCGTCACTCCCACAACCTTCTCTTACTTCTCTGCTTTCTTCCTGTCTTGTTTTCACTTGTTCTCTCTCCTCCCTTTCCTTTCTGGCTCTGTAATTTGCTCAGAGGGGAGCTGACAATGAGTTCTGATACATCCTTTGGCGAGCTGAAATTCTAGGGGAAGAGAACAGTTAGCATGAAAGAAACAAGCCCTCGCAGATTTATGGAGACATTCACCATTGTTCTTCCTTTACTGCAGGGTAATTTGCAAATAGCAATGTCACACTTCAAATGTTGGGTACGGAAATAAGTTTCCTCTGCCAAGAGGCACTGGGACTCGAATAATGAAAAAACACTGGAGGCTCATCATCAGGATATTATGTGAAATTAAATAAATAAATAAGTAAAGGAAACTTCCAGAAGGGTTAAATCAAACCCATCAGTGCAGTACTGTCTGATTCCTCATTCAGACAAGATGTGTGTTTAAAGTGAAGTGAAGTGCTAGTGAAGGTCTGTTGCTTCACCTTAGCACTCTGACTTAGCTTCTACAGGGAGAATCAGAAATGTTGGATACAAAACCGAAAGAACTAGCTTAGTGTTTGTGACAGACTGATGTTTATTGTAACAGTAATCATCAATTATACAAGTGTGTTTGTTTTACTACTTAGTTTTTTCTGAAAATGAAAGTAATGAGCCCGATTTAAAAATGTAAGGAGTAGAAAGTACAGATATTTGTGTCAAAATTTGAGTAAATGTAAAAACTAAAAGTTGTTAGTGGAGTAAAGTACGGATACCAGAAAAATCTACTTAATTACATTAACAAAGTATTTGTACTGTGTTACTTCCCATCTCTGCAGGAGTACAATACCTTATTTCAACCACTGGGTGTGAAACTTCATACTGCACCTTTAAATGACTTGCCCACCTCTTCAAAGACCAACATCCCTGTTATTTTAACAAATGTGTGTAATTAAAGTTTAACTATTAAATACAAATTTATATTGTTTTTTCTTGCTTGTTTTCAGCACGGGAGGAGAATGTGGCAACTTTCCGGGGCTCGGAATACTTTTGCTATGACTTGTCTCAGAATCCTATCCAGAGCAGTAGTGATGAGATCACTTTGTCCTTCAAAACCTGGCAACGCAATGGTCTGATTCTCCACACGGGCAAATCGGCTGACTATGTTAACTTGGCATTGAAGGACGGCGCTGTTTCATTGGTCATCAACCTGGGCTCAGGAGCCTTTGAGGCAATAGTTGAGCCAGTCAATGGAAAGTTCAATGACAACGCCTGGCATGACATCAAAGTGACACGCAACCTGAGACAGGTAATCACGACACAACAGCTGCAATGACAGCTAGCTGGAGAACTAGTCCATGTTTTGTCCAAATGTATTTATGTTGTATTTGCTTTCAAAATTGATAGCCTTTCGCTATTTAATAATACACTTAATTGCACTGTTATATGCTAACAACAATCTTAATAACAAAAGGGGTAGTTCTTCATGTGTTTAAGCTAGTTTACTTGCACTGTATTTTGTTAACATATCTCTTAATAATGAAAGGGTATGTTCTGACTTTGTTCTGAGATCTTGAAGCCTTTTCTATTACTTACTTTTTCTATTACTGAGATTATTTAACACTCAATTCCTTTCAGACTTCAATTCCTTTCAGTCTTTGCTCTGAATCTCTACAGTTGTCAGCAAAAGGTTCACTTAGTAATCTCTTTGAAACTCTTCAGACAATGTTCAACTGTTATTTTATTTCAACTTCTACGTTTAAGTAAGGTACAGTATGTGCAGTATGACCAAGCCAGCAGTATATAAACAAAAAACTTTGTCTAATATATTAACTACAACATAGGCTCATTTTGAAAATGTACCCCTATATACATTTCTGGAGTTTGCAAATTATGTAGCCAGAGGAATGTATGGTTGCATTTCATCTTTAAAACGAATGCTACAGGGCGGTATGACTCTGTTCCTTTTTGTGCTTACCAGCTGACCGCTTACCTCCGTGTGGACAGCTTTTTTGCTGTTACCAGTTTGTCCAGTGGCTTGCCGTATATGTCGGAACATTTGAGACACAGAGCAGAGTTGACCGCAATGACAGGGTTCAAGTGCATTCTGAAAATGTGGTAAAATCAGGCTGCCCCAAGGGCTTTTCTTTTACTGGATTGCTTTTTAAAACTGTCAGTTGGGTTTAGGGAAGTGAGTGGGCGCTGGTCAATCAATGCTTTTTAAAACACTGGGTTGGGTTTAGGGATGAGGATCGATGGGGGTGGAGGGGTGGGATGTGTCGGTCAGTCAGTTAGACAACAGTAGGGATGCAATGATTAACCAGTTTCACTATTAACTGCGCTTTAATTCGTCACAGTTAATTATTCGTAAAGACTTCTCGACACCGTTTTATTGCATGGAACAATACTGCTGCAAATAAACAACGTAATGTCAATTGTGCGCTAGATTAAAGTTCTGAGCTTGTACACCGAGGCTAATACACATGCATAAAGGTTTAACTATTGGTGAGACTATTAACTAAGGGCCGTTCACATATCGTGTCTTTTGTGAGCAAGTTTAATTTTTCCAATGGACGCATGTGGCTTGCGCTCACGCTTTCCAGGTGCACCTAGTTGAAAAAATGCTGTAAGCAAACCACGAGTCATATGACAAGAACTGACCATTCAGCTTCATACTTTGTATGGAATACAGACATTTCTACTCCAAAGAGATAAAAAAAATACAAAATTAAAATGCCTAACAATTTTGTAATATAGATCAAATGTGCCTTTCAGACAGAGGTTCAGCAGTCTTTGAGCAGTTCTCTTTATAAGGGAATTACCACATTTTATTTCTTTTTTTTTCTTTATTTATTTGTTTATTGTTCTGTTGTTTATTTTCAGTGTAAAATTATTATTTATGTTTAAAAGCAAAAAAAAAATGTTCATTATTTTTAAGTCTTAAGAGAAATGGACAATTGTTTTTTTTTTTTTATTATGAATTTTTGTGCTGTATTAATTGGTTATTGAGCAGCAATAAATAACATTTTAAAATATAAGAAGTTTTTACATGAGTTTCTAAACTAGTAGTGTTTTGAAATTAACGACTGCATAATAATCATGATAACCGTGAAACGTGAAAACCGTGAAAATGATTATTTCTCAGACTATAATCTTACAACCAAAATCTATAATCATTGCATCCCTAGCTGAAAGCAGCTTCTGGTGGATTTGAAACACAGGTGAAACTCATGAACATTAACAAACAGTGAGAAAATGGAACAAAGGAATCACATGACGCAAACATAAAGCACATGGAGCACAGCACAAGGGAAATCACATGACATAAACACAAGACACCAGACTGTAACAGTGGCCTCTGGCGGATTTGCAAACACAAAAACTGCAAAAAACATAGCTCCAGGGATGTATTTGGTGCTCTCCAGAAATGTATATAGGTGTGCGTAATCAGAATGAGCCTGGGTTGATAAACTACATTTTTTTCTCAAGAGTCAGCGGACCTTATTCATAAAGATGCACCTAATCATTTTAAATGTGGATATGAAATTTCCTGTAAACTCTTTTCTCTTTTCTGTATGCATGCTATTTAATCAGTTAGTGAATAATATTAAATAGAAATCTTACTTTACCTACATAATGGCCAAAAATATTTGCATGGTGTGATATTAGATAATAAAAAACTATAAAATGTGGGTGAAAATCATGTTTTCAAACCTTTCAAAGAAGAGCTTTTAGCACTCTTTTTTTAACACCTACAAAAAGGATAAAATGTAATACATGTTTATTCTTTTTTCAATTATTTCTTTTAAATTCTGTCTTAGTATGTTTTAGTCTTATTTCTTGTAATATCTTCTGTAATATTACCCCAAAAAAAAAACTGTTCTGAGAACAAAGCTGTTGAGAACAGATATATATATATATATATATATATATATATATATATATATATGCATATGCATATGTGCATGCATTACAGTTCATTAAAAATTTTAATTCATACTAATTGGACATTTTTATTGATGTCATCATATGACAATAGTTATGTCATATGTCATTTCTTTGCAAAACCACATAAAAAATAAATAAGCAGACCATTTGTAAAACATTTTGATCTAAAATGAATTAGAAATAGCAGTTTATACCCTGCAAGTAAACATTATTAGTAAAGAAATTAGGTAATTAGGTTTTTATTATTATTATTATTATTATTATTATTATTATTATTATTAGTATTAGTATTAGTACTGAAGAAATTGTATAAATCCCAATTTGGTTCTTATTTTTAAAGTGAACATTAAAGGCACAGTAGGTGATCGCCAAAATGCTAACTGTTAGCACAATAGCTTTGAAAATACACTTCCTCCCCTGACATCCAAAGCCTCCTCCTGAAACACGAATGCGCGCACCCTAAAGATTACAGCAGGCAACACACTAGACCATGTCATTTGCCAGTTAGAAAACTTTATAGTACTTTACAATTCCGATCGAAAAACTGTATTATATCTAGCAGGTTTTCAGTAGTGTAGCAAGCAAAACTTGTCATAATGTGCAATATTTCATCCATGCAAGGATCACTGGTCTCACTCTCTCACGCGCTTTGTCCTAAAGCAACTATGCTTAGTGCTTTGCCACCGGCATGCAGGAATTACATTTATTACCATACCTGTCAACCCTCCCGTTTTTCCTGGGATTCTCCCGTATTTTACAGTTCTATTCCGCTATCATCCCGTAAAGGTATTTTCCCGTATTTCTCCCGTATTTTCAGTCTTTCTCTGAACAGTGACAATAAACATTAAAGAGCTGATCCTCCCTATGTGCAAGTCATACCGCCAAACCACCAGGGGCCGCCCCTTGCCCTTAAATGTGAGTCTGTTCTGTGCTTTCGTTGTATTTAGGCATAGAAACACTTTGAAATAATTATAAAAACGGTGGGATTCCCTTTCCTTTTCATTACAGGTGTCGTCGCCCCTCCTATGCAATCCTAATGCAGTCATATAGCAGTGCGTGACTGTCAGCTGACGTGCTCCATAGTGATAAATAGACGCTGTTTCCCAAACAGATTCTGTACACGCGATTTGAAGTAGATCGAAAGTCTGGGTTTTGGGTGCGTGTTTGAACATACACATAATTAATAATAATAACATCTAAAGATGTCGATCTTGGTGGGTTTTTTTTACAAACACAACTAACTTGTTCTAAATGAACATAAAAAGTTAGTGAAAGCAGTCGAATGCTTTCATTACGTTAGATGTGTGCACCTCTGTTATTTACAGCCTGATCTCACGAGGAAACATAAGTATTTTACGTTTTGTCAGTTTAGTGGCTAATTCGTACGAATTTGTACGAGTTCAGTCGTACGAAAATGTACGATTTTAAAAAGGAGGCGTGGCACCTAACCCCACCCCTAACCCCAACCGTCTTTGGGTGATGGGCAAATCGTACTAATTTGTACGAATTAGATCGTACGAATTCATACCAATTAGCCACTAATCAAAAAGTTACGAATTGGCCGTGAGATAGCGTTGGTTATTTAATGTAATCAAACGAAAAATCCAAATAAATGAGATTCATTCTGTGCTCTTTAATCAGAATGTGTAAGTTATACAGTGAAGAAAAGATTAATGAGATTTGATAACTGAATTCTATTTCTTTATAATAGCTAATAATTTTAATAAGCTGAACTGTTTGCATATTAATTTTCTGCTAATGTATACTATTTAGTTTTTCTTTTGTAAATAAAATAGTTCCAGATGAACATATTTAGTAATTTTGGGATTTTATATTTTTATTTAATATTATCCCTTGATTATGATGGGCATATCCCTTATTTTCACATCCAAATGTTGACAGGTATGCTTATTACTAAGCCATACTTACATGCTATTTCAGAGCAAATATTCAAATTAGCATGGCAAAAATTAGCATTACCAAGGGAGCGCGTCACAGGTTGTCATTGTTCAAAAATTAACCAATGTGATGTGAATATAAAACCAACTTCACCTCAGTAAAGCAGGCCAGGTGGAATAGCACTATTTACTTATGTTTTGTTATTAAACTAAATAAAAATCTATGATATCAATGCTGTAAAAGGTCCCTTATGAAATTGAAATTAGTCACATTAATCATTCGCCAGAAGATTTCAGTTGCTGAACAACACTTCTGTGCATATAGCCCATTATAAGACAACAAAATCTACATAAGCTTTACGTGACTAAAATATTTATAACATTACCTGTCTAAAAGAAATACTTCAGCCAGGCTGTCATCCTTCCTCCAGTATGCAAAAGTAACTCTAATATTGATTCAGCATTTTAAAAAGGTTTGATTTAGCATTTGTTTTAACGCTGTAACTCTCTTGTGTGCACGTGAACGCGTGTGTACGCGCAAACGGTGGATCTACCTGTGTGAACAGGGGTGCACAGATGTACAAATCTACATTTGTTGACAGACAGGTTGGGCTACTTATCAGATTTATGAGAATTATCGACCTGATAAATTTTAATAAGAACATTTTTTAGTCTTATGCCTTACCCAGAATATAAAAATACATATAAATAAATTTAGATAATTTACTTTAATCATTACTATTGGAATGTGAAGAAACTTTTCAACCAGAACAACAAAAAATGTTTCTGAAAACAATCACCTACTGCACCTTTAAATGCAAGGAATTTAAGATGAAATTACTGTGGGTTTTATAAATGAGGCCTCAAATCTTCTCTTGTACATGAAGCCTTGTTTTTCAAATTAGCGGTAGCAGGAGTGTTTGTATCTGCTGGCCAACTGTTATGTTATGCTATTGAATTTGGTGCATTATTTGGTGAAATAATGCTTGCGTTTTTTGGGTGACCTTAAACTTCACTGGCAGGATATATATGGAGTGAAAATATGATGAGGGCTTGACAAGTAAGTGCGTTTTTTGATGTAACTACATTGTTCAGCCTGAACAACCCTATTTGTTTGCTTTTTTATTTCGTTTTAGAAGACCAAAATTTTGAGCTGACAGACTGAAGGATGACTCTCTTGCTTACTATGTTCTTTTTCTCATTCATGATAGTCACTGTTTTTAAATTTGTGTTAGAAAATTAAGGAGGGGTGACCATAAAATTTGGTTGCTGAAGTCACAGAATGCTGAAGCCTTAGAGTCCTAAATATTAGTTAATTTTAAAAAGATTTTTTATTGTTAAATCAATTAATACTAATTTAATAATTATTAAAAATTTTTATAAAATCACTAGATGGTCTTGAGGCACATTCAGTCAAACTTTTAAGCATGCAAACAAACAATAATAAATTGAGATACCATCTTAAATAATAATATCAGGTACAAAATCACATGATGCAATGGATTGCAAGATAAAAAAAGTTTTTTTTTTGTCACGCTAAACATGTAACAGCTAACAGGATAATGAAACCACTGTTACTGAAATCTAAAAGTCAAAAATACCTGCTCCCAGTGGAATATCATGTCCTGCTCTTTTCTCTCTTTTCTTTCCTGTTTCTCAAATCTTGGGAAGAAACAGTTTTTTAATTTCAAGACTAACACTAATCCATTCATGGTTCATTTTTATTACTAACTTACTTCTAACAAACTAATGTACTAACACTATATATTCATCGTTATTTTATTTCTCTTTTAATTTCATCCATTAACAACCGTTTTGTTCACTATTGTTTCGATTTCCTTTCTTCCCCCCTTCTTCTTGAAAGCACTCAGGCATTGGACACGCTATGGTAAACAAACTACATTGTCTGGTAGATATCATTCTTATTGTCCTTTTTTGGTTTGCCGTGTGTCCCTCTCCCTTGTTTTTTTTTTTTCTTGAGTTTCATTCTAGACACTCTTTCCAAAAAATGAGGAAACGGGTTTGTATTACCAGGACTCTTCACATCCTCCTCTCTTTTTATCTCCCTCTCAGACTTCCCTACCATCTTTTTTTTTTAGTTTTTATTGTTTATTTTATTTATGTATTAATTTTTATCAGGCAGGCTTTTACGTCCTCACGTTACGTTTCGTAGAGATTCACATCATCACTGGGACGTTCACCGGAACTAGTAAAGTGTTTTTCTCCTCACACCAAGCATCCACATTTTTTGCGAGGACTGTCTGCAATAACTGACAGAGGATTTCCATGAATATCCACAAGGCTAAATTCAACCTTGCAGAGCCTCCCAAAAAAGAAGAAGAAGAAGAAGAAGAAACAGGGAAAAATACATTACAGTAAACTAATAAATCTGGGAACTCTGGCAGTTGATTCATCCATGCCATGGATGGCATCTCCTCATCTCCACCATTTCATTCACCCTCATACATTACCATGACTAATACTACATCCAATCTTTCACTGCACTTCCACCTAAAATCCCCTGAGTGTGTTTTCTGCATGTTGCTTTCTGTGCTGTGTGTCTTGTTTTTTTGGCCTTCCATTTTTTTTAAGATATGCATGGGTGCTTGCTGATTGGCTTTGCTCCTCCCACTTTTCACTGAACCAATCAATCATCAATCCAGTCTCATAAACAAAGATTAAACATTTAATTTCCTAGTTGACTTCCTTTAATGCATGCATGTTGAAGTTATGGTATGTGTCTGAAGTTGTGTTTATGTGTGTGTGTGTGTGAATTTGTGATACAAAGTACCGTACCCCCCAAAACTAAAACAAGTACAAGTGATTTGTCCTTGGTTTTAACATTTACTAACCCTAATTTGCTATAATCCAAACCAGATAATAATTCATTTTCTTAACCCATCAAAGATGAAGAAAATATTCATCAGCAATATTTTCTTTACCTGTCCTGTGAACCTATACTGTACTAAACTATCATCAATAAAACTTATCCAGACCAATGGTCCAGAGAGGTAACAGTAACTGACCCATATTGGGACAAATCCAAACAAGATGAACCAAAACAGACAATAAAATAACACAAGAGGTTATCGCTCAGGTTGAAAGCACTTCTTTGAACGAACTACTAATTTGTTGTTTTTCCATATTGTCATCATTTAACAGGTTACTATATCGGTGGATGGTATACTGACCACCACAGGATACACTCAGGAGGATTACACTATGCTGGGCTCAGATGATTTCTTCTATGTCGGGGGAAGCCCAAGCACTGCTGACCTGCCTGGATCTCCCGTCAGCAATAATTTCATGGGATGCTTAAAAGAGGTGGGTCTTGTAAAGATTATAATTGTTTAACAGAGAAAAATCTAAGACTAAAACTTGACTATTTGTCAAAAAAAAAGTTTTTTGTTAACAAAACCAAAGCAATAGCATATATAGAGTAAATTAACAATAAGAGGGAAAACTAAAACTAAAGAAAACCAACAACAGTCACTTAAAAACTAACTGAAACAGAAACAATTAGCAAATACTATAAATGTTTTCAGAATTCATAACTATTCATTTTGTGGTGAAAAACTTGAGCTGTGGCTGTTTAGAGAAGTACCTGTAGATGGCGCTTTTACAGCCAAACATGTCAGTAAAACACACAATAACATCCTAAACATAAAACACTTTTTATCTTTTTTAATCTGTAAAACAATGTGAACTTGTCAAGTTTAACTACGTATATTTGTCAGATTTTTATTTACATTTTGTTACATGGTTTTGGGTTCAATTTGCGCAAGAGTTAATGTAAGCTGTTTCAAACATTAAACTTTGTTTTGAACACTGAACATGTTCTGTTAGCTGTAAACTAAAATGACTAAACTAAAGAACCTTAATAATTACCTTGATAAAGCTATGCATACAAGTTTGCGCAAACACACATGCACAAATACACACCGTGTAAACTTATGTTCAAATAGTATGCCAGCTTGTTGATTTTTGGTTGTGCAGCTGATTTCTCAGATTCTCAGTCTGCTTTTTATACCGTTGTTTGGCTACTGTAAAGTATATAGACAGCCTGTGTGTACTATGGGGTCTATTTTGTTGCTGCAGTCGCCAATGGCGGTGTTTATTTACTGGCTCTTGCTATTGGCTCCATCGTTAGATGTAATTATAGAACAGAGACTGTAGAACCTACTGTTGTCATAAGGGCCAAATAGCTGTTTCCTGCAGTAATCATACTCCTTCTGATAAAGTGACATCCACAGCTGCTTTCATGGGGTTTACCACCTGCAGAAGCAGATTCCATTAACTTGCCAGCACACAGAAATCCACGCACGCATGCACAAATGCACACAAACACACACTCACAGCTCACAAATACCCGACATACACGGGTGGTCTCTAATAACCATCATAATGAAAGGTCACCTTGTCTCTGCTGCTTAATCTGCCACTGGTTTCTCCTCTGCTGTCTTGTTCTATTCCCAATCCAGCTATTAATATCAGCTGCATAGCTGTGGATACTTGTGTGCCTGTCCCTGCCAGATTCTGAAACAACCTGTGCCAACAGTGATAAAAGACTTGCTGAGTTAGAATTACCTAAGGAGTAGTAAAAAGGGCAGGCACTCTATTTTAGGTAAAGACAGGGCGAATATAGCAAACCATCCTCTGAGATCGTCCCTCATTCACACGCACAGTTTTATGACAACAATGATGTATGATGAACTCTTTGACAGTGTCGAATGTGGCACAAAATTTCTAGGGCCATACTGCAGGAACATCCCCCCTGTAGTGTTGTTATGAATCCAGCCCTTGTCACACATCCCGCTCTTCATCATTTCTGCCTCCCTTGCATAGGGACTGAATACACACTCAGCTGTTTCATCAGTGGAATATTTAAGCAGCACACATGCATAAGGACGCAAGGGATTTTCATTTTGATGGCACTGATATGCTCGTTGACATAAATACTTACTTTTGATAGATGAACTCAAGATTTTGAGTGAGTTACACTTTTTTCGTGATGTTTGTATGGATTGTTTTAGAAAATGCACACACCTCTCTGCATTTTGCATTTAATTATGATGATTTATGAAATGCACCAAAGCAACTCATAAATACTGCAAGCATAACTCATCTCACACTTTGCAGGTTACACTGTGTGCCATGTATGTAAACCCAGCAGGCACACAACATCATAAGATGTTAATATTAGGTTAGATTTAGGTCATGACGTCAGGTGATCAAAATTCAATGTCTAGCCTATGTCTAAGGACAACGTTATTTTGACGTCTGATAACGACGTCAAATTATGTTGACATTCGGTTGATTTTAGGTTGTGTTGGAAAGTGACCAAAATCCAACATCTGATGTCACAGTGGTAACGTCCACACAACGTCAAGGTGTAACATGATTAGACGATTATATTTGGTTGTCTTTAGGTTGATTTTAGGTTGGACATTGACCTGACATTGGGTTTTGACGTCAACCTGATTTTCATTTCCAAACAAAATCCAACATACAACATCAATATCACGTCCTTTGGATGTCCTGTGCCTGCAGGGAACGTTCAGCATTTTTGTACTGGTGGTTTAATGTACTTAATGGAATAGTTATTAGGGGGAATGAACATATATAAAACTTTTTAAATTAATAACTACCATTTACTAGTTGTTAAAGTATTTTTTCTGACCTCTTCACAAACTAACACACCTATGCACATCATACAATTAGGCAAAATTTTCTAGGCAAAAAACACATTTTGTTAAATAAGTACAAACTCTAGCTTTCAAAATGTGGAATGCTTTTTTTCTACATATACTAACTCTATCAAACATAGCAAACTTGATTCAGTCAAAACATTATCACTAGTTTCCAGCCAAACAGAAACATAGGGCCCTATCATACACCCGGCACAATAAGGCGCAATACGTTTTTCCTGGACGTGTCGCTAGTTTCAGACCAACGCAACCCTAATTTTTCCGTTTTCCACCACGTTGTTTAAATAGCAAATCCATTTGCACCACTTTGTACACTCATGGGTGTAAGGCGCATTGTTGGCACATTGCTATTTTAAGGAACTAAAATAGACTGCACAATAGACCAGCTGAAAGCAGGCCTAAATTCCAGCGCAGAGCCGGTCAGGTGTGCGCCTCGCTTAAACATTGCTTAAACACACAGGATGTAGAGCAATACAGAAATATATTTACAAATGAAGGATGAAAATGTTACAAAAATTATTATTTTTCACATAAATATAAAAATGCTCTGGTTACTAAAGTAACCCTCGTTCCACGAGAGGGGGAACGGAAATGCTATGTGGAAACTTCCACTATGGGGATTTCATTCAGAAAGCCAATCATCTGAAAGAGTATGTAAACAGGCTAATGAAATGCCAATGAGTTGGCAGCTTCAGCGTGTGCAGCTGATGCTCGTTGCAATTAATTTGGCTATAAGAGCACAAAGCGAGCAAAGCCAAAGCATCATTTTTTAGCGAAAGAGACATTCACCTCAACACAGCAAAAAGAGAGTGTGAGCACACCTTCATCACCAGAGGCACAGTCTTCCAACGTGTTCCCTGGCCCTTACTTATCCCACTTCAACAGAAGATTTACAGATTTAGATATATTTTTTGGGAGCCGCAAATGCGTCTAGAATAATCTCTAGGAATTTAATACAACAGTATGTTGGGAAAGCGTGCTGTCCCGATAGGGAGGACGCTGCGGAAGCCACCTGCTACGCAAGTGGGGAGACTGGTGGCGAGAGAGCATATGGACTAGCCCTGAGAAGGGGGAGTATGCATATAAATATAAGATGGTTAGCGGTGAGGGAAGACACGGCTCCGCCTGTGAGGGAGGACTGCACTGTGGCAGTATAAGGATACGCATAGTGGGGATCGCACATAGCGGGCACCTATACCCAGAACGCGGGCTGACCAGCGGGCATACCAACAACGTAACGGGCCAGCGCCTGACTCCTCCACTGAGTCAGATGCTGGGGGCCTCGGAGGAATATCTGCAGGGTTCGCCAAGTGGGGAACTTTACTGACAGAGCGAAAAATCGCACATATCTCCATGTTAGAGAGAATGGCGCAGCAAGCGTTTTACAACACCTAACCGAATTTCTCATTCACCGTGTGAGGAAATCGGCTCCCCTCAAGATTAATAAATCTCGCAATAAGTGTCGCCCAGCCCGCAGCTCTACAATGTCTGTTAGAGAGGTGCCATGTGCTAACCCCCAAAAGGATGCGCTCTTCGAGGAGCGCGCTCTCACTTTTGGGGGATACGGCTTGCCCTGGCTCAGATGAGCGAGGGAGATGGCTTTCACTGTTCAGTGGGTATGTTCCAACCCCTGTTTGGATACAGCACTTCCCTTCTGCCGATCACGTAACAGATAAAGAGCTGAGTACGGTCCGTATAATACGCAAAGTGCGAAGGACACAGCAAATAAAGGGGCTGGGTCTGCCTCCTCCGTGGGGAGCGCTTGCAGGTTCACTACGTAGCTAAAAGAACGCTGTAGGAACCTAGGGCACCTAGGTGGGCCGGGGTCTCAGGTAACGTGAGAATGGGCCTGCCCAAAACGCTGGCACATTTTGCTGACTGAATATGCCTCCAGATACCCACCCACAGCAGAGCTGTCTACCTGGACAGAATGTTAAGATACTGAGTCGAGTGATCGAGCAGACCTCTCCTAAGAGAGATCACCAAGTGGGTATGAGAGGGAAACAGGAAAAATTAATATTCATGTCTCACGCCTCTGGGAACTGGATGATAAGACGATACTTCCCAGCGCGCCGCCATCGCCGCATCCTTAGAGCGGGGATGATCGTAACGCCAACCCCTCAGAGCGGAGGGGACAGCCTTAGCTCCAGTCAACTGAAGAAGGATAGCATCACTCTGATCTGGCATGTTCGGGGTTTCCTTCTCGGGGAAAAAGGTAACCACACAGCGAATAGACTCCACATCAGGGCGTGGGTAAGCCTCGTAGAGGGTGCTCAGCCTGAGTGACAGTGTTAACCACCTAATTGGTAGGTCACCTAAGTCCTCCATGCTCCATCTATGAACCGTACGTGAGGCATAGGTCTGGGCGCGGGTGCCAAACGGTGCCTGTCCCCTGTTTCCAGGGGATGTGCCAGGGAGGGGCCATCACGAGGAGAGTAGAAAGCAGGTCCGATTGGGCCAGAGAGGCACAATACGAGAGCTGTTCCTCGACCTCCCTGACTTTACACAGTATCTGTGTGAGTAGGCTCACTGGAGAAATGCATATTACGCATGCCCCGGGGCCAGCTGTGTAGCCAGTGGACTTAGCAGGGTTCGCCAAATGGGGAACTCAAGCGAGAGCGCACGAATCTCTGAGTTAGAGAGAGAAAGGCGCAGGGGGCGAGTTTGCTCTTTTCTCGGTTGACCTGAAACCCCAATAGGTGGAGGTGCTGGGGCACCTTGTCCCTGTGCATAGTCAATTGCTCCCGCGAGAGGGCTAAAAACAGCCAGTTGGCGAGATAATTGAGTATGCGGAGGCCCGCGAGCCGAAGGGGCACCGGGTCACCCTCCGCGAGCTTGGTGGAGACCCGCGGATACAGAGAGAGCCCGAAGGGGAGGACTTGTACTGCCAGGCTCGCTCGACGCAGACCGCAGAAAACTGACGGTGGCGTGGAGTATGGAGACATGAAGTATGCGTCCTTCAGGTCTATTGCTGCAGACCAATCCCGAGGACGAATGCACCGGAGGATGCGCTTCTGCATAAGCATTTTGAAAGGCAGCTTGTGCAGACAGTGGTTCAAAACGCACAGATCTAGGATTGGCCGTAACCCATCGCTCTTTTGGGTACGATGAAGTACAGGCTGTAAACCTGCTCTCCATCTCGGCTGGAGGGATTGGTTAGATTGCACCCTTCACCAGGAGGACAGCAATCTTCTCTCGCAAGACAGGGGCGGGCACAGGGCTGACCCTGATGACATAAACCCCCATGAACTTGGGAGGTGTTTCGCGAATCGAATTGCGTAGCCGAGTCTAATCGTGCGTATGAGCCACCGCAAAGAGCTGATCCGGGCTGAGCGCGGAGTGGGAGTGCTGATCCGGGGAGCGCTGGGGTCCCGCGGAAGAGCTGGAGGCGAGAGATTCACTCTCACCTCGCACCCAGACTCCTGAGAGGAGGGCTGGAGGTGTGAGAGAAAGGAGACGATCCTGCGAGCTGGAAGGCTTTTTATCGCGTCCCAGACTGGCAGTATTCGGGCTGTCACATCCGGGGAAGGGAAAGATGCTCTCTCTCTGAGAAGTCCGGTCCCCCACCGGGGAGAGAGCGAGTTCCCTCTTCTCCGGATGGCCCGTCTCGGGAGCGCTTCGCGGTCCGTTAACCGGACTTAACAGCGCCCTGGGACGGGGAGCGCTGGTTGCCTGCGAGGTGCTCGGCGCTGCCGCTGGCCGGAGGCGCAGCCGGGGCCGGAGCAGCACTCGTAGATGGGCACTCTCGGCGACAAGCAGTGGATGTGGATGGTTCGGCGGGAGGGGAGCGGTCTTACATCCCCGCCGAAAGATGGCCCATCGTATCCGACTGCACCGACGTGAATTCCCGGGTGAATTGACCAACAGTGTTGCCGAACGGGCCAGACTGGTATATGGGGGACTCAAGAAAGAGAACTTTGTCGATTCCGTGCATATTTTTTGCCAGGTTTAGCCCGAGGTGGCGCTCCTAGACCACTAATGTGGCCATCGTCTTTCCCTGGGCACGCGCAGCGGACTTGAGGTCCGTGGAGCTCAGTCGGGTGCGGTGCGGTGCTTGTAACAAGCCTGGGTCGAAACCACCCTTGTGCAGCTGGGCCAGGCGGGGTGGAAGCAGCGTGGCCCGCGGCTGTGTGGGCTCTGGCTCGGGAGGCAGAAGACTGACACGCCTTGGACGGGAGATGAGGCTAATTCCAGCGGAGCGTGGAGCGGTGGACAACTGGGGTGGGTGGCTCTTTTGCGAGAGCGAACCGCGATCTTAACTGCGGCACAGACATGCCACCGCAGTGATGTCATACACTGCCCGCGAGCACCGCATTAACATGCTGGACCCCCAGACATGAAACGCCGTGCTCGTGCCCATCATCCGAGGACAGGAAACCACCATCCAGAAACACACAGTCGGAGCGACGTCTTCAAAAAGACGCGATGCACGACCATGTTGCTCTTTTAGGAAATTCGCAACAATACATACCGCTCTGGAGGACCGGACCCAAAGGACGCCAGGCAAGGAAGAAACCCAGCTCGACCGTCTGCCGCTGTGTCTCACACACTCTGGTCCGGGAGATCGCTCTCGTTCACTCTCTGTCTGAAACTCAGCTGGAGGAACCCTCATCGACTCTTTCAGAAGGCTGTTGAAGTCTCTGAAGTGAAAATGATGTTTTGGCTTTGCTCGCTTTGTGCTTTTATAGCCAAATTAATTGCAACGAGCATCAGCTGTGCAAGCTGAAGCTGCCTACTCATTGGCATTTCATTGGCCCGTTTACATACTCTTTCAGATGATTGGCTTTCTGAATGAAATCCCCATAGTGGAAGTTTTCACATAGCATTGAAGGTCCCCTTCCGAAGGGGAACCATACCTCCATACCTTCTTCACCTCGGGGGCTTTTTTCAGTTCATTCATGAAAACTTGCTTTTGTATAATGTTATTAATATCATTAGTATTCTTTATTATATGCATATTTATATTTGTTTCATTAAAAACAAGCTTAGATTTGTCCACCTGTCAGGTTTCATTTATTCATTTGCTGGAAATTAGAACTGAATTTAGAAATAGTTTTGAAACAAATATGTGCGCTTAACAAAGGAAATTATTATGTAGGCTAATCCATGTCTTCAGTGGAGTGAGTTTCCACCGTTTCCTTATCCACGAAAGAGAGAAAGTGAAAGTAAAAGCCGAATGGAAGAGGCTCATTATCCTTGCACTGCAGATGCTGTTTAACTGTTTTCTTGCTAGTAAAAGGTTCAGTTTTTCCCCTTACAAAGTCCGCCATGTAAATAGCAGTTGTAAGTGGGAGATGAGACTGTTTTTGGTTTATTCTCAAAATACACCCATAACTCATTAAGAGAATAAGCTCAATCCTGGTAGACCATGCCCCCATGACAAAGAGCGTATTTTCCCGTCCTTAAAATAGCAAAAGTGGATTCGGACACGCCCTTAATGCTTTTGCGCCTTGCACTTCAGACTTAGCGCCTAGACCGTTAAAATAGAGCCCATATAGTCAATCAATATATTAATTAATCTACAATGTTTTGCCATTATTTCTCTAAAATAACATTTAACAAAAAACATAACATAACATTTAACAAAAAATGTTGGAAAGTAAAGAAAACGCAAATAAAAAAAAGAAAGTAGTGATAAGATAATAAAGGCTGTAAAGTGTGTGAAAGCCCAGTGTGAGCATCACATGGTCTTAGCTGTGGTCCAGATTCATGTACATGAAAGAGTCTCTCTTTACCGCTGTTGTTTTCACATGTGGAAAAAAAAATAAGCAAGCTGATTACATTAACGACATTATTACAGTTTTTCTCTGTCGCTTTGGTGCATTTCTCACAACACTATTTACATTTGCACAACAGTTAATGCATTTCTCAAAGCAATAGTCATTTGTGCACATCATAGTAGCAGTTTCTCATTCCTTCCAACAAATTGCAAATGCTTTTGGACATGCATCAATTGCTTTCATACAACTCTCTGCTATTTGTAACATTATCATTTGCTTATGTCATGTCAGTCAAAATTAACTTAACTTGTGGATGCTGAATAGTCATTCCATATAAAACTAATAGTCCTCATTTTATTACTTTAGTCTTTACATGCAAAAATGTTGAACTAGTTGTCAAAATCTGTCAAGCTAATTTTATTTTAAAAATTTAAATCTTTTTTTTTTCTCCTGAAAATGTCTTTTAAATTAAACAATTTCATGAGTGATTTACAGACCTGTGTATGTTGTAGGTTCAGTTTCAATATGTACTGCAATATTGTTTACAGTTGTGCACAGCTCTACCCAAAGGAAGTTTATGTTTTTTTGTAAATAAGGGTGTATTTATTCTTTTGCACAATGCTGTGAATAAATTAGAATTGCGAAGAGCAAATGCAGTAAACATGTGAAACATACATATGCAGTGTCCTGTACTCCGATACCTCACTAAATGCAGTGATGTATAACTTTACTGTAGTTTTCAAATTGCTGGAATAGAAACTATATTTTAACACTATCAACCACAAATAAGCTTACCATACTCACATGAAAAAAAAATATTAGTAATTTATTGTGAATAATGTAGTTGTTTTGAACCATACTATAGTTAAGTACTTGAAATAATTTGTTTTATTACAGTTTTTCTCAGTCGCTTTGGTGCATTTCTCACAACACTATTTACATTTGCACAACAGTTAATGCATTTCTCAAAACAATTAGTCATTTGTGCACATCATAGTAGCAGTTTCTCATTCCTTTCAACAAATTGCAAATGCTTTTGGACATGCATCAATTGCTTTCATACAACTCTCTGCTGTTTGTAACATTATCATTTGCTTATGTCATGTCAGTCAAAAATAACTGAACTTGCGTCTGCTGAATAGTCATTCCATATAAAACTAATAGTCCTCATTTCATTACTTGAGTCATTACATACAAAAATGTTGAACTAGTTGTCAAAATCTGTCAAGCAAATTTTATTTAAAAAATTTTCTTTTTTTTCCTGAAAATGTCTCCTAAATTGAACAAGTTCATGAATGATTTACAGACCTGTGTATGTTGTAGGTTCAGCTCCAATATATACTGCAATATTGTTTACAATTGTGCTCAGCTCTACCCAAAGGAAGTTTATGTTTGTTGTACAAAAGGGTGAATTTATTCTTTTGCACAATGCTGTGAATAAATTAGAATTTCAAAGAGCAAATGCAGTAAAAAATGTGAAACATACATATTCTGTGTCTTGTACTCAGGTACTTCACTAAATGCAGTGATGTTTAACTTTACTGTAGTTTTCAAATGGCTGTGCAAACAGTATATAGTGCTGTCTTGAGCATTTTCAGAAAGTGTCACCAAAATCGGACTTTTTAGCATTGAAAAAAATGTACAGAGTAAACTGTCATAATGAAAAGATGACAAAGCCATTTGACTATCTTGTTCATAAACAATGGTGTCACGACTTTTCATTTCGATGACATTGACACTTTCATTGACATGAATACTTGCTTTTGAGGAATGAGCTTTCCATTTTGAGCAAGTGACGCGCTTTTGCAGGTTATCCACTAGGTTTTGCAGTTTGCACTAATTGTTTTGAGAAATGCATGAACTGTTGTGCAAATGTAAATAGTGTTGTGAGAAATGCACCAAAGCGACTGAGAAAAACTGTAATTCAATAGCTAACCACTAGCCTATGGTAATATATACATATAATAATATATACATATATAATTGTTTATTTCATATACAGTAACATTACATTTTTTTATATAGGCCTATGTTAATCATTATAAGCATTTTACGTAAATATACGTTATAGGATACACTTTGTATAGCAATGAAACTATAAGTGGCCTGTAAGGACATATTTCATATAAATCATTAAGGTCAGAATAAAAGACTTACTCGACCGGAATTCTATCCTCTGCTGGGTCTAGACGTTCTTCAAAAGTTCTTCCAGTACCATCCGAAGTGCTTCTTCACTCGTGTAGCGTGCGTATCTATGACAAAGCTTGTCATTTTATGCCATGTCACGTGGAGCGTGTACATTTTTACCTGGCTCACCTAAGTTCATTTTCATATGAACAGCACGCTCACTGAGGGCGGGATCACGTTAGCTGTAATGAGGCGATACAGGAGAATCCGTATCCCAGTCCTTACTTTTAGACGGATTACATGAAAAGATTTTACTTGTTTTTGACTTGAATTTGTTAGTGCAAAAGTAGACATATTAAGCTTTCTATCGATATATCTCTCATGCCTCTTTGTTGAGTATTTGCTGAGTTTCCGTTCATTTAATGACATATTTTTTCTGACCATAGTCAACCAGTTGCAAGCATCTCTTGCAGACGATTGTAATAACAAAGCCTCGTGGCCGTGGTAATATTAACTCTAATGAGCTCAGACTCAGAAACTAGACATAGCGTTTCATACTGATTTCTTTATCCAACAATATTTGTTTCCAACATGCACTTGCTGCATTTAAAAGTAGACACTTCAAGCTTTCTATAGATATGTGTCTGTGTGTTTTGTTTTCGCAGTTTTTTGAGTTTCAGTGCATTTTACTGACGCGTTTCTAAAAACAGTTCGCACAGAGAAAAAAGAGAGAATGCATTAAAAATATGCATTAAAAACTGGACACCTAACAGATTCGATTGATGTATTGATCTTATCTGTACGATCAAAACTGAAAGTGTAATTTAAGTTATTTTCGGCGTTATGAGGAGAAGACGCATCAAAACCCCATATACGCGGTCTTCGACGCCTAGGGGTTAAAAACAAAGAAGACATAAGAAGACATTTGGATATTTCCCCTTCAACAGTGCATAACACAATTAAAAGATTCAAGGAATCTGGAGGAATTTCAGTGCACAAAGGACAAGGGCGCAAGCCTAAGCTGAACTATTGTGATCTCTGATCCCTCAGGCAACTCTGCATCAAGAATTGTCATTCATATATAAGCGATTTCACCATATGGGCTCAGGACTACTTTGCAAACCTTTGTCAAGTACCACAATACGTTGTTATATCCACAAATGTCAGTTAAAACTGTTCTGTGCCAAAAGTAAGCCCTATGTTAACAGTGTCCAGAAGCTTCATTGACTTCTCTGGGCTTGGAGACATCTGGGATGGATCATCACACTGTGGTCAGATGAATAAGTATTTTTTGGGAGAAATGGATTCCATGTGCTCTGGACCAAAGAAGAAAAGAAGCTTTACTGTTTTTTATTTAATGTGTTGCAAATTGGAATACAGGCTCTATTTTAACGATCTGGGCACAACGTTTAAAGCGCATGATTAAAAGCAATAAGGCATGTCCGAATTCACTTTTTCTATTTTAAGGACGGAAAAATATGCATAACGTGCATTACACCAATCAGAGACTCATCTCCCATTCCTTTTAAGAGTCAGTTGCATCGCGCCATGGTGCATTTGCTATTTAAATTGTGGATTATGTAAGTGGAAAACTACATGCTTTACTAGTGAAAAAACAGTTAAACAAGCCATCTGCCGCATGAGAATAAAAAACGAGCCTTCTCCATTTGGCCTCTTTACTTTCTCTTTCTTTTACTTTTACTCTTTACTTTACTCGTTTACTTTCGTGTAAGAGGAAATTTTTGTTGTACTCACTCCACTGAAGACATCCATAGGCCTATATATTTAATTACATTTGTTAAGCGCAGAGATTTGTTTCAAAACCATTTCTAAATTCAGTTCTAATTTCCAGCAAATTAATAAATGAAAAATAATAAGGAAGTGTGGTAAAAAAATGAGTTATATCCAAACACAAGTTATATTCTTATGCCCCATATGAATGAAATGTCACTGCATTGACTGATTGATTGTGTTGCTAATATTTTAAGATACAGCTTTTATACTGATTTTATGTTATGCAATATACAAATTCTGTCAGATTTTGCCTACAATGTGTCTATTCCTACGAACGAAAGTTGACAGAATATTTTTTTTTCCATGACATGGATAAAGAACTTTTTTCAGAGCTTAAGATTGCTGTAAATTTTAGATAGATTTGTTTAACAAATACCATTTTGTTATCAGTGGAACATGTAATAAAATGATATTTGGCAAAAATGCATTGGGTATGTATTTCATGATAAATTATATATTTTAATTGTTATGAATGGGTAATTTTCATTAATATATATGAATTGGTGGTTGATTTGTTTAAATTATAAAAGCATATTACACTAATAATATTAAAACCATCATCTATCACTCAAAAAAAAACTAGTATTTTTCACATGATTCATTCAAGTCGTTTTTGCTAAAAAAAATCAAGTCTTAAAAACTATTTAAAAATAATATGTGCAATAGTGTTACCACTATTTTTTTAAGTAAATAGCACATAAGATGGATGGATGGATGGATGGATGCTTCTTCTACTTGTGTGCTTCTCATTAAAGTTGGACCTTCAGCAGCAGCCAGATGCCTGATAACATGCTAAGACACTGAGCCCAGATAGATTAGTGTCTGTTCTATAATCCTGGAGCCCGATCGATACCCAGCAGCTCCCTATTCACAGAAGGCAAGAATCAGGCAGAGTATATAGAGTCGTTAAAGGCTGGCTTTGATTATAAATGACACTCTGGGGACAGAGGATGGCCCCCAGATAAGGTGATAAGGTGAGGGTGTAGCTTTAGATAATGCATCCGAGTCTGTGGACTACCCTTTCCACAGCCTCTCTCTGCACATTATTTTTCATTATACTGCTATCGATCAACTAGAGGTAATAGCTATTGGAATCATAACCCATGGTATAACTACATTCCCGTGAAGGAAGAGTTGATTGGAGGAAAGTAACAGAACCGCTGAGGAATGTTTTCTGGCTATCTGCTTTGAGGAGTTTTTTTTTTTTACCGGGTAGTGTAGGAAAAAAATATTTTCAGTGTAACTACTCTGAATTAAAATTGGTATTGGGGTTATCTCAGAAATCTTTACATTTTATTGTGGATAGGGAAGTTATCTCTATATTGAAACACTCACAGTAGGTCTGTGAAAAAAGTACATATTTAATTAGTCCCATTATAAACAAGACTATTCTTCATTATGGAAAAACCCTGCTATTAAGATTGGAAAGAAAACAGTGTATTGGAAGGATTGGTGTAAAAAAAAAGGCCTGAAAACTATGTATGATTTAAATGGACACAGGGTACTCATTTGTTGAAAGACAAGTTCAAATTATTAGATAAAGGGTATTTCTGGAAATATATACAATTGCATAATAGTATAAGATCCGTGGGATATAAGGCAGGAGCAGAAGCAAGTGTTTTATTAGGGTTTCTAAATATGTCAAGTCAGTGCAAATCACACATTTTGTGTATAAGATTGCTGCAAACAACATGTATTGAAAAAGTGATAATTTAAGAATTGCTTGGGAGTAAGACTTGGAGGTGGAATTTGAAGAGGGTGAATGGGAAGCGGTAGTTTCTGGTATAGGGTGTCTTGTGAGAAAAGCTGGAAGTAAACTCATACATTACAAGATAATTAATCAATATTACTGGACCCAGTAAGACTGCATATGCTAGCATTAATGAAAAATAACCATTGTTGGAAGTGTGGTCATTCTGTGGGCACCTTTTTACATTTAATATGGCTCCATTCTGGACACGAGTTATTCGAAACCTTGAGAAAAAAACTGGGGCAACCTTTACCTTATTCATTAAGAATTTGTCTTCTTCTGTGATACAACCACTCTACGGAAGGAGATATCAAATGGTCTGTTTCCACTATGTGGTACAGTACGGTACGGGTTTGTTACGGGTCACCTTTATTAGGCTTGCATTTCCACTGCTAAATGGGTACCAATGGTACGACAGAAGGTCAGTGTACGACAGAAAGTTTCAGTCAACGCCATTCTCGCTCGGAAATGTCAGAGTAAAGCTGTACAGCACTATTGAAGCACTTCTCACAAAACAGATGCTTTATACACATAAATACTTGTGTATAAATGTTCATCCCCAACCTTTCTAAGAACAGGATTTCATTATAACTGCAGATCAATGATGCGAAACAGCCAATTATATATACAATAAATAAATGAATGCAACATATATGAACACATACAGGCCCTTACAGTCTCCACTATGTTACCAATTAAAGAAAAACAACACACAGCATACATTTAGTCCTTATTTGGGTTCAAAAACAACACAAAATGTAGCCCAGTCAGTGCAAGCCTCTCATCTGTATCTTTAATCTTCACTAGCACATGTAACCTCTTGTTAGAAAGTAATTCCGTCATTTCCAGTTCAAAATTAGTTCAAAAGGCGATGATAATAGTTAAACACGGCAGTTTGTTCATGTTTTAGGTTGCTGAAATAACCATTGGCTTATTAGTTTTTCCGGCTTTGTTTTTTCACGATTCACTCGTGTTTGTCAGTTTTTGAAATGTCCGAGTGTCAGAAGCACTTCAATAAGCATGTTATTATCATCAGCTCAAGAAGTTTGTTATTTCAAATATGGACGCATGGCGAGCTCTCTGGAGAAAGTGAAACCACTCGCACTTTCAGGCGGGCTCGTAAAACAACAACAGGACACAGCAGATTTTGTTCTTATTGGCTTTGTAGCTGTTCATCAAGAAAATGACAAGGTTTGTTTGAGCTTGAGTCGACCATGGCTTGTTATTATATGTATATATTATGTATATATTATTACGATGTAATGTCTTAGATGTGTTTTTAAAAATAGCGGTTCCTATTGTGACATATCTCTGTAAACCAATAGCGTTCAGCTGTGCATCTCTACGTCATTTGGTACCCTTTTGTCATGCTAGGTACCCTTTCCAAAAAGTGGTACGGTATGGTTCGCTTGTTGGTACCTTTGACAGTGGAAATGGCCATAAAAGCGTACCGACCCGTACCATACCACTCAGTGAAAACGGGCCATAAAGCACAGGCGGGGCTAGTCATTACAGGATGTATTATGGCTGTGAGACTGGTGCTGAAAAATTGGAAGAACTCAGATACTCCGTCTTTTAAGGATTGGAATAAGCTGATGCCTTCTACTGCATCATATGAATGTATGTTGGCAAGACTTCAGGAACCATACTTTCTATCAGAAACGTAGAGCAAGGTTGTTTTTTACAGTATTTGGAGAGCATGCAAAGGAACAATTGAAGGGTTGTCATTTTGGCTGTCTGTTGTATTATTTTGTATTTAATAGTTATGTTATAATTGTTGTTTTGTTATTATTTTTATTATAATTTGTTTACATTATTTTCCTGAATGTTGATTTTATAGTGTGAATTTTATGTTCTGTGGGGTATATAAGTTCAAAATAACAAGGTTCAATGACAAAAAAATAATAATAAATTGGAATTGGTATTGGGGTGCATGTCGGGATGTTAGTCTGGCCTTTATAGATGAGTTTTATTTAGAACACACACACCAAGTGGCTATTTATTTCTGAAAGTAACCCTAATATAATAATGCCTTGGTGAGTGCAGTTCTATGTTGATAATATGGGGTAGGACATATTGATGAGTTTGGGCTATGACATTTAGCTTGTGTTAATCTCAGAGCTTTTAGTGTGTTTGTATTGAAAAGGTTTTGACTTTATGTTAACGCAAAAGAAACTATTTCTTTGTTGAGAAAATCAATAGAATTGTTTTGATGTGAAAACATCTCCAACACAGATGATTTGGGAACATTGGGTTCGATAGTGTAAGCTGGTGCTAGATAAGAGTTAAAGAAAAGAAATGTGATCATGTCAGGCTTGCTAAAATATAGATCTTTTCCCAGAGTTCATCACTCTTGTCTCTTAGTCACTGCAGTTAGTACACAGGGCACCTATGTTGATTTACTGTCAAATCTTCCAGGATTATCTGTAATCCTGGAGCTTCAAAATCTGTTTGCTGTGTTCTCTAACAGAACTGCTGTTTGCTGAGCACACAGTGGCCCATATACAGCAGCAAGAGCTCTTTCTTTAAGGAAGAAGAAGTGGGTATTAATTTTCCGCTAGAGTGAATTTCAATTTACAGTTTGCATTATGTTGTATTCTATAATGCTAACTGTATGTATAGTATGTAGTATATAGTCTTTGCATTATAAAATATGCACATTATTTGAAAGTTTTTTAATGCATTCCAGCAAGTATTTAAGGGTATTTTATTTTTCAATAGACTTTTTTTAAGTCTAATTAAACTGGGATATACTGTATACCATACCATATGTACTATAGGTGAAGCGCCAGTGTGGACGTGGATCATTTTCATTCTAAAACACCGTTTTAAAACTAAAATGCATTAGTGCCTGAGCCTACCAGCAGGTGCAGAATCTATTAGCTGATAACCACTGATAATGCGCATTCAATCGAGTGATAACATTCGAATGGGCTGAACTAGAACCCTTATGTTGAAAGCAGTCAGGAAAATTTGATAGCAACAGACATCCTTCAAGCACGAGTTTACATTTAAAAAATATCGCTAAGTCGCACATTGGAAAGGAAAAACACATTCTGTGTGAATCGCCCCCAACTCTAGATTGATGGGTCAAATTATTTTAGGTCTAAATAACAATAAAGTTATGTTGAAACTGGAGATTTTGTCTTGAATTGGGAGTTTGTGCTGTTTTCTCAATATTGCACGCCTCTAGTCTTTTTTGCCAGGCTTCTGATTGGCCAACATGGATTGATGTTTAAGGGTTATATCACCACCTGTTGGTTTTGCATGCTTTTAACAGTTTTCATGCGGACAGAGCTTTTTTTATTATTATTATTATTATTGAAGAAAGCCCATGTGTGTGTAAATATGGCCTGTAAGCAATTGCTGTGTGTGTGGTATTAGTCCTCCGTTTATGAAAAAGGTGTGAACATATGATGAGTTCTAATGAGTCGAGGGATTATTGGTAATTGAGTATACTGCAAAGTGGCTAGAGTCAGGGCTAGAGTGCCGACTGGTGGAGCTCAAGGGTACTCCCGCTGGTCAATGTGACAGCCCCATCCCTAAGGTGCAGCTTCCAGATGCTCCAAAAAAGCAAAGAGTCCAAGAGGGAGGTGGAGCGGAGGCAGAACAGGGGGAGGGAGGGATGGAAAACCAGGTCCATGATGGAGAACAGGAATGAGGCAGTGAATGTTTATCTATCTATCTATCTATCTATCTATCTATCTATCTATCTATCTATCTATCTATCTATCTATCTATCTATCTATCTATCTATCTATCTATCATCTATCTATCTATCTATCTATCTATCTATCTATCTGTCTGTCTGTCTGTCTGTCTGTCTGTCTGTCTGTCGTAATTAATATTCTGTAGCATTATAAAATTATTAATACAAGTCCTATCTGTTAAACATCACTTGGGAAATATTAGAAAAAGAATACAAATCTCACAGGATGGAATTTTGCATTAACTCAATTATTACCCCCCCCCCCCCCCCCCCCCCCACCCCATTATATTTTCCCCCAATTTTTGGGGCAAAACAAAACATATTTCTAAACAATAATAGTTTTAATAACTAATCTATAACAGCTGATTTCTTTTATCTTTGCCATGATGACAGTACATCATATTTTGTTAGATATTTTTCAAGATACTAGTATTCACCTTGAAGTGACATAAAGGCTTAACTAGGTTAATTAGGTTAATTAGGCAAGTTAGGGTAATTAGGCAAATCATCGTATAACAGTGCATTCAAAAAAATATATATTTCTGCTGCTTGTTCAAACTACTTATTTAAAATGAGCGGAAACAACAAAATTTTTGAAATTTTTACTTGACAACTTAATTGTTTTATGTTTAGTCCACTTAAATTTTTAAGCTAACTTAATCAATTTGTTTTGGGACAATATAAATGAATTGTGTTGAACCCTACGTTTTTTACAGTGTAGGTAGACTGTAGACCGGAAGTCATTCATTTCGAGTGGAGAGTAGTCCGGGAGCTGCGTGCTTCCGATCATCCCTGTATGCGGAACATTCAGATCCGATTTGAGCTTTGCAGAGATGGGAAGTAACGAAGTACAAATACTTCGTTACTGTACTTAAGTAGTTTTTTCGGGTATCAGTACTTTACTCCACTACTAATTTTTTTGACTACTTTTTACTTTTACTTCTTACATTTTTACACAAATATCTGCACTTTCTACTTCTTACATTTTTTAAACCACAGTCGTTACTTTCGTTTTTATGTGTTTGGTGGCGCGATCTATATTATTTCTTATCATTGCGCATTAATATGAGCGCATTTTTGATGCAGTCAGTCTCTTTTTCCTCATTGCGCGCCTGCGTGCTGCAGCGCGCGGCTTCTTCAAGCCTATCGCGCACCGTACATGGCCTAGCCCTAAATCATGAAGATTACTATGAGAAAGGCTAGGATTACTGCGCAGTGACAGAGGGTGTCGGCGAATTTAACATGACTGATGCTGCCCTGCTTACACGGTAATAAGACAACTTTTGCTCGTTCGGATCACAGGTAAACATGACACATTCCAGTCAAAAACATGCTGTTTAAATGCTTAAGCCTTTTGTCCA
The DNA here is from genome assembly GCA_903798195.1 of Danio kyathit. Classification (NCBI taxonomy): domain Eukaryota; kingdom Metazoa; phylum Chordata; class Actinopteri; order Cypriniformes; family Danionidae; genus Danio; species Danio kyathit. The sequence goes on from LR812538.1 coordinate 17,454,165, forward strand.
CTTCCGATCATACTGCACAGGCTTTCTCTGGTCTTTCATTCTAATACCGCGAAAATAGATAGAGGTAAAGATATGACATGGGCCTGCTGATTAGAGCATATCTGCAGTGGTTTGCACGTGCACAAATTAAAACTTTTCAAGACTTTTCAAAAAATAAATAAACAATATCCTACTTAATAATCATCATTAATATTATTATTAAAATAGGATTTTTTTTTTCATTTTCTAATAAATATTACATTTCATTTCTTAATAAATAGCCTCATTATTTGTTTATTTATATGATTTATATGATATTATATATGACAAAACTAATATTGGATTTTATTTTAAATGTGTGTTTGTGTAAAACAATATAATTTGCACAAAGAAATGATGGGGTTGTTCTCTAAAAAAGTTACTCCACCCCGTTTAGAGCATCATTATGGACGTTTTACGTTATAACTAACGTGGTTCAAACCATGGATCTGCGAGAGAGAAACTAAGGGTTTTGGGAAACACTCGTCACCACATCGTTCTTTTCCCAAACGATGCATGGTACTATGATAGTTCAGCAGCAAGTTACGTCGTTGTTTGGGAAACGCACCCCTGGGCAATTTATGTGTATGTTACCTGTCTTACCTGTGTATGTTGCTTTTAGCATAGAATAAATATATTACAGTTTTTCTCAGTCACTTTGGCACATTTCTCAGATCAGAACTGAAATTTGTAAAACAGTAGGACAAAGTGCATTTCTCAAAAAAAAACACGTATAAATAGCAAAACACCATGGATTACCTGCAAAAGCCAGTCTCCTGCTCAAAATCCTTCAGTTCATCCCTCAAAACTAAATTTCTTTGACAGTCAACATGTCAGTGGCGTCAGAATGACATGTCCTTGTGTCATTGTATAAGAATAAGACTCAAATTACTTAGTAGTCATGTTGTCAATAATGGTGCACTCTGGAGGGCTGTTCTGGTGTAAACTATGGCAATATTTTTGCTGTTTGTACTGTAATTTGTTGCCAGATCATGTCATTCTGATACAGAAAGGAAAAGAGAGCACCGCATAGCACAAAGAAAAAACAAAAGTAAAAATATGAACATAGGACAACCTCCTTTTAGACCTTAAATAGAAAAGGTCAAGATTCACCTGGGAGAAATGTAAAAATGCATTATGACTAAATATTAAGACAACTTGTTCGGGCATTTGAACGATTAAATGTTGTGGGGGTGAGTCTATTCAACAGAGATAAAATAATACATGTTGATCAACATGACATGAGCAACTGATAACATAGGAAACATCAGAGAATTGCACATAATCATTTGGATGGATGAACAAAAGCATTTGCAACTTGTTCATAAAGAGAAACTGCTTTCTGATGTGCACTAGTGACACAATGATGATCTGAAGATTGAACAGGGAGTTTTGAGAATTTCAATTCTGATCTGAGAAATGGACCAAAGTGACTGAGAAAAACTGTAACAGAATTAATGTTTATCCATTAAATAAAATAACCACAATACCTGAAAAAAAAACACTGAAATAGCAGGTTATATATGAGAGCTACTCTCTGAAGAGAATAAGAAGCTTTAGCCTAATGCAAAAAAATAGTTTACAGTCATGTCTGATTCTGTATTTATTTTAGCAAAAGAAAAAATCAACATGAATGGCAGCTGTTATTTTTGATCTAACAGCGGCAAAACTACATGCTGAACACCGAGTTTGTGTCAGGATGATTACCTACCTACAGTATCTCACTTGTTATCCTTCAGCTTCGTCCCTGAATTATCAGGGGTCACCACAGCAGAATGAACCGCCAATTATTCCAGCATTTGTTTTACGCAGCGGATACCCTTCCAGCTGCACCCCAGTACTGGGAAACACCCATACACACTCACATTCACACACACACACACACACACACACACTTATAAACTACTGAAAATGTAGTTGAATTATTATTCGCCTATACCGCATGTCTTTGGGACTGTGGTTGAAATGAGTACTTTTTACTTTTTTACTTTTGTACATTTTTCAGGCGGTACTTCTGTACTTTTACTTAAGTACAAAAGTGTAGTCAGTACTTCTACTTTTACCAGAGTCGTTTTAAACATGAGTATCTGTACTTCTACTTAAGTAAAGGATGTGTGTACTTTTGCCATCTCTGGAGCTTTGGATACGTTGAAATATTTGAACTACTGCGACTAGACCCGTGCGACCGGCTGACCGGATGTGATGTATTCCAGTGTTGCCCAAGCAGGTCCATGCGCACGAGATGAGAAATAGGAGTTTTTTTCGTTATTTTTTTAATCACAAAAAGTCTATATTAAAAAAGCATTTATATTTATAAATGAGTAATAATATATTTTTTTTTATGTTGTCTTCACATTCCCTCCAAAATTTTTTGAGGTCTATGAGTTTCTAGTATTCATTCATTCAACCATGGTGAACACACGGAGAATAAAGGCTCTTTTTGGACTTTATTTCAGACACCACGAAAATCAGCTTCTCTCCCATGGTGCACGACAACACTGAAAATTCTGTGCGATTGCCACAAGGGGGCATATTCCGACAGTCGTGTTCAAATGTCGTGTGCAGTGGAAAGATGGCTTGAGACTTTCTCCAGAAGAAAAAATATTAGGGATAATAGGAAATAATAGGAAATACTGTAAACAAATTCCTTGCTCTGTTAAACATCATTTGGCAAATATTTGTAAAAGATTTATGTAATTATGTAATTTAAGTAATTATAATGCTTTGTTTCATTATTTCATCTTCCATTTACTAGTTGCATCGTATTTACAGCTACTGTATAGTTCTGTTAATTTGCATCCCATCCCTTTGTGCCCCCTGGCGGCAAAGTTGCAAACTGCTGTTTCAGCTAAAAACATGTTCTTAATCCCTTAATCCTACTGTGGCATCAAGTGCGGCGGTAATGGTTATATTGAATTGTCTATATATATATACATATATATACATTGGCTTTTTACATTACAACAATGCAGTATTGTTCATCATAACTAATGTTTCACATCCAGAAAGTGTCCCATACTTGAATAATTATGTTAAAAATTACTTAAATCTGTACTTAAAATAAATACCACTTTATAAGATAGTTTGTTGCATAAATCAAAGACGTTAATATGGTGTCTTGGACAACATTTTTTATTGCTTTAAATATCCTTCATTGAATATACCATTTAATTAATTACAAAAACAGTATTTCATATATGTTTCTCAAATTCTAGGTGGTTTACAAAAACAATGACATACGACTGGAACTCTCTCGTCTGGCCCGCATCGCAGACCCCAAAATGAAGCTACAAGGAGATATTGTGTTTAAATGTGAGAATGTCCCCACCCTCGACCCCATCTCTTTTGAGACGGCTGAATCCTTCCTTGGCCTACCCAAGTGGAACACCAAGCGTGTGGGCTCAATTTCTTTTGATTTTCGGACCTCAGAGCCCAACGGACTTATCCTCTTCACGCAAGGTAAACCACAGGACAAAAAAGATTCTCGTAGCCAGAGGAGCAACAAAGTAGACTTCTTTGCCGTGGAACTTCTAGATGGACATCTTTATCTTTTGCTGGACATGGGATCAGGAACAATTAAAGTCAAAGCTACGCAGAATAAAGTCAATGATGGAGCCTGGCACCATGTGGACATACAGAGAGATGGAAGATCAGGTGAGTAGATATTCATTTTATCTAGGACTTTCTTTTTCTCTTAGAGTTTCGTTCAGCAGCAACTGAACTGTTTAATAAAATATTGATTTAATTATTTTAGTTTTAATCACTATTTTATAATTATACTTTATATTCTAAAAAGCGGCGGTTCATTCCGCTGTGGCGACCCCGCAAGGGACAAAGCCGACAAGAAAATGAATGAATGAATGATTCTAAAAAGCACTTGAGGCTGAGCCATGACTAACAAAGCCCGGTAATAATAATTTGTAATAAATGTAAAAATTGTACACATTTAATTAATTTCATTTTATTTTATTAAATTTTTTAAGCTTTTTGCATTGTCACAGACCTCATATCAGAGATTGTAGACATTAAAATGCACAAAAAATGCAAGAGATCTTAGATCTCAATGAGACTTGTTATGATGCATAGCAAAATCCAAAAGTTATTAGAGTATTTAATTTATATGAACAGAAAGCTTTTGGTTTATGAAAATGTTTGACCAAGTTAAAGTTATGTTGCAGTAGGTTGAAAAACATTTCTCACTCCATCTTGGTCTGTATTCTTTCTATTCTGAGATGGCGATTTGGCTCCTTGTCTGATTAATATCTGTCATGGAAGTCAGTAGAAACTTGCTTTTCACAGCAACATAGGGCTGAGACAGTGTTTAAATGTGGGTGTTGAAAGACCAAGAATGCTTGCATAATATAGACCAGTGGAAGAACTCAGAATGCCCCCTCAATCTGCCACTGCCTCCACACTCGACTCTATTGATGTTTCTATTCTAAAACTCCTGCCTGCCTGCCTCCTTTCGTAAATCATTGTGTCAGAACAGTTTTCCTCAAATATACACATGCAATCCAAATAAAAATATCTAAAATAATAATAATAGCCATATCTGCGATTTATCACACTTAAAGAGGTAGTTCACCCAAAAATGAATATTTACTCTAAATTGATTCCAAACCTTAATGTGTTTCTTTAAACTGTTAAACACAAAAGAAAACATTTTAAAGAAAGCTAGAAACCTGTATTGAACATTGACTTCCATAGTATTTGTTTTTTTTTCTTTCTATGGAAGTCAATGGTTACAGGTTTCCAGCTTTCTTCCAAATATCTTCTTTTGTGTTCAACAGAATATATAAATTGAAACAGATTTGGAACAAGTGGAGGGTAAGTATTTATTTTATAAATGTTTTGGTAAACTATCACTTTAATTAAATATGGCTAGTAGCATTCTGGTCAATTTAATATTATATATATATTTTTAAAATGACCACCAAGATCTTAGCCAGGGGGGGTCCAGGTGGTTTGAAAGACCCCCCCACCCCCCACAAAAATTGTTACCCATAAATAACCCATTGAAGACGGCTTTAAGATCAAGCAGAATCCTCTGTTGGCTGTCGTGACTTCAGCTAATCAGTTAGGCCAAAGTCATCAGCAAAGAGTCCAACATCCAGCTGTGCAAGAAAACATACAATCTGACGAGTGTAAAGTCATCTTTCACTGCTAACCTGCTGTAGTGTTGTTAAATTAAGAAAACATTTTTTCAATTAATTTTATTCTAAATTTTGGACATTATTCATAATACAGAAAATGACCAGTAAAAAGGTGTGAAGCACAAAAAGGGGCTCATATTAAAGTAAATTTTATTACTAATCAGGCTATTGTATAGAAAAATTGTGAAGCTCTACATGATTATTATTATGTTTTATTTATTTTTTTATTATTATTCAAATATCCAAAATCTGACTGTGATAGCTAGTTTCTTATTTGCTATTAAATGAAAATAGGCTGCAGTTTTTAATTTAAAACTTTAACATACTCCTATTTTTTTAATGATATATGATTTAATAAATTTGTATTTGAAAAATATATTTCATATTTCTTTATTCTAAATCTTTAGGAAAGGTTTTTGGTACATCAAAATGTGTGGTTATGATGACCACCCAACAAGCTATTTAAACAAAAAATGCTTAAAACATCACTAAAATCCAGTATTTAAACATGATAATTAAACAGAAAATGCGGTAAATAGCTGCAAAAAAGAAGCATCCCTTTCACCAGGCTGGCTACTGGCCTGACCACAATGTTTCTTACCTGTGCCATTTGTCATCATTATCTTCTTATAGCTTAGCTCATTTAGTACTCACTTAAAACAGTTGGGTTAATCATAACCCAACAGGTAACCCAATGATGGGTCAATTTGGCACCGATCTGTTGGGTTATTTTAACCCAATCCATTGGGTTGTTAAGGTTAACCCAACAGTTTGGGTTACAAAAATAACTAATTTGTTGGGTTATTTTGCCAAAAAGTACCTTAACCTCTATATAATAATAAATTATTATTATTATTATTATTATTATTATTATTAATTCATTTTCTTGTCGGCTTTGTCCCTTGCGGGGTCTCCACAGCAGAATGAACCACCAACTTATCCAGCACGATTTTACGCAGCGGATGCCCTTCCAGCCGCAACCCATCTCTGGGAACTTCCACACACTCATTCACACTCATACACTATGGACAATTTAGCTTACCCAATTCACCTGTACTGCATGTCTTTGGACTGTGGGGGAAACCGGAGCACCCGGAGGAAACCCACGCAAACCCAGGGAGAACATGCAAACTCCACACAGAAACGCCAACTGACCCAGCCCAGCCGAGGTTCGAACCTGCGACCCAGCGACATTCTTGCTGTGAGGCAACAGCACTACCTACTGCGCCACTGGGTTGCCTATTATTATTATTATTATTATTATTATTATTATTATTATTATTATTATTATTATTATTATTATTATTATTATTATTATTATTATTATTATTATTATTATTATAGTAGTAGTAGTCATCTTTATATGTAAATAAAAAACACAGCTTTTAATACATTGGCAATGCTTTATTTAAATCCATGAATTTAGTGCCACTCCTCCCACAATAACAAACGCCTGAGAGCAGTTTAGTTCATCCCCAAGCAGCAGGATAAGAGGGTTCTGTCTCTGTTGCTCCTCCTTCTCCAAGTTCTGAACGAAATACAAATATACACACATGAATTAAATAATGTCCAATATTTATTGTCATAAATAATGCACCTAGAGGTCGCAAATCAACAAATTCTTGTTTTGCCTCCTGTTATGAGGGCCGAACCATCCTGCAGGACAATCTGTATGGCAGTGGAGAAAGGATAGCTAGCAGAGTTGTTAAAGCACCATCTCCAAAGCAGGATCTCCAATGCTGCCTTTATATCAAACTATAAAAAAAACACAATAATTAAACTCAAAACAAGCCCCTAATATCAAAGGTGAAATGCTACAAGTTGGGATTTAAACAGAGCTGTTATGCAGGATTTTCTCACCAGATGAAGTGTTTACTTGAACTAGTAGATCCAAGGCTCTCTTCTCTTTTTTGCAATACGAGAGAATCCGAAGTCATGCATCTCCCTAAACCTCAAAAAGTTTATCTTTGGTGTGTGGGTATAAAATACCCGTCCTGAGCAATCTAAAAATAAATAAACACTTAAAGCACTTAAATCCATGCCATACATACAGTACACTGAATTTATTAAAGGGATATTTTACACACAAAAAATAATAATAAATAATAATAATAATAATATTATTAATAATAATAATAATAATAATAATAATAATAATAATAATTATTATTATTATTATTGTTATTATTATTATTATTATTATAAAATACAAACATCTGTGAAGCACCCATACACTCATTCACACTCGTACACTACGGCCATTTTAGTTTATAAAATTTACCTATACTTCATGTGTTTGGACTGTGGGGAACTTGCAAACTCCACACAGCAATGCCAACTGACCCAGCTCCAGCCCATGATGAATTTGCCTCTGCTGCTCCTACCTCTCCATATACCAAATGATGTTTGCTCTAACCTTAAAACAGAAATTTTAAATTGTAAATTTGCACATGCTGGACTAAATAACAACAAAAATCATGTACTAACCCAGTTTAGCAATGCAGAAAAGATAACTGGAAAACTGCAAGTAGGTACCTTATCTCCAGGGGTACCTTAAACAGATAGATAGAGAACAAAAAAAAAAAAAAACTATGAAACTATGCAGTTTGAGCTACAGGATTAGTCTTCTATGCGAGTTCTTAAAGTGCATCAAATTTGCAAATTTGTTGGGCAAATAAGGTCCATTTTAGATGGTCAATTGTGCACTGATGTTCATTAGTGTGCTTAATTCTCATGCCCAGAAGCTTGCAAAAGAGTCAAACACACTGTAAAAAAAATTCTGTAAAATTTACGGAAAAATACTGGCAGCTATGGTTGCCAGAACTTTTTTGTAAAAAATACAGAATTTTTCTGTAAAATTGTTTTTACAGAAATATGTTGTATTTTTTACAAGAGAAAAATGTATTCATTAACTGATTCAATTATTATTTACAAACCTTTGAGTTAATTATTTTTATTTGCAGAAATAATTTAATTGCCATTTACTGGCATTAAAAGCAATATTTTAAATGTCTAAAAATTATATCTGAGCATATTAATATTGAGAACCATTGCACATCAGTTCACTACAAAAACTTTTTAAATAATGCAAAGTCATTAAATGCATTATTGTGTTTATGTGTGACTGGAATTAAACAGATTTGCACTGCATTAGTAACTACACCATTACATTTAAATAAAAGAAGATGCAGCATAACATCAGATACTCCCAGTTCATCTTGGACTTGCACACAGACACTACTATTCTCCACAATGGTGACACAAAAAGGTTTTGCTGTTGTTTTTCTTCATTTTACAGTAAAATACTGGCAGCTGTGGTTGCCAGTAATCTACTGTTTTAACATTTTACGTTCGTAAATTCAGTTTACAGAATATTTCTGTTAAAAATACATTTCACAGCCTGTATTTTTCATCGAACACATTTAACCCCTTAAATCGCAGAGCAAAATCTTCAGTAGGGTGCTCACTACAGAGGGTTGAACACTCAGACAGTGATGAAGTTAATGAGATAATTGTCTAACTAAAGGAGGATTCAGAATTATTGATGAACAACTGTTAACAAGCAAAATCACTGAAGAAAAGAAAAACACAAATTACAGCTTAAACCAAAGATGAAATCAACTGAGAATAAAACTCTAAATAATTTTGTTTTAATAAAAATAATTACACAATAAAAATATAATTTCTCAAGATCTCAGCAGAACATCATTAAACAACTCCACAAACATCAGGAGCTTCACTTATTACAGAACTTTGACTATTTCTGTCACGAGACAGACACTGTTTCAATTTCTGTCACTTTGACACGGTTTCAATTTACTATAATCTTATATGTGAAGCTGCTTTGACACAATCTACTTTGTATAAGTGCTATACAAATAAAGGTGAATTTAATTTAATTGAACGAGAACAAAAGCTTTTAATAAAATTTTTGTTGTTCATTTGAAGTCACCATGATGGAGGACAGAGTCTGCTTTAGTTGGGCTCTTCAACTTCTTGTTTAATATCTAGTTTTTATTTTGGCTGCTATAATTATTGGTGTTAATCACACTATTTGTATAGCATGAAAAGCCAGAAGAAATTATTAATATAAGTTTGATGAATTTAACTATGTCATCAAAGCCACCCTTGCCTTAGTGTGTACTTGTTGAATATCATGTTAGCTTTGTGTGAGAATTGAATAACACACGTGAATGAAACCACTGAAACTTCAGCAATCAATGACTGTTTAACATGTCTAAATGCACCATTCACAATGAAAATGTTTGATCTATGGCAGAACTTAGAAACACACAGACATCAACAATTAGTCATTGAATCTCAATAATGGTGACAAACAAAAAATAAATATCATATAAAAATCAAGCCAGAACAACTCAAAACACTACTGAAATATTACCCCCAAAAACAAAATAAAATAAAAGCAAAGAAAGAAATTTTAAGACCATAAAGCTGCATAATTTATTCATGCTGCAATGCATGCTGGGTACCAACATAGTACAAAACTCCCAGCATGTATTGCAGCATGAGTTTTGTACTATGCTATTACCCAGCATGCATTGTGGCATGAATGAATTATGCAGCTTTTTTACTATTTTTTTTTAGCAACCATGGTTGAGGTTCATATCCTGATTCATGATGTCTGTGTGTCTTAAATGAGATGCTGGAGCTCTCAAGGTTTTGTGCATGAAACTTTAGTTATTAATTCCTTCATAATTGTTTGTTGACCCTTCTGGATTTTTTACTACTGTCCCAAAAACATCACATAAAAGAAGTAAAATAATTAGCTAATTTTTTTGTGATTTATATAATTTATTCTGTAACAAATAATTAAAAGTTCTCACAGCTTTTCTTGCTATAACTGATGAGTTTTAGAAACACAGTTATCACAGCCAGAGAAATATTCAAATGAAAGAGCAACGGTTCAAGAACCCAACTAAATCAGCCTCTGATCTCCATGATGGTGAGGTCAAATGAAACATTTTCAATAAAAAAAATATAAACCTCTGTTAATTATCAAACATTCTTTGCAGAATATTGAAATGAAGTCAAACATTAATCATTGAAACTGGTAATGCTGTTTGTGGAGTTGTTTAATCCTTGGTTTTAATTCAGTTGGTTTGGCGTTGTTGCTGGTATAGTTTTATTTCTTGTTCTGTCCATCAGTGATTGTGCTTGTTAGCTGCAGGTGTTCATCAATTCAGTCATTTGTGGTCGTTCGCTCTGTCTAAATTAATCAACTGATTTAGGGACTAGTGAATGAGGGTGTATGGTGAGATTTCAGACACTCTGCCTACTTTCTCGAAAACAAAGGTTAGACCTGTTACAGCTGTTTTCCGTATTTTGTACAGAAATAAGCTGTTAATCATTTAACATGTTTTCACTGTAGATTGTACAGACTTTTACTGTTAAAATTACGGACATTTTTTACAGTGCACTTGATCACAGATTTCTACTGAAATAACTGGAACCTGTCAGTAAATTGTCATAACGCAACAATTAATATAAACAGTTTAATGTCTGTAATATCTCAATTTATTTGGTGAAATGTTTCAGGAGTGGAGTTCTGAAATTTCTGAACTGTGCTTGGACTCTATATCAGTCATCTGTACTTACCTGTGGCCTCATGATACAGAGTCTAATACCAAATTCACACTGAAATAAGGCACAGAAACACTTTTGAAAGAGGCATTTGTGTCTTTACACACTACCAGTGCTATTCAGAGATGTATAAATGCATTTACAGAAGAATTACAATTTGATTTTAAGAAATATGGTGACGTAAAGACACCTTTACAATATATGATATTGCTTAAGTGTGTGTATCGGTGCATTTTTACATCATGTAAATATTACAAAATACAGAGCTGTTGTTTTCTCACCTTTCTCAACAAGATTATCAAGGAGGTCCAAAGCTCGCTCTGTCCAGTGCAGCCTACAATGAACAATCAAAAAGAAAAAATATAAACCACAAATTAACGGAAGCTGACAGATAACATTTATTAGTTCAGTGGTCACAGCATCACTAAAATCTCACCTGAATTGAAAACTGGGCAAGGACAATGTATGTTCAAGGGCTTTGTATTATTGTTTATTTGCATATATTACTACTATTATTATACAATCCTAACAGATGTTACAATTCTTATATATACAGGGAGTGGAGAATTATTAGGCAAATGAGTATTTTGACCACATCATCCTCTTTATGCATGTTGGCTTACTCCAAGCTGTATAGGCTTGAAAGCCTACTACCAATTAAGCATATTAGGTGATGTGCATCTCTGTAATGAGAAGGGGTGTGGTCTAATGACATCAACACCCTATATCAGGTGTGCATAATTATTAGGCAACTTCCTTTCCTTTGGCAAAATGGGTAAAAAGAAGGACTTGACAGGCTCCAAAAAGTCAAAAATAGTGAGATATCTTGCAGAGGGATACAGCACTCTTAAAACTGCCAAGCTTCTAAAGCGTGATCATTGAACAATCAAGCGTTTCATTCAAAATAGTCAACAGGGTTGCAAGAAGCGTGTGAAAAAATCAAGGCACAAAATCACTGCCCATGAACTGAGAACTCAGAGACATGGCCAAGGAATGGCTGAAAAACGACCACTACTGAACAAGACACACAAGCTGAAACGTCAAGACTGGGCCAAGAAATATCTCAAGACTGATTTTTCTAAGGTTTTATGGACTGATGAAATGAGAGTGAGTCTTGATAGGCCAGATGGATGGGCCCGTGGCTGGATCGGTAAAGGGCAGAGAGCTCCAGTCCGACTCAGACGCCAGCAAGGTGGAGGTGGAGTACTGGTTGAGGATGGAGTCAAGCTCAACTCCCAGTCCTACTGCCAGTTTCTAGAAGACACCTTCTTCAAACAGTGGTACAGGAAGAAGTCTGCATCCTTCAAGAAAAACATGATTTTCATGCAGGACAATGCTCCATCACACACGTTCAAGTACTCCACAGCGTGGCTGGCAAGAAAGGGTCTAAAAGAAGAAAAAATAATGACATGGCCTCCTTGTTCACCTGATTTGAACCCCATAGAGAACCTGTGGTCCATCATCAAATGTGAGATTTACAAGGAGGGAAAACAGTACACCTCTCTGAACAGTGTCTGGGAGGCTGTGGTTGCTGCTGCACGCAATGTTGATGGTGAACAGATCAAAACACTGACAGAATCCATGGATGGCAGGCTTTTGAGTCTCCTTGCAAAGAAAGGTGGCTATATTGGTCACTGAGAACATGGTTGCTGTTCAATAATAAAATTAATCCTCAAAAATACAACTTGCCTAATAATTCTGCACTCCCTGTGTGTATATATATATATATATATATATATATATATATATATATATATATATATATATATATATATATATATATATATATATATATATATATATATATATATATATATATTAGGCTTATATTTAATTGTTGTAAGCCATTTACTGTATAACTGATTAAACATTTCTATTAGCATCTAACATTATCAGGGTGTGGTTTCATCTCTGTAAGTTAGTATAAGATGTAGGGAACATGCAATTTCCAGGGCCTTTAATATAGTACACACAAACAGTAAAAATAACATTTAACTTTCAATAGTTAATATTCAAGTACCTTAAAATGGATAATAAATCCTCTTCTGATAAAAAATGATCTAGCAAGCTTCTGCTCTGCTCTTGTCCAGGACAACTTCTTCATCACTAACGTTAGTCTACAGAAAGAACTGTTGCAGTCTATGGTTGCGATTCATTCAGCTCCCTCTAGTGGTGAATAATAATCAATAATAGTAATATAATGCTCAGATTCCATACTTCTTGGGAAAACCAGCAACTTCCTGAATAAAATGTAGCATATATATGTGTCTATATTAGCATTTAGATGTTACAATATAGTTTCCTAGCGAAAGGACAGTGTTTATTAAGACAACATACCTTAACCAAGACTGGACGCAACTCCGGGTTGATGTCTCCGCCGGGTCCTAAAAAGGCGATAATGACGGCGGAATATCTCAAATATGTGTATAATTTCCTTCAAAACAGCTGTAGAGATGAACATGGTGGTAGAGAAAGCGTTTTTATCTGCATATAGATCGGCTATGAAGCACGCGCTTGTATCATCAATAATTAACAGTCCAGGTGACACGGATATAAAAAACACGACACGGAGAGGCAATTTGCTAAAAATATATAACATTAACTTACTGCGTTACAGCTTAAATAAACTTTTTAACGCACAAACAACATCACGTACGCATATTAATACTGCTGTTCTGTGTCAGTTAAATCAGTTAACTGTTGAAATTAAAAAAATGTAACCCAACTGGTTGAGTTATTAAAAAATAACCCAATAAAGGTTTAAAAATAACCCAACAAAGCAGCAAATATGTTTAACTCAACCATTGGGTTAAATAAATAACCCAACGTTTTTTAGAGTGTAATTTATTTTTGATTTTAAATTGATTTCTATTTTTTTTGACCAGGAATCATCTCTGTGAACAGCCGTCGGACTCCGTTCACTGCTAGTGGAGAGAATGAGATTCTGGACTTGGAGGGTAACCTTTATCTCGGAGGCTTACCAGACAACCGCGCTGACCTGGTCCTTCCCACCGAACTGTGGACCGCTATGCTGAATTATGGCTATGTGGGCTGCATCCGTGATCTCTTTATAGATGGGCGCAGTAAAGATATTCGCCAGATTGCTGAGGCCCAGAATGTAGGGGGAATCAAGTCATCCTGCAGCAAAGTAACAGCCAAACAGTGCGACAGCAATGCCTGCAAAAACAATGGCATATGCAAAGAAGGCTGGAACCGCTTTATCTGCGACTGCACCGGGACTGGGTACTGGGATCGAACCTGTGAGAGAGGTGAGTTATGCCATTGTTCTTGCTTAACCTGACTTGCTTTTGCCTGTTGTTTGCTTGTTGGCTGGTCCGTGAGCACAGCCACTAATGCTAAGACTAAGAGTGGAGTAAAAAAATGTTTAACTTAATTTGTTTGTTTAAATTCAGCCCAAATGAATATAAATTGTTTGCAACCAGTTACCTTAAAAAAATGGTAAATGCAATGAACCATTTTTTTCACTGTAGTTTTTACTACAAATGTAATGGAGGCCAGCTAGTGGAGTGCTATGCAGGACATAGTCTTTAGCCTCCTTGTTAGAGCAACTGACTTTCATACAAAGAATCACTGGTTCAATCTCAGCTCAGACTGGGTTGAGTGCAGTTGGACCGGTGGGTTATATGTAGGGGCTCGTCCAGGATGGGAGTAAGGTTTAGGGGGTGACTGTAACAGAGGCCAGCTAGCGAAGTGCTATGCAGGTAAACCTCACTGCTCTGACCTCTAAGGTTGCTCTAGCGACAGACATTAGAGGCCATGGTCTTCAGCCTCCTTGTTAGAGCAACCGACTCTCATGCAAAGATTCGCCGGTTTGATCCTAGCTCAGACTGGGTTGGGTGCAGTAGGACCGGCGGGTTACATGTGGGGGCTTTTCTGGGATGGGAGTCAGGTTTAGGGGCATGAGTGTAACAGAGGCCAGTTAGTGAAGTGCTATGCAGATAAACCTCACTCCTCTGACCTTTAAAGTTGTTAGAGGCCATGGTTTTTAGCCTCTTTGTTAGAGCATACAACACTCATGCAACGAATGGTCAGTTTGATCCCAGCTTAAAACAGGATGGATGCAGTAGGACCAGTGGGTTACATGTGAGGGCTCATCCAGAATGGGAGTGAGGTTTAGGGGGGTGACTGTAACGGAGGCCAGCTAGCAAAGTGCTATGCAGGTAAACCTAACTCCTCTGACCTCAAAAGGTGCTCTAGCAACAGATGCTAGATGCCATGGTTTTTTACCTCCTTGTTAGAGCAAGCGACTGCCATACAAAGAATCGCCAGTTTGATCCCAGGGTTGGGGTTGGGTGCAGCAGGACCGGTGTATGACACAATGTAATCTCCTAACGATCATATTATTTACTACATGACCTCTACTAATTCTGCAGCCAGATTTCTGTCATGATTGAAGTATATTTTATAATGTCATTTATTCATGAAAAAGTATAATGTCATTTATTCATGCAAAATATCTACAAAAGCAGGCGATGGGCAATTTCCATTGATACGTTTGGTGGGAAATATGCATTGTTAATAACCTGCAAATCATCTTCCGTTACATTTTTCTTGTCTAGAAAATGCTTTTTGATTCATTTTTTTTTTCAGGGTCACGAAACACCAAAACACAAAATATGTGTCCCACGCTGCTGTAAACACTATTAGAACACATATATTGCATAAAAAAAGTGAAAATTGGTTGTTTTTGCGTTATTTTGAGCAAATTTGTTCTTCCAGTTTGAAACGAATTTTTAAAGCTGCGTCACAACAATTAGATACTTGCATGTTTTCCAGCGTAGAGACTGGATGTCTGTACCTGCGAGTGCATCGTGACATCTCTGAGTGTGCAGCATTAATTCACGAGAAAGACTTGGTTCAAACCAATCAGCGTGCTTTATTGTGTATGCGGTGCAACTTTATTAAAATGCATGATAGCTTCGAAGACTGTTTTACCTGTTACAGTGTTCAGACGACAGAGAGACGCCACGTATTGTTGCAAAAAAAAGTGAAAGAACAAGAATTTGGAGACATGGGTCGTCAGTGTTGCGTTTATTAATGTGCTGCAAAGAAGGTTTTGTTTTCATTTTCCCGCTATGAGAGCGCAGCTGGACACACGTCAGAAATGCGTTTGTAAGGAACATTTTTTACCCGAGAACTTTTCGCATCTGGAAATGATGAAATCCAGATTTGCCACTCGTCTCCTTTTAAAAAAAGACACAATTCCAGTTGGAATTGTTGGAATCCAGTTGCATTTTGTGACAGGATAGTCTATACACACACGGCTGTCCGACGCTACCTACCGAGTGCATCCAAGTAACCGAGAAATGCGTTTTTTTTTTTTTTTTTTTTTTATTCGCCGTGCAGTATAAAACATTCCATTAAAACTCAACTCTCCAGCAGTTCCTTGCTTTCAATATCTCGTTAGTCACGGGGGACATGCAGGAAACTGCAGTTAAAGTCGACAAATTAATAATTTAGCAAATAATTCGATTACTGATGTCCATGTAAACACAGTCACTGTCTTTCTCTCCTGCGTCTGTGTGTTTGTTTTGCCTCGCCTCTGTGAAAATCAGCGCGTGTTTAGGAGGAGGCAGGTGAGAAATGTAGTATATTCTGTTTTAATCTTTCATTCCAGATAAGGTTTTCTAAAATTAGCATGGACACTTTAGATTAGGTCAGAAAACTGGATGAAGTTGAGTTAATAAAACATTTATTAACATACAGATATCTATTACTACATGCCTGAATAATAAGATATACAGTATAAATGTTAATTTGAATAGTTTATTAATCATTTACTAACGCATTCGGAAATACCTTAAAAAATGTCGACTATTCTTAAATAACTGGTTTGTAAATAATGCAATACTTTATTTAGTAGTAAAAAAAATTATTAACAAAGTATAAAAACAATTTTAGTAATAAGTTTAGTTATTTTAAAACGATCAATTATAAAAAGTATTTACTAGTTTTGTTTGGTTTGGTTGGGTGATCAAAAAAATGAAACTCTGAGTTATACTTGTTAAATTGGTGTCACTTTTCATGTTGTGTTTATGGATCTTTACGTTTTCACTATGTAACAGTACTAAAATGAATGCTCTTACTTTTATTTTCACAGCACATTTCTTATTTTGGTCACGTACGAGCACCTGCGCACCACTTAAGTGCATCCCTACACACAGCACTCACACAGATCAGAGATTACCTAGCACACTCACAGGAAAGTTCACAAGCAAGTGGTTTTCAGTACTGCTCTGTGAGCTGCTTTTTAAAAATATATTCGCTAACAAAAAAGCTATTTCTCTGCAACAAGCAAAATGCATCACTGTTTTTAAAGTATTTTAGTGTCTAGTAGAGAGATGTTGTACGGTATACAGTAAATGTGCTTCACACATGTTTATTTTTTAGAAGTTGTACCATTAAAGCCTCATTCACACTAGCAGCGACTTTGTAGCTGGCCTCTGGGTGAGCTGAGGATCATGTGTGAACTCTACTGGTGCTTCTATTGGCTGTCATTCTTTATTTGCAAAGTTGAAGGATTCTCAACTTTGTCTTGTCGCTCAACACAATGGCAGCACAGGCTCATTCTGAAAAAATTCTCCTATATGCAATTCTGGAGGTCGCGACTTATGTAGCCAGAACTACTTATTGGCTGCATTTCATCTTTACAACTAATGCTATGGGGCGGTATGACGCTGTTCCTTTTCACACTTACCAGCTGATTGCTTACCTCCGTATGGATGGCTTTTCACTGTTACTAGTTTGTCAAGTGGCAAAGTGGCACTTGTAACATAGATCAGAGTTGATCGCGACAACAGGGTTTGAGTCTGGTGAAAAACGGTTCCAGAAAGCAGCTAAGACAAAAACAAAAGCCAAAAAATATAATAAAAAGTACAGTTGAAGTCATAATTATTAGCCCCCCTGTTTATTTTTTCCCCCAATTTCTGTTTACCAGAGAGAAGATTTTTTTCAACACATTTCTAAACACATAGTTTTAATAACTCATTTCTAATAACTGATTTATTTTATCTTTGCCATGATGGCAGTAAATAAAATTTTACTAGATTTTTAAGACACTTATACAGCTTAAAGTGACATTTAAAGGCTTAACTAGGTTAATTAGGTTAACTAGGCAGGTTAGGGTAATTAGGCAAGTCAATGTATAATGATGGTTTGTTCTTTAGACTATCGAAACAAAAAAAATAACTTAAAGGGGCTAATCATTTTGACATTAAAATAGTATTTAAAAATTTAAAAACTGCTTTTAAACTAGCTGAAATGAAACAATAAGACTTTGTCCAGAAGAAAAAATATTATCAGACATACTGTGAAAATTTCCTTGCTCTGTTAAACATCATTTGGGAAACATTTAAAAAAGAAAAAAAAATTCAAAGGGGGGGCTAATAATTCTGACTTCAACTGTAAATAACAGTCGGAGAATGTAGTGAAATCTGAAAACATGGTAAAAATCAGGTGGTCACAAGGACTTTTTTTTGTTCTAGATTACTTTGAAAACACTGTCGTTTGGGTTTAGGGAAGGGGGTGGGAGGAGGAATTGGTCAGTTTGTCGTTAATCAGTCAGTGAGTAGGTCGATAGCAGCCTCTGGTGAATTCACGGGAGAACAGCAGGCACAAATGGCACCCACGAGAGAAATTTGAGATCTCAAGAAGCGTACACAGCGGCTTTGGTGGATTCTCAAAAACAAAGACTGCTACAAAACGTACCTACTGGAATGCATTTGGCAGTCTCCAGAAATGTACAGTATACTGTATAGCGGTACGTTTTCCGAATGAGCCTGGGTTGACTAATGGTGATCACGTGGTAGTCGCATCATGGTAGTCGGGAGAAAACTCCCATTTTACAAATTGTTATTATGTGTTGTAAGAGGATAGGAACGATTTTCAAGTCAGGTTTTCATTATTATGGCAATTACAATATGAATGTATGCAGCTTATGTCTTGTGGTTTATGAGCCCTCTAAATTGCGGGCAGCTGAAACAACCTTGGTTGGAATATATAACTGCAATTAAATTACTATTTATTAGTTGCAATCGGACTAACAATTTTCCATGTTGTGTCAGTTACTAAATATGCTGACAGGGGTCTGATGTCATTATTATTATTTTTATTATTATTATTATTATTATTATTGGTGACGCGGTGGCGCAGTGGGTAACACTCTTGCCTCACAGCAAGAAGGTCGCTGGTTCGAGCCTTGGCTGTATCAGTTGGCATTTATGTGTGGAGTTTGCATGTTCTCCCCGTATTCGTGTGGGTTTCCTCCGAGTGCTCCAGTTTCCCTCACAAGTCCAAAGACATGCGGTACAGGTTAATTGGGTAAGCTAAATTGTCTGTAGTGTATGTGTGTGCATGAGAATGTATGGATGTTTCCCAGTGATGGGTTGCAGCTGGAAGGGCATCTGCTGTGTCAAACATATGCTGGATAAGTTGGCAGTTAATTTCACTGTGGCAACCCTTGATGAATAAAGGGACTAAGGCGAAGAAAAATAAATGAATAAATTATTATTATTATTATTATTATTATTATTAAATGGCACAACAGCAGCCCCCAGAGGCGTTTTGACACATGAGACAGCAATTATGTTTGTCATCAAGGCTGAGTGGACATTAGCATTAGTATTAACTCAAGCAGTTAAAACAATGTGACAAAACACAAAGTCAAAGTCTGACCCAAATGTTTACTGTCGCTAGTGTTACCATCTAGTAGTTTGCATCCAGTTTGCACCCAGCTGGTCACTTGATTTGCTTGTCTCCAGCATTTACTAGGCACTGAAGTTTCATTTTTAAGGCTAGTTAAAAAAAAATCTCTGTTCATGCTTTTGACAAAAATAAATATGCCAGCAAAATGAACGAAAATGGCAAACAATTCAGTTCGTTGGATTACATTTGGATCTGTGCGTGTTGCATCAGATTTTTTTGTTTTTCAACTCTGAGCCTTAGAGCTAATGACACAAGTTTCTGTTGAACTTTTGAATGCTGTGGCCTATCGAAGACATTCAGAAAACGCCAGAGTTTTGTAAAGTGTGCATGCTTTCTGACTGAATTCTCAAGAATTCTAAATTAATTTATTTTATTATATTTTTAACATTTTAGAAATAAAAGACAAGACAGATACCATTAAGAAAGCTTTCATTTAAAAATAAAATGGTTCTCCCATCAGAAATTGAGCATGCAGCATAGGGGTATTTGGGGTTATTTCAGTATGTTATGTTAAGTGTGACTTAAGTTCAAAAGTCAGACACTCCAGTGCCTTGTATTTTGCACCTCACCTTATGGCTCAGTCTCACTGAGAGCAGCTTCTCCTCAAACACAACAAGCTTTTGAAATTTTATATCAGGAATGACAGCTGAGAGAATCCATGAGCCTTTGGCTGTACAGACACAGAATGGACAGCGGTTTCTACTTTACAGCTGAGAAGGGGATTTTATACTTTTGTGTAACGTTCTCAGGAGGTTTAATAGGATTTCTCTTTCACTTCTAGTGACTGTCTGCCTTCAGTCTTCACTCAGACAGATCCGAAAGTTAAATTGAACAAGGCTTGAAGCAAGAGAATGTTCCCATGGTGTTCAGAATTAGGAGCAAGCTCACATTAAGTTTTCATGACAGTTTGTAGATAGCTGCACCTCAGGCTATTGAGGGATGCAATCTTTACACAGCATGTGCGGATTGCCTTTTTTATCTCTCTACAAACATTTTTTCAAGGTTTAGCAGATGGTTGTAAGACTTTTTAGGCAAATCAGGCAATGAGAAAGACCATTGCACAATGTTAATGGTTAGGTAAACAGTCCTTTAACAACTCTATTTCTACTGTAATGTTATTTGACGGCATTTCACAACAGCCAGGACTAGAAAATTGTGTTTTAATTAAAATGAAAGGCTTTTTATAGAAATCTGCAGCAATGGTGAAGAATGGCACATTAAAAATGCATTGCAATAATGAAGCACAGAAGCTGCAGCTCCTAAATGTAAAGAGGAATCTCTCGGGCAGTGGTGTGCTGCAGAGGGAGAGCACGCTGTCTCATCAAGTTAACCTTGCCTGAGTCCTGAAGAGCACTCTATTTTTGAAGCACTCGGAGGCCTTTGTGCATATGTGTGTGTGTGTGTGTGCGAGCCTATGTGTGTGTAGTTGTGTTAACACGCCTCTTGCGCTACTGTCTCCGCCATTTCACCTGCAGTCAAGAACATACAGTCACATGTTAATGCCAAATCTTGTCTTTTCTCTCAACCACTCCATCCTTTCATGTTCGAGACCCTTGAAGTGATGTTTTAGGCTGCTTTCTGAGCCTGGGGCCTGGAGTCGACAGAAGTAAGCTGGAAGTGGAACTATTGTGGCTCCTTGTTTATTTGCTGTGGACTCTTACCATTTTGGTTAATAGTATGGCTGTATCGAAGGTTTCTCAATGCTATACAGTTTGGCTTTATCCTATTTTCACCTAAATTAATTTAAAATCCCATTTGATACAAATGAGAGCTTCAGCGTATTACTGTTTTATTAACATTTTACAACATACTCATCATTTACTTGTACTCATCATGGGCATTTGTTAGATTCCTATGCAAAAATATTTCCTCTCTCATAGGAGGAATGTAACAAATCATTACAGCTGTGATGTTAATGGAACTTCTTCTTGAACTAGGAAATACACCAACGCAGAACAGAAAACTACTTTACACACTCTCAACAAGCATTCTCTCCTGATTATTCATTGTACCCAAGAGCTGTTGTCATAAAAAAGTCATGGTAGGATTGCATAACCTTTATTTTAAATGGATGTAAATTGACATTTATGCAAATTCATTGTATAAAATTTGTAGTAAAGGCAGCATTATGCTTTAATGTTAGTATGTAGTCTTGTTTTGTGTGTTAATGTGTGACAATTGGCCTAAAATAAAAAATTGGATGCCAATGTAACAAAACATTCTTAATAATCATTTTGTTCACACTTTCTTTTGATGGTCCGTTTGTTGAATTTAAGTTACATTGCATCTACATGCCAACTACTTCTTATTAGATTATAAGTAGACTGTTAGGTTGGGGTTAAGGTTAGGGTTAGGGCTTACTCACACTATGCTATCCGAACCGTGCCCAGGCCCGTTTCCCGGATCGTTTGAGAAGTGTGAGTGCTCTGAATCGGGCTCAGGCACGGTACACTTGGCCGGCCCTGGCCCGGTTGGAAGAGGTGGGCCAGAGCGCGATTTACTTGGGCTCAGGCGCGGTACGCTTACAGTGTGAGTGCAAGCATGCTTAAGCCTGAAACTGAAAGCGAGACGTGACTTTTAAAACGGGACTTTTTGATATGGATTAATTAATCATTTGTACATTGCGTTCGTGTTCAATGAACGCAAACGGTCGTAGATTATTAAAGACGCAGACCCCTCACAGCACGTCAGCTGCATCTTCAACAAACTTCCTTATTCCTGCAGCATGAGGACTTTATGATTGTTTATGAGCGTCAAAAGTGGCTGATCTGTTCGGCGAAATATTTGACTGCGTGTCACTGCATATCAAATGACTTAAACGATATAACTAAAGAAATCTCCACTGTGCTGAGCGAGAGCGCTACTGAGCAGCGCGTCATCGATGACGTAATTGTGCCCAGGCCCGAATGTAATGTGAGTGCGGGCCGCCGGGGGAGACGGGAGGGGGGACAAGCGTGCTTTGGCCCGGTTCAATGCAACTGTACATAGTGTGAGTACGGCCTTAGTGTAAGTTGACATGTATTTGCAAAGTTTCTTATAGTCAGTTAAATGTCTGTCGAAGGAGCAGTATTAACAGATATTAAGCAGACAGTCTGCTATTACTCA
This sequence comes from Danio kyathit, assembly GCA_903798195.1. Lineage (NCBI taxonomy): Eukaryota > Metazoa > Chordata > Actinopteri > Cypriniformes > Danionidae > Danio > Danio kyathit. The sequence continues at coordinate 17,476,766 of LR812538.1, forward strand.
AAGGGACCATCAAAATAAAGTGTTACCACATATTTTAGGCAAGAGAAACATAATGTCTTGTTTTCAGAAATAATATGCCAATATTAAGTGAGTTTTTCATTTAAACAAGCAAAATAATCAGTCACACTTTATTTTGGTGGTTTGTTTGTTGAATTTGTTACATTGCAACTGCATGCCAACTCATTCTCATTAGATTATAAGTAGACTGTTAGGTTAGGGGTAGGGTTGATGTTAGGGTTAGGGTTAGTGTAAGTTGACATGTACTTGCAAAGTTTCTTATAGTCAGTTAAATGTCTGTTGAAGGAGCATTATCAATAGATATTAAGCAGACAGTCTACTAATACTCAAATGTACCATCAAAATAAAGTGTTACCAAAATGTATTTGGACTAGAAACAAGACAAAAAATCTAAGTAAGAAAAGTTTTTTTTTGCAGTTCTGGTAACACTTTAGAATAATAGTTCATTGGTAAAAGTTAATTAATGTATTTACTAATATTTAGTATGAATAATCTTGTAAAATGTTTATTAATCATAGTTCAATGTTTAATGCATTACTAAAAACCAAAGTTGTATTGCATGTTAGCATTAGTAACGCACAGTGTCAACATGAACTAACCAAGTGAAAAAAAGGATTTTTTACATTCCTGTTTTACCTCCAAATTCTGCTGTGTGAGATCTGTTTCAATTACTGTAGCAATGCCATTTTTCCATCTTCTCTCTTAATAACAAAGAAAATTATACACACACACTCAAGCAATAGTATCTGGATGAATCCTTTATGATGCAAGCTGAGATTGCATTACTCATTAGGTGTGCCCATTAAAAAGCATTGCATGCAGCTCAGATTGCATCCACTTTTGCTATTTTAAAGACAGAAAAATATGGTTTGCGGCACAGCACATGGTCTAACAGGGTTGTGTTTATTCTCTTAATGAGTTATAGGTGTGTTTTAAACATACGTGCGTTAAACCAATCAGAGGCCTATCTCACATTCCCTTTAAGAGTCAGTTGCGTCACGCCATGGTACATTTGCTATTTACATGGTGGACTTTGTAAGTGGAAAACCTAAACGCTTCCCTAGCAAGAAAACAGTTAAACAGACCATCTGCAGCACGGAGAAAAAGATTGAGCCTCATCCTTTCGGCCTCTTTACTTTGTCTTTCTCTTCACTTTTACTCTTTACATTACACCTTTTGTGAATAAGGAAACGGTGTTGTACGCATTCCACTGAAGACACCCATTAGCCTACTTATTTAATTTCATTTGTTAAGTGCACAGATTTGTTTCAAAACTATTTCTAAATTCAGTTCTAATGTCCAGCAAATGAATAAATGAACAATAATAACAAAGTTTGGTCAAAAAACTGAGTTATATCCAAACACACATGCTATGCCCCATATGGTCCAAAACCTGACAGGTGGACTTGTTTTTATTAAAACAAAAATAAATATGCAATTAATAAATACTACTCATAATAATAAAAACATTATACAAAAGCAAGTTGTCATGGATAAACTGAAAGAAGGCATGAGATAAAGAAGGCATGCAGGCAGCGGTTTTTATATTTATGTAGAAAGTAATAACATTTGTAATATTTTAATCCTTAAATTTTTTTGCATTTGTAAATATATTTGCTTATTGCTGTACATCCTGTGTGTACAATGCAATTATTGTACAAGCAATGTTTACACGTTTAAGGCGCACGCTCTGCGCTGGACAAAAATCTGAACTTCAGCGCACATTCGCGCCGCGTTAGGAGCTTGCTCTTGTGGGGCGTGATTGTGACGTAGCGCCTGTTGTTGGTGTCCCGGGGGAAATCCTCCAGCCGAAACCGACACCAGTTCATCAAACTGGGCTCCGCTCAGTCAGAAGCACCGCTGAAAGCCTCCGTCATCCAGGTTAAGTTTTTGGAGGAGTTTATGAGCTCACAGAGCTGGGTGCACCTCTGAAAGGATCTAGTGGACTCAGACACTGTTCCAAATGTATCGACGCTGTTTTTCAGCCTTCATAAAAGCACATAAACACAGTTATTTTCTCAATAAAATGCATGTTAGCTATTTAGCAATGAAGCTACAGACACCAGGCAGACAGAAGCCCTGCCCATCACGTGAATCCGCGTCTGTTCTGAACTGAATTTGACGCGCAAATCAAGCCGATTTTGACGCGCGAATGAAGCAACTAAACTCAGATGTTTATGCATCTGGTGTGAACACAGCATAACACACCTCCTTTCTAGACCGGAACACCCATAAGTCCAAAAAGCAGTGCAAATGGATTTGCTATTTTAAGAACATGGTGCAAAACGGGAAAATTAGGGTTGTGTAGGTCTGAAAATAGCAACACATACACATCTTGCGCCTTATTGCGCCGGATGTATGATAGGTGTATTGATTTAACGTGACAAATATATTCACAAAAATCATCAAAACAGAATAGCCATACTTATTAAGACACGTTTGTGTAGTACATGATTTGATTTGCTTAGCTCTTTATTGCTTTGTATAATATAAAATAAGGGCGTCAAATGAGCACTACAGCCTTTTAAATTACGAAATTATTCAGTTGATTAGGCTGTGGAAATGTTCAGATATTGGAATTTCTTGTTTTTTTCCCCATTGTAAATGCATTTTAAATGTATTAAGTGACACAGTTGAAGGGGTAAAGCATTTGTAATAGCTTCAAGAGGGAACCTAAGGTAAATATAAAAAATAAAAATAAGCTCTCTCTCTCTCTCTCTCTCTCTCTCTCTCCCACACATATATATATACACTTTCCTGCATATGAGAAGAGGTGTGAGCCTTTGCCTTCTCCTCAGGCTGACAAACACCTTCCTTGTGACATTGATCTTAGCAGACATCCACACTGACACAGCAAAGTTTAATCTCTTCCTCTCTGACTGCTTCACTCTTTCTTTGCAATTCATCTTATTATTTAATTTTAGCATTCTGTTGTAGCACACATTAGTAGAAAAAAAACATTCAGATTTTATTATCTATAAACTTCAATAACTTTATTACGTCCAAAGTTGATCTTAAAATTGATTGAAAATATTCATTAAAAGTGCGTTTCGTTAAAAGATGAATTTGTTTTTGGCATTGTTTTTATGTCTGATTCAATAAAACTATTAAATTATGCAATGTTGTTGGACAGTTCTGTAGTGGTGTACAATGAAGCAAGCCTCTGCATCTTAAGCAATCTTAAAATTATTTGTGTCTGTATCTGTATTCAGATAAAAGATTAAAATGGACAGTTTCTCAAACTAGGAAATAAGGAAACAAAATGAAAACCAGGTACGTTAAATGTTATTTGCCTAGTAAAATTATGTCACATCAATTACATAAATTACTTTAAAGCCAATAACAAAAAAATTGAATGATTAAATTCAATTAAAAAAAAAGGCATAAACAATAAGTCAATTGCGAAATGATAACTACAACCCCAAATCAGAATTTGGAGTAATTTCAGTGCGTGAAGGACAAGGCCGCAAGCCTAAGCTGAACAATTGTGATGTCTGCTCCCTCAAGAATTGTCATTCATCTATAAGCAAAGTTACAACATGGGCTTCGTACTACTTTGGCAAACATTTATCAAGTACCACAATATGTTACATCCACAAATGCCAGTTAAAACTTTACTGTGACAAAAGGAAGCCTTGTGTTAAGTGCCCAGAAGCATTGTCGACTTCTCTGGACTTTGAATCTTTGAGCATCACACAGTGGAAGTGTGCTCTAGATCAAGGAAGAAAAAGATCATCCACACTGTTACCAGCAGCAAGTTCAAAAGCCAAGGTCTATCATGGTATGGGATTGTGTCAGTGCCCTTTCAAAACTTGCAACTCTGTGATGCAACATTAATGCTAAAAAGTACATAGAGATTTTTAAACACAATATGATGCCTTCTTTTCAAGGGACTCCCATGTTCTGTATATTTCAACAAAACAGTGCAAAACCACATTCTGCATAGATTACAAAGTCCTGGCTGCAGAGGAAGAAGATACAGGTTCTTGACTGGCCTGCCTGCAGTCCCAACCTGTCTCCAATAGAGAATGTGTGGCACATTTTGAAATGCAAAATGACAGCGAAGACCCCGTACTGTTGTCTACCTTTATTTTGAAAGACAAAAGAAAAACAATTAAAATCATGAGGAACAAATTAAATAATGTGTTTTGTATTGTCTGCAATGAAATACAAGTCAAAGTAAATTTAGAAATTACTACTTTCTTTTTTTATTATTTGTGTTTTTCAATGTTTTCTGATTTGGGGTTGTACACAACAAAGAGGTTCAGAGCCAGTGGTTGTTTTGAAGGCAAATGACGTGAGTATACACAGCATAAATGAGAACACCCCTCGCAAATCTCTCTTTTAAATTTACATTTTCTATAGGATGCTTTACGATGATATACAGTATTTGTGTACATACATTAGTAAGTAGTAAGTACCAAATTAGTATACCAAAACTAAAACTGGAACAAGTCTAAGAAAAAAAAAAAAACTACGTAAGATCACAGTCAAAATATTCATCCAAATTACAGTTTTTCTCAGTCGCTTTGGTGCATTTCTCACAGCACTATTTACATTTGCACAGCCTGTTAATGCATTTATCAAAACAATTAGTCATTTGTGCACACCATAGTAGCAGTTTCTCATTCCTTCCAACAAATTGCAAATGCTTTTGGGCATGAATCAATTGCTTTCATACAACTCTCTGCTGTTTTATAACATTATCATTATGTCATGTCAGTCAAAATGAACTAAATTTGTGAATGCTGAATAGTCATTCCATATAAAACTAATAGTCCTCATTTCATTACTTGAGTCATTACATACAAAAATGCTGAACTAGTTGTCAAAATCTGTCAAGCATATTTTATAATTATTTTTTTTTCCTGAAAATGTCTTCTAAATTGAACAATTTCATAAATGATTTACAGACCTATGTATGTTGTAGGTTCATTTCCAATATGTACTGCAATATTGTTTACAGTTGTGCACAGCTCTACCCAAAGGAAGTTTATGTTTGTTGTAAATAAGGATGTATTTATTGTTTTGCACAATGCTGTGAATAAATTAGAATTGTAAACAGCATATGCAGTAAAAATGTGAAACATACATATTCAGTGTCTTGTACTCAGATACCTCACTAAATGCAGTGATGTCTAACTTTACTGTAGTTAAAGTTAATGGCTGTGCAAATAGTATATAGTGCTGTCTTGAGCATTTTCAGGAAGTGTCACCAAAATCTGACTTTTTTGCATTGGAAAAAATGTATAGAGTAAACTGTCATAATGAAAACATAACAGCCATTTGACTATCTTGTTCACAAACAATGGTGTCAGGACTTTTCATCTTGATGACACAGACACTTTCATTGACATTAATACTTGCTTTTGAGGAATCAGCTATCCATTTTAAGCAAGTGACACGCTTTTGCAGGTTATCAACTAGGTTTTGCAGTTTATACTAATTGTTTTGAGAAATGCATTAACTGTTGTGCAAATGTAAATACTGTTGCGAGAAATGCACCAAAAAAAAAAACATAGAAAAACTGTAATATGTTGTAGAAAAATATTAAATTAGTTTTTTAATAAACAGGAATAAATATTTAAAAAAATATTCAATTTATATGATAAATTATGAATTTAAGGTGTTAGTTCCCCTTCGGAAGGGGAACTTCAATGCTATGTGGAAACTTCCACTATGGGGATTTCATTCAGAAAGCCAATCATCTGAAAGAGTATGTAAACGGGCCAATAAAATGCCAATGAGTTGGCAGCTTCAGCTTGCGCACCTGATGCTCGTTGCAATTAACTTGCTATAAGAGTACATGTGCGAGCAAAGCCAAAGCATCATTTTTCACTTCAGAGACTTCAACAGCCTTCTGAGAGAGTCGATGAGGGTTCCTCCAGCTGAGTTTCAGACAGAGAGTGAACGAGAGCGATCTCCCGGTCCAGAATGTGTGACACGCAGCGGCAGATGGTCGAGCTGGGTTTCTCCCTTGCCTGGCGTCCTTTGGGTCCGGTCCTCCAGAGCGGTATGTATTGTTGCGAATTTCCTAAAAGAGCAACACGGTCGTGCAGCGCGTCTTTTTCAAGACGTCGCTCCGACTGTGCGTTTCTGGATGCGGTGGTTTCCTGTCCTCGGATGATGGGCACGAGCACTGCGTTTCATGTCTGGGGGTCCAGCATGTTAATGCGGTGCTCGTGGGCAGTGCATGCCATCACTGCGGTGGCATGTCTGTTGCGCAGTTAAGATCGCGGCTCGCTCTTGCAAAAGAGCCACCCACCCCAGTTGTCCCCCGCTCCGCGGTGGGCACTCGGGCAGATCTGAGGGTTACAGTGGGAGTAAATCTGCCGCCCTCGGGCTTGTGGACCTCTCACTCCTCCACGCGCTCCATCCAAGCTTTGAGTGAGATAGGCGCTCCATCCTCGGATGGCTGCCCTCTCACTTGATGACACCGAGGCTCAGATGTCCACCGCTGCATCGGAGGTTGGGCTGTCATGGTCTGATGAAGGATCCCCCCCCCCTCCGTTCCCTCCCATCGGGAGCGAGCGCGGCGGCGGCCGATCTTGAAACAGACATGATAACCGTGCTTTCCCGGGCTGTTTCGGTCGTGGGTCTGGAGATGGTTTATCCCCCAACCCCGCGGCCGGACCGACTAGATGGGTGTATGTGGAGGATTAAAAGGCAATACCTTCTAGCCTCCCATCCCTCTCTTCCCGGAAGTGCACAGTGGGCTCACGTAGTCTTGAGGGCACCTTTCTCTGCCTGATCTGCGTGCGCCTCCACCTCACCACTCTTGATGGTGGAGCAGCCAGGGAGTACGAGTCGATTCCCCAGATTAAGAGTGCCATCACGGGCCCGCGTGGTGCCTCCTTCTGCTGGAATTAGCCTCATCTCCCGTCCAAGGCGTGTTGGTTTTCTGCCTCCCGAGCCAGAGCCCACACAGCCGCGGGCCAGACTGCTTCCACCCTGCACGCCAGGGTCCATGCGCGCGCGCTGGCCCAGCTGCACGAGGGTGGTTCTGACCCAGGCTTGTTACAAGCCCCGCACCGCACCCGACTGAGCTCCACGGACCTCAAGTCCGCTGCGTGTGCCCCGGGAAAGACGATGGCCACGTTAGTGGTCCAGGAGCGCCCCCTCGGGCTAAACCTGGCAAAAATATGCGCGGACTCGACAAAGTTCACTTTCTTGACTCCCCCATATACCAGTCTGGCCCGTTCGGCGACACCGTTGGTGAATTCACCCAGGAATTCACGGCGGTGCAGTCGGATACGATGGGCATCCTTCGGCGGGGATGTAAGACCGCTCCCCTCCCGCCGAACCATCCACATCCACTGCTTGTCGCCGAGAGCGCCCGTCTTCGAGTGCTGCTCCGCCCCCGCCTGCGCCTCCGGCCAGCGGCAGCGCCGAGCACCTCGCAGGCAACCAGCGCTCCCCGTCCCAGGGCGCCGTTAAGTCCGGATAACGGACCGCGAAGCGCTCTTGAGACGGCCATCTGGAGAAGAGGGAACTTGCTCTCTCCCCGGTGGGGGGCCGGGCTCCTCAGAGAGAGAGCATCTTTCCCTTCCCTGGATGTGACAGCCCGAATACTGCCAGTCTGGGACGCGATGAAAAGCCTTCCAGCTCGCAGGATCGGCGCACTTCGCCAGTGGCTCACGGGGTCTGGGAGGACGGTCTCCTTTCTCTCACACCTCCAGCCCTCTCCTCTGGAGTCTGAGTGCAAGGTGAGTAAATCTCTCACCTCCAGCTCTTCCGCGGGACCCCAGCGCTCCCCGGATCAGCACTCCCACTCCGCGCTGCCCCACTGCTGGTACGTCAGCGATTGTAGCGATGCAGTCATTAGCGAGGGCTCTGCCTGCCTGGTTAGCGCAGCCCAGCCCTTTGCGGTGGCTCATACGCACGATCAGACTCGGCTACGCGATTCGATTCGCGAAACGGCCTCCCAAGTTCACGGGGTGTACGTCACCAGGGTCAGCCCTGTGCCCGCCCCTGTCTTGTGAGAGAAGGTTGCTGTCCTCCTGGCGAAGGATGCAATCTAACCGATCCCTCCAGCCGAGATGGAGAGCGGGTTTACGCCTGTACTTCATCGTACCCAAAAGAGCGGTGGGTTACGGCCAGTCCTAGATCTGCGCGTTTTGAACCGCTGTCTGCACAAGCTGCCGTTCAAAATGCTTATGCAGAAGCGCATCCTCCTGTGCGTTCGTCCTCGGGATTGGTCTGCAGCATAGACCTGAAGGACGCGTACTTCATGTCTCCATACTCCACGCCACCGTCACTTTTCTGCGGTCTGCGTCGAGCGAGCCTGACAGTACAAGTCCTCCCCTTCGGGCTCTCTCTGTATCCGCGGGTCTTCACCAAGCTCGCGGAGGGTGCCCTAGCGCCCCTTCGGCTCGCGGGCATCCGCATACTCAATTATCTCGGCGACTGGCTGTTTTAGCCCTCTCGCGGGAGTAATTGACTATGTACAGAGACAAGGTGCTCCAGCACCTCCACCTATTGGGGTTTCAGGTCAACCGAGAAAAGAGCAAACTCGCCCCCGTGCAGAGGATCTCTTTCCTCGGGTTGGAGCTGGACTCGGTCACCATGACAGCGCGCCTCTACGGAGAGCGCGCTCGGCTAATGCTGAACTGTCTGTGAGAGTTCGACAGCAAAATAGTGGTTCCACTGAAATCTTTCAGAGGCTCCTGGAGCATATGACATCCGCAGCCGCTGTATGCGCTCGGATAACTCCATATGAGACCACTTCGGCACTGGCTTCACGATCGAGTCCCCAGACGCGCATGGCACGCGGACACACACCGAGTGACTGTCACTGCGCTGTGTCGCCGCGCCCTCAGCCCCTGGAACGACCCCTCGTTCCTACAGGCCTGAGTGCCTCTAGGACAGGCGTCCAGACATATTGTCGTTTTGACAGATGCTTCCAGCACTGGCTGGGGCGCCGTGTGTTGCGGGCATGCAGCTGAAAAAAATCCAGTTGCATTGGCATATAATTCGCCTAGAGCTGTTGGCAGTGTTTCTCGCTCTCCGCCGTTTTTTTACCGGTGCTGGAGCGACAACACGTACTGGTCAGGACGAACAGTACGGCAGCGGGGGCGTATATCAACCGTGTGGGGGTATCCGCTCTCGCAGCATGTCTCAGCTCGCTCGCCGTCTGCTCCCCCGGAGTCATACGCGGCGCAATCGCTACATTCCATTTTTTCCCCCACCGAGCTCAACCGTGCAGCCCATTCGCTCTCACGGCAGTTTCGCCTGGGAAAATGGAGACTCCACCCCCGACTGTCCAGCTGTTCGGTGCTGCGCCTTTCTCTCTCTAACTCAGAGATTCGTGCGCTCTCGCTTGAGTTCCCCACTTGGCGAACCCTGCAAAGTCCACTGGCTACACAGCTGGCCTCGGGGCGTGCGTAATACGCATTTTTCCAGTGAGCCTACTCGCACAGATACTGTGTAAAGTCAGGGAGGTCGAGGAACAGCTCTCGTATTGCGCCTCTCTGGCCCAATCGGACTTGCTTTCAACTCTCTCCTCGTGATGGCCCCTCCCTGGCACATCCCCTGGGAACAGGGGACAGGCACCGTTTGGCACCCGCGCCCAGATCTATGCTTCACGTACGGTTCATAGATGGAGCGCGGAGGACTTAGGTGACTTACCGATTAGGTGGTTAACACTGTCACTCAGGCTGAGCACCCTCTACGAGGCATGCCCACGCCTGAAGTGGAGTCTATTCGCTGTGTGGTTACCTTTTTCCCCGAGAAGGAACCCTGAACATGCCAGATCAGAGTGATGCTATCCTCCTTCAGTTGACTGGAGCTAAGGCTGTCCTCTCCGCTCTGAGGGGTTGGCGTTACGATCATCCCCGCTCTAAGGATGCGGCGATGGCGGCGCGCTGGGAAGTATCGTCTCATCATCCAGTTCCCAGAGGCGCGAGACATGAATATTAATTTTCCTGTTTCCCTCTCATACCCACTTGGAGATCTCTCTTAGGAGAGGTCTGCTCGATCACTCGACTCAGTATCTTTAAGATTTCTGTCCAGGTAGACAGCTCTGCTGGTCGCGTTTGCATCGGCCAAATGGGTGGGTATCTGGAGGCATTTTCGGTCAGCGAAATGTGCCAACGTTTTGGGTCGGCCCACTCTCACGTTTACCTGAGACCCCGGCCCACCTAGGTGCCCTAGGTTCCTACAGCGTTCTTTCAGCCACGTAGTGAACCTGCAAGCGCTGCCCACGGAGGAGGCAGACCCAGCCCCTTTATTTGGTCCTTCGCACTTTGCTATTACACGGACCGTACTCAGCTCTTTATCTGTTATGGTGATCGGCAGACGGGAAGTGCCGTATCCAAACAGAGGTTGGAACATACCCACTGAACTCTGAATGCCATCTCCCTCGCTCATCTGAGCCAGGGCGAGCCGCGTCTCCCAAGAGTGAGAGCGCGCTCCTCGAAGCGCGCATCCTTTTGGGCGTTAGCACGCGGCGCCTCTCTAACAGACACTGTAGAGCTGCGGGCTGGGCGACACCTATTAGAAGATTTATTAATCTTGAGGGGAGCCGATTTTCTCACGCGGTGAATGAGAAATTCGGTTAGGTGTTGTAAAACGCTTGCTGCGCCATTCTCTCTAACCCAGAGATACGTGCGCTTTTTCGCTCTGTCAGAAAAGTTCCCCGCTGGCGAACCCTGCAGATATTCCTCCGAGGCCCCCAGCACCTGACTCAGCGGAGGAGTCAGGCACTGGCCCGTTACGTTGCTGGTCTGCCCGATGGTCAGCCCGCGTTCTGGGTATAGGTGCCTGCTATGTGCGATCCCCACTAGGCGATCCCATATGCTTATACTGCCACGGTGCTGTCCCCCCTCACAGGCGGACCCGTGTCTTCCCTCACCGCTAACCATCTAATTTCATATGCTTACTCCCCCTTCTCAGGGTTAGTTCATATGCTATTTGCCCCAGTCTCCCCACTTGGGTAGCAGGTGGCCTCCGCAGCGTCCTCCCTATCGGGACTGCACGCATTCCCAACGTACTGTCGTATTAAATTCCTAGAAATTATTCTAGACGCATTTGCGGCTCCCGAAAAATATATCTAAATCCGTAAATCTTCTGTTGAAGTGGGATAAGTAAGGGCCAGGGAACACGTTGGAAGACCGCACCTCTGGTGACGCAGGTGCGCTCACGCTCTTTGCCTGGCAAACCTCTCATCGGGGGCGAAGGGAAGGTTCAATCATTATGGCGTTTTCCAAACATTTCCCCATAGTGGAAGTTTCCACATAGCATTGAAGTTCCCCTTCCGAAGGGGAACGCTCTGGTTACTAAAGTAACCCTCGTTCCCTGAGGGGGGGAACGGAAATGCTATGTTCCTTCGCCATAATGATTGCCCCTTAGCTGTTGAGGTGAAAGTCTCTTCCGCTAAAAAAATGATGCTTTGGCTTTGCTCGCACATGTACTCTTATAGCAAGTTAATTGCAACGAGCATCAGGTGCGCAAGCTGAAGCTGCCAACTCATTGGCATTTCATTGGCCCGTTTACATACTCTTTCAGATGATTGGCTTTCTGAATGAAATCCCCATAGTGGAAGTTTCCCCATAGCATTTCCGTTCCCCCCCTCGGGGAACGAGGGTTACTTTAGTAACCAGAGCGTTTCTATATGAATACGTATACTGATGAGTAGCAATGGTTGGACCTTCCAGCTGGAATGAGAAGTAGAGTTTGATGTCATCAGCATAGCAGTGTTCGAAAAAGTCATGGATTTAAATTACAGTTGCAATGATGACTTGCAAAGTGAGAAGAGAAATGGTCCAATAACAGAGCTCTGAGGTCAAATGATGATAAATAAATGGTGATACAAATCTCAGTGACTAAAAATGGACTCAATGGACTAAAAATAAACACTGAACACCACTCAGATAATTATTTCCTACAAATCTGTTTATATGTTTATATAATTAATTGTTTAATTTTTTTGTTTAGGCAGTTCATTACACTTTGGTGACCTCTAATGAATGAAGGGAATTAGCTGAAGATGAATGAATGAATGAATGAATGAATGAATGAATGAATGAATGAATGAATGAATGAATTGTTTGTTTATTTGTGTGGATGTATGGATGGATGTATGGATGGATGGATGGATGGATGGATGGATGGGAGGATGGATGGATGGATGGATGGATGGGAGGATGGATGAATGGATGGATGGATGGATGGATGGATGGATGGATGGATGGATAGATAGATAGATAGATAGATAGATAGATAGATAGATAGATAGATAGATAGATAGATAGATAGATAGATAGATAGATAGATAGATAGATAGATAGATAGTGGACAAGTTTGGCTTGTGAGCATTATGTCAGGATTTTTCGAAGTGCAAGACAAATTCTGTTTTACATAGTGTGACCCCTTTAAGTCATTGTGCTTTTGAATAATGATGAAATCTACCTAACAACTCAATAGATGCTCATTTATCTCCTACACCATTCAGGTAGAGCACATGAATAATAGTATTAAAAATGACCTTTTATTCTAGTTTGACAAATGCTGTTAGACCAGGACAGGAGAGACTGAGCTGTAGAGCTTCTTTTTTTTTAAAATCAAGGACAGAGATGCAGTTATCTGGGATAAAACAAAATGAAAAGGCCAGCACATTTGCAAACAAAAAGCAGTTTTTTCATTCTTAAACAATTGGCTTTTGTTCCACATGTCATCTACTTACAATTTTAAATAATGACACTAAAGTTAAACAAACGCCAACATCTATAATGTTATCAGCTGTCAGTGAAGGATTAGATTTAATTTTAATGATTGTTTTTACCTTGTATACTACGGTTTTGAAGGAATAATTCACCAATATTTTACCCTAATGGTACATCAGTTGTGGGGGGAGTTAGGACAATTCTAAGGACCCATGCCATTTTGGGGCACACAGAGCTACTATTATGGTGGTACTGTAGGGGTCGTATGCTTCAATGTCGTTTCCATTGTCAAAAGGTACCAAAAAGCGAACCATACTATACCACTTTTTGTTTACCCTTTCCAAGGGGTACCTAGCACAACAAAAGGGTACCAAAAAGCATAGCTAGATGCGTAGCTGAATGCTACTGGTTTACAGAGAAACGTGAGTAGTGTGTGCACAAACCAGGAGAATGTATTTGTTTCGTATCGTTTATAAACCCAAATAAGGCCTAAATGTAGGTTTTCAGTATTTTTTATTTGTAATTGTTAAAATTTCAGAGACTATAAGTCTCTGTATGTGTTCATAAATGTTTTTTTTTTTTTTTTTTTTATATAATTGCATACGTTACAGTAGGCTATTTCACATTATCATTGATCTGCAGCTATAATCAAATCATAGAAAGGTTAGTAATTTACATTTACAAAGTATTTATGTATATAAAGCATTTGTTTAGTAAGAAGTGGTTCTCATACTATATGTGAACTTTCTGCGAGAATGACGTCGACAGCAGCTTTCTATCGTACTCACCCCTAACAAAAAGGTACCATTGGTACCAATTGGCAGTGGAGACACAAGCCTTATAAAGGTGACCCGTACTAAACCGTACCATAAGCTACTGTATTACTCAGTAGAAATGAGACATTATGGGCCCAATCAAACACCCCACCTCCTTGTGACACACTGCCCTCAACTAATAGTGAAAGTTACTATTAGTTATTTTGAGAACAAATTAGCAAGCTGGATGGTTCAGAAATACAATTCCTATTCAGTTAAAAACCTTGTCGGATAATGATCAAAAAAGATTTTTCCTGTGGTGCAGTAGGTGTTTTATAAATCTTCATGTGGGACCATGAATCTCACACTTTATGTTTAACTGCTCACTTGAACGTAGTGTTAGGTGGACCTGATGGTGGTTGCACTTTGTATCATCCTTGGTGTAAATTAAAAACCATTAGAAGGAGGGCCTTTTTTATAATGCACCTAAATTGTGGAATGCATTCAGGGGTTAAAGTAAAAAAAAACCTGAGCCTGAACTTTGAGAGAGAAACTGCACAGAAGAGCTTACTTCAAATATTGACGATAATAACAAAAATAAAGTGACAAGAGCTTAAAGTGCTTAAAAAACTGGTAAACTGAGACTGAGATAGACTCTCTTCAATGATTATGCTTTGCACCATTTATTTAATAGTACTATGTCAAATAAAGTGTTTTCTTCTAAACAATAACTAATGCTTAAAGTGCTTAAATAACAAGTGCTCAAAGTGCTAAAGAACTGAACTGCTAAACTGAAGATCAGACGTGAAATCAAGGCCATTATCACTTATTTTTCTTTTTTTCTGGGTTGTGAGCAAAGTCCTGCAAACTCTTTCTTTTTAAGACATTTGGACCTGAAGATGAAGCTGGTATAGTGGAGGAGGCTGAGGGTTTGTCCAATCATGTTTTTTATCAGGCTACCTCAAATCGATTGCTCCACAGGAAATATGCATTTAATTAATGCTTCGCTGTTAGTATTATTTCACAAAACCTCTGTCAACATTTTAATAAAAGTCATTAGATGAAAGATTATGACTTATTTCCTCCGTCAGCGCTGGTTTATGTCAACTCATCTGTGTCAAACTGTGACCAGAAATATCCTTCTTTCATCTTGCTTCTTTGGCAAAATATATCTGTAGACACATGTGTTTGCACGTGTTAATGTCCCACGAGTTAACAAATATTTTTTGCACATTTAGGGGCCGATCACAAAGAGCACGCCTTTCCATTCCAAAAACGCAAGGCGCACCGCACTGCCTTTTATGTTGACAAGAAAAAAAGAAGAAGCACGCTGCTCTTTTGTATGTCACTAGGAAACAACTGAATCAACTGACCCATATTGTGCGTGAGTCGTGTTGCTGTCGATGTTATAATTGTAATTTTTAATAATATTCTGATATTCAAGATGTGTAAAGTAATACAGCTCTGGATAACTTGAAACAGCAAACACAAGTCTCTCCTCCATCATTAAAAGTTTGCCGTAGTCGTCTTAAACACTGCTGTCACCTTAAAAGAAACCCCACCTTTGCTTTAATTTAATTAAAGAATGAAAAAGACGCGACTGGCGTAACACGCTTTTTCCGCTCGAGCACACAGGGCACAATCGCAAAACGTGAGGCGCGCAGGGCGCATAAGCAGCGCGTAAAACACTCGTGGCCGTTAGTACACCATTCAACAGATCCCCCTCTCAACACAAAAAGCGCGTTCGCTGTGATTGGCCCCTTATGCAGCCAAAACTTTAAAAATATATTAAATAATATGTTTTAATCATTTAACTGATACCATTAATTGGTTATAAACGCACCTTTTTGGTTAACGGTTTATCTATTAAAATTAAAAGGCTCTAAAATATATATATTTTTCCCTCACGGCCACACGCCGGAGATCTGGCGCGGTGCCGGAATACTTTAAGCCCTGTGCATTACCATCACTGTGGGTCACTGGTTAGCACTGTCGCCTTACAGCAAGTCACTGGTTCAAGTCCCAGCTGAGCCAGTTGGCATTTCTGTGTGGAGTTTGCATGTTCTCCCCATGTTTTGCTATGGCGACTTTTGAAATAGAGACTAAGCTGAATGAATGAATGAATGAATGAATGAATGAATTTCCTTCATTTATAAGGAATGCTGTTTCCTTGGAAGTCCCTAAGACTAGTCTTTTTAGTAAAACTATTCAGCATGGTTACACTCAGAGTCACTTTAGAGTCAGGCCTGGAGGGAACCAGTGGCACTGGAGAGTCAGCTGAACAGGTCCAGCAAGGACAGGAGAAGTCAGTAATCTTCATAATCACAATCAAAAAATATAATGTGTCCCATAGTCAATATTAAGCTCACCCTCAGTTTTTGGGTAAGTGGCCAGGGCTTCAAGATATGCCCTCGATCTCCAATAATACTATCTCTGCAAGCACTCCTGATGGTGATTTTCGGTCAAGGACTTTGGATCTCCTTCTGCGGTGGGCTGACACTACATTATTCAGGGTTCTAGCAAGACTCTGGTTCTAGGACTGGGGCTGGTGTCATCAATGATCTGAATGACATTAACACCAACTCCAAGTAGTCATTAAACTCACTTGAAGACAAAATAAGATAAACAGAATTGCCACTAAACCTTTCTAAACTTGTCTGAGCTTGTGTCATGGAATGGCTACTGAATAATGACAAGCACACAGAGACAGATATTGGGTATACATACTCTTACTTACTACCAGGGCCATTTATATCGAAGTTGATATTTAGCCACACCATGTTGGTGTTTTGTAACATCTAATTTTTACAAGGTGGGTCGTTAGCCCAACCCCAAACTGGAGGACCAGGAAATACACACATACACTACAGACAATTTAGCTTACCCAATTCACCTATAGCGCATTTCTTTGGACTGTGGGGGAAACCAGAGCACCTGGATGAAACCCACCAGAACACGGGGAGATCAAGCAAACTCCACACAGAAATGCCATTTGACCCAACCTTCTTGTTGTGAGGCAACAGTGCTACCCACTTGCCCACCATGCCGGGTATACTCTATTGGGTATACTATTTCAATATCCAAAAGGGTTACAATTCAAAGACATCAGTTACAGCAACACATCCATGTACAAAATAATCAAACATACTCCAAACTAGATCAGGCAAAGAACTAAGCAGAGGGACTTATACACAAAGATAACAATTGACTAAATGAAGACAGCTGGGACTGATAATGAAATAAATGAAGCTAGATCCAACTGAAATACAAGAGAAAGTCCATAAACATTACAGTGGTATTGGAGGAAAGTGAGGTTAACTTATGCTGTTCAGAGCTCTTGCACACTGATAGCAACCGGTTCCAGCCAGTGAGTGTTTGTGAGGGAGAAATGCAGACTGAAGCAAATATAATCAGAGTGGGATTGTTGTGTATATGTACACGGGGATATCTTTGCATTATTAGTTGGATGCTTGCAGAAAGTGGATGCTAAATTGTAGCCCTAATCCATATATCAAGTCAAGTATTAAATAAACACAATTATTGGGTGTACTGAGAAGGTCAAGAGGAAGATGAAGACCATGAGTAGATTTGTCTTTTTTTATGCCTTACCCAATCAGACTATAGCATCATACACATACAGTAGATACAGTAGATGTTCCAACAAAATCTTACAGCAATTTGCAACTTTTTGATTTAGTGGCTAACTCGGTTGAATTTGTACAATCTCATTCATTCATCATTCAATTCCTTCTGTTTAGTCCCTTTATTCATCAGGGCTCGCCACAGCGGAATGAACCTCCACAATCTCATTCGTACAATTTAGTACAATTTGCTTATCCCCTAATGATGGTTGCGTTTATGGGTGGGGTTGGGTGCCACGCCTCTTTTTTTAAATCATAAATTTTCGTACAACAAAAATTTTTGGAATTTGTACGAATTAGTCACCAAACTGACAAAACTAAAAATAGTTGCGCTTCCTCGTGAGATCAGGCTGAGATGTTTATGTTTTATTTTAAGATTATCCTTTTTTATATATCGCAATTAGATAGAGTTGTTAAAATGGCATTATGGTTATTCTGTTGTAGATATCCCTATTACTGCTAGTTTTATTTAACTAAAATCAAGTTTAAATAGAGGTACAGTAAACATTTTTGAGGTTTTTGGTAAGCAAATGTCAAATGTATGTTTTTACCCTTAGAAAGTTGGTGTAACTGCTTTCCAGTAGATAGGCCTTCAAATGAGCTGAATTAGTTTCAATTTAATTCAAACTACACCAGCATTCTATATTATTCTCTTACCTGCCTGAATTGCTGGAGTGGACCACAATTTGAATTATTATGGCTTTTACTATATTTTCTTTGTCTGTTAAGCTGCTTTGACACTACCCAGCAAACACAGGACGTCAACATGACATCAGATTGGTGTTGTAACTCATTGGTATCTCGTTTTTTGTTTGGGAATGAAATCAGGTTGACGTCAGAACCCAAAGTCAGGTCAAAGTCAATGTCCAATGTCCAAATAAATATCGACCAAATATTAACGTCTAACTATGTTACAGCTTGATGTTGTGTGGACGTTACCACTAGACGTCTATCATACGTAGGATTTTGGTTGCCATACCTGACAAATAAATGTCAGTATTTCATGTCAATATGGCATTGGTTTAAGATGTTGGATTTTCGCCACTTTCCAACACAACCTAAAATCAACCAAATATCAACGACGATTGATATTGTTATTGGACGTCAAAATAACGTTTTCCTTAGATGCTGGCTAGCCTTTAATTTTTGGTCACCTGACATCACAACCTAAATCTAACCTACTATTAATGGCTTATGAAGTTGTGTGCCTGCTGGGTATCAACATTGTAAAAAAAGAAAAGCAACATATTT